>JBCNYG010000021.1:231713-248159 GCA_039654305.1 Porochilus rendahli
GTAGGGATAGACATGGCATGGAGGATGGTGATAAGGTTGGTGTCTCACAGATCTCACTCCCATGAATCTCCCCCTCATAGATCTTTCTCTCTGAAGTATAATGCGATGATCAATTCTCCCTCTCCGGAAAATAGCACGATGGGCTGACTGAGCTGAGAACAATGAAAAAGAAATGTATGTCATGTGATTAGTTACTTTAAATATGTTAACTGGAATAATATAGTTTAAAACATAATGAAATGTTAAAGGCTAAACTATCAATGACAGACATTTAAATAGACAGGCAGTGTGAAAAACAAATTATAGTGACTAAATCATGCAATAACATGTTTGTGGCTAGGCTAAAGTAGAATGAAGAAATAAGTAAAGATAACTTACACATAATAGATGATTCAGAATGTAGATTGTAGTGTAGTCCAACAGATTGGTTCACACGAGAGCAAGGTTCACATCAGAAAACTCCAGACAAATGATAAATAAATGCGGAAGAAAGTGCTTAAAAGTAAGCACCTATATTTTTAAACACCTCCTTAAAAGGCTTGGAAATAAGGGGAAATAATTCAGAGCAGGAAGTATGAGGTCACAGAAGAGGAGGAACAATATGACATCACAATAGAAAATAAGGGGAAACCGAAAAGAAGACGTCATAGAGGAGGTGGAGTCATAAGACTAAAATTGAGACATAAGGGGAAAAATGTGAAGTCATAGGCGAATAAAAGGGGAGGGGCTAACTAGCCCAAAAGAGTATAAAAGAAGGGATTTTCCATGGGGGAATTACTGGTCCTATTCTGCTTTTGATGGGATCAGACCTTTGAGATCAGCTGCTCTCATTGTTTTTGTTTTGTTTTGGGATTGTGTTTGTGGAATAAACAACCTGTGCCTTTGCTCATCTGCTGTGTGGAGGATTCAATTTTATTCAGTTTATTTGGATTATTATTGGCTATGGTGCTGGTGAAACCGTAAAAGAAGGGACCTAAAACATCCACCCTGCGTATGTCCACTCAGGAAGGGTCTGAGTTCCGACACCAGATGATTCAGGGCTGTATGATGGAGGTGTGTGATGGTGTCCTCGGTAGATCAGTTGGGACAGTACGCAAACTGTAGTGGGTCCAGGGTGGCTGGTAGGGAAGAAGTGATGAAGTTTCTGACAAGCCTTTCAAAGCACTTCATCACTTTCAAGTTGAGGGCCACTGGGCTGTAGTCGTTCAGGCCGGCAGGTTTCTTGGGGAATGAATGGAACAATGATTGACTGTTTGAAGCATGTTGGGATTGTAGACCGATCCAGGGAAAGTTTGAAGATCTCAGTGTAGACTGGAGCAAGCTAGTTGGCACAGGTCTTCAGGACTCGACCCATGATGCCATCTGGTCCTGCTGCTTGCCTTGTATTCACTCTCCTGAATGCCTTTCTCAAGTTGTGTTCTGAGATCATGAACAAGTTAGCCTCTCCGGTATGCTCCAGATGTATGCTGCCCATTGTGATGTTAGTACTGCTAACTCTGTTAGCACTGTGAGCTGCAGCCTCGAAGCGAGCATAAAAGGTGTTTAGCTTGTCTGCTAGAGAAGTGCCTCCATTCACCGATCTGGAAGATGGTGCTTTGTAGTCCATCATAGCTTTTAGTCACTGCCACAGACTCCTAGAGCCACTCTGTTTCTATCCAAAGTGCTCTTTCGCCTCCTTCACAACTCTGCGCACGTTGTAGGATGCAGTCTTGTACTTGTCCATGGTTCTACTGGTGAGCCCCGTGTTATGCGCAGCGGAATGGAATCTCAGAGCATCAGGCCTGTATTTATCCACAAACAGTTTCGGATTCGGAAACTTTCTAATGGTTGTCTTCTGATCCTTTCACGCCTGGTGGGGCAGCTGATGTGCTGGTAAAAGTTTGGTGCTGCATGTTTGAGCTTGGCACTGTTAAAATCCCCTGCCACAATAAGTGCAGCATCCTGGTGTTGGGTCTGGTGCTGTGTGAGTAATTCATGCAGCTCGCATAGTGTCCATGTCTGCCTGAGCTAGACTACTCATGAACTGACTACAGGTATTTTAATGTGCAAGCTGGAGTATTTATGAACTGTTTGTGCAAATTCCTGAATGGTATAGTAGAGTAAATCAGGGTATCCGGCACCGCTGGGGGCCTGAATGGATGATTAAATTATGATAGGTAAAAGCATATTAAATTGTAGTTGAACTGTTAATTTGTACCTGAACTGTTAAATGATGATTTGTATTATATTGTAGTTGAACTGTAAAATGATGATTTATGAATAAAAACCCTAAGGTCTGCCCAAAAGTCTACGACATAAACTCAACACCACCTGTTATAAACAATATATAGGCCGAGAAATAATGGTGTCGAATGCTAACACTAGAAACTAATAGTATAAATATCTGGCCTTTAGGGGATTTGGGTGTCTTCAATTTCTCATTTGGAGATCACATCTGCTACACTGAACTGCTATTATTTTTACTTTGACTGAATAACTTGTTCTTAAGTTTTTAAACTGCTAAACCATTTGCTGTTTTCTCTATTTTGATTTAATAAAACTGCTTTTGATTTTCAATCGACGTCTCCTAGTGAATTGACCTGTGTCTGCCACAACATAGTTTTGGTTACCCCAACATGATCAGGCAAGGGCTTTTTTCCATCCACCTCAGGACCCTGGAGCGGAAAAGCTACAGGTCCAGTGGCCAATGGAAAATAAAATGAGCAGGAGTAACTGCAAGGAGAATTATCACCGGCGGAAACAACCTCGAAGAATAACTCTGCGACAAAACAGCCTGTGATGAACACGAGTCTGGGAGTTTAATATTATATTTAATGAAAATAATAAATATTATAAAATGATTATATTTATTATATAATATAAAACAACAAAAAGTGGGCGAAAGTACAATCTGACAACATGTCCGGAGAAACACCTGTAGAAATTTTCAAAGCCCAAGAGCAGCACATAAAGGATCAATTTGACAAAATATTGTATAAATGGATTAAAAGAACCAAGGATTTAAAAAATCATTGGCCCAAAGGTGGTACATTCGATTAAGCACTGTGTGAGGAGATGCAGATCCTGATAGAGAATCAATTATTAAAAGGAAGAAGAAATGCCACAGAGAAATGGAAGCCCAGACAGATGGGGATCAGGGTTGCTGGAAATGAGAGAGAGACAATCAGTTACTGCAGGAAGTAACAAAGTCTAGACAGAGGTCTGTTAATGAGTTTGAAGCTGAAGAGCTAGAACTGGAGCCCTGACGAGCCACTCAGTATGAGAGAAGAGTTGAGATTGGACAGTCAGTATAAGATGCCTGTGCTGGTAGGACAGGTTGTGCAGAACACAGTGAAGAAAGGGAGCCACAGGTGTGTGAACTGGACTGGGCCCAGCAGGGCGGGCCCAGACAGAAAGATTGGTGGGTAGTAAGTATACCCAGACAGAATGAAGTGCAACCTGTAAGATAGACATCAAGAGTAGAGGATACAGAGCCCAAGAGAAGACAAAAATCACAGAAAGAACAGCAGAAGAGGGAAATGAAGCCTTTACCCAAGACAGCAGCCCGAGCATTACAGGAAAGGTTAGTTATGTCAGAGAAGGGGGATTGGACATCAGGAGCAGGCCAGGAGTGTAAGAAGGAGTTAATTTATGAGAAAGGGACAGAGGAATTAGAAGGTAGGCCTAGACACTGACCTAGGAAAAACATATGTCACCAGGTAAGGTCAAACATTCCGAGAACAGGAAAAATCTATCCATCAACTGCCACTACTGGTAAAAAGGTGGAATGTGCTATATATACCCTGGCAAACCCTGGATCTTGTGGGATTGGTAAAAGGCCTGCTAAACCTACATGAGGGGGCATCTAAGTGGATCTGGGACATTGAGGATAAAACGCAAGGGAAGATGTTAACTTTAGGAGACATCAAAGCTGTCTTGGCAAGAACAATAGGCATAACTGACACATGCAGAATATAGAATGTTGAGTGCAGATCCGATCAACCTAAGAAATATAGTGAACACTGCATTAGATGCAACAACATTTGACCCTTATAGAAATCCAGTGTGGAGACAGCTCAGAGAGGAGTTTCCATTTTGAAAAGATTTGAATAATCTGAAGGGAGAATTGAGCTTGGAAGGGGAGCACCCGATGATGTAATATCAGGGAATTAAAAAAAAGTGGATTATGGAAACAGATGCACCGCGGACAGTAACCCACTTCAAATAGCAATGTTTAGAAAAAATAGCAATACAGGGGCTTCCCTGGGTAGTAAAAATCTAATTATAATATGTTGTCGGCCTGAATTAAAGGACAGAGTCAGAATTTTGTGAGCATCTGACACATGCTCTTAAAAAGTACAGAGGAAAGGGGAAAAAAGACTAAAAGGAAAAGAAACAAACATTTTCAGGAAGGCACACCTTCAACTAGGAGAGCTTACAGCAGTCAGAAATCAAGAAAAATAGTAAACCTACAGATTTTGGAGATGAAGCCAGCTCACAATTCCTAGTAACTAACATGGCACAAGAAAACCAAAGTAACACACCAGGCAAGCAACACTACCATCACAAATGGCATCTACTGTCCCAACAGTGGTAGTGCACCTTCAGCCACAACCTTCCCCAATAGTCATCTATGTACAACTGCCATATCTACCCCACCACCAGGTTTTATGATATCTAGGGAAAGGGTGCAATATAATCCAAATTTAAGAGGAAGGCATTAGCTATTTAAAAGTGAAAGACCAAATCGGGAAATAATGGGAAGACGCCAAGGGAATCTGTGCTGGAATTGCAACCAGGAATTCCCTATGAGGCAATGGCTGGAAACTCAGGTTCAGAAGTCTAGTCCAATGAACCAATGGCCCAACCCAAATCAAGGTTTCAGACGGGGTCTACAGAATCCTATTGGAGAGAGGATCCAATGTTAACCTCGGAAGCCAGTGGCAAACCAATGCTGCAGGTTCAATTAAATGGAAAACCAATCCCAATGATGATAGATACTGGTGCAACTTACACCTGTGTAAATCCAAAGTGTGCCATGCATCTCGCCAAATCAGGCAAATTCGCCACATTGCAACCCATAATTGGAACTGCCAGTGTATACTGGATAGAACAAATCAACTCGCAACCCAACACCTTAATGGGAAAATGGGGGACCTTCATTCACGCCAATGCCCCAATGACACACTGTCCTCGCCTTCCTTATCATTACCATATACCATACAGTAACAACCTGGCTCGGATGTTTGGATGGAAAGCTCTAAGGTAGCTAAGCCACTACTTATTACTATGAACACTAATCATAGGGGAATTAATCAGATGAAAAGAAAGTTCCTCATGATGAGTGTTCATAGTGATAAGTAGTGGCTCTCTTGGCATAACCTTCACATAGACTGGGTATCTGGAACTATCCTGGAGTGAGGAACACTCTGCCAGTCATCCTGCCTCCTTCCAAGGCCTCTCCCCAGGCGTTCAAGACTCTTGATTCTCCGGAGTTGTCTCAAGTTCCCCCTGAGTACATGAATCTTAAGGAGGTATTCAGTTAGGAAAAGACTGTTTTTTGCCCCCTCACAGACCATATGATTGTGCCATTGACCTGCACCCTGACTCCGTGCCTCCCAAGGATCGAGTCTTACTGTGACTTACTGAGACTCACTGTCAGCTCCAAAACGGGTGGCCTTGGACAACTACATCAAGGATTCCCTAGCCTCTGGATTCATCCATCTGTCATAATCTTCTGCAGGAGCTGAAATCTGGCTCATGGGGGAAAAAAGACAGGGACTGGGGCCATGAGACTACTGCACCTTAAAAAAATCACTGTCAGGTATCAATACCCTCCTTTCTCCAGAGGGTGTCCATCTTCACCAAACTGGACCTTTGCAATGCTTATCAACTGGTCAGGATCCGGAGGGATGACGAGTGGAAGACTGCATTCAACACTCCCAATAGTCACTACGAGTAGCAGGTAATGCACTTTAGGTTAATCAATGCTACACCTGTGTTCCAATCCCTGATCAAAAAGGCCCTTCAGGATATTTTCAACAAATTTGTGTTTGTATACCTGAATGATATTTTCGTTTTTTCTTCATCCCTCCACAAGAATGTACAGCATGTCTGGGAAGTGTTAAAGTTCCTGCCCAAGACTGGCCTGTTTGTTAAACTTGAGAAATGTAACCTCCATGTCTCTGAAGTGTCTTTTTTAGGATTTGTAATCAAGCCAGGTAGTGTTCACATGAACCCATGAAAAACTCAGGCAGTTCAGGATGGGCCTGTCCCCATCTTCATTAAAGAGACTCAAAGGGTTCTTGGATTTGAAACTTCTACCTTAGGTTTATCCGGGGGCTTTTAGTCCTGTAGCTACCCCCATATCGGCCCTAACTAGTATATCTAATATCCCTTTAACTTGGACTCCCGAGGCAGGTATGGCATTTAAGGGTCTCAAAGACTGCTCCTATAATGAGGCTTCCTGATTTAGCACACCAGTTTGTGGTGCAGGTATAGATGTGGGAGCGGGAGCAGTGCTGTCTTAGAAAGGGGAAGATGAGAAACTTAGCCCATGTGTCTTTCTATGGGTGAGAGGAACAACAGCATCAGTGATCGTGAGTTGCTTGCTGTTAAATTGGCCCTCAAGGAATGCTGACATTAGCTGAAGGGAGGCAATCGACCTTTTTTAGTCTGGACAGATCACAAGAATCTAAAGTACATTCCTCAGGCAAAACAGCTCAATTCCAGACATGCATGGTGGGAACTTTTTTTGACAGATTTAACTTTGTCCTCCCTTATCGCCCAGGAACAAAGAATCTGAAACCTGATGCTCTATCCCGTCAGTTTTAAGCAGCCAAGGATGACATTTTTTTCCCACACAATATTATAATTATAATTATATATAATATTATATGTCTTAAGATCCTCATATGAGAACCAATAGGTATTACTCTTTTGACAAAATTCCCCATGTTTTAAGCATTGATCAAGCTTAATAGTTATTGGGTGTCATTAATAATTTAATAGATATTGGGTATCAGTTTTGGCAGGCCTTTTGTCACCTTCTTGGGGCTACAGCTAGTCTAACACCCAAAATCCAATGGTAAGACAGAAGGGATTGACCCTTCTGACCATTTTCACCACCTTTGTTCCCTGAGCAGGATGAGGAGGTGGGTGGTCCCTCGGCTCAGCAGTTCGTGCAGAGGTGCAAAAGAACATGGAGGAAGGTCTGTGCTGCCGTGCTTCGCACATCCCAGGAATACCAAACTCAAACCAACCTCACCGCAGATTGGCTGTCTCATTTCGAGCCAGGACAAAGAATTTGGCTATCCACCAGGAACCTTCCACTCAAAGTGGAGAACCACAAGTTGTTGAACAACTTGGTGAACAAGTTTTTTCAGTCTGCCACCTCTGGGACTCTTGGCAGGTTTGGGGGTCCCTATAGTACTTGGTCAACTGAGAAGGATATGGTCCTGAGGATGGGTCCAAGAACATTCTGGACAGTACACTAATCAGCGACTTTCATCTAAGCCATCAGGGTCTTCTAAGGAACAACAGGAGATGTTCGTAGAGAGGGGGGTCCTGTCAGAACTCTGCCTTATTTGTAATTATTTATTTATTTTTCATATGACCACCAGATGTCACTATTTCTGGCTTCTCAAGTTCAGTTGGGTTCTCAAATATGTATGGACTTCAGCTGGTTCTAATTGCTTATTGCAATCAGCTGTTCCCTATGCCTGTTACTATTTAAATAGGTGGTTTTGGTTCACTTCTTGTGGAGTTCTTGTTTTTGCCAGTGTGTTCAACCCTGACTCACATGGTATTCAGTTTTCTCTCAGTTAGAAGACCTGGGATCAAAGTATACAAAGTACAGTGTGGGAATAATTTGTTTTATTAAAATAAGTTGCTTTAAGATAGAAGTTAATCATTAAAGATTGGTATGTGTCTGTGAGTTGCAGAGTACTTCCTCCTTTTTGCAGCTGAACTTAAAGTTGTGTTTACTGGTTTTAGTTGCACAAAAGGGAAACAAAACTGCACATATTCAGCAGGCAGACACTGAGTTCCTGTTGTTCGTCATAAAAAGAAAACACATACCAATCTTAATTTTATCTTAATTCTGCTTGACTATCCTGAATATCCTTAATGCAATTTATATCCCCTGTATTAGTATATTTTCCCTTTCAAAGGGAAACATCAATCAAATGACCAAATTGATGGAATCTGTGGGAGACCAACTTTCGTATGTTGGCCCATGGAGAGGAATCAAAGGTTTCTTGGACATTTAATTTAGTGTACGTTCTGCAAGGTGGCAGTTTAAGCATCCAGCATAGAAGTAAGAACTGACCAAAACTGCATAACATGGTTTAAAGTTTAAATACCAGTCAGTCTTCAACTGATACAAAGAATTGAAGACACACATTTATGGGATGTGGCTGCAGTAGTGACACCTGTGTTGAATGTATTCAGAGCAGAAATAAGAAACAAAAACCAAAAGGAGAGTTTTAGCCCAGAGGATGTTGCATATAGCTCTGAGCAGGGGAAGGCACCACATGTCCCAATGAAGTGTGAAAATATAATTGTTTCTTATGCTGGGTTCTTCTGAAAGACTCTCTTACAGAGTTATTGTCAATTAACAATTAATGTTGGCATGCTAATCAATATGTGACTAGGACACAGGATACATGGCAGGCAAAATGGACCAAAATAAAATGAAATAGTAATTACATAGACTGTATTCTATTTTACTATTCTATCATTTTTAGTGATTGTAATCTCCTTTTTATTTTTATTCATTCATTTTTTATATCATGAAATAAATGTAATTTCATGTACTTGAAAAAACATGGCCAGGTGCCTTCACCAATGTAGTTACTGAAACTTCTGTTTATTTAGCCCTTGCCAGACTCACCTACACTTGCTCCCTGCTTTCACTACGGATCACAATCTCACTGGCAAGCATCATAGTCCATGGAGACTCTTATCTGACCTCATCAGTCAACCAGTGACTGACACATGAACTGTCCACTTGTGTGACCTTTCAGGAGCTCCAGAGACAAGTCATCAGACTTGAAAAGAAAGAATATGAAGATGAATGTTAATGTTTTGGCATATTTTTTGCATGTAATAAAGAACAAATTAAGAATTTTTTTTAAATTTAATTTTAATTTCCTTCGCCCCCCCCCCTAAAGATCTACTCTATAAATCATCTAAACTGTAGCACTGAAATAAAGTGGCATGTATTTACTCTTACCAGTGATTCTAAGTACAGACACCATGTGTAGCCTATCCTTCCCTGCTGAGATATCCAGCTTGGTCTGACCAATTACCAGCCATCCATGTCACATTCTTACTGCCTCTGCAGTGCCATCAACGGTCCTGGTGACAAAATTTCTGAGACTGGGTATAATTTTATTGCCTTCTGCCTATACCTCTTATTCTTCTTTAGTTAAATACTGGTTTAATCACTCTCAGACGCTTATTGTTTTTATGATGTCTGTACACCATCATGTTAACCGGATTGTTTGTTTGCTCTTTTTTAGTGAGTTTTGCCATGACTATGACATGGCCACCCAGTTCAAATGGAGCTTCTGGGCTATATAAGTTTCTGTATCTTAGTCTGATTTCTGGAATTATCTGCACACTGCTTGCCTTGGTTTCAGTTTGTCATGTTTGTTCTAGCATGAGCCAGAAATCACAAATTCTGCCAGGGTATGCATATTTATGAATCACTATTTTTTAAACTTGATTTCAAGTTTATTTGCATTTTGTTGATTTGTTTGTATCAAAATCAATGTGATATTTACAATGAAAAGTTTAATATGACTTAAATCACAGATTTGTGCAAGTAATTAAATGTAAAATCTTGATTTTAACTGAATGCTAACAAATTTATTACTGCATCATGATCAGATATCATTACAATACCAGAAGAACTGACTCTTTTGACCATTTTAATTTGATAATAATGATATATGCACCAGTTAACTGGCGAAGCTTTTTGGACTGAAAGCGAAACGTCTTCAAAAACCACAAAAAGAAGTCCAGTTGCCTCGACTCAAGCTTTTTAGGATAATTTTATGTAGTTCACATAATGTACTGTTGAAGGGAATACTAATGATCAGCTTTAGCCACAAGTATTTTTATTAACATGCTCATTGGCTTAACTTTTGTTGTATTTATCAATGCTGATATGGTCTATGATCTACATCTTTGTTCTATATCATTATTTACTCAGGGGAAGAATTTCAGCCATGACACACATTCAGGTTAACCCATTTCACCATTTGTACTTTTATATCGATTTAATTGTGAATAATATGGTCTAGTACAAATTTGTGGCATAGAAAATTATCATGAGCTAACAGTTTCAGTCAGTTCATTATCCAGAACATCTATTAAATGTGCATAACTTCTTTGGTCATCTTATTGTTATGATTTTTTTTTAATGAACTAATCTCTAACCTTATTTTAGGCTTCTCAGAGTTCCCAAATGATAGCTTTTACTTTGCTATTGAAATATTTATTTATACTGACAGTACATAACACTAATGATGCAGAATACTGCATGTGATTTTTGTTTCCTCTTTATCACCTCACATGTCTCCAGCCACATCCACAAGATTCAAGAATCAAGAAGCTTTATTGTCATTTCAACCACATATAGCTGAAGCAGTACATAGTGAAACAAAACAACGTTTCCCCAGGACCAGGTGCTACATAAACATACAACAAGAGTCAAATCAATTTTTTTTTGTCCTAGCCACATAAAGTACAAAGTGTGCATCTATGTGCAAACAGTGCAAGACAATTACAGACAGTACAGTGCAACAACAGTACAAAAAGAAAAAGCCAACACAAGAATGGAACACTTAGCACTGAAAGAGTGAGAGAAAAGGATTATATGGAATCCTGAAACAATAAATGAAAATTAAATAAAGTTAAAAAGAATTAAAAATATGTACAGAGTAGTATTAGTATAGAGGTAGTGCAAATAAAATATAGAGATATTAATATAAACATAGCAGCATAATGAAATAATGACAGGAAAAAGTTGAGGTACTGCAATAAATGATGAATGATGTAGGTTATGTATGTGTGTGTGTTAGGGTGTGTGGAGTCATCCACAATGCTGTTAGCTTTGCGGATGCAGCCTGCAGTGTAAATGTCTGAGATAGAGGGAAGAGAGACTCCAATGATCTTTTCAGCTATCCTCACTATCCGCTGAAGGGTCTCGCGATCCGACTCTGAAGTTCCCAAACCAGGCAGTGATGCAGCTGCTCAGGACGCTCCCTCTGTAGAACACGGTCTGGATGGGGGAAGGGAGATGGGCTTTCCTTAGCATCCTCAGGAAGTAGAGGTGCTGCTGGTCTTTCTTGTTGATGTAGCTGGTTTTAAGTGACCAGAAGAGGTTCTCTGCCAGATGAAGCCCAAGGATTTTGGTGCTCTTGATGATCTCCACAGAAGATTCATCGATGAACAGCTGGAAATGGTTGCTCTGTGCTCTCTTAAGGTCAACAACCATCTCATTAGTCTTGTGGACGTTTAGAGACAGGTTGTTGGCCCTACACTAGGCTGTTAGCTCACTAGTCGTTCTTGCTGATGAGACCCACCACGGTCATGTCATCAGCAAACTTAATGATGTGATTGGAGCTGTGCATTACTGCAGATTCATGAGATAGCATGGTGAACAGCAGTGGATTGAGCACACAACCCTGAGGAGCTCAAGTGTTCAGTGTGGTAGTGCTGGAGATGCTGTTCCTGATCCAGACTGACTAAGGTCTCCCAGTAAGGAAATCCAGAATTCAGTTGCAGAGAGAACTGTTAAGGCCCAGCAGGCTTAGCTTCTCAGGAATGATTGTGTTGAATGCTGAACTAAAGTCTATGAACAGCATTTGTACATACGTGTCCCTACAGTCCAGATGTGTGAGGGCCAGATAGATGGTTGTGGTGATTGCATCGTCCATAGAGTAGTTAGAACAATATGCAGACTGCAAGGGGTCCATTAAGAATAATAGCTGTGGCTTGATGTGCCCCATTACGAGCCTCTCGAAGCATTTCATCACGATTGGTGTGAGTGTGATGGGACGGTAGTCATTGAGGCAGGAAACCGTAGACTTCTTAGGCAGAGGGACGATGGTCGTTGTCTTGAGGCATGTTGGAATAATGAATAATGAATGTAGCTGCGCAGCGAGATGTTGAAGTTGTCGGTGAAGACATCTGCTAGCTGCTCTGCACACTCCCTGAGCACTCTGCCAGGAATGTTGTCTGGACCAGCAGACGTCTGTAGGTTGACCCTGAGGAGAGTCCTCTTCAAGTCAGCCATGGTGAGACGAAGCACATGTTGTCAGAAGGAGGGCTGGTCTTCCTTGCTGTCGTGCTGTTCTGTGCTTCAAACCAAGCATAGAAGTCATTCAGTGAATCTAGGAGGGAGGCGTCCCTGTCACAAGTAGGTGGAGTTGTCCTGTAGTTGGTGATTGCCTGGATGCCCTGTCACATACCCCACGAAAATCTCCTCTGTTCTGAAAGTGGCAGTGGATTCTATGGGTGTGTGCTCGCTTCGCCTCTCTGATGGCTCAGGACAGGTTGGCCTTTACCATTTTTAAGTGCGCCCTGTCCCCTGCTCTGAAGGTGGAGTCTCTCGACTTCAGAAGAGCACACACTTTTGCAGTCATCCACGACTTGGAGCATGTGATGATGGTCTTGGAGACAGTCACGTCATAAATGCACTTGCCGATGTAGCCGATCACTGATGCCATGTACTCCTCCAGGTCAATAGAGTTGCTGTTGGCTGCAGCATCACTGAACATGTCCCAATCAGTGCACTCAAAACAGTCCTAAAGAGCAGAGATGGCTCCTGCTGGCTAGGTTTTTCTAGGTTATTCTCTTTCAGAACCGGTTTAGATTGTCTGACAAGTGGTCTGTATGCTGGAATCAACATCACAGAGATGTGGTCTGAGTAGCCGAGTTGGAGGCAGGGCTCCACACAATATGTGATGGGAATGTTTGTGTAAACAAGATCCAGCGTGTTCACTCCTCTCGTAACAAAGTTCACATGCGGATGGAATTTACAGACAGCTCACACAGAGTCTCCTTAGCATTAGCACTGAGTGAAATGTACTCTCCAATAATAAAAGCGGTGGTGAATTCCAGGTGTAAATAAAAGCTCTGCATCCTATAGTCACAAACTCCATTACTGATGAGCAGTAGTTAAACACAAGCAAAGAGTTCTTACACCATTCCGTGTTGATGTAAACACACATGCCACCACCATGAGTCTTACCGCACAGAGACAGATTCCTGTTGGCACAAAACATGGCTAGCCCAGCTAGCTGAATGGTTCGGAACTTTGTCATTGAGCCATGTCTCTGTTAAAACAATGATACAGCAGTCTCTGTACTCATGCTGTGAAGTTCACTGGAGTCAAATGTAGTCCATTTTATTGTCCTGTGAGCAGATGGAGGGTAGTGCCGGCCAGCTAGGGTTTGTTTTTAGCCACATGCACATTTTCCATGCTTCTGCTTCCTTGAACACCACTTGCGATGCCCTCTTTCAGCCACCGGCATCTGCCGATGCCGAGGACTGAAGGCCTGGTCCACGCAGCAAGCCAAGGTCACAGAGTTTGCAGAGTACATTATCATGCAGGTTAGTAATTGCATGATTTCTTAGCTGTATTATCTTCTTGCGGTCTACAGTACAGAGACTTATTTTCATATTAACAGCACTGTCTATGGTGTCCATGGCATTTGAACTTGGGGCTAAAACTAAGATATTTTGGTTCCGAAGAGGCTGCTGCGGGCTAATGCTGCAGCTCCATCTTGTCCAAGGGACAAGATGATGGGACTGCCATCTTGTCCAAGGTACAATCCTTCCTTTCAAGCAAAGTGTGCTTAGACACTTATGTGGCTGAGGGTCATGTTATATACTTATTTGGTCCTTATTTGTGGGTGAAGAGAGGGGGTCATCAGGCTGTCCCCAAGCAGCAGGCCTTCACAATCTCTTTGAATGATAGAAAGAAATTGGACACAGTATGTGCCAGGGACCCACAAATGAATATACATTTTGGTATTTTGTGTTATGTTTATTGTTTTAAGTAATGCCTTATTTTATAATAATGCTTTTTTATGTTTAATTGAATTCTAAAACTTCATCTCTTGAAAACTCACATTTTGCTGTGGATTCCCAGTCTAGATCTGCATCCACAGTGTGGGCAGTGAAGCTGGCCTGGCTTGTTGGGTACTGCTGCTGCCTGCTGCTTTTCGCCTTTCTCGGGCCTCAGTGATGCTGCTGCATGGGCTCTTCTTGAAGCTGCCTATGGCTTGCCTTGTCAGAGCATGACAGCTGTCCTGATCTTTTGCACACCCTTTTAGCTGGTTTTGGAGGGATTCCAGCATGTGTGATGTTGGCCTTCACAATATATTTTGTTTCAGCAGCCTTTTACGATTCATTTTGCCAGTGGTCAGTTCACTGTAGAATAGCTGTTTTGGGATTCTGGAATCATTCATATGTATGACATGGCCTGTCCATCGAAGCTTTGCTTTCAGAATCATGGCTTCGGTGCTTGAGGTCTCAGCACTGAAAAGGAACTCTAGGCATGTGATCTAGTTCCATGTGTTTCCTGCAAATCATCCTGGTCCCACATCCATTGTGGAGGTTTGTGTGAACGACAGTCATGTACACTTTCAGCTTGGTGGACTGCTGGATGTTGTGCTGGTTCAACACATGGCATTGCACTCTGCTGAGAGCTTGGGTGGCCTTAGAAATCCTGACTTGAATTTCCTTCTCAGGGGAGCCATCGCTGGAGATGATACTGCCGATGTACCTGAAGTCCACTACAGTTTACAGAACAGTTCTGTCAATGGTGATGGATGGGGGGGCTGGCTGCAGAGGATGGAGTGGGCTGATGCAGTACCTCAGTTTTGATGGTGAGACCAGACAGGCAGCAATCCTCTGCAAATCTGTCAGCTGGAGGACAGATTCCTTATGTGCCATGAGTGCACAGTCATCTACAAAGAGGGCCTCCAGTAGGATTTTCTGGACCATTTTAGTCCTGGCACTCAGGTGGCACAGGTCAAAGAGGGACCCATAAATTCTGTACTTCAGATACACACTGTCCTCGATGTCCTTGAGGGCGTTGTTGAGGACACAGGTGAAAAAGAGGTTGAAGAGTACAGTGGCCAGGATGCATCTCCAGGATGTCTTCGAAAAGGGCATATTTGAAAGCCTTAGTAACATTTAGCATTAAGAAAGCCAAACAAAAAAGCTAAAAGGAGGGGGAGAAAGGCAACTACATGAGTGCAATGATGAACTTATTAAACTTTTTTTAAATCTATGATTGCACAATTAGTGTCAACCTGCACCGGGAGTCAAATGGAGCTGTATGAACCAGCTGAGTAGTGACCACTTTTACCATAACTGTAACTATTGCCACTTTTTCCAAAACGGAAACTCCTTGGGGCCCATCTGCAACCCAACCCTGGAAGAAGCGGAGGAGATGAAAGACCGAATCAATGTCAGTGACTTTGCTGAGTGCAAAAACTGAGGATGAACAGTGACTGAATTATTGCCTTTGGAATGCTAAAAAATATACCCCTACTATAATTTGAGTCTGTGATAACATTTGCTCTGTGACATTGATGATGAATGATGCATTCTATTAGGGCAGGTATTCTATACTCAGGGAAGCTTGTGTGTGACACACAGTTTTACTCTCAATCTTATGGTCTCATGCTGAGCCCAAACAGTTCTCTTGCCAAAATTATAGGACCCATAAACCGGATTTTGGTTGGTTATCTACTGTGTAGCTGTCTTAGCTGCTTAAGCACACAGGTGACAATTACTAGCCAGTGACTGCTCAGTAGGGGCGGAAGCTGCAGCTTCCATTTATTCATTGTCTAATCTATGTGAATGCGGAAGTTACTGCATGACTTGCAAAAACTTAACATTACCACACTGACACTGCCAATTGACCAGGCTGAAGGTAAATGACTAGGACAGATAATGATTAGTAGGTTGTGTCCTAACAATATGGGAAAAACTAAACTTTAGTATTTTATACTATTCAGCGTTTTATACTGACATAGTTTAGCATCTAGGTGCCAAGTCTAGCATGCAAGACTATATAATTGCGATCTTGGAACTGGATCAAACTTTTCTTGAACAGGACCCACAACAAGAAGACAGTGGTGCCCAGTGGTAGTGGTACCAGTGGTGTTCAAACTGTCTTAAGCTATGTTCACAGCTACCTAGCTTGACTAATTTGTCTAATGTCAAACACAGCACCTGTGAGGAGGTGCTTTACCGTTCTAGATTGGTGTTCTGTGCTTCTGGACATTGATTGTGTTATCTTACTTGGCTGGATTTGAAGCAGTTTTGGATGAGCCTCATGGTTGATGAAATGATGCTGAAGGGAAATGTTTAATTCATCCTGTTTATTCTTTGTATTTCTTGTTATTGTCTACCTCATGTATTCTATATGCATTAACC
>JBCNYG010000021.1:594777-606551 GCA_039654305.1 Porochilus rendahli
ACCCAACACTCTACCCCATTTTAAACCTTTTTTTTATCGCATTCCTACTTTTTTACTCATTTCCTTACCTCCCCCCCCCTCTGTCTTTTCTTATTTTTCCCTCTTCTAAGCTCATGCTTAAATCATAGTGTTGAGAAAATAACAAGAAAACACTTTCCATAACTTGAAGCAGTATTTGTATTCCCTGGTGTTGATGAAGCTCTCTGTTCTTCCCCCAGGTGTTGGTTATGGCTCTGACAGGCGCAGAGGTCGTCAGATTTATTCTCGATACCAAACACTGGAGCTGGAGAAAGAGTTTCACTACAACCGATATCTAACACGGAGAAGAAGAATTGAAATCGCCAACACGCTGTGTCTCACCGAACGACAGATTAAAATCTGGTTTCAGAACCGCAGGATGAAATGGAAAAAAGAGAACAACCTGACCTCCACGCTGAACGAACAGGAAACACGGAAGGAAGAAACAGAAGGACCCGAAAATGACACTAAAGGCTAGATTAGATTTGGGTGGGGGTTTCTTTTTGTTTGTTTGTTTGTTTTTTGTTGTTTGCATCAGGCACGTTGTATATACATGAAACTACCTAAAACATGTGCCATAATTATGTGTGATATTTCATATCCATGTGTATTGAAAAACTACCTACCAAGAAAACTACCTGTTGAATTTTGCCTCACAAGGTGTTATGCGCTATAATTGTGGCTTTTCCACTTATATATCTGTACTCCACATACTCATCCTATAAAAAGTGCGGTTATATAAAACTACCTATTGACTTTACCTACCTAATTTCATTATGGATAAAATATTTAAGGGGAAACAGACACATTGTTATAGCTCATGAATATGTATACATTTGCATATATGAAAAAAAAATGTTTATATGAAATAATCATAGTAATACCCACAAATGTTTGGTTATATAAACTACCAGCTGAACTGGTATCATTTTTAAATAAACATCAACCTGTATCCTTACGAGTGCAAACTGTGTCACTTATATATTATTTGAGATTTCAGCAACACCAGCAATAGAAAATTCAGCTCTATAGGATTCAACTAGCCAGGAAAAACCCCTAAACACATCGCCCCAAAGGATTCCTAAAAAAATCTAACAATTGTGCAGCTTTTCCATATTTTATAGTTAGGAATTAGACTCTGTTGCAGTTAAATAAACATTAAACATCATGAACAGCCATATAATAGACATAAACCCGAGTCCTCAGCAGTGCGTTAATAAACATGCTGGTTCGGTCATATAAAAAAATTAGCTAAACATACAATTCGAGTAAGATTATTTCCACAAATAAGACTTCAGCTAGCTTGGGCGAGTTATCTTGACTGTAAACTGAAATAAGAAAAGAACAAATATGACCATTTTCGAAAGATTGCAGATAAAAAAGAACAGCTGGAAACCACTTTAGAAATATTGCAGTCTAGCATAACAATCTGCATCTATAAAGTTATAAACTCTTAACAATACATTCAATTAAAAAACATTTTAAATCCACTCCAAAAAGCCGGACAAATGTATACAATTAAAATCAGTGCAGGTTTGGCTTTATTTACTTTAACCAACACTGAGAATGAAGATAAAGAGGCTTTCATAATAAAAACAAGCAATAAAAAAAACAAATATCAATAATTTAAAATTTGGCCCATATATACTTTTAAATCCTGTAGTAATTAACTTAAATTAATAAATAAAACATAAATAAATTAAAAACCGGTTTTGAAAGCAAACAGTTCTGCAGTTCTCGGTGCATTTTATTCACCCCATAAAAATAAGCAGTGCTCGGGAAAGAGTTCTCTTCGCGCTTAAACCCACCAGGATAGAAAAAATGATCAAAAAAGAGAGGTAAAGATGAAATGATCCCAACTAGTAGACTTGGATTCAGGCGTAGACAGAAACAAATACTTTGGCGGATTAAAAATAGAACAATGTAAAGGTTTTATTAAAATGTGTTGATGATAAAATGAATAAATTTTATGAATGCATGGCTGAAGGTGGTAAGTTCAATTTAAACAACGTGTACAGCAAACAGGTCAAATAAAAATAAAAGTAGCACGTGGTAGGTTTGAAAGTTATTAACTTATAATTTCATCTTGAAATCTAATGTCACACAACCTGAAATATTATAATAATATGCAGTTTGTTTCCTAGAATTGTAACGTAAACGTATTGACACGTGAAGCTGATCAACTTAAACACACTGATCGTTAAACTCTAAACTGAGAACAATAATCGATTCTCGCTTTACGGTTTGATGATAATATTTTATGCTTTTATGCCTCAAAAATTACAAGTTAATATGTGATTATTGATAATCACTATAATCACGTGACTTTGTTGTAAACAGTTCAAACAGCTGAAAAATAGTCTAAAATTCAGCTACAGCTATCTTTCGCCCTGTGGTGGCTTGCATTAAAAACAAAAAATAAGGGAAATATAAGTATATATAGTGATGTATATGAAGTTTGGAGTAATAAACACAGTTTATAATAACGGGATGATAAACTTGTGCTGCGAATTGACCACTAATCTCTTAAATCACCGTAAATAGACCCAGAAAACATTTCTGATAGTTCAATCCTTTCCCATGTTGATTAGGTAGTACATCTTTAACCTCATCAAAACTTGTAAATTTTAACCCTAACAACACCCACATATATTACTGACCTTGTGTTTTGTTGTGTAATACAGTACTGCTGTGAATTTTAGATATATAGATAAATAAATAAATAAATAAATAAATAAATAAATAAATAAATAAATAAATAAATAAATAAATGAGTGAATGAATGAATGAATAAATGAACGAACGAATAAATTAATTAATGAGTGAATAAGCACGTTTTTTAAATGTGATCCAACTTTCTTCTGATTATCATCACTGTCGTTTTAAATGTATTTATTATTACTTCTGCTGAGTTTAAACAAATGAGTAGGAGTAATAATAATGCCATTTAAAAAGGTCCACGTTATAAACAATTAAATAAGCCAAAGGAAATCCCTGTCCTGTACAGTCTGTATCACCAGGTGACGCTATTGGTCCTTCTTTTGGGTGTCACTGTTGCGCAACTTATCATGTTTTAACATCTCCATTAATAAAGCCCTGGCATGATCTAACCAAATGTATAACTGGGGGAAAGGAGCACGTGATCCACTTGAAACGATCTATATTTGACCAATAGCAAATGAAGAAGGGACAAACTTTCAGCTATAAAATCTGGATTAATCATATGCAGGTCAAGCAAGACCCAAAGCAAATGTATTTAAAACAAGAAATGTGAAAACAAACAACTTCCAAAAGTTTTCTATCGCTTTGAGAGATGACATCTTACGTTTCCGATTGAGGAAACGAGTCACGCGACGTCCGTCTTCGTACAAACCAACAACCGCACCCACGACGACCACGCGTTTGAGCGCGCGCACCCTGCCCCCGGTACAGCCGCCGCCGCCGCCGCGTGCGGGAGATGAGCTCCTGTTCACCTGCTGACCGACACCACCAACAGCAGCATCGCGACGACTACGATCCCTCCTCGGAACCGTCTTACGACGCGCAGATCGAAGACGGGAGACGCGACGATGCGCTCGAGGTGGAAAAGAAATCCAAAATCGGCTCGGAAAAGAAAGTGAAAGCTGGACAGCTCGCGCACAACCGACCGCAAATCTATCCGTGGATGACTAAGCTGCACGCGAGCCACGGTAAAAGTTTTCTCCTGTCTTCACTTTCGCTCCCTCGCATATATTTTGCTCTGTTTCCTCCCCCTGGTTCATTCATTGTTATTTTTCCCGAGTTTTATAGACCTCATTCGGAAATAATAAAACCGACGGTCGTAAATTTTTATGACAAAAGGCTTCAATTGCTCGTAAAACTGTCCGCTCGCGACCAAGAGACCATCCGAGAGCAAATTTATGGTGGCCTAATTGGATAAGGGAAACAACAAACCACCAAAGCAAGCTAAGCCTCGGAATAAGTTAAATAAATAGAAGAAATAAACCAAAGACAAGATTCCAACCATACTCGAAAGAGTTAATAATCGAATTATGAAGCGAATTTGCACTGATAAGCTGCAGAGTCTAACAGCCATCTTTGTGAAGATCGTGTGGAGTATGTACAGATAGTGTGGCTCTTATTCTCAGTGACGCAAAACTCGAGGTAGTGTTCATGTCCCTCCTTGTTCCAGTGTTTCAAAACAGTACTTTTAATTTCTATTAAAATAAACAGAATTTAGAATCGTGACTTTTCCGTCATCCACTGGCTCAGAGTTTACTGTTCAGTCTTCATTGATCTGATTAAGGTCGTAGTTAAACACTGATGACTTTAATTCAGCACCAAACTGAATCCTCCAGATGTTCAATCATTTCGGTTTGTGTGTGAGGACAGCCACCAAGTCAACATTTATTCGAGAAAAAGTAGTAGCGAGGTATCAGTGTCACATCATAGTACTGCATGTCACCCAAGTGCTCCACTGTTAAAACCAGACGTGTGTGTGTGTGTGTGTGTGTGTGTGTGTGTGTGTTGTGTTTTTTGTTTATTTCTTTTTTGTTTTCGGGCGAAACTTCAGAGTCGGACGGGAAACGAGCGAGGACGAGTTACACCCGCTACCAAACACTGGAGCTGGAGAAAGAGTTTCACTACAACCGATATTTATCCAGAAGAAGGAGAATCGAGATCGCGAACACGTTGTGTCTGAATGAGAGGCAGATCAAAATCTGGTTTCAGAACCGCAGAATGAAATGGAAGAAAGACACAAAGACTGAAAATTAAACATCATCACTTAACTATAAAAAAAGTCTTCATATCTATCTAATAATAGGTCTGTGGGGATTTCACGGTTTCTCATGATAATCACTTGGCTTTTCATTTTACCATCAGGATTTTGTACACTCAGGTATACAGTACTCAGCTGTACAACTCCTTGTTGCTGAGTTACACCCCGTGACCTTTAATAGCCCCCCTGTGACCTTTAATATCTATTCGAAATGAGGATAAAATGTAAACCTCACTCTAAAATGTGACTAATTAGTGCCTATCTGTACCTTAAACCATTTTATCCGGATATTATCCACATTTCCAGATAAAAAATACAAGTACGTAAAAAATATAGAATTCACCACAGCAGGGACAGAAAACTGTCCACGTCAGTAATCTCTTTTCTGAGTGTGTATTGGCCTTTTTAGTCCTCTTGAGTTTTGAGTCATGAAGATGATTTCACGGAATTGATTAAGGTGACAAGTGCACTCGCATTGATTCTTAGATTTCATTAGTGCAAATGGAACCTTTACACACCGACAGGGTTTATTTAACTGCACACAGGGCAGACTTGTACAAAATGGCCACCTTGTGTGAAATTATCCTGCAACTGTGTCTACAATATCTCTAACAATTAAAAATCGGCACAAAGCTACTACTGATCTTAAACCCTTAGTGTGATTTTACAGTCTAACAGGTTGGAATGTATGAACGCATCACTGATGCTGGAATTAGAGCACTTAAACCTTTTAGAGAGATATATTCATATAAACTTGTAGAGATGTGTTTAGCTAATTTATAATATTATATTATTTCAGAACTGAAGCATATGAGACAGTACACGAGGGTCAATGCACTTGACTACATTTCAAAAATACTTAACCTCTGTTAATGTTTTATTCTGTCTTAGTTTCACACTTCGATCATTTTTTTTCTTTTTTTCTTTTCTTGTAAGAAACTCGGTGTTCACTGTAAGTCACTAACAAAGCAGATGCTGTATATTGGAAACATTTAACACAGACTAAACACTCCTCATGGCTGTGCAACTCAATGCAATAAATGTCAATCCTGTGCTGAATAAAATATCTTAAAGTGCCACTGGTAAGAGTCGGTGTGTGTGTGTGTGTGTGTGTGTGTGTGTGTGTGTGTGTGTGTGTGTGTGTGTGTGTGTGTGTTAATTTGACGCTCAGCTTCTAAAGAGACTGAGTAATTTCCGCTCATGTCACTTGTTCAGATAACAACATCCGCAAAGTGTCAGGTTTGTTTCCAGAATGTCAGCCGAAGGGATTTCAACTATGTGCTCCATTACGTTTCACAAAATAATGCATGATTATTACTATTATCGTTACTTTATTTTAGCACAGTAGCTCATAGGAATAGGAATTCATTGTAATATTATAGGGGAAAATAATTGCAATAAATCCCTAAATAAGCTTTGAAAAGTTGGAGAAGTTGGAAAGGCTAACTTAAGTCTTTTCTTCGCGCTGTCCTTCAGTCCCTCTGTAATTATTTACAGTAGAGACAGATGCCTGTGAAACATTTTATGGCTCTGACACCTAATAAAACTTTATGGCTCTAAAACGACGACAGTTGTATCCTGTCTATTAAAACAGATGGGAAATGAGTACAGGTTTTTTTTGACTGTTTTCTGTCCTGACTTTGATGTTCATTCCAGAGTAACATAACGGTTTAGTCTTTTTATAACAACAACAACAACAACAACAACAACAACAACAACATTCTTTTCTACTGGGATTCGGCTCTAAACCAGTAAATCCTTGTGGATATGAGCGCTTCATGGGTAGATAGAATTACACAAACTTGTGCACCTGCTGAACAAAAAAAAAAAGAAGAAGACACAAAATCACTTACTTCAATTTTTGTTATGTGTCCAAACTTGATGCTGGAGTTTTATTCCACTTTATCCAGAATTATTTCCAGTTTCAGGGAAGCATTTAATCCTCAGAAAGAACCACAAAACATGATACCAAGAGTCTCTCAGAGCAGGACAGTGTGTGTGTGTGTGTGTGTGTGTGTGTGTGTGTGTGTGTGTGTGTGTGTGTAAGAGCAGGGTTTACTGTTCAACTGCCCCTCACCCGCCACAACACCTCCTACCCCTCCATTCAAAATCCAAGGGCTGGTCACAGAGGGCAGGCACAGCTGCCAGAAAACCAGAAGCGGATCTCGGATCGGTGGCGAAACCGATTAGAGCCCTCAGGAGCGTTTCAACATCCAGTCTGGGTCTCCTGTATGAGTCTGTAACGTGAACCAGGAAATAAAAAAATAAATAAAGTGTGGAATGGAGGAAACCCAAAACGGAGACCCTCGGTGTGATGCTCCTTTATTTACAAAATGTAACGAAATACTCTAAAGGCATCCATTCCTTCATTTTCTAAGTCGCTTCATCCTAATTAGGGTCGCGGGGAGGCTGGAGCCCATCTCAGCCGACTCTGGGCGAAGGCAAGGTACACCCTGAACAGCTGGCCAGGCCATCGCAGAGCCAACACACACACACACACACACAACCATTCCACTTACTATTTTGGAGCAGCCAGTTAGCCTAAAGTGCATGTCTTTGTACTGTAGGAGGAAACCAGAGCACCCCGAGGAAACCCACGCAAGCACAGGGCAAGCATGCAAGCGCCACACAGAAAGTTAGCAGTCCAGGAACCACTTCACCACCATGCCGTCTGCGTTGTACATCTGTCTTGGGGAAAACAGGTCATGTTCACACGAAAGTCATACGATTGTTACGCGAAACAAACGCGATTTTCGGTTGATGTAAGACCGCGATATGAACGTTACACGAAGTAACAATGTCGAGCGTATATGAGGAAGTCGTAGCGCTATTTTAAGAACCCCTGTACAATTCTAAGCGGGTCACATGACCCCCAAGTCATATGAAATGGGTTTGTCTGTCGTAACACAGCTGTAGGACGTCACAGGAAGTTGACCCGACACCGAGAGTCACCAACGAGACGGAAAAAAGTCTGACCACGTTCAACACGAGCGCATTTTCTCTCACACGGCGGGTGAGTTCGGTGAGACACGCCCACAACCGTTCACAGATGCCGGACGCTGTTCTGTCGTGGACTTAATGTATACCAGTTCTGTGACCTGTTGGTAACTGCGGCTTCAGAAAGAAAAACTACTATTAAAAACTTCTTCTTTTATTTATTTATGTGTTACAGATTAATAAAGAGGCGGCACAGTGGCGCGGTGGTTGGCGTAGTGGTTAGCACGACCGCCTCACAGCAAGAAGGTCCCGGGTCGATTCCCGTGCTTGGAGCGCTTCTGTGTGGCGTTTGCATGTTCTCCCTGTGCTTGCGTGGGTTTCCTCTGGGTAGTCCGGTTTCCTCCCACAGTCCAAAACATGCATAGTAGGCTGAAATCGCCCCTAGGTGTGAGAGTGAGAGTAAATGGTCGTAGGTATGTTTTAGCCCTGCAATGGTCTTGCGAGCCGTTCAGGGTGTACCCCGCCCTCACACTCCAGCCTCCCCGCGACTCTGCGAAATGAAGCACTTTTGACGACAGTGACATCATCTAAACACCGTGATGATGTTCGCCATCCTCTGGCACTGCCCACCATAAACCGCGAGACTTTCAAAAAAGTTTGTAATTTCACGAAGTTTCTCAAAACCGCGTATCATCATCATCATCATCATCATCATCCGGCTGTCTTGTAGCTGCTCTGTTGTCAGCTTTCACGACCTCGTTGCAGCCCGTTCACACCGTTTTCACCTACCGCTCACCTCCATCATATTCAGAGAAGGCCTCACGTGGGCGGTTTTGATGGCGCTTTAGCGTAGATTAGCATCCGCCATCGAAAGCCGCCCCGGAATGAGGCCTGCTTTAGCCTTATAGCCCCTGTGTGACCCTAAATCTTCATATTCGCTGATTTGATTGACAGTGAGCCTCTTGTTCATTTCTCTCCTGAAGGTATGAGAACTTTGAGCACTGCTGCGCCGTGTACGTGTTATAGAATAACGAGAAATGAAGCCGTCCTCTCATGTAAGGAAAATGGTTTTTTTTTTTTAGCATACAGGCTCATTCAAAATGGGAGAGCACTACCAGGATACTAGAGGTCACTCAAACTTCCCAGGATTCAATGCAGCGTTGACGGACGGTCCGTCCATCGGTTTACACCACAAACAAAGAGATTTGCTTTCTCCGGGAGTCTTTTCATCGGTCCCTGACGCACTTTCTCTCCTACCATCGCCTGCGTCCTGGTTCAAAGTCTAAGGCGGTCAACCCGCCGATCACGCTGTTCAAACCTACACAGCCAATCACAGGCCAGGAAGCCTGTCTGAGTCAGTGGTTACATTTACATAACAAAGACGGAGGTGGTAACTCGCTCTACTTCTCTCTCCCTCTCTCCCTCTCTCCCCCTTCCTTCGTCCTACCCCTTCTCCATCAAAACACCTGGAATCATGGGATTTTATACTGCAGGGATTAAGATTTCTGATCCTGAATCAATCTGATCTGAACTTTTTTTTATTATTATGATTGTTTATTATTACTATTATTATTATTGTTGTTATTATCATTATACTTATTATTATTACTATTATTATTATTATTACTATTATTATTATTACTATTATTATTATTATTACTATTATTATTATCATTTTATTATTATTATCATTTTATTATTATCATTATAATTATTATTATTACTATTATTATTATCATTATTATTATTATTATTATCATTATAATTATTATTATTACTATTATCAATTTTATCATTATTATTAATAATTTTATTATTATTAATATAATTGCTATTATTTATTATTACTATTATCATCATCATTATTATTATTATCATTCTTGTTATTACTATTATTATTATTATTATAACTTTTATTATTATTATTATTATCAATATTATTATGATTATTATTAATTTTATTATTATTATTAAAATTGCAATTTTTTATTACTATTATCATTATTTTTATTATTATTACTTTTATTATTAGTATTATTTATGTTATTATTTTTTATAATTATTACTATCATTATTACTATTATTATTATTATTACTATTATTATAATTATTATTATTGTTATTATTATTATTATCATTATTATAGTTTAATGATGGAGTGAATGAAGTAATTCTTCCCTATACAGTATAAAAATAGATTCTTCTTTATCAGTGTTTTATCTGTTTTATCAGGAAATTCACTTTTAGGAAGTGGAAGGAAACTGGAAAAACCAGGAGGAAACCCAAAGGCCGACACTACTCTGGGATAATTCTGAAAGATTTTTGCTCTAGTTTAGGTTTTTTGTACCAGGGATTAAAGCAATAAAAACATACGATGTGCTGTTTTATGTACATTTACCGCCGTGATGAATCGAAAACGTATCAGATTGATTATATTTAACTTAACGACGTATTTGTGTGATTTTTTTTTTTACCTTTCAGCACTGCTAAGAGCGGAGTCTGTAGCAATGTCCTCCTCTTCGGTTTCCTCCCTTCATCTCCACAGTGTCTCCAGCAGGACAAGTGTCAGATTAACCCTTTACTCGGCAGCCCAGTAAGTCTCCGCCCTGCATGTAAGCTATAAGGGTTCTTTTTTTCTTATTCATTTGCAAAACTACAAGAAGGAAAGTTCTGATCGTTCGGATCATTAAATTAGCGAAGTGGTTATCACATCCGCCTCCCAGCAAGAAGGTCCCGGGTTCAAGTCCCTTGCTCGGTGAGGGTGTGTCTGTTTGGAGTTCGCATGTTCTCCCCGTGCTTGTGCGGGTTTCCTCTGGGTACTCCGGTTTCCTCCCACAGTCCAAAAACATGAACGATAGGCTAACTGGCTGTTCCAAATTGCCCGTAAAGGTATGCGCGTGTTGGTCCTGTGATAGTCTGGTGAGATGTTCAGGGTGTACCTGTACTTCTTCACCCTGTGTTGGCTGCGATAGGCTCCTCCTGAGTGAGTGAATGAATGAAAGTGCCTGTTGACATGAACACTGCCCCTACTGTTAGTTGTGTGTATTGCGTCTTGCAAATGCGTGGAAAGATTTCTGAGGTCGCACACTTCCGACGCACCAAAGAGTGCGGGATAAGTGAAGCAGCCATCATGCGTTCATGAATAGTGACAACTCCTCACTCCATCACGCCACCCGGACACTATTTCCCTCCTCATAAAATATATAAACCCGCTATAACCCCCCGCAAAAGTGTTTTCTTGTTGCGGCACCTACAAATATTCCAACTTTACTTTTAATTGTCTTCACGTCTAGTAATTAAAGAAATTAAAGGATCCGAAGCGCCATCGTCTACTCAGACCGTCTGTACAGTTCTCGCCCCTCCCCTTTCATTCATTCTTCTCCCAACTCTCTTCCTCTCAGACCCCCCTCCATGTGGTCTTGGGCCCCCAGGACCCTCCGTGTGTTCCTCCTTAGAGCACTTTGTCTTGTAGATTTAGCGTTTCTATAGCAACCGCACTCCCCCGACCCCGTCTCTATTGTCTATGAGTGAGTTCAGCAGCAGAGCACACAGCACTCTCCCCTTCCACCTACTTACAGTGAAAAGAAACCAGAGGAATTGTGGGATATCACGGGGTATGGCTAGATGAAGTGGAATGAGAGAAGAAGCTCAGAGGCTCTTGGTCATCACGATTATCCTGAAGGACTCGAAAGACACGTGGGAGGCGGGGTTAAACAATGAGGCTAGTCATTCTGGAGCTGAAAACCCGAATCGTGATCAGGATCGCCGGAGGCTGGCGCCTACCTCAGCCGACTCTGGGCGAAGGCGGGGTACACCCTGAACAGCTCGCCAAACCATCTCAACACACACACCCGTTCACACTCACTCTCACAGCTAGGGGCGATTTGGAACAGCCAGTTAGCCGACTGGGCATGTTTTTGGCCTGCGGGAGGAAACCGGAGTACCCGAGTTAAACCCATTGGTACCAAGCATTGGTAGAACTCCACACAGAAACGCCCCGAACCCGGGAATCGAACCCAGGACCTTTTTGCTGTGAGGCGGACGTAGTGACGACTACACC
>JBCNYG010000021.1:672486-685112 GCA_039654305.1 Porochilus rendahli
GGCCCCACCCCGCGCCCACCCAACGAACGGGCCCCACCCCGCGCCCACCCAACGACCGGCCCCATAACATACCGACCTAACGACTGGCCCCACCCCGCGCCCACCCAACGACCGGGCCCCACCCCGCGCCCACCTAACGACTGGCCCCACCCCGCGCCCACCCAACGACCGGGCCCCACCCCGCGCCCACCTAACGACTGGCCCCTCTCCGCGCCCACCTAACGACTAGTCATTTGATGCTGCACCATACACAAGTTCCACTTGACACTTTCCATTCCAAAGTCCCACTTTTCTCTGTACTATACCACATTCCACCCATCCCTACATTTACCTGTCTCACCTGACCTGAACCACATCCACCTTATACCACATGCCACTTATCCTTTCACCATACGCAGGTCCAACCCGAGCCTGTTCCATACGCAGGTCCAACCCGAGCCTGTTCCATACGCAGGTCCAACCCGAGCCTGTTCCATACCCTAGTCTCACTTGACCATTAACCGTTCCCAAAACCCAGTTTATTCTGTACCATACCCACATTGCACCTATCCCTATAACATACACAAGACAAGTTCCAAAGGATACTTCTCCATACACAAATCATGCCGGACAGTTTACCATACCTAGCTCCAGCTTGACCTTTTTTCATAACCAAGTCCAACCAGACTGACAAGTACCACCCAAGCCTTGCCTGAACCTGTAACGGCTTCGGTGGGATGTGGATGGTGTAAATATAAGTATAAAGTATGGGTGTGTGTGATCTGTTGCCTGAAATAGGTACTTTAAGGCGTGTGAATGCAATTCAAATGTACAGCACATTTCATAAGGCACTCAATGTGTTAAGAGGTTGTCGTAAGTCTGACACCATTAAGAAGAAAGCAATAAATCTCAGTAATGACACCACAACTCATTACAAAACACTCTCTATGTGCGTTCTCACAGTTCAAGGGTCAAGTCAGTGAAGGTAACGGTATGAACGAATGTACCCAAGTACTTTTTCACCTGAAATTTTAAAAAATAACATTAAAAATATCTTCTTGACTGTCATTCATCAAAAAATCCAAGCCAGGGCTTCTGAGTGCTACAGCAGAAAAACAGTAACCCTGTGGCCTTGAGATGGCAGATTTGAATTTCAGTAATGCCCGAAGACATCCGTGGCCAGGAGCCCACCGTTGTTTGGGTAGGATGGGTGGAACACTCTTCCCCTCGTCAGTCACAGTGACAGCCACTCAGGGGTGTGTCCAAGTTCACGGACGTGGATGTGAGGAGATTGCGCTTTCCTCCATGTGCGTTATGCACAAGATAGTCTTTGCCCACCCGAGTTGGTAGCTACTGTAAGATATGGGAGAGCTGCAGGGTAGGTAGGAATTGTTCTTTAGCATGAATCACAAAACATAGACACAGAGAATCCCTTGTAACGTACAAGTCCCCGCACTTTCCCTCCCCGTCTTTATCGCACTAGCACTTTCTAGCACCTACTGTCAGCTAATTACTTCCCCGAACATGTGTCCCACACAAAACATTGATATGCTCGTGAATATTGTGGATACTCTGCAAAATACTGACTGAGAAATGTACAGCATGTGTAAACTAATTGGTTGCAGGCACAACCACTGCTTCCTGAATTGTAAGAATATTAACAACCACAAGTTGACTTATGATGGGGAAAAACATTTAGCATGAATCACAAAACATGGACAAGTGATTGCTTTACACTGAAGCAGAAGCCATGCTGACGAATATCTAGCATGCGAAACACAAGGGGAAACGGCATAGGGCAGAAAGTTATGCACTGCACTAAGCAGAAAGAAAGAGGGGAAATGTATGCAAAAGCTGACTGACCAATCAACAGTTATAAAAAACGAACAACAAGAATGTAAAGCTCCTTTATGCAGCCAACTGCAACAAAACACGGCGAGGGGTTAGCATAAGAGGGGTCATTACCCGTATGTATGAGGCTGTGTCTCTGAAGGTGGTAACGTTGGAAAAAACGCATGTCACACATGGTGCAAGCGTAGGGCTTCACCCCTGAATGCACAGAGCAAGATATCAATCAAATGCCCTGAAAACGATCAATTATTCTCACATGACAGCTAAACCACAGCTCGCTGCCTAACAGTGATTAGAGAGCATATTCAGACACCCTTGCAGTATTACTTTTTCTATTCAAGCTGCAGAAGCAACTCTAAAATAAAAACTGGTTTTTTGAAACAGGTTTCGCCCCGTTTTATGTAATTAGTCCCTTTAACCCTTAAGCATTGAAAGCATCCTCAGATTGCGTGTCAATAACACTACAAGCCCAGATAGACTTGAGGATCTTCCAGACCAAGAGACTCGTTCGTCTTACTACCCCTCGAGCTCCTTCAGGCGTTATAGGGGCATTATTAAGAGGCTCTGGCAGGGCGACTTTGGGGTTTTTTTTGTTTGTTTTTTTTTACGGAATAATAAATAAAACAACAATCACACCTGTTTGTTTACGGTTATTTTTAAGCTAGAAGGTTCTGTCCAAACTATTTATTTAAAAACTAAAACCAATTCCTGCAGGTTGTCTTTCAAACTGTTTTTGCTAACAAGAAGCCCAGCACCACTAGCACACTATGCTACCACCACCGCGTTTCATTAAACATAACTCAAGTCCTGAGCGGCAACACTCTGCACAAAGCAGGCTGCTTTTTTGGAAAGATTTTCCAATTCCACCTCAGATGGGTGTGGGTCGTTTGGATTGTGGTTAACTCCATACTGCAGTACTAAATCTCTTCTCCCCACATTCATTTGCTTCGACTGGGCTCCAGGTTACAGAACAGGCTCTGTGACTCTGTCACTCTTAACTTCTTCCATTTACACAAGCGAGGAGATCCTCCAGACCACCAATCATGCAGAGATTTTTAGTCTCCTTCCCTCAAAATATCACATCTCAGACATCTCAGAGCTTGAACTGTAATTTGGTTGATCTTACGCCTTGTGGCTTTTTATCTACAGTAGTGTTAATTTTCATATTCAAAAAATGCATCATAATCAAACTTGTGTAAAATAAAGAAGAAAAACATCTAAAGAAACCGCCGTGATAAAGTTTAGAGGAAATTCTCAGTGTGAGAGCAGAGAGGCCTGAATATTTCTGTAAATAAAGGCATGTCAATTTGGTAATTCTTTTTTCTCATTGTGATGCAGTGGAGTGTAGAGAAGATTCTACACCACCGGTTCTGTCTAAAGGGATCATTTTTTGGTGGAAATGTATTGAACGATGATATTGTAGGCAACGAGAACCAAAAAAATAATTCCGACAAGAATATTGAGGTAAAAGTTTGAATAATAAACAAAAACACTAAAATACCAATTTTTCAGAAAAATTTACAAATTTTATTTAATTTTTGGATTTCTGAATAGCATGAATCAAGTTCAGACCGTATGGAAAGGCTCAGTAAAGAAAGGATAAATGCTGTAATAAAAATAAAAGATGTTCACACTAAATACAGATTTTTTTTCTAATAAATAAATTATTTTTGTTGTTATTATTATTATATATTGTTGTTTGTTTACTTATTGGCAAAAATCAAAATACAAAATTTGCGACACCTTTTAATTTTTCTAAAAAATTGGTATTTTCAGTGTTTTTGTTTATTATCCGTACTTTTACCTAAATATTCTTGCCGGAATTTTTTTTTTTTTGGTGCAATACATTTTCACCATTAAATTACAGAGAATTAATTTTATTTCTTTTAATTAGGAGCCCTTTTAGACAGAGCTGGCGGTGTGGAATCTTCATGGCACTCTACGGTATATAATCCTATATATAATATTTCTGACTGAGGACAAATACGCACTTTAGAGTACCGATGGACTTCCGTTTAAAGAATGAGAATATTACACTTCATGCGTGTTTCATAAGTACAAGCTGAAGGAGATCTACTCCACAGTGGCAGCTTTGTTTTTATCCAGATTCTCTGCATTTTTGTAGCAATCTAGATTTAAAAAAGGATCTAATTGCTGCTACAATTCCAACTTATGGCTTTGTTTATTAACCAACAATGAAAGTTCATAGTTCATGGAGCTTTTACTAGCGAGTAAAGTGAGGTGGTAACAACCAGGGCTGCAAAAGTCTAGGTATCAGTTTTCTTTTTTTAGATATTTATTTTTTAAGTTGGACAATTTTGAAAAGCTGACTTAAAAAACCCTCCTGCAGCATAATCTTAATATAGAAACTGAAACATAAATAATATATATATAATATAAATATACATATATATTTTATATATAAATAAATATATATTATATAAATACCTTTCTGCTTTTGCATCTAAACTGACAATTTCAGTAAGTCTCATATTTGATTCATTCATGTTTTTGCGTTGTTTTTCAAAATTTCTTGAGAATCCTCAAAAGAAAATTACATCGTGGTGCAAAAACATTAAAACTAAGAAATAATCAGTAAATAAATTAAATTATTAATTTACTCTCTCAGAACCCTGAGCAGTACATAAGATAAATAAAGTGCTTTTATATATTTAATTGTAAAAGGTAATAAAGAAGTTACACTGAACATTATAACAAGTTTAACAAACAAAGTTAAAAATCTAAAATCTGCATTTTATCCAAATTTGACATAACTTTATTCATTTTATATCAAAAGTTCCCAAAACCACCTAACGTTGAGATGTTCCGTAGCATGTTATACAGCATTACTTCCTCTCTGTCACGAGTTTTGGACGAATAAATGAAAAGAATTGTCCCACCTTTTCACTACACTTCATGGCTGTAAAACTGAGAAACTCATCTGATTTATAGAGAAATAAATAAAAAAAGGATGTAAGTAAAGATTTCTCATACCGGTGTGAGTGAGGCTGTGTCTCTCCAAGTGGTAACGCTGAATAAACCTCATGTCACATATGGCACAAGCAAATGGCTTCTCCCCTGAGACCAGAGGGAAAAGGGGCAAAAATACCATTGGGGCAAAAGAACAAGCTGAACAGTTACATTTCAGAGATTTATCTATCAACAACAATAACAGTGATCGTAACAAATGACAGTGATGATAATACGACAATAATAACAATGGTAATATGTGTTTTTTCTTGCGTTGTACCGGTGTGAATGAGAATGTGTCGTTTCAGGTGATAGCCACTTCGGAAGGCGCCGTAGCAGTGATCACAGATGAAGTTCTTCTGCACTTTTGAAAGTGGACAGTTCCCGTTCTCGTCCACCACAACAGCCTGGGAGAGATAAACCACATAAATCACACACAGGGCAGCTCGTCCACAGGACAGGGTTCGCTGTGCGGAGCCCCGCTGTTTATACGCGCTCATTTCTGCCTCTAGCGGTCAGAAAAGGGAACTACAAGACCCGGTGGGGCATTAGCCATGCTGCCCCATGTGGGAATTCGGTGACAAAGGAGCCACAAATAAGATAAAGTTGCCAGCTTGGGTTATTATAAAATTACTCTTTTTTTAAATGCATTTATTTTTCAGAGTTAATTCTGTACAGACGTCGTATCTGTGATGTACAGCATTACTGTTAATATAAGACACGATGTAAATACTGGAAAAGGAAAAACAAACTTAAAGTGTGATGTGTGTGTGAAACGCACTGAGATTAAGATGCCGCCTCCCAGATCCAGTACACAACAGTCATATTTTCAGCTAGACTTTGGTGTAGTTTTCTGATGAGGTTGAGCTGGAATTCACTTCTGCCAATAACCCTCAGTAACTATACAAGTTCATATACAGCCGAAACAAAGGTGCGCCTACGACGAGCTGTTCGTCTGTATGAGAGATTTCAATGACTCGCATCGGTCTAACACAGAATTAAGCTAACACTTCCCTAGCCATTAGCTCGTAGAGCAAGCTGGACATGTTGGACACTCAACTCTGAGGCTTATTGTTGTTGTAATTTAGGCACGGGCGTTTCAAGGAAAAAATTTAAATTAAAAAATCTAATTGGTCAATTCCGGTATTCAGCAGTGTGTAACATCCTCCTTTCTGACAATATTTACACATTTATTAGCGGCTGGCAGAAAAAAACTAGGGAAAATATATGATTATTTTTAATACAAAAATTTTAAGCTATTAAAATGAATAATTTAAACTAGTGAAATGTGCAAAAATCAGCACCCATTACAGTTTTTAGTCATCCTGCAACACCAAATGCAACAATCACAAACAGCAAATAAAACGCAGACTTTAACGTTTCATCCTCAAAACTTCCACTTCACGGTAACTTTCATTTATAAAAACTAATTTTTATTTCAAACCTACATACCAACCAGTTTTAAATTAAAACATTGTGTCTTTGTGTCCGGCTCATTGTCTTTTTTTCTGAGTAACCCCCACCCCCCACACACACACACCACACACACACATATGTGGCCAGTATGGCAGGCACCACACACAAAATACTTTGTGATTGAAAGTTTAAAATAACACTTCATCTGTAGGATGTGTTAAATATACAAACTTGGGTTATGAATGTGTGTGTGAGTGTGTGTGTGTGTGTGTGTGAGAGAGAGAGATTGTGTGCGAGTTGGGAATGCATGAAATGAATTCCCCAACCCTCCTCCCCCACTCTCTCTCCCTTTCTCCCTCACACTCTCTCTCACACACACACCTCCCAGCACTGACCTTCCCTCCTTTCCCCTCCTGCTCTCGGACTTTACAGGGCGTTCCCGACTTCCTGTTCTTCTTCTTGAGTTGCATGTCCTCATTGGTTCTCATTTCCTTCTCGTCGAGCAGGCGAGGGGCATGAAAGTCGCCTTCTTTACGGACAAGCTGCATGCGTACACACGCGCACACACACAAACACGCACACACACAGTTCAACAATGCATTTTAGAAACAATAAATAACCCTAACTTTCTAAGCGCTAGACTACTTTATATTTATTTCCAAGTCTTTAAACAGTGCTTTAAACGCTCCTTTCTTAACTTAAACAAACTAAAGAACAACGGCTTTCGGCACGGTGTGGACTCGGACCGATCTTTAATCACTGTACTGCTTGATGTAGCAGCATTGTTCTGCTCAGTAATCACAAGAAATGTGAGGCAGTCACCGGTAACGTTTACGTTCAACAGGCATCATTAGTGTTCAGTAGTCACCAGTGACGTCCTACAATCACAGGTAATGTTCAGAGGTCTAGAGTAACATTCAGTAGTCAAGAGTAACGTTGAGAAGTCACCAATAATATTTAGCAGTCATTATCCTCCAGTAGTCACTGGGAACATTCAGTAGTCATCATTAATGAATCTCCTCACCAGTGGAGGGCAGGTCATGGCTGCTGTTAAGCCCATATGTCCCTGTGGGTCCCGCTGAGTGGAACCCGGAATAGGGGGAGGGGCTAATGACGTCATCACTTTCTTTGGAGCAGATATAGTGCTGGCCTGCATAAGCGCCATGCTGGAGAGGACAGCCTCACATCCGAGCAGCCCCGCCTTCAAATATGAACGCCATTATATAACAATTATTAATCATACAATCAGATACAGTGAAAATGTCCACATACATACATGGGGGATGGAAAAAATGATGAAGAATGGCAAAAAGAGGAAATAAACAAAAGCATGTGGGTTTGGACCATGCACAGACTGACCCATTTCATATGGTCACGGACCGAGGTGGTTGGTATGTGTGACATCACTGAAGACGACAGGGACAAGGGGAGGGGCCAGGAGTTGTCACTCGGGATGATGCACTAGACAACAGGACACGCCCACTGCTATCATCTGGCACCAGTATTCGTCCTGTCCTAGAGATAGATGGAGGGATGAATGTCAGATCGAGATGGAAACACGAGTGGATAGCGTGAGGACACAGCTGTTCGGTTAGTCCGCACTAGTTCCAATGCAAATTAGATTGTGAAACTTTATATTTATATCTTATTTTGTGAGCCAGACAGATAAAAACTTGTACGAAAAACTAAATAATAAAGATGTTACTATATTGTACACATTATAATTGTGCATAATATTACATCAAAGTTTTAAAATCCTGCATGATTTGCACAAAAATAAATTTGTTTATAACAACAATAACTTAAGGAATAACTGACAATGCCATTTTACTTAAAAGGAGGGGGGGGGTAAATCAAGAAAGTATCGGAAGGTGAGATTTTCGATATTATCGCCAATCCCTTGAGTCACGTGACGCCTGAACGCATCCGCTGTCTGGCATTTAAACAAGAAACTTTATATTTTCATTCATGTTTTCTTCCAAATATCTGGTAAAAATTTGCGAGCACACGTTGCGGTCAACGTTTTCTTACCTTTTCAGCCACCTGAACTCACAGAGGGTGTTAAACATCAATAAAACCAGCTATCGTGTAATTGTTCTGCTAATGTTAGTTTCCTGACTAACTTCTGATTCAGGATCTGCTAACACGGTTAGCTTCTCTGTTTAGTTAGTTACTTCAACGGTAGCACGGAAACAATCAAAAGAACAAAAAAGGATTGTTTAAATATCTAAACTCCCAGCAACCCAATTCGCTTTTCAGGTGCTAATACATGCTAACAGACGCGAATACAGATAGTTAAGACAACCAGGCCAGCGCTAGCTTAGCATAGAGTTAGCTGGTGTGCTAAGTACCGTTAGCGCTCCACTCCCTGTCGAAAACAATTCCTTTAAAAATAAATAAAAACCAATTCAGATTGCGAGTTCGCGTCGCTAAACATCATCCTAAAGAACAGAAAACACGCAAGAATGTTTTAATAAGCCGCGCCGGAAAAGCGTTATTTTTATTACCTTCAAGCCTTTTGGTATGTGTGGGGGGGAGGGAACTGGCTCCTTATCGCAGCGTCCACATCAGCTAGCGCGAGCTACAGTTTACAAACACAGGAAACAGCACCGGAAGTGCTCGCCGAGGACGCGCACTAGCCGCAAACCCGGAAGTCGCTTTGAGAACGCGCACAGTGTTATGTATGATAGATACAGTGAAAAGGTAGAGCGGTGGTGCATCAGTCCCGCGGTGTCAACATGCCGCCATCTTGGAGAGTGTTCCCTCTGGGTGTTCAGAACCAGAACCAGATAAAGAAAAATAATATAATACATAATGATATATTATAACATAATAAATATACATATATTATATATAATATATATATAAAATAATAAAAAAAAGTCTAAAATGAGAAGTTATTAATATCTATATAAACAGATCCGGAGTGAATGGTGTCGGTGAGTAATATGTTCAGTATTATTAATATGATAAACAGTAGAATGTAAATGTATAACAGTGGATGTTGTTGCTGGATGGAGGATGTTGTAGAGATTAATGTTCACAGGTAGGAGTGATTTCCTGTGGGGTTCAGTGGTACATTTCGGTGGTATCAGTCTCTCACTGAACGCGCTCCTGTGACTGATCAGCAGGTTGTGAAGCGGGTGGGAGGTACTGTTCGGTATCATCTGTATTTTGGACAACATTCTCCTCTCTGACAGGGTTACTGGCCTTGTGGATCAGTTTGTTCAGTCTGTTTGTGTCTGCAACCCTCAGCTTGCTGCCTCAGCATGCAACAGCATACAGGATGGCGCTGGCCACAACAGACTCATAAAACATCCTGAGCAGTGTTCGGCAGATGTTAAAAGACCTTACCGACCTCAAAAAATGTAAAGTGCGTTAGTGTGGTTCCTAACCCGCTCCAGTTTATTGTCAATATGAACTCCGAAGTATTTGTAATCCTCCACCATTGCCACATTGATGCCCTGGATGGAAACGGGGGCAGCAGATGATTCTGCTCACACCATGTGACGAAGGAATCCACAGCAGCCCGATGTTCCGTCTCCTCCTGAAACATCCGAGTACAGAAGAGTCATCAGAAACCTTCTGAAGGTGGCAGGTCTCTGTGCAGTAGCTCACGTCCGTTGTGTAGACACAAGTATATTCAAAGTGGACACTGCATACTAAGGTCAACTTCAAGGGTGCTGCATCTGCCCTCTTGCACGCAGCAAGCCATTTGAAATATCTGTCGGGAAACCTAAATGTTCACGTGTAGTATACTCTAGCATTCAGGATGTTGCGTACACCTACACCTACACCTACACCTACTGTACACCTATATAATATAGCATGCATGGTCCAACACCACTGCGTACTGTAACTGGAGCACTGGTTAAGGACCCTGAATCCATTCGTGCACGCTGGAGGGAGCACTTTCTCAGTCTTCTGAATCGAGAAGCTGAAGTTGACCAGACTTTTATATTTCTTATATATGACCTGAGGCAATTCCCTATGAAACATGAGCTTGATGATCTGTAGCATGAGCTTGCATCTGTACAGCTTTGTAAAGTGCATCTGGACCAAGCAACAAGCAGCGACTGATCTCAAAGACCCACTGATAGTTACCTTCCACAAGAAACGAGATAAGGCCGACTGCAGCAACCACAGAGGTATCTCTCTGCTGCCGGCAAATTGCTCGTAGTTCATATTGAATCAGCTTACGCAAATTGCAGAGGATGTTCAACCTGAGACATGGTGCAGCTTTAGACCTGCAAGAGGAACCATCAACATGCTCTTTGCCCTATGTCAAGTGCAAGAAAAGTGCAGGGAACAGAGAACTCCTCTCTACACAGCCTTTTTCGATCTAACTAAGGCTTTCGACACGGTACACAGAGAGACTCTTTGGTCTCTTTCTGAGCAAATATGGATGCCAGGATAATTTGTTACGATGACTCGTGACTTCATGAGATGACTGCCTCTGTTTGATGTGGGGGTGAACAAGTAATGTAAAAGTTGGTATCAAACAAGGGTGTGTTATTGTACCCACGTTGTTTGCTCTTTTCATGGGCACTGGGTACAAGTGGGTACACATGGGTACAATAACACAAACAAAAAACAAAAGTCACGGATTGAGTGAATCTATGGGCTCTAGAGGCTGCCAAAAACTTCCAAACTGTGACAGTACCCCCCCTCTAAGAGCGCCTCCTGGCATTCCCAGGGCAGTCAGGATGCAGCTGGTGGAAGGAATCAATGAGGATCTTGTCCAGGATGTATTCGGCTGGAACCCATGAGCGTTCCTCAGGCCCATAACCCTCCCAGTCCACCAGACACTGGATCCTTCCTCACACACAGCAAGAATCCAGGAGTCTGTACACTGTGTAGGAAGGGCCCCGATTAATGTACCTGGGAGGGGTGGAAGTCTAGCAGCAGGGGCAAGAGTGGACGCAACAGGGAAACATGAAAGGTGGGCTGTGATTTGTAGCACGCTAGGTTGATGCGTCGCAGCACCTTGAATGGACCAACGAATTAAGGAGCCAGTTTACAGGATTCCACCCACAAGGGACGGTCTCTTACCAACAAGCACACCATCTGACCTAGGCAGAAGTGCAGAGTTGACATCCATGTCGGTTGGCCTGTCTCTGGTTGGTCCTTGATGTCTGCAATAGGATCTACCGGGCTCTTGTCCTTCTGCAAAGTCTCATGGATAAATAGAAACAGGGGAAGGACCTTCGATCGGGCAGGAACAAACAGCTTTCCGGCTTGTTCTGTTCCGGGGTCTGGGTCCCATGGTTGAGCTTGCCTAACCACTGTCTCAATTCTAAACTGAATAGGAGCCACAATCCGGGGACCAGGAATACCTTAAGATCCTGAAATTCCTTCTCAGCCTCTGAGTACCAAGAGAAGGGGCCACTGCTCTGCTTGGTGAAATTCAACATGGGAGCAGCGATAGACCCGAATCTCATGATGAACTTCCTATAGAAGTTAGCAAATCCAAGAAAACGCTGAACCTCCTTGATGGACTTGGGAGTTGGCCAGTCCTGTACTGCCTGGATCATGGGGTCCATCTGCAGCTGCCCTTGCCTCATAATAAACCCAAGGAGAGATACCTCTGAGACATGAAACACATACTTTTGGGGTTTAACGAAGAGATCGTTGTCAAGCAGTCTCTGGAATTATTACCCAAACAACACCATACCCACAAAAAATATCACTCAAGCAGCACCATATCAGCAAAGATATTACCCAAACAGCACCATACTCCTCAAAATATCACCCAAACAACACCATACCCACAAAACTATTACCCAAACAACACCATACCCTCAAAACTATTACCCAAACAACACCATACCCACAAAAATATCACTCAAGCAGCACCATACTCCTCAAAGTATCACCCAAACAGCACCATACCCACAAAACTATTACCCAAATAACACCATAGCCACAAAAATATCACTCAAGCAGCACCATATCAGCAAAAATATCACCCATACAACACCATAACCATCAAAATATCACCAAAACAACACCATGTCCACAGAAATATCACCCAAGCAACACCATACCCACCAAAATTACAATATTTACCAATATGGCACCCAAATAATGCAATATCCACCAATCAATAAGAAAGGAATTAAAATTAGGTCCAAGCAACAAACACAAACCTAAAAGCACCACTGTACATGCAGTCGCCTGTGTTTAAACTGAATTTGATGAAAAATTAACCTTCCAGAAAGATAATCATACAAAACACAACCTGTTTACCAGCGAAACGACTCGAGACGCTTTTTGGAGTCAGAGTTCAGATCGAAATCCTGGTGACCATGTGCTGAGTTGGTAAATGACCAAAAACACACACACACACACGCACACACACACACACACACACACACACACACACACACACACACACACACACACACACA
>JBCNYG010000021.1:862818-873717 GCA_039654305.1 Porochilus rendahli
GAACCAGAAAGAACACACACGTCTATTGGTACAGTGACAGAGAGAGAGAGGGAGAGAGAGAGAGAGAGAGAGAGAGAAAGAGACAAGAGAGAAAGAGACAGAGAGAGAGAGAGAGAGAGAGAGAGAGAGAGACAGAGAGAGAGGTTATTAAATGTAATAAATTGAGTGAAATGATTTTGTAGAAAATGTCTCTCATTGTTGCTGTGAGTGATGAATAAATAGAGGGAACCCATCAGGACGTGAACGCAAACAGAATGCAGCGAGTGGATGATGTCAGCAGCTGAAGGCGTGTTCAGATAATGAGTTGAAGGAGAACGAGGTACGTGCTGGTGACAGGTTTTTTTTGCACTGCATCTTCGTTTACAGACGAAACTCACTTGTACATGGCGTATCCGAAGAACAGCAGCGTCTGTACGACGATGAAGACGATGAAGTGCACTGTGGAGATACAGGACGGAGGAGGCGGCGGCTCGGGACATTTCTGCTTCTCCGCTGGAGCCTGCGGTGAAAACGCCACCAACAAGAACCCGAGGACCCGATTACTCACAGTGACATCATATTTTTACTCAAAGCACCAGAGACTACATCTGCATTTCATTTACAGTTTATAACCTTCGTTTTATTATAATCCATCAAAACACGGTTTTTATTAAAAGGCTTTTTTCCCTCACAATGTCCAATAGGAATTATAATGTGTATAATATAATAAATATAATATAATAACCATGAAATATATTTAAATAAAGTATATGAAACACATTAAATTAAATCATTTCAGCTCGTAATTCAAGTTCAAATGAATTAATGATTATTCAAGTAATTCATTAAAATGTAAAATAACTGTTTAAATATTAATTACATATTTTTATTAAATGTACTACATTATTTCGGCACATTTCATAAACAATATTTTATTATTCTATTAGTCTGCGGTGGCCTGGCGAGCTGTCCAGGGTGTACCCCGCCCTCGCGAGAGTCGGCTGAGATGGGCGCCAGCCTCCCCGCGACCCTAATTAGGAATAAGCGGTTCAGAAAATGAATGAATGAATGATCTAATTTGGTTTAGGTGTTGCCTAGGAGGGCTTTGTTTCTGTGGCGGCACTAGACAATAGACAAGCACTTTCCCAAAGATCACAAATTCCAAATATTCAACCGCACTGTCAAGGTCAGCTACAGCTGCATGAATAACACCAAACAAATAATCGATTACCACAACAAACATGCCCTAAACCCACCCAAGCAAACCGTCAGCACCACAGCATCACCCAAGGAAATCAAGACATGCAACTGCCGACAAAAGAACACCTGCCCGCTCAACGGTAACTGCCTGCAATCATCAATTATCTACCAAGCCACAGTCACGCGCAAAGACAATAACACAAGGGAAACATACATCGGACCCACAAAAATTTAATTGAAAACACGGTATAGGTGAGCTTACAGCCTAACACCGTGTTTGGCATGTGCCAGAGAACGCCAAGATTGGCAAATTCGCCACTGGCACCCTGTGCTCTTCACAGATGAAAGCAGGTTTACATTGAGCATATGTAACAATCGTGGCAGAGTTTTTGGGGGGCTACACAGCCCTCCATATGCTTGCCAGAGGTAGCCTGACTGCCATTGGGTACCGAGACGAGATCCTCAGACCCCTTGTGAGACCATATGCTAGTGCGGTTGACCCTGGGTTCCTCCTAATGCAAGACAATGCTAGACCTCAAGTGTGTCAGCAGTTCCTGCAAAATGAAGGCATTGATGCTAAGGACTGGCCCGCCATTTTCCCAGACCTGATTCCAACTGAGCACATCTGGGACATCATGTCTCGCTCCATCCACCAACTCCACGTTGGACCACAGACTGTCCAGGAGTTGGGAGGAGATCCCTCAGGCATGTGGAGGCCACACACACTACTGAGCCTCATTTTGACTTGTTTTAAGGACATTACATCAAAGTTGGATCAGTCTGTAGTGTGTAATTTTGAGTGTGACTCCAAATCCAGACCTCCATGGGTTAATAAATTTGATTTCTATTGATTTCTGTGTGATTTTGTTGTTATTTTGGTGTTCCCTTTATTTTTTTGAGCAGTGTATATATCTACAATATATCTTCCTATCTTTCTCTCTGTCACACACACACATATATGTATGTAAGTGTGTGTATATAAAATATAAATTTCATTTCTTCAAGTTCAAATTAATTTAATGTCCCTGTTTAAGGATTTTATATCATTAATTTAAAAAGGAAATGAAACTAACTGAACTTCAGGCATGTCATTAAAAATAAATACGTTTCCAGACCTGCATGTTGACGTCGGCCCCGTTGTTGACGAGCAGCTCGAGACACAGCGCCCCGTTCGTCGAAACAGCGGCCAGGTGAAGCGGCGTGAAGCCTCTGCCGTTAGCCTGGTTAACGTTAGCTCCACGGTTTACTAGCTCATTAGCCACCGCCTCCTGACCGTTATAACACGCCATGTGCAGGGCCGTGTTCCCAAACGCATTTGTCTCGTCCATCTGGTGGAAGGGTTTACCATCATTATATTAAAGCAACTTAAAACAAACATTTATTCATATTCTCACTAACGTTTACTTACTGCTTCGTGAAAAATTCCACATGTATTTAATATGTAATGAAATTTGGTAGTGTGGTGGATATAAGATCATTAGACAAATATAAAGGGTAGAAAGTGAAATTTTGAGTTTTACCTCAGCGCCAAGGCGGAGCAGGTGTTTAACGACGTCAATGTGGCCGCTGAGAGCTGCTACGTGAAGCGGTGTGTAACCTTGTTTATCTCTGCATGCAACATTAGCACTGCAAGACACCAAGAGCTTCACGATGTCCAAATATCCTGCAAAAATCAAAACAAGGCTTTGTGTTTTCCATGGAAAGCACTTAGAAAGTCACAAACTCTGAGAAAGAAAGCTGAAAAGGCTGAGATACCGAGATAAGCAGCCCAGTGCAGAGGCTGTCGCTTCTTATTATCCCTCGCACTCGCGTCGGCCCCTTTACTCAGGAGCAACGTCACCATCTGAGGAGCAAACAAACAGGCAGAACATCAGATTACAGCTAGAAGGGTCTTATAAACAGGAAGCAGTTTATATGCATGCATAAACATGACCTCCGTGTCTCCACTGTAGGCTGCGTGGTGCAGAGCCGTTCTTCCTTTCTGATCCGCAACATCCACGCTGCTCATCAGGGGCAACATAGCTTCAGCGCACCTCACCGCGTGATTCGAGGCAGCCACGTGCAGCGCCGTCTGACCACCGAGCCGACCCCTGGACTCGACCTCTGACCCCTGGTTCAGCAGCAACCCCACTGCCCTCTACAGAGAATAAAAAGAATCACATGCAAGGAGAGAGAGAGAGAGAGAGAGAGAGAGAAAGAGAGAGACAGAGAGCACGATAGAAAAAGGCTGATTAAAAGAGACTGGAAATATTCTCACGTCGTTTCTGGAGGCTGCGGCTCGATGCAGTGGAGTCAGTCCTGCTCGGTCCTTAGCGTTAACACGAGCACCTGAAACAAGGAAAAGCATCTCAAAATGCACAACACATCGAGCCTTATGGTGAATGGGCTACAACAGCAGACGACCAAATAAAGTTCCACTCCAATCGGTCACGAAAAAGCTTCAACAGGCACAGAAACTGGACAGGTGAAGACTGGAAACGTCACCTGGTCTCCGTTACAAGCCGCACTGATTCATCGCCTTATTTCAAACATCTCCTGATCATTAGGACCGAACATCTATTTTGTACCCAGCTCAGAAAATAACATCCTAATGTTTTTAAACGTGCCAGGTGTTTGAGGCGTACCTGACTTGATGAGAAGGTCCATGATGCGAACATCACCCAAAAAAGCAGCTGCATGAAGAGGGGCACGAAGGTCTTGGTCCTGCAACAGCAACAATTTGTGATTTTTGTAGTGATCACACCAAAAGCTCGATCATCTCAACGGGATTATCATAGGTGCACCTACCACTGCATTAACATCTTCTTTCATGTGCAATAAAAACTTCAGCTCGTCTAAATTTCGGCTGAAAATCGCCTGGACTAGAGGGGTCTGGGACGATAAATGAAAACTGATTAAATCACAAAACTAGCAGAAAAACAAACTGGTTAACATCTTAGTATCATTCAAATCAAATTAAATCAGATTACTTAAAAATTTATTTAAGTAATTTAATTTATCTACATTACAAATAATAATAACATAATAAATCTAAATATTGTTTTATTAAATTAATTTTTATATTTTCCTTAATAACAGGGCAGATGAGAGAAAAATCCTTAATAAAGATGACAAAGTAATAATAATGATTCATATTTCATTTAATATTTAATATCACATAAAGAAAGTTCTGTAAAGAATCACGTATTATAAACAAACAAACGAATAAATTAATATATAAACAAATGTTGACTATATTTCAGGTGAAATGTTAATGTCGAGTTTTGTTTATTTATTTATTTGCCAACTGTAATAAACATGGCATCATATTTTATAACATAATAATAACATTATTAATAACAGCCTAGCGTTAGCTTTCCTCTGCTAGTGCTGGCTAAACGCAGCTAGCTAACGCCAGGTACCGGAATGTTAGCTGTTTAGCTCGGCTAGCTGCAGTATTTACCACAAGTGTTAGCATTAATCATGATTATTTACATCAACAGTTCTACAGTAGCACAATAAACACAGTGTATTTTTAAGAAATAAGATGTAACAAATAGAAACACGTAGTGAAGTCTGGTTCACAGGCCACAGCTTTGGTTATAATGAAGCTAAACGCTAAATGAAAGCTAGGCTAAAGCAGTGCTGAAGGATTTTACATGTTTACTAATTCTTTCATGTTTCGTACCTGCTGTGTGATGTGTAAAATCCCCATCTCTCTCTCTCTCTCTCTCTCTCTCACCCCAGAATCAGTCCGACTTTAACTCCTTCATCAGCACACACACACACACACACACACACACACACGGGTCCGCCTACTGCTGTGGCCTTTTAATAATTGAGAATCATCCCACATGACTAAAAGTATGTGCTCCCCTGTCCTTACACCCATGGAATTCCTTCTCAAAAAAGTGTGCTTTCAAGTCTCCCCTTCAGTTCCAGGTAGATTAAATAAATATGAAATTGCAGTGGATCTTTTAGAAATGAAATGGAATCGGATCCACGTTGTCTTTCTGAAACCATTTGTTTTCTGTACGCGAGTGTTAGTGACCCCTGCACCGCCCGTCTTGATTTTAGTAAACGTCACTTTAATCTTTTTTATTTCTCTTGAAATCGTATCCCTGCTCTTGTTTCTTAACACTCGATCTAAGACTTTAACACTTTCTACCAATTGCTGTCACGCTGCCAAGTTATCACACATCCGCGAGATCAGTCACACAGTCTTGTTATTGTTAAACAGATACAGAACCAAAATAAGATGTAGAATAAGAGACACTAAGGCTGTGAGCTGGGGTTGTTTCACCAGGAAACCTTTATATTCAACCAAAATAAACTGACAGTGGAAGACAAAACACATCAGATATTCACTAGCGAATGGGAAACTATCCAGTTCCAGTGCTGCTTTCGTTAAGAGCCACGAAGAGCATGTTATACAAAAGCAGGACCTTGCATGATCCGCAAAAAGACAAACCGGTACAAACCAAGAAGCAGTAAATAGGATGCTCCTGACTACTACAAATTTTTATGTCATTAGCCTTAAAAAGCACTGCTCCAGTCTCCAGCAATCTTCACGGCCGTGATGCTCTCACTCTCTCACTCATTTGCCGAACAACTTAATCCACAAGGGTCGTAGGAGGCTGGTGCCTATCTCAGCCGATACTGGGCGAATGCGGGGCACACCCTGGACAGATCCCTGGACCATTGCAGGGCCAACAAATATGCGACTATTGACACTTACACCTAGAGGCAGTTTTGACCATCCAATTAGAGTGATGTGCACGCCTTTGGACTGCCAGAAGAAACTGAATAACCCAGAGGAAACCCACGCAAGCATGGGGAGAATATGCAAATTCCACAGTGATAAATATCATGTAACACACATACATATAATGTACGCATATGTAGATATATAAGGATAAAAAGAGGGGTTTCCAGCAGGAAAAGACCAATACTTTATCTGGATTAATGGTATGAAAAGAAAGTTCACAGGATATCTGGCAACCCGACCCTCAAATCATTATCCAGAGTCATTGGATATTAAGGATTTATGTTGAACTTTAGATTTTTTAAGTTAAATAAAATATATTATTAAAATGTGTGTTTTATTTAAAATATTTATCTAAACATTAATCTTTTATTAATGTAAAATTCTGACGTTACACAATCAAGAAAGATTTTATAATGCAATCTGGCAACCCAGGTCATGACGTTCCCCGGGCTGATAACACTCGGATGTCAAATGAATGTGTTCTATACCTTCTGAACATTTTACTCTCATTTTCATTGGCGCGAAATACAGCTAGTAGTATAGTGGCAACACGGATTTTGAGTAAAATAAATGTATTAAACGTCGTCTTTACGAGACAACGCGATCTATTTATGTCTTTAATAAGCGGGGAGCTTAACCGGCGGCACTACCCTGTTAGCTCGCTAACGGTTAGCATTAGGTTACCTCAGCCGGTCGCTGACCGCTAGCTCGCTAACGGTAAAATTTTAATGTAAAGCTGTAAATCGCTTTTTTCATCATGTACGTAACTCTTGTTTACATGGTTTACTGAAAGTAGCGGATTAGTCGGCGGATTAGGACGGTTACAGTGTGTTTCAGTGATGTTCTGTTTGGAAACTGTTGGTTTTATTAAATGGCGAGTTGGATAAAAGCGCCCCGGCTGTGTAGTCGATTGGCACTGGGTTCACGAGCGCCACTGCAAGGGTCAGGCGCGTGCACCAGGTGAGCGAAGATATGCGCATGCGTACTACATTAATTTGCTAGAGGATGAGTGATTATTCAGCTAAAACTATTGCAATCAAACTTATTTAATTAAACTGTAATATATATTTATATATAGTAATTGCATATCACTATAAATCTACTGTACACAGTGAGTAAATAGAGATATTAGCAGTAATAGTAAAACAGGTTTAATCACATTGGTAATAATAGCTACATGTTATATGTTTTCATGTCATTTGTAGGCACCTGGCGGTGTGTGCAGTCTTACTGAGGAAACCCCAACAATGGACGCAGAGCTGGAACCAAAGAACAGCCTCAGCTGCACCGACACGCAGCTTCATCAACTTCGCCAACAAGAGGAAGCAGTACTCAGAGCGACGCATCATGGGGTCTGATTTATTATATATCAGGATATTAGATTTATCACATATTCCTAATCACATCACTGAACACTGCATAATCAGTATGGAAGCAGTGTAATAAGTAAATGATAATATAATAATATATATTCATCCATTCATTCGTTTTCCCAATTGCATGACCCGACTTGGGTTGCGGGGAGGCTGGAGCCGATCTCAGCTGACTCTAGGTGATGGCGTGGTACACCCTTAGAACCATAGTTGACCATGCCATCCCAGGGCCAGCACACACACAACCATGTACACTCACACTCACACCCAGAGACACTTTGTAACAGCCACTTAGCCTACTTGGAATGTCTTTGGACTGTTGGCAGAAAACAGAAGAAGAAACGCATACAAGCATGGGGAGAACATAAAGTCCACACAGAAACTCACTTCAATCCTGGGGCTATAAACCAGATCTGTACTGGAGAGAATTACAAAATGTTGTTGATTTTTTTGTTTGTTTTGAACATTAAAAGTTTTATGTACAATTACACTAAAATATAGATACATAATTTTGAACTGTATTACTGCCATCAGTAAAAAAAGCTTTAAAAACTAGGGGCCACACTTTTGGCCAGATTTATCTTCTATAAATCCTTATTTTGGACAAATTAATGAGCAATCCCATAATTCCTTTCTCTATATGTGAGATACCAAGTTATATAGTTTATTTTTATTATTATTATTGTTATTTATTAACAAAATGTGTTAAATGTGGAGGTTTTTCGTGTTTATAATCTCACATCATGTTTTTTTTCTGCACTAAAGAAAAGGTTCATTTATCTTCATACTGAGTTGTTCATTGTTTGTCTCTTTTTCATCAGATACTCTATGCAGGAGATGTACGACGTTGTAGCCAATGTGGATGATTACAAGCACTTTGTTCCGTGGTGTAAAAAGTCCCAGACGATAGTAAGGAGAGCGAGCCATGCTAAAGCGCAGCTGGAGGTGGGGTTTCCTCCAGTCGTGGAGAGATACACCTCCATGATCACTAATGTTCGCCCGCATCTCGTCAAAGTAGGTCCAAATACACATCCAACAGATTCACCTGTTTCCATACCATTTTAATACACTCTTACCGACTCGTGTTGATGTTTACAAACATGTAGAAGAGAGAATTGTGGCATAAAGCCATTTCTGAAGAGTTGGTAGTGTTTGTGTGTATGAGTCTGAACGTGCAGTATATATAAAATAAATGAATGATAATAATGAGCTGACAGAGTAACGGGACAATGTGCTAAAAGCAGAACCAAAACTCCGCGACAGGCTTGCTATGTAAATAGCTTCATGGTTTTCTAAAGCATGCCCTGTTTATTCATGTTTTTCTCTTCAGGCTGTTTGCACAGATGGAAAACTTTTCAATCACTTAGAGACGATATGGCGGTTCAGCCCGGGCATTCCCGGATATCCCAGGACCTGTACGGTGGATTTTTCTGTAAGTGTCTTTGTTAATACTCAGAAACTCCAGTCACAGCCTTGGGATGGTCTGGGGAAGTGTTCAGGGTGTGTCCAGCCTTTGCCCAGTGTTGGCAGAGGTAGGCTCCGGCCTCGTTGAGACCCTAGTAGGAGTTTTCAGATTGGCAAATGAGTGAGTGAGAGAACTCCAGTCTCTTCAATCTGACTGAGACAGTGTGACTGTATGATGAACACCCGAAGTGCAAGTGTTATTACATCATAAAATATAAGAGCCAATCATCTCCTTAGGTTTAGATAAGGGGTCCGTCCTAACTTGCATATTGATTGGATGAGGGGGGTACTGATAATATTAGTAATTGGCTGTTCCTAATTGCCCCTAGGTGTGAGTGTGAATGGTTGTGTGTGTGTTTGCTCTGCAATGGGCTGGAAATCTGTTTATCACAAGACCAACACACACAACCATTCACACTTAGGGGCAGTTTGAAGCAGCGAGTTAGCTTAAGGTGACTCTCAGACTAAGGAAGGAAACTGGAGTACCCAGTGGAAACCCACGCAAGCACAGGGATAACATGCGAACCCGGGACCTTGCTGTGAGGCAGCGTGCTGACCACTTCACCACCGTGTATTGTTATATCACAGACTTTGTTTAATATTTTATCAGGACGATATAATTATTATTTTCTAAAGTAACCTGGTTCTATATGTGTAAAAACTCCTTGAGTAAAATTAGCATAAATGAACGGCTGATGTCGCGGTCATGTAGCTATAGCCACTGCTAAAGTTAATACCATTACTATGGAAACCACTACACCTGTGATTACCTGTACATGTCATCTGGAAGGTAGTGTGTCCTGGTGAAAGTTTGTATGGAATTCTTGTGTTTTCATGAAAAAGTCAAAGTGGTTTGAAAATTTCTCCCCTTTGTCCAGATTTCCTTCGAGTTCCGTTCGGTCCTGCACTCACAGCTCGCCACCGTGTTCTTCGACGAGGTCGTGAAGCAGATGGTGGCAGCGTTCGAGAGCCGAGCTGGGAAACTGTACGGGCCCGAAACCCGCATTCCTCGAGAACTCATGTTCCATGAAGTGCATCAGACGTGAAACAGCAACAGTGATCACACACACACACACACACACACACACACACACAGACACCCTGCGTTTGCATGAACAAGAAGGTTCAAGCTGGAGAACAGGGTTCTGATTATTGAACCATCCTCTTATAGCTGGTTAAATAGTGATTCATTCAATCATTCATTCATTTTCTAAGCAGCATAATCCTAACCGTTCACGCTCACACCTAGGGGCGATCTGGAATCAGCCTACTGTACATGTTTTTGGACTGTTGGAGGAAACCGGAGTACCCGGAGGAAACCCACACAAGCACAGAGAGAACATGCAAACCCCAGACAGAAACGCCCGAGCTGGGAATCGAACTCAGGACCTTCATGCTGTGAGGCGGACGTGCCCCTGGTAGTAGTGATTCTAAAGCTTTAATTATTTTAGTTGTTACGGTACTACGTTCCTTAATAAATTTCCTGAACTTCTGTGTTAATACTCATGATATTTTTTGTGCCATGTCAGATTATTTCTTGCACCAAGTTGTTCTAGTGTTGAATGCTGGAGTTAGTAAAAAAAAAAGTGTAATTTTATGGAAGGGTAGAGATGTGGAGCATTGATCATGAAATATGGAGATACGGCGAATATTTCATGTTAGTGGCGTCGGTTTAGTGTGTCAATGTGTTTTTTATCCTGATACTGTCATGTCATCATATTACCCTGTCTGGGTGCACATATTTCACTAAGTGTGACCATGAAAAGAAATTAATTCATAGATAAATAAATAAAAGTAGTCTATGGTGGATGATGTTGATTGAACGGCAACACAGAAATACGTTACATGTTTACTTCACATTAGAGAAATGACTGAATTACTGCATTTATTTAATACTCCCCCCCAAAAGTAATGACGAAGGTACCGTGATGCGCCAATTTTCATTCCACAGGAAGTTGTGTGTTTGTTTGTCCGACTGCAGTTCCCGAGTGCACACTCAGTCGTAGTAAATCATTACTTGGAAGAGGTAAGCCTTTAAAGTGGAATTTCTCCACTAATGACAGTAACTAATGACTAAACGTGTCATTCAGGTAATGTAACGTAACAAGGATGTGAAGTTTTATAATTTTATATATA
>JBCNYG010000021.1:1519916-1534158 GCA_039654305.1 Porochilus rendahli
TATACACACACACATACATATATATATATATATATATAAAATCGGTGGGGTACAAAGTCTAACCGCGTTGCGCTGTGCCTATTGGCTAAGGACGTGCTCAGACTGCATGATGGAGGAAAAGCTGCCGTCGATCCTGAAAGCAATTTCTTCTGCTGAGAAAGAGAGAAATAGCTGTGAAATATTTCGCTCTGACACAACACTCGTTCGCCGAGTGCACGCTTGTCGTTTTTCTTCATTTCTCATGAAAAGTCCAAAAGCCTCGCCTGGTTTTTCGTGCGTTTTTCAGCCTATCGACGAAAATTTCCTTAAGGGCAACACGCCATACCTTACACGCCTAAAGGGAGGCTCGGATCTCGCCTTGGAACCCTGTGGAATGTTCTAGAAGCACAGCTACGCTGGAATGAATTTTTGGGCATCGCAGCTGCTGTAACCTGTAACTAAAGGTCATCAATCATTATCTTAAAGCCAAGGCCTGGATCGTATATCAAACCACTCCAGGTCTTTCACTCGAGGTTCTTTAATCCGGTGTCGGGTTTCTGCTCGCGGGCTCTCTGTTCTAAAAAATAGCAACCAAGGACCTACAGTAGATCCCTGAGAGCTTTTTTTTATCATTAGCTTATATTATCGTAATAAATAGTTAATTATTATTTTTATCACACTGCGATTGTGCTCATGGAAGTGAGAACTGTTTTAGAAACGTGGACCTTTGTGTTATTCTTGTAAAAGTTCTGCGTGCGCTTATAAAGCACACTGCAATTATGAGCTGCTGCTGATGTTGATGTGGACGGAGCCATTAATCTCATGTTCATTGTTTCTCTACAGGAAATGTTATGGGGTACTCAGTGTTTTAGCAGGGTGGCACAGTGTTTAGCACATCTGCCTCACAGCACGTAGGTCCTGGGTTCGAGTCCTGGGCTCGGCGTGGGTGTTTCTGTGAGGAATTTTCCTCGTGCTTGTGTGGGTTTCCTCCCACAGTCCAGACATGCCCATTAGGCTGACTGGCAGTTCCAGATTGCCCCAACTGTTTGTGTATGTGTGTGTCGGCCCTGAAATGGTCTGGCGAGCTGTTCAGGGCGTACCCCTCCTTTGCCCAGAGTCGGCTGAGATAATGTGGAACCTTCTCACGACCCTAATGGATTAAGCGGTTTGGCAAATGAGTGTTTTCGCGGCATCTGCCAATCAGCAGTATCTTTAAGCTCTGATTGGCTATCACTCGAATCGCGTCACATGAAAGTTCAGCGCCGTTGAAGTCTGTACCCGCCCACTTCACGTCGCTTAAGAAAAACAAATCTATCATTTTGCTGGTGTTCGCTGACTTCACATGATTGCTTGTCGCCCATCACTTCCTGTGTGAACGCCCCTTTGCACATCAGATTTAGGGCAAATTTCCACAGACTCCCCGAAGCGTCCCCTTGGTCACCTTGTTATTGCTCTACGTTTGTAAAGGCTAAAGCCCAGTGTATGAACTGTAAACACGTTCACTACACACGTAATATGTGAAGAATATATAGGGGATTGATATTACTGAGATGTTATCTGGTGCACGATAAGCATTTCCGCTCCTCTAACACTGCAGGGTCAGCGCAGGGTCACAGCTCACTTGCAGTAAGCATTTAATATTCGGTACGCTGTACGTTCTCCATCCTGCTGAGCCAGGTGTTATCATAACACAATCTGCTGACATTACAGACCCATAACTGCACCTGAGAAAGTCAAACCGATAACGTCCAGACGTTAAGCACTGCCAGATTGTACCGTACGTCCGCAGTGTCGAATATACAGGGAGAAAAATTCCCACGACAGTAACTAAAATATAATATCTACATTTAGAGTAGTACGTGCTCAGAAACTTCGGGAATAAAGAGTCCTGAGGACTTTCCTTTCAAACAAGGTACATGGAATGGTGCTAAAAGAGAAAACGCCGGTCCTGTGATTTGTTCATGGAGCACACGTGTCGCAGTGACCAGCACGTCTCAGGGTAATATCACTATGAAAATTATCTGCACTCCACACATCCCGAGAAAGAGGCCGCGTTAATCAGGTGTTTTAACCGAATTCAGAGCTCTATTTTTGTCAAGAGTGACACCTCCGGTGCTGCCCCAGACCTCATTATACCTCACTCAATAATTTTCAGCCTCTGCAGGTCAGACACTTGGTTTATTTAATAACCGGGAATGGATCATGGGAACCCAGTCTCCATAGTCGACCTCAGTGTGCGTTCCTGGTGTTGCTCTATAAATAAATTCTGGATCATTACCAGAGTTCACCACACCATTAGTAACTTCATGACAGACATCACAAGCGCTTTTCGTCTCCGCTTCATTCCATCGTTCCTTTTTGTTTGAGCACTTTGTACGTCTTCACCTCTCATGTTACGACAATATCTCGTGTCATCCTTGAGAAGAACGCATACCGTGGGGTGGGTTTGTTGGGTAGTGGTGGGTTTGAATAATTTGTTCGCAGCAACCTCGTCTCGTCCCCCGTCTCTTCCTGTCAGTACCGGAACGTGACTTACGGTGTCGTTGAGAAGGCTGCGCCGCAGATGACAGCTTTCTAGCATGAATTACGCAGCACTCAAATGGAGGCAGGACAGAGAGCGCGTGAGAGGACGTGGGTTTTCCGCTGACTGACAGAATTATGCTACGGGCTCTGATGAAGCGTCCTTGGAGGAGTTCAGCATGTTAACGAGGGCCACACGATCGTGCAGTTCACATGAGCGTTGACGTGCCCTTATCAGCAGTGCTTGCTACACTGTCGTCAAGGGGTTGTTTCTGCTGGTTCACGTTGTGTTTCTGTCAGAATGCTTTGTGGGTGTGCGTGTGAGTGTGTGAGAGAGAGACAGAGTCCTGAGAATGCCTGATTATTTGTTCTTCCTTCATTAACTCCTCCTTACCAGGCTGTTGTGTTTAATGAAGGGCGCCGAAACTCGTGGAAAGCAGAGCAGTGAGAAGTGCTTACAGACAAATACCACTGATCTTTATTTTTAGATTTTTATTCCCTGTGAGTCGTTACCCAGAGTGACCAGGAAGGAAAGCAACGGGTTTGTTTATTTATTTATTTATTGCCCCCACCATGCGGGTGGGGGGTTATGAGATCTGTGTGCGTGTGTGACTGACCACGATGGTGATGGACACCAACTATGATGGACTACGATAACTGAGTACAGCTTTGATAATATTTCTACAAAAATTTTAACCCAATGTGGGTCTTAGGCCAATGAAGAACTGATGAAAAGTGAGCTGAATCCAGGACCATTTCAAAGCGGAAATCACCCATAATGCACCGGGAGAAGAAAATACAGAGCTCAAAAGTAATTATGTAACCAACCTCAAGGGGCACCGTAATTCTAAATTACCTGCCGCTATAAGCCATGTAAAGAAGAGTGTGCACTACCTTGGTGGAGGTCTGCACTCCCTGAGTACATTTCCAGTTTATTTATTTATTCGGCTCATTTTTTGGTCTTGGGTACATTCTGGGGGGACATTTTTATTAAAAATTTGAAAACCATACAAACATAAAGAAGCAGTTATGTTCATTAAAAAATAATTTTATCTAAAGAATTAATTCTAAAGTCACTTTAGATTAACGTCACGTAACACTGACAACTGTGGCTAAAATTTGTATTTGTTTTGCGTAGCCCTGTATCTGCTACAATCGCATGGGGTTTTAATATTGTATACACATGCACTTCATGTTCATAATGTTTTCGAACATTCTGTCAATTTATAGTTTTGCGTCACAATAAGTGTCACGTAAAACGACAAACTCTGCTTCTCTGTCAAGATTGTTATTTCTGTGCGAAGTCTATCAAACAAAACGGCCAAACAAAAAATATTACACTACTGCTAGAATGTTTTCATGTTTAATACATAGTGACATAATTTAAATACAATCTGCACAATCCGATTCAACTGTGATAAAAAACGCCATGCATGTTTGAGGTGAGATTCGAGCGTCAGAGTCATAGGAGACATCACCGGCGCCTGTGAGTGATGGAGATTATTGACTCTTACTCATGGTGATGAGGTGTAAAGACAGATTCGAGTTTCCCATCAGTCTGAGATGCTGACATTCACACTTTCCTCTATGATCATGATCTCACACAAACGCTGCCCTTTTCGAATTTGGTTGAACACTAATGAACATTGTTTACGTCTAATGAGCAGCTGCAGCAAGATGCGGCTGTATATGTTTTAGAGATGCTTTAATATAACAAACACACGACGAGGGATGGCCAAGAACTCAGAATATATTCAATAGATAGTTAAACGTGTACCCAGATGCGAAGGTGCTATGCTATGCTATGCTATGCTATGCTATGCTATGCTATGTAGTCTGTAAATAACTGAAAAAGAGGAAGAATAATTCCCTTTGGGAAAATAATAAAATGAAGATGACGCTCAGTGTCCAGGACAAGCCATAAAAACGTGACACTTCACACGTTTCTGCCATAAAGAAAAATGGTTAAAGGTCATTTGTGAATCATTTTCTATAACCCGGAGCCTGAAAAAAGATTGGTTGAGCCATGGGTGCTCGAGGGAGGTTCTGATGGTCTGTAGCAGAACCGTGTGTTACCCGAGGCTCGATGCAGGGACAGCTTGTTTCCAACCTGTCACACAGAATCACTATACAGGCGCTTGCCCTGTACGTATGCTTCAGTTCCAGGACAGCAGAGGAAACAACCCTTTAAAAAACAAAACGTGTATAACGATCCAGTAAACATTTACTGTGGAATTAAAACGGGGTTCTGGATTTGAATAAAACCAGTGCTGCTGTTACTCATTTAACATCGAAACGTATAAGCAGGTGGTGTGTGAATAATGGGAAGTTGCTTTTCTGTGCCTTCTTGTCCTTGACATCTCGAAAGCTATATAAATGCAAAACCTGCAGTCGACTGAAGCGCCGAGGCTCATGACGGCCCTGCACGCTCGAGAGTGAACGAAGTCTGAATGAGCTGTTAGTGAAGAAATCGAGACATCGTTCACACACAATGTTCTAGACAAGAGAATTCCGTACTCGTTGTAACGTGGATGTGTCTGTCTGAGCTGCACGGTACCACGGTGTAATATTTGTCTCATAGTGAATTTAATCACAACAAGCTTTTCATCAGCTTTCACAGGCGTCATCAGTGTTTTCATTAAGTTAAGAAACTGGGGAGTAGATTAAAATGAAGAAACATATCTTTTTTTGTTGTTTATATCTTTTTAAATACAGCGCCAGTGCATCTTCTCGATCCGCTGCTCATACAGAGTTGATAAAGCATTTATATTTGCTTGTGATGTGCAGGTCTTCTGTGGAGGGCTCTGTTACATGAACCACACCAGAGTTTCAGGGTGGAATAGGCTTAGCATGTTGGCCTGGTAAGAAAGTCGGCCTGGTAAGAAAGTCCTGGTTCGAGCCCTGGGCTTGTCGAGGGCATTTGCATGCAATCCCTAAACTGGTGTGGGTTTCCTCTGGGTTCCAACGTTTCCTCTCACAGTCCAAAGACATCCACGCTAGGCTAATGGACTGTTCCAAGTTGCCCCTAGGTCTGAATGCGAACGGGTATGTGCGTGTTAGACTAGCGAGCTCAGAGTTGGCGGAGCTAGGCTCCAGCCTCCCTGTAACCCTCGTAGGATTAAGCGGTTTGGTGATGAGTGAATACACGCAATGAATAGCAATGTGAGGTCTGCTTTCCGCTGTAAAGATGATAAACACAAAACAACACGGACCTTTTGAAGCCAGTTTTTAATGGGGTGAAATGCAACCTCTCGTGATGAATTAAATCGAGTGAATCCTCTCTTTAAGAGTTTGTCTGAACTCGTTTGTATTCAGGATGCTGATCACTGCAGTAAGACTAGTGTTTAAATCCACAGGATTAAATACAGGATTAATCCGACCATAATAACGAACTGCAGCCATTAGAGAGCACTTTATATACTATTAATATTAATATATTATCGCAATCCGAGATTTAATTGTGTGTGCAAACAAGATCGTTCACAGTTGTTGTGGTGTATGTTGCCATGACGTTTAGTAAAACGTTTGAGGTGGACGTCAGGGTTCGACGCCGGGTTCGCAGCTACACTTTTACATACATCTGCTGTCAAATACACATCAGTGGATAATTGGTCTGTAATTGAAAGGAGAGAGGGAGACAGAAAGCCCCTCCCACTCAGAAAGCACGCCCTGTTTTGCTTACTTATTCTGTAGTGTCTGACGTATCACGCAGACAGAATTACTTTATGCTAAACAATTTTTTGTGCATTTGGAATCACCCTGCATTGTCCCCGTGAGTGTTACAGGAACAGCCATTGAAAAACTCGAGAGCCAGAAGTGACCTTGAGAACCGCGAAGGCGTGGCTTCTGTTTCTGGAAAGTTTGTTCATATGCTGGTCAAACGCTGAATCAGTTTAACCACATTGTTTTTGTTTAGTTTTTTGTTTTCACCGGCCTTTGTGTCTTCATTTGCATACTTCCTCCTCCCATGTAGTTGATCACTTACAAAATCCACCAGAATGTCCACAGCCGCGATCCTCGCCTATCAACCGACTTTATGTGACTTTAGCGTTACTTTGATACACTGGTGAACTTTTCTACGTATTTATTTATTTATAAATGTATTTTTAGAAAACTTTTAAACAGCCTTCTCACTCTCTCAATCCTGATCGTTTGAATTGTTTTCTTCTTCTTGTGATGTAGACAGCGTGGAGACGGATTTATGAGTCATACCGAGGAGCTTGTTGAGAGGATTCTTTTCACGGATCGGGCGTGTGGTAGATAGACAGTGTGTAATCGCAGTCAGATCAGGGATTTGTTTTCCCTCAGACTGCTGGTAAAGTTAGAGTTGGGATAGAAGTGATTAGTGATTATACAATACCTGATTAAGTTTAATCTCTTTGGCCTTTTTGCAGACTGCACTTAAGCAATACGCATCATTCTGACCTGTAATTTTCCTCGTGGGTGGCGTAGGAGCTACGTTAAGATCTGTGACCCAGACTGGGCCTCCTCGTGCGTCCTGATTCTGCCTGCGGGCTCAAAGGTAGCCCAGTTGTCCTGAATCTGCCAAAGCCGAGGCCCACTTTCTCAGACAATCTCCGCACACTCATTTTATTTCCTTATTCAGGTCCACTTTCACCCTTTCTGACTCTGCTCAGACTAATGCTATCAGTGTGCTCTCTCTCTCTCTCTATTCTGACAAGCACAGCACTTCTAACACCTAAAGAAAACACGCCATGCTAATCTTCCTCAATAAATCACAAAAGGCTTTTAGCCCAGGGTGCTTTCTGATGGTCTCTAGGACATGTAGGCGGGATACAGCATTCAAAAGATGGCGTTATGATGAACTCGCTGCTCCAGCCGAGCGTACAGATTGCACGGATTGTACGTTATAAGGATCATAATGATGCTGTGATGGAATTTTCAACAACCTCCGCACAGGAATTGAGTGCGTATTAAATTAGCGTACGTGTGATTTATATACTTTGATTAGCGCTAGAAGGTACAAAACTGCTATGGAAGGTTCTGGATAAAAATTGTAGCATTTATTAAAGTGTTATTTCTCTTAGCATCCATCAAATATCAATTGATGGATTCATTAAAGATTCTAACGCAACATGTGCAACGCCGTCGTTCCGTGCAGGATGCGAGTGATGGAAATGTTTTGTTGCCATGGAGATAGCGTAATGTCTTGTATCTCAAATAGCCTACAAAAGTTTCCTTCTCATATAAACCAAGTTTTCTAAAAAAAAAAAAAAAAAAAAAAAAAAAAAAAAAAAAAAAAAAAAACAAAAAAAAAACTTTCTGTATTATTATTCTTTTGACCTATATGTATTCTATTCTTTTTTTCCTCAGAGGGAGATGAAAGAACAGCTGATGGCTCTGCAGGACAGTGAGAAAGGACACACGGAGGCTTTACAGCTGCTGCAGAGGCAACTAACCGAAACCAAGGTAACCCCAGCACGAGGTCATGTTCCTCTCACAGAGTAATCAGCTTTCAGCACATTGCTGGCGGGGGGTGGAGGCAGCAGGGGTGGCGTATACTTTTTCTGATGTATAAATAGGAATATTATTTGATTATAAATTTCTCTTTATTTTTGTCTCGTCCTGTTTACAGTATTCCTCAATAGAATATGTCTAATCTGATCTGAATAGTCTAATCTGATTTTTCTATAACTGGTACAGACGCTTAAATTTCCTGTGATTCCCACAATTCCAACACAATGTTTTCCCCCGGTCACGTTTTTACATTTTTTATATTCTAATTACATAATCTACCCTCAGTACTCATTTCCTGTGGGCTGTTATAGCAGGTGTCATGACAAAAAGTGTCCAGTTCACGGCGCAAGAGATTGCGTTTATTTAGGAAAAGAAAAGCATACAAAAGATAACACCGAAGAAATTGTTCCAGGGGAAAACCTTAGATGTCGAATCAATTGGCTTATATAGTGGCCATTCCACTCTGATTGGTCCCTCATGACCCCATATCTCAACATGTCTCAAACTGTCCTGAGCTGACCTTGAAGGCTAGGCGCCTCGCTTCATTTTGTTTCTTTTCAAGGTCCGACATTTACTTCCAATGTTCCGTGTTCAAGGACAAGCTATGCTCGTACAGACTGGAATGAGCCCTACATAAAATTACCTAAAATAATCTTACACACACTTCAGTGAATAAACTTCTCATACAATAGTCGCGTAAATAATCCAGTAATCAAATAGTGCCATAAATCATACCGTTGCTCTTCTATAGTATTATTCATGAACAAATTAAATATATATTTCATTAGAGGTGGCCTCATTGGACAGATCTCCGTTTCAGGATTACAAATGTCTTTAAATTAAGGAAATATGATCAGTCACTCTAAAGATATTACAATCTCTGTATTCATATTCGTATTGATGCTGTTAATGATCAATAATTTTACGAATAACTTTGATACTGACTTTCCTATATTACCTTTTCCTAAGTTCAATACTGACTCCTAAATATATGATGTAATATATGAAGTAAATATTTAGGAGTCAGTACTGAAGAGTAAATGTCCACTTTGGTAATGTATGGTTGGTAATTACAGAAATGAATATTGAAGAGCAGTATTAAACTTAACAGAAGGTAATAGAGGAACGTCAGTATCCTGTACTGTAGTACTGTAGTGTTGATACCATAGGGGTAGAACGGAAGCATAGAGAGTCAGTATTGAGAGTTAGTATCGAAGGTAATATCAGTGAGTCAGTATTGAGAGTTAGTATCGAAGGTAATATCAGAGAGTCAGTATTGAGAGTCAGTATTGAAGGTAATATCAGTGAGTCAGTATTGAGAGTCAGTATCGAAGGTAATATCAGAGAGTCAGTATTGAGAGTCAGTTTCGAAGGTAATATCAGAGAGTCAGTATTGAGAGTCAGTTTCGAAGGTAATATCAGAGAGTCAGTATTGAGTCAGTTTCGAAGGTAATATCAGAGAGTCAGTATTGAAAGTCAGTATCAAAGGTAATATCAGAGAGTCAGTATTGAGAGTCAGTATCGAAGGTAATATCAGTGAGTCAGTATTGAGAGTCAGTATCGAAGGTAATATCAGTGAGTCAGTATTGAGAGTCAGTATTGAAGGTAATATCAGTGAGTCAGTATTGAGAGTCAGTTTCGAAGGTAATATCAGAGTCAAACAAAAAGTTAGTATGAAAACCCCACCTTTAATAGACTCCATTAAACTCGAATGATCGTGTGTGGAAAACGAAACGAGTTCCTCCTCAGCCAGATGATAAATGCCCTTCCTGCTCTGTCTCATTACACATTCATGGCAAGTCTCTTTGCACTTCTCTCTCTCTTTCTGCATTCGAGAGTGAAATTCCATCAAGCTGTTCACTTTATTGAGCAGCTACTTCATCATGGCACCTTGTGCTAATCAGCAGAGAGACACTGCTAAAATCATAGCAGTCTTCTCTCCTCCATCTCTCTGTCTCTCTCTGTCTCTGTCTCTCACTGTCTCTCCCACACACACTCAGTCATTCACTCTGTCGCACTGCTGAAGGTGATTGGCTTTCTGACAGTACAGGCGTCTGCAGTCCGCTGCGTTTATCATCAGGGAGGGCCGCTTTACATGGTGCCTCCGTCACTCGAGATGTAGAACACAGCACTCAGTCCCGAGCTTCACCTGATTGAGTCTGTCAGAGTTTCCCAGAATATCTTTCTCTTTCAGCATGCATCGACTCCCTCGCTTCTGCTCCTCCGTTCGCTCTTCATGCTGGATTTGTCAATAAGTGTTTAGACTACCTGGATGGGCAATGTTCTCTACTTGGAACTTTCGTCTACTGCTTCAACTGAGTGAAGGTTCATCCACATCAGAGGCGTGCTTGTTTTCTGTCCAAAGCACCGGCCTGTAGGAGAACCATATTATGGTTGCCTGGAAATATTCATTAATCCGGTTGAAAAGTAGGACTGATCGCTCCGTTTAGTAAACAGATCAGTCTGAATCCTCCGTAGTGCATTGTTGTTTTTCCCCTCTTAGCTTGTTGGACGCTGGAGAATGCTCGATCATCAGCCTACTGAACCTGCTCGTGTTTAGGCCACCACAAATAAAATAAACGGCTCGCCTGGACATGTAATCAGCTTGTCTTTGGCATCTGTGCTAGTCATCTTTCCATACCTGAGCTAACAGAGTAGATTGTTGTCTTTTTGTCAGAGTAGGCGTGGAGGTGGAAATGTTAAAAAAATGCTCTTGTTGCACCTTCTTTCTTTTTCTGAGAGTAGGTCACATCTGAGTACACAACAGCTCCAGTATTTACGGTTAAAACTTGGTGTACCCATGAAAATTACACCAGTATGTGGCTTTATAGAATTCCTTTCCATCCTTTATTGTGTACAAAGTGAACTCCATGAAGATATAATGTAACTATACTACTATAACACGTTAACATCTTAGGGTTTGGGTGACTCCGGGTTTGCTTCGTGCAGCATTACTTTGCTTCTTCAAAGGTTACCTTGAGCAAACACATCTTTAGCAAAACCACTCCAGTTTCAGCTCAGCGTCGAGACTGTTTATGCCCTGATGTGCCGTCGTAGCGTCTGATTGAGAGGCTCTGCGGGGAGGTGGGCTTGATTAGCTGATGCTCAGGGGAGCGAGCTGCAGGAAGACCTAGCATCTGCATGCTAGAAGGCTTTAAATAGCTCTTAGCGCATGTCGTCTCCGTCTGAAATAGAGCTCGAAATCGAGAATTCGACATCGTTAGAGCGTCACTAAACACCGCTCATCCATCAAGCATCACCAGGTGTGCGGTCTCGCCTACAGGAAGTGCAGATCGTGACTCAGTTGAGGAAGTTTGGAGTGTTTTCTTCGCCTTCCATGCAGTCAGGAGCTAATATCTGCTAATGCTTTGGGGATGTAAAGGGCAGGTTTTATGTTTGCTTTGGTGAATTTTGAGGCAGATAACCTGCAGGTAGTTGCAGATTTATAGTAATTTACACACCGCGGTTCTTCTCTTCCCCTGCACTTAATGAGAGACGACATGCTGATGTCATACATGTGAAAGCTCTTTATAACCCGTGGCAGTTTTTCTTGTCGTGACTCATGATGTACTTGATGCTCTAATGGACTTGTTTGACTTTTGTTTAGAGATTTGTCATACGTTTAGTCTTCGTCTCCTACCCTGCCCTCCCCAAAGGGAAAAGAACACAGAGTTTTGACTTTGTAATTCCACAAAAGTACACGGTTATTTAATACACAGTATTTCTCTACCTGTCAAATGCGCGTACACACTCTCTGTGAGTAACACAGCAGATGGAGGGGTTTGATCATCAGCCAGCTTGATCTTATTCACAAAGTGGAATTTCCACGATTGCACTGTAATAGGCAATTACATTATACCATGTAATTATAATGTTATACATTATAACATGTATTCAGCGCTACTGAATACTTTGTTCTGATTGGCCAGAATGCATCATCATCATCTCTGACCGCAGTCCTGAATTATATTCATTTATATGTATCATTTCTGACATGAACTTTACATCAAATGCTCCACGTGAACAGATGTTTTCTGTAAGGAGATTTTATTTACCGTTGATGGAAGTTGTCTCCAGTGTCAGTGTGGCTGCTCTTCAGGGCGAGGATGTTTTATTGTAAGAGGAATCAAACAAAAATCACCAGCTATGGTGTTGTGACAGCATCACTGGTCCGTTAGAGCAGCATGACGTGAAGTGTTTTATTACTTTGTGTCTTTGATGTGAATAAAAAGACCTGAAGCTGTTTTTCTTTCTCGTTCACTGATTTAATGTTTGTTTATTTTTTACATTCAGGCTGCCTTTAATAAACATTAATCAAATGATGGTTACTGTCTGCTGACCTGTAGAACAACTTCATGATATTCATCTCTCTCTCTCTCTCTCTCTCTCTCTCATTCTGTTTATCTCTCTACATATCTCTCTAACTCACTTACTCACTCTCTCACTCTTTCTCTATCTCTCTTACTCTGTCTCTTTCTCTTGCTCTATCTCTCGCTGTCTCACTCTCATTCTCTCTTGCTCTTCCTTTGTCTCTCACTCTTGCTCACTCTTTCTTTCACACACTCACTCTCTCACTCTCTCTCTCTTTGACCCTCACTCACTCTTCTATCTCTCTCACTCACTCTTCCTCTTTCTCTCTCTCTCTGTCATTCCATTGGTCTCTCTTTCTCTCTGCTGTCCCTCTCTTTCTCTCTTTCTCTTTCCTCTCCCTCTCTCTCTTGCCTTTTCTCTCATTCAAACCCCTTTTTATTTCTGTCTGTCTTTCTCTCTGTCTCTCCCAATTCTCTCTCTCATTCTTTCTCTCTACCCTTCCATTGGTTTCTCTTGTTCTGTCCTCGACCTCTCCCTCCCTCTCTTCCCTCAGTCCTCCGCTAAAAGTTTGCGAGCGACGATAGGCGAGGCGTTCGAGCGACTCCACAGGTTCCTGCGCGAGAGACAGAAGAGCATGCAGGAGGAACTGGAGGCCGACACAGCTCGCACCCTGTCAGACATCGAGCACAAGATACAGCGTTACAGCCAGCAGCTTCGCGACGTCAAGGAGGGCATCCAGATCCTGCAGGAGAGGCTCAGCGAAACCGGACGCCACGAGTTTCTGGAAGGGGTGGCACTCACAGCCGAGAGGTAGGGGCGAGACGGGTGGGCGATGTGGAAGGGGAGGATGGGGTGCGAGGGAGTGTTGATGGAGGGGAGGGGTTTAAATAGTGGTGCGATTTTTCGGTCTATAACGCCTTGTCTCCTTCTCTTATAAACGCTGGTCAGAGAGCAAGTGATTCGTGGAAGGTATTGCTGGTGGAAGATACCAAGGCAAGTCAGGATATTTAAAATTAAAATCTCTAATCGGGTGTGTTTTTGTGACGAGCTGATGGAGACAAGTAGAGGAGAGTGAGGAGCTGATAGGAGCAGCAGTAGACGTGGATGAGGAGGATCATTCTGCACATGCCTGTTAGAGCAGCACCTGATGTAGTGTGAAGTTTTGTGTTGAGTTAAATGTGTAGAGTAGATGAGACAGTTTTTAGGAGAGTGCATGGACTGGTGATCTGTATTTTGGGGAGTTGTGTGTGATGTCCTGTCGAACAGAAACAACACTAACCACTTTCTTATTGTCTTCTTTCTCGACAGAATTAAAGGCAAAATACACGAAACCAACCTCACCTACGAAGATTTCCCAACTTCGAAATACATGGGTCCTTTACAGTACACCATCTGGAAGTCTCTGTTCCTGGATATCTCTCCTGGTAAATTTCCTTTTCCTGCACTCCCATTTCCTCAAATTTACACAGGAAGTTGATTTTATCATCATCACTCTGTTCATCATAGTCAGTATATATGGTGTCGCCATCAGTCACCATCACCAACACCGTCACAATCGGTCAGCGTCTCCGTTGCAATCAGTCACCATTTCCGTCAGTCAGCATGCTTACAGGCAGCGTCACCGTTGCCAGCACCATCTCTGTTGCGATTGTTATCACCGTCGCCAGCAAAGTCACCGTTACTGTCATCACCATTACACCATCGCCATTACAGTCACTGTCGCCAGCAGTCACTGTCAGCGTCGGCATCGCCGTTACAGTCACCATCGCCGTTATAGTCACCATCGCCATTGCCATGGTTACCGATGTTGCCATCAGAGTCACCGTCTCCGTTAGGGTCATTATTGCCTGCATCATCTCCATTGCCATCGTTTTCACCGAACCCCCCCCCCATAAGGTCTTCTCCAGCACATCCCCAAAACTCTCAGTAGGGTTAAGGTCGGGACTCTGGGGGG
>JBCNYG010000021.1:1582811-1597957 GCA_039654305.1 Porochilus rendahli
ACACACACACATATATATATATATATATATATGTGTGTGTGTGTGTGTGTGTGTGTGTGTGTGTATAAAGCAAAGTCATATTAGTTAAATAATTTTAAGAAGATTTTAAGATTTTAAAAAGAGATTTTTAAAAATTCTTCTAATTACTATCATTTTGCTTTTGTAGCTTCTCCGAAATGATTCTCCCATTTTAATACAGAGCTCAGTGGAATTGTATGTTATGTTACTGTTTAATAATATATTAACATATACATATTTTCATAGTTTCAGTATTAGTTTTAACAAGAGCAGCTTTCATTATTTGTACTCTTGCACTTTTATTCCTTTCCATATTGTCCATTTTCTTTCTTGATATATTTTTATATAGAGTTTACTATATAATACATTATTACTAATAAAGGATCTAAAAGCTTTCACATTAATATGCATATTTATATCAATAATGCATTCAAATAAAATATATGAACATATTTGTTACCTGTGATAACGAAGGAACAGCTGGACGGCTTCCTGCGCAACAGAATAAATGACATTTCTGCAGGTACATTTTCACAGGACTACATCAGAAGATCTGGTTACTGAACCTGTTCAAGTGGATCGTCTGAATGTAAAGCAGATTTAACTTCCCTTCACTCTTCGTTAGTGGAACAGCACGAAAAAACAATGCGTGTGTACTGGCTGGTTCTCCTGTAAGACTGGTGAGGATCACACCCTGCATATTTAACCCTTTCCTTTAGGGTTGAGGCCTTTAATAAGAACGCATTTAATAATAATTCAACAGATGTCCATCAGATGTCATCATTTAGTCATGTTTAATCTGACCTTTGATATGACAAGCATGAAGTGTACCTCTAGAGTGTCGATGCTCTCGTCACTGGATCTGTGCTCAGAAGAGACCTGCTCGTCTGGTAGAACCAGTCATGATGTGTATAGTCTGAGAGCACGGAGAGAAAGAGGCACTTTGTGTCAGCTGGAGAGGGGAACAGGTACAATACAGATGGAAATACAATATTAGGATACGCCTAACAGGGCAAAGATTCAAAGGGAGGTAGTGTGGCTTTCCTCGGATCAGCGAGGAGCGATGCTGGTCGTCTGTTTATGATGAACATGGAGGAAGGCTGACGGGTCTCACTTTTCAAGTAGGTCTCGTCTCGGTTAGGTATAGCCGTAATACATGGATGAGTGAAATAAATCAAAAGCTGGGCTTAAGACGTGGTTTGTGTGTGTGTGTGTGTGTGTGTGTGTGCGTGCGTGTTTCTTCCCTGTAGCTGTTATCAACTGAAGTCTAGCTTTCAGTATTATTTCCACAAACACAACGTATTTGCGATACGCAGAGCACATTCCTCAGGCTGAGAATCATCTCACTACCTCCAGAACAAGCTTGTTCACTCATAAAGAACTGTTCCCACTGCGTTCCAGATCTAGTTTTACATCTCAGTGTGGACGAGTGAAGAAGAAACTAAAGACATTACGTATTCTTCACAAAACGCCATGAGAGATACCACCAGTACAACCGCCGTCAATACCACCTCCACCCCATAAAGAACTTCTGCTCTCATCACTGGCCACGATGTCCATATCTCAGGAACAGAGCCTCAACGAAAATGTGGTCTTCCAACCAGCAAATAAGTTCAACCCGGATTTCCTCCATTCGGAGGTGGAACGCAGCGCCCTGGAGTCTTTACTCAACGACGGCCCTGGAGCTTATTACACCAAACTGAGCTCGCATCGAATCGAATCCTTCCTCTCGGCCGAGGAGGTAAAGCAGGTCTCCAGCTGGGTCAAGGAACATCACGTGGAAGTTCTGCAAAACGGAGATGTCGGGAGCGAAACCAGCTCAGGCGATGGCGGCTGCTCGGATCAGTATTTCCCTGAGGTTTCGGACACGCCGGCTCCTTGTCTGGAGCTCGGCTGGCCGGAGAAGAACAGGTGGAATGGTGTGCATCAAGCCATGGTGTACACCAATCCTCCGGTGGAGCAGGCTCCTCACATCCGTGAGGTGATCAGGAGGCTGCTGCAGGGAGCCACAATGGTAGGTACGATGACTGGCGGTTCCAAATCACCCAAAGGTGTGAGTGTGAATGGTTGCATATGTGTGTTGGCCCTGCAATGGTCTGGTGTGCTATTCAGGGTGTACCCCGACCTCTCCCAGAGTCGGCTGAGATGGGCACCAGCCTCCCTGTGACCCTAATTAGGATTAAGCGGCTTGCAAGATGAATGATGAAGATTTTAGACACATGGTGCTCATCTGTGGATTTGCGTTTTCAATCACTATCAGTAGAAAAGTCTATAATCTATAAATTGAGCCTTTCTGTGAATCAGATCTACTTTGCTGATAACTGAAGTTGGTCTTTAATGCAATGATTTAATGGTGTTTAAATATATAAAAAAGTTTAACCCCCAACAGTACGAGTTAATCTGAGTTAAAAGGGCAGTGTTATTTTTTGGATCACAAACGATTCGTCCATTCATCCATTTCTATGCCGCTTTATCTATATTAGGGCCATGGGGAGGATGGCGCCCATCTCAGCCGACTCTGGGTGATGGCAGAGTACATCCTGGACAGCTCGTCCGGCCATGGGCGACTTTTTTGCAACTAACTCTGTATTTAAACGATTCATAACTTTTGATAATCGTCGCACGTTAAGTGATAAAATCTAAAGATATGGTGCTTGATAGAACAGGTAACCCAACACCATTGGTTTATTTCCACGGTTACACTGGTGTTGATGTTAAGAAGCTGAACAACCATCATTTGCCCCTTCTACACTTTACTCAACACCTCCATTGATTTTTATTTCTTTTTTCCTGAGCAGTTGATTGCCATCGTAGCAGACCGACTCACGGACAGCACGGTGATTGGCGATCTACACCTGGCTGCGTCCAGAGGCGTTATTGTCTACATCATCCTCAACCAAAGACCTGCGCAAGATAACCTCACGCCAAACCAGCTCAAGCACCCGGTTAGTCCAAAATAATAATAATCTGTACATCAACACATTTCTGACAAACAGACACCCGTTTAAAAATAAAAAACAAAACCCCCATTTACCGTAGCAAGACCCAATCCGTATTTCTGACTTGTTTAAACATTTGCGATGGGCCAAATCCCTAAAGTAAACACAGTTTTCAATAAATAAACAGCTCGGCACTCCTTGCATCTCTGTTGTAGTAACCCGTACGACATTCTTTTTTAAAGAAAGGAATGTCAGAGATGCGCCACACAAAGCCAAGAGCAACAGGTTGCACCACATTCATACAGTCCGAATTATCTTGGCTTAATAAATGTTCGATGGAACTGCAGTTCACGCTCCTATTCACCGGACGGTACTAAAACTAGACCAGCAGATGTCTGTGAATAAACAAACACCATTAAGGGTTCTGTGGAAGGCTATGGACACTGGTGTAATCACAGGAGTGCCAGGGTGTGGTAATGTCACCTATATTTGCAGACGAGGGGCCCTCACGTGTGCCTGATTTAAATAAATTAATGTTTGGGTTTTTAACTTGATACGATCAAGTTTACATCAGTAGTTGATAAAGAGTTCAGAGATTTCTGTATGTCGGTTAATAAAGGGTTAAAACTTCCCTGTTGGTCATTTTTAAGTCCACGTGAACAGATTGGTCCATGTAACGTCTTTTTAAAGTTTTAACCCTTTATTTACCGACATACGGAAATCTCTGAACTCTGTTTATCAACTACTGATGTAAACTTGATCGTATCAAGTTAAAAACCCAAACATTCATTTATTTAAATCAGGCACACGTAAGGGCCCCTCGTCTGCAAATTTAGGTGACATTACCACACGCTGGCACTCCTGTGATGTCCAAACAACCTTCTTAAAAATTCTTGAAGAACCCTTTTTACTCAGTGTGTAAGTCATGGCCAAAAGTAATTCAGGAGAAGCTTGAAATCGGGTGTTCGCGATGGTCACCTCTAAAGAAACTTGTGCAGCCGTCATTGCTTTGCATCAAAATGGCCTCACAGCAACGGAATTGCTGCTTAGGGAATTGCACCTGAATTAACCGACTTCCGGTTCCTCAAACGCTTCAAGGAGACCGACGCTAGGAAGGACTCAGGATGTCCAAGAGGGTCCAGTACACGCCAGGATTGCCTCTTCGTGAGAAGTCAGCAGCGGAATCTTAAAGCAGTGTACTACTGATTCAGCTGTCGGAGGTGTACTGGTTAAACCGCAAGGAGGTTCTGGGTTCAAGTCCCCAGCTCGGCAAGGGAATTTCTGTGTGGAGTTTGTATGTTCTCCCTGTGCTTGCATAAGATTCATCTGGGTACTCCGGTTTCATCCCACAGTCCAGAGACATGCACACTGGATGGACTGGCGAGCTGTTGAGAGTACGCCCGGTTTAGGATTAAATAGATGATGAATGAGTGTAGAACTCATCCTGTATCGAGCTATTTTTGTTAAATGATATATTGTTCCGGAAACTATGACGATTCTTTTGTCAAAGCGAGCTACATTAACTTATGTTCCTCAGAGTCACCGCTGTTCGCATCCCCCTGTTTGTATGTTGGTTACGCCGGTGAGGAAAGAAATTATCACCATTTTACTTTTGGAGCTAAAAACCCTTGAATATGCAATCAATTCTTGATGATCCTGAGTGTATGTATAAGAGTGTATGTACAGGTGATACAGAATCCAAATCATTAATCGTTATTACACTGGAGGTGTCTGACGTCACACCCTGTCATCTTGTTGTTGTCGTTGCTCCTGGCGCTGTTTGGACAGTTCGCTCTCGAAGTCTTACTCCCTGTTATTAGCAATCAGAACCACGTGAGACTTGGCAGACTTGTTCTTGTGGACAATAGCTAGAATACTACAGGGCCCGATTTTAGAAGTGGAAACAGAAATATGACGTCATAACTGAAAAATCTAAGTCAAACTGCCCCATGATGCGTCAACAGAATCGGACGAAATTCGGCGACATGATAGAACACGGCGACGATTCCGCAGGGTCGGGTTCTACACATTTTTTTGACCCAGATGTGGAATCCTGACATCACAGCCATGAAATTACGAAGTTCTCCTCCTCTGTGATAACTGACCGGATTTTTTATTTTCAGACTGGAAACTGAATTATTAGCATCGACCGCTATCTAGCCGGATTTGAAGGCTTCACAGATTACTGTGACGATACTTCCACTGTGCAACTCAACTGGGTTAGTTCGTTTTTTTACTACCTGGAACCTGCCTTGGGCTTGGTACACCCTTAGCCAAAGTTCTCAGCCACATGAAAGTGTTCCATATGGGCTGAATGAGTTGGCTTTACTCGGTGAACATTATATTTATTAAATGGGCCAGAATCTTCAACTCTTGAGTGATTAATGTTTGGCGAAAGACCAAATCTTTGTCAGAGAGTGGGATACTAACTGGCGATTTGTTGACTACCTTCTTGCGACATCTTGGTGAAATTCTGGTGAGTCTTTGATGAACAGTTCATGAATCCCTACAACATGAATCCCAACGTTTTGGAGAATGTGCCAGGTGACTGGGCCGATTCTTCTCTAACTGTTTTTCAAACACTTGCCATGTCACCATATGTTCAGCATCATGGTCACCACAGACGTTTGGACCACAGACATTGGAAACTATACTCAGAGTTTGCGAGTTGTTCGCTAAGTATTGTAGCAATAGTGTCTCAGTGGTTAAGGCTATGGGTTGCCGATCCAAGGGTTGGGGGTTCAATCCCCAATACCACCATGCCACCACTGTTGGGCCCTTACACAAGGCCCTTAATGCTCAGTTGTATGAAAATGGTAAATGTAAATGTTTGCAGACCATTCGGAGAACAGCTGTTGCGAGTAAATTTTTGAACATGTGTAAAACTCCTTGGCAAATGAAAGTGGGCTCAGTGAATAGATGGTAAACATGGCGACTACATGGAAACTTATTAATAGAATTTGTGCAGAATGAAGTGTGAACGTAGTGAATGTTTATCCTCCACAGCCAACGGTTCCCAATCCCAGTGAGAGCCACCTTTTACTTTACTGAAAGTTACACAGCGGTCAACAGAATAAAATATAACCGCTGGAATTCTTACTGCATTCAGAGCTGTGTGGAATAAAACACTAGCAATGCTACACAATGTATGAAAAAACCCAAGCAGACGTTCTTAAAGATTGGTTTCGGGTAAATAAATCAAGTCGCAGTTTAGCATGTGTGAAAAGCAGAGGTGACTGACTCGCTGAAAGACTCCTGGCACACCTAAATCTCTCTCTGTGTTACTCTATATGGTTTTTAAACAGATTTAAGTTGGAGCTACTCTTTAATTTAGGGTTTGCATAAGAACCTAAAAATACAGATAAACCAAAGAATCTCTGAAAATTAAAGAAGGAATCTTATTGGTTAACGTATCGGTGTGATTTTTCTAAATACAATTTCATCAGCTAAACAGCAATTCCAATATCTTCTGATCTGCTTTCCTTTCTTTTCTGTTGTGGACAGAATATAATAGTTCGGATTTTGGGTGGAAAGACGTTCGTGTCTGGGAGTGGAAAGGTGGTGGTGGGAGAGCTGAAGGAGAACTTAATCCTAGTGGATCTGGAGACGGTGGTTCTGGGCAGTTACAGGTAAGAGGGACCCTCTGAGTTACACATAAATCATAATCTTTTAAACGACATGAATGCGTGAGAAGTGTTGTTGCTCCCGCCCCTCGGGAGTTTTTCGTCCGTCCGTCACACTGGTTTCCGGACATTCGCTTGTAGCGCGCTGAAGCTAGGGCCTTCAAACTTGCTATTCTTGGGATATTATGAAACGGTCCTTTCGGTGGGAGCGTCTGGACCCCGTGTTGTATTTTTAATAATGGTATTTCCAATTGGGAATGAAAATTTGCTCAAGGAGGAGTTCAAGGGGTCTTCAGTGGACCATCTGGACAAACCGAATTGAAAATTGTACCAAGTAGAACCATTAAAAAAAACATTTTTATCTAACGAACTTTTAAAGTAGTCTAATAAATAGATCTACTGTAGGCTACTAGCTTGATGCTTCTCACAGTTTCACTCAGTAAGATTTTTAAGCTGGAAGCAGGTAAGAGGGTTACCTAGGCAACAAGAGCTGATGACAATTCAACAACGAATTGATTCACACGTTGCTTGTTGCTTCCTTCGTGTTTTGAAATATAAATATCATGGTTTAACCTGTTACACCGCGTCATCTACATCATTTTGTCCTGTTTTCCAGCCTGACCTGGACGGACGCTCACCTCCACCGACAGCTCATCACTGTTCTGAGTGGCCCAGCGGTGGAATTATTCGACCGGGAGTTCCGTATCCTCTACGCTGCTTCACTACCCGTTCCTGACTCGTGGAAAACCGCCAAGCCCGTAGAACTTCCCAAGATTAATGAAACTCTCTCCCAGGCAGAACAAAATGCCCAAAAACAAGTACTGGTTGATTGCCCTTCCAGCCCTCCACCGCCCCATGCTGACTCTCCTATAGACTGGGAAGCTCTCGGGGTCTTCCGAAAGTCTAAGGCCTCTCCAGAGGACCACAATTTACCGCAGTTTTCTAACGAACTGCCAAAGTTTCACAAAACAAGACTTGACTGGCACACTGGGGCTCCTGGAGCAGGTGTATCAGATCTTCATATCACTGAATGGCAGGATGAAAGCAAGTGAGTGGATCAGGTTCAGGATTTTTGCCCTAGTCTATTCTTTTGTGTTAAGAGATCCGATGGTGGTGTTTATCTGACAGGTCTTTAAGGGGGTAAGTTTCCCTAAAGATCCCTAAAAGGAGCAATGTGCACAAAAATCCACAAAGAGAAGTAAAGAAATCTGCTACACTGCTCTTATCTCTTGCGTCTGGGCATAACCACTGCTTCATGCGATGGTTTTTCTCACGCACAGGTTTTATCGTGGTATGGCTGAGCCGAGGCACGGACTGGATCATCAAGCGATGTTTTGGTGAGTCGGAAAGCTTTCGATGCTTCTTGGAGTTCTCGTTTATGTACAATTGGATAAATCTACATATCAGTACACCATTCATTCATTCATTCATTCATTTTCTAAGCTGATTAGGATCATATAAAGGCTGGCGCCCATCTCAGCCGACTCTGGGTGAGCGCGAGGTACACCCTGAACAGCTTGCAACGCCTCACAGGGCAACACACACATAACCTCTCACACTCACACCAGCCAGTTATCCTACCCCCAGCTCATGGGCTTAGCATCTCGTTTTTGTTCGCTATCTGTTTACAATAACAATAACGTGATTATAAAATTATAACTCGGCGGCACAACAGAGATAGGTAGTAAGTGGAAAAGTCTAAGAACGAGTGTTAAGAAACAGAAGAAGGGAAACGATATCAAGAGAAATAAAACAGATGGTGATGTTAATAATATCATGGCGCCCGGTGCAGGGGGTCATTAACACTCACGTACAGGAGGAAACAAATGGTTTCAGAAGGACATTGTGTTTCCAAGAGACACCATTGTATTTTATCTTTATTTAATTTACCTGGAACTGAATGGACGCTTTAATTCACAGTCTATTTTAATGCCCATGTTCTAATACGACTCTGAACCTTTCCTGACAGCACAGCACTTTTAATGACATCACGCTGTGTATCTACTTTTGTAAAAGGAACGCACAAAAACCCGACAGGCGTCAGTACAGCTTCCTGACAGAACGCGACGAAGCACCGGCCATGTTCAGGCACCGAGACTTCAGGATGGAGAGAACCCTGATGGAAGACATCGTCCCTTTCTCACGTGCTCACAGACAGGACTGTCTACCAAATCTGGACAGGACTTGGGGGGAAAATATGATCCTAGACGATCTGACAACAGCATCAGCTGCAGCTCCAGTCCATCAAAAGGTGCTAGAACATGCAACATTCCGGTGTAAATTTTTATACTGAGTTCGTTGGAGAACCTTAAGCGTCCACACAGAAGAGATGAGCTACAAGCGATTTGAGCGAATCTCGCACGTGGAAAGCTCTGGTTGCCTAGGTAACCCTTTCACATGTTTCCCACTTCCAAATGTTTCCGAACGAAACCGTGAGCGGTGAACGGGTAGTTCCCTACAGGAAGTGTAGATCCGGAGGTAGTATTGAGCTAGTTTACTGATAAATAACTCATTCATTCATTTTCAGAACCAATTAATCCTAATTAGGGTCATGGGGAGGTAGGCGCCCATCTCAGCCGACTCTGGGCAAGGGCAGAGTACTGATAAATAAGTAAAATTTTTATTATATTATATGCATTAAATTCAGAATTTCAGAACCATGGACCCAAGCGTGGCGTCTCTGATTATTATCCTTACAGATTTTCTGTGTGCAGTCGTAAAGCACCTCGCAACAATGAGCTGCTTTAAGCTCTGACTGGTTATCGCTCGAATCTCGTTGTGGGAAAGTTCCGCTCAGTTGGACTCCGTATGCGCCCACTACACGTTGCTTGAGAAAATTTCACTTCTCACTGCTCATCTCGCTGGCATTCGCTGACTTTAGATGGTCGCTTGTTGCTCATCGCTTCCTGTGTGGACACAGTTTTAAAAGTTCTACAACAAGTTCAAGTGTTTTCATTTTATTTATCTGTGCTAAACTGTTTGATAAGGGATCAGCCCCATGTTCCTCAATCCCTATGTTCCCCAGTCCCGGGGAAATTAATACAACTCTACGTATTGTCCTCTCAAGTTATGGAAACCGGACTCCGTGTGTGTGTGTGTGTTAATATGAACCTATTAAACATTTAATATTAAGCTTGATTTGCATTAACACCCATTTATGGTATGGATGTATGATTTATGATCAGAGGTTAAACAAGCACATCTGGTCATGACAGTCAGGTGTCCACATACTTTTGGCAATATATGACTCTGACCCTGCCTTTTCTTTCAGAAACCCATTATTGTGAGTGTACCTCAGACGGACAGCTCTTGGAATCTGGGTGACGTCCTGAAAAAGATCGGCACTGATCACAGCACCAAGGGCCTGCATTCAAATCTGACCAGTAATACCATCAGTAAATCCACTCTGGACCTGAGTTCACCGGGGACCGAGCCGCTACAGAGGAGCCAGAGTCAGGCCAATGTGCGTCATACCTGGTGCTAACTTCTGTAGACTCTAAATACTCTACTAAACTTTATAAAGAAGCTGGAACCTACTACAAACACAAAACCTAGTATTTTGGGTGGCACAGTGGTGTGGTAGTAGGTTCGCCTCACATCAAGAGGTCCTGGGTTTGAATCCTGGGCTCGGTGAAGGCATTTCTGTGTGGAGTTTGCATGCGCTCCCAGTGCTTGCTTGGGTTTTCTCTGGGTTGTCTGGTTTTCCCCCCACAGGCCAAAGACATGCACATCGGGTTAATTGGCTGCTCCAAATTGCCCCTAGGTGAGAGTGTGGATGGTGTGTGTGTGTGTGTGTGTGTTGCGTTCTATTGACGGACTGGTGAACTTTTCATGGTGTCCATCTTTACCCGGAATAGGCTGGGATTGGGATAGGGTTAGGGTTAGGGTTAGGGTTAGGATTAGGATTAAGCAGCTCAGTAAATGAATGAAAAAAGTACTTATATAGAAGATTTAAAGTTTATTTCTAGAAGTGCATTATGTGTAATACAAATAAACATTTTAATTTTTTAATCCTGAAATGTTTTACTCTGTTTCAGTTATACGACAACTTCCCGATAACTCCAGCTCTTGCCCTGATGAAGAAGCGAAACGATGAGGTCAAAACCTCATTTTTGAGGACCTCGAAGGCCTTCCAGCCGATACACAGACCCCGCAGTTTCAGTTTAGGCCTCAAGAGGGACACATGGAAGCCAGGTTTCCTTAAAGACCAGAAAAACGACGAGGACAAGTGAGGAACTCCTGACCGGACTAGGACAACATGATGCAGAAGTTACAGTAAGCACGGTTCTCCGGTATGGATGTGCTTATGGATGGATTTAGTGACACTGAAGTCCTTTAATGTCACTAAATGGGCACCAGGACATGATATTAAATCATACCAGCTAAACAGGAAATGCTTGTAATGCACCAGAAGGACACTGGATCAAAAGAAAGAACTTTTAATTTAAACATCATGTTAAAAATGATTTATGTCTAAAGCTTGTTCTGTCTCATTGTCCAATGGGAGCACAGCAACAGGGAAATAACCCTAGCATTATTCCTCCCATACCACAGCAGTTTACAATGTTGTTTCCATATTTATCCATTTGTAGGATTTCCATGTAATGTTGTGGATTCTGTTTCTCATTGTACTTTCTTTTAAAGTTCATAAGAAAATAAAGGTTGCCATGTTACTGGTGTGGTGCCCCATTCTTCAAGCGCTGCATTCAACATTTCAGATCCTTTTTCCAAGGCACAAAAGCTGTACCAGGAAGATCCCTGGCGTTTCATCCGATCATAAGATTCATTCCAAATGGGTGGCATGGTGGTGTAGTGGTTAGCATGTCTGTCTCACAGCAAGGATACCAGTCCTGGGTTCACACATGAGGTCACCCTGTAACATGGGGCAATCAGCCTCTCCACTGTCGACGGACCTGGGTGAGCATGTAGAGTGAGGGAGCGACAGCATCCTCTCTATGCCTATGGACCCCCAGATCTGCTCCTTTACCCAACAAAAAACTATTAATGAAATGCTTGACTCAACAAGTAAGTTTTTAGCCTAGTTTTAATAACAGAGACAACAAAGTGTCTGAGTCCCGAACCTTAACTGGAAGGCTGCTCCATAACTGTGGGGCTTTATCGAGGTATCACTAAGCAGCCTGCACCTTTTGATCGAATTCCTTTTGACAGGAAGTTCGCTAAGATAATGTCCCCTGAGACCATTCAGTGCTTTATAGGTTAAAAGTAGTATTTTATATTGGAGCCAGTGCAGTGTAGATAAGATGGGGGTGAACTGCTCTTCTGGTTCTAGTAAGAACTCTTGCTGCTGCATTCTGCACTAACTGGAGCTTGTTTCCGCACCTATTAGAACATCCAGACAGTAACGCATTACAATAATCTAATCTTAAGGTAATAAAAGCATGAAAAAGTTTTTCCGTGTCATGCAGTGACATCATGTTTCTTATTGTAGTAATATTCCGGAGAAAGAAGGCTATCCGAGTAATATTATCTACATGAGCTTCACATGAAAGACCAGGTTCAATAATCACAACAAGGTCCTTTACTGATACACATGAAACTGAAACTGTGATCCGAGTACAAGTACTTCTGTCTTATTAGAGTTTAATAAGAGGAAGTTGGTACGAATACAGTGTCTAATGTCCTTTACACATTTCTGAACTGTAGCTGGTATGTCTCATCTGGCTTTGTGGAAGCTGATACCATGTTCACTTATAATTTTACCCAAAGTGAGTATGTATAGAAACAAAACATCTTGCCTCAAGCACTACCTTGTGGAACACCAAACTTAACATTAGAACATACAGAGAAATCACCGTTTACATCTACAAACCGATAAGGGGGAGTTAAATAGGATCCAAACCAGGAGAGAGCTTTCCCTGATCTCCAAAAACATTTTCTAATCTGTCAAATAGAATTGTATGGTCAACAGTGTCAACGGCTGCACTAAGGTTGAGTAACACAAGCAGGGAGACACAGCCATGGACAGAGGCCAACAGTAGATCATTTAACACCTTAACGAGTGCTGTCTCTGTGCTAAATACTGACTGATACAGTTTATGAACGTTATTCCTACATACTGTAGATATGAACATAGCTGCTGTGCTACAGGTTTTTTTAAGAGCTTGGAGATTAAAGGGAAAGGGAAGTTTGATTTTGGTCTATAGTTGGACAGCTGATATGGGTCAAGGTCGGGTTTTTTAATCAGAGGTTTGATAACTGCTAGTTTAAAGGATTTAGGATCATAACCAGCTCAAAGGGAAGTAGTAATAACATTTAATAAAGGGTTGATCACTTCTGGTAGTCCCTGTTTAAAGAAACATGTAGGTACTGGATCGAGCACACAGGTTAATAATTTAGATGAGGAAATTAATAAGATAAATTATGTCTCCTGAATGGGGCTAAAACTCCAGTTGCTGATCTGATGGCGGTGTATTATTATTGATCAATTTAGTTGCTGACATTTCTGACTAAGTTTGGGGAATACATTTTTCCCATGATATTTTCAATGTAAACATTAAAAAAGTTCATAAAGTCATCACTACTATAGGTTGACGGTCTGCATGTTTTATTAATTGTCTTATTCCTAGTTAATTCTGCAATAATATTAAATAAGTATTTTGGATTATTTTTCTTATTTTCTATTAGATTTGAGAAATATATTGCTCCAGAGGCTCCAAGAGCCTTTCTGTCAGGGTGCTATTTTTTTCTCTCTCATCTTAGATGGAGCTGAGAAGCCACGTCATCTAAGCTATAGCGCAAATCTGAATCAAAGCACTCGGTAGCTTGATGGAGTTCTGTGGGGTCTGATGGTGATCCAATCATAGTTGATAATTCTGGAAGATTATTAATGAAACTCTGCGCAGTAGTTGATGTAAAAGTACGCTTAATGCGATAACGTGGTGAGGTGTATATATTAGTACTAAGACGCATTGCAAGTGAGATAAGATAAGGATCTGAAATAGTTTCTGACTGTGGAACTGCGACTGTATTTTTAATATTTAATCTGAAAGTTAGTATTAAATCAAGAGTGTGTCCTATATAGTCGTATTGACTGCTGACAAACACACACATCATTTCCTGTGGAATGAAACCGGCGTGATATAGTACCTTCTGCATTGCTTACGCGAAAGCTAATAATAAAATTAATACTGATGATCATAATACTAATACTACAAGTAGTAATAATAATAATAATATTTACCATCATCATCATCATCATCATCATCCTAATAATAATAATAATTATTATTATTACCTGTTGTAACCAAACATAGTAACCCCTTTCCCCTTGTTGTTTACTTTAAAATAAAAGGTTCTCCAGTGGTTCTCCAATGGTTCTTTGAGGGTTTTTTGAGGGTTCTTTGGCTCTAAAAGCATTAGAGGAATAAATAAACATCCTGTAACTGGGTTGATCTTCTGTAAACACCTTCTGCGATGTATTAAAGCAGAAAAATCACATTCTACATTTAATGACGTTGTTTTCTTTGATATTTTGCAAAATTTCCAAGAGGGGTATTTACTGATGTGTAGTGTTCTTCCTTTTAAGGAATTGCCCAATTGACCTTATGGGAAGCACACGCACACACACACACACACACATATATGAACACAGAGTAGATTTTGATACTGACTCATAAATGCACTGTAGTACGTGTGTGTGTGTGTGTGTGTGTGTGTGTGTGTGTGTGTGTGTGTGTGTGTGAGTGTGTATGTGTGTGAGTGTGTGTGGGGGCAATCAGAATGGGGGAGTGGCAGTAGTGGGTGCTTCATTACATCACGTTTGGGAAGTTACCTCAGGCGTGACATCTCAACACGCTTCATCAGGCACTTTTATTAAGACTGTCTAGAGAGCTGTGAACCACTCTGATCATTAACCCTGTGTGTGTATCTGTGTGTGTATCTGTGTGTGTGTGATACACCTGGAGTGATGTGGCTGGTTTTGACCCTGTTACTTTCTTTGCTGCCTTTGTCTCCGTGCCTGTTGGCTCCTCTGGGATATGACAAGGTGGAAGCGGGATGTGAGGACTGGACACTTGCTCCTTCGTCCTCCAGAGTTTGCTGTAAGAGATGTAAACCTGGTAAGTGATGAAATAACAAACTAAACAATTACAACAGTAGAGCAGTTGATTTAACTGTTAATTCTTTCTCATTGACATTTTAATAAATGGCAGAGAGAGAGAGAGAGAGAGAGAGAGAGAGAGGATATGTGTGTGTATGTATATATATATATATCGTCAGTGCTTTTGCAGTATTGTACATGTTTACAGTCATTCTAATAAAACTTACTGAACTGAGAGAGAGAACAGAGAAGACAGAAATAGACAAACACAAAGAGAAAGTGAAAGACAGACAGGCAAATCAGTAGAGACATAAACAGACAAAAAAGACAGACAATAGACAAATAAAAGACAGGAAAACAAACGGCACACAAAAAGACAGAAACTGAAAAGCTGGGGGGACAAACAGAGAGTCAGGGTCAGATATGGAGAGAGAGTACGAGGGGGGGCATGAGAGAGAGAGAGAGAGAGAGAGAGAGAGAGAGAGAGAGAGAGAGAGAGAGAGAGAG
>JBCNYG010000021.1:1661975-1676874 GCA_039654305.1 Porochilus rendahli
CACACACACACACACACACACACACACACACACACACACACACACACACACAACCATTCACACTCACACCGAGGGGCGATTTGGACCAAACAATCAGCCTAATGTGCATGTTTTTGGACTGTAGGAGGAAACCGGAGTACCCAGAGGAAGACAGCGGAAGAACATGAACACTCCACACAGAAACGCCCCGAGCCCGGGAATCGAACCCAGGACCTTCTGGCTGCAAAACGGGCGTGCTGACCACTGCGCCACCGTGCCGCCCTGCATTCATTTTTAAATTACCGTTTTGTAAGTAGTAGTAGTTTTGAAGTAAGTAGTTCCATACAGCACGTTGTTGATTATGATGAAATAAACGTCTTCGGGGTGAATTAAGACGCCGGTTTCGTCTGCACACCAGCGCCCTGATGCTCCTTACTCACAAACCTATACACGCTAAATCTGCTCATCTCATCTCGAGAGCTTCACCGAAACGACGGCGTGTACGAAGGATTTCATCGTTAGCGCCTCTTTGACCGAACGGCGTCCCGCTTTGATCTGAGATCGGACACTTTTCAAAACCACACACTTCACCATCATCATAAAACATGACATGCAAAGACTTTCCAGAAATTCCAGAATCAAAAGTAACGATGACTTGACGGCTAAAAGAAAAGCTTCACTGCTGATGTGGTTAGTAACTTATCCAAGACATGCACAGTACATCATGTCACACACTTTATATGATAACAAGAGGGTTAAAGAAGACAAAATGTTAATAAACAGCATAAATAACATCATCTCTGTATTACTGCAAACATTGGGTTTGTATTGAACACAATGAGAATCGTAGAAACCGCTCCAGGTCGCAGCCCACACCCCTCCACGAAGCCTTTAGAACGTTTAAATGAAACCCAAGGCAAGTAGAGTATAAGAAACAGGCAGCTAGGCATTCAAGTGCTAACCCCTTCCTTAAAGGAAGTGATGTCATAAAGAGCATGCCCCGTAAAGAAGAAGCAAGGTCTCCTTTGACCCGCATGCAATGCCATCCACATTATCCAGCAGTCCATCAGTCCTTAGTGCTCTCAGAAAGCGTCCTCGTGACAAGAGAGAGATGGAGGTTGACTGAATCGAGTCGAGTGACCGTGCGGGATTCGTTTAGCGTTTGGCGTCACTGGGTCATTCGTTACAACGATCGTCCCCTCTCTCTCATTCAGAGGCTCAAATCCAAATCCGAGTTGGCCGTCATGCAAGCAGGCATAAAGCGAAAGAGAAGGAGAGAGAGAGAGAGAGAGAGAGAGAGGGAGAGGCAGAGAAGCAGTGAGAAAAGAGACAGATTCTGAAAGAGAATGATGCAGGAGGAGAGAGGGTTGGGTAGAAAACAGGACGTCAGAGGGGGGGGGGGGGGGGGGACAGGCTGATTCGCCAAGGCTGCACTCACCCGTTTGAACAGTCTATGGTCCATCAAGGGGCTTTGCATAAACAGCAAGACAACACCACATTGCTATTAGCACATACTGAGGGTCAGATGGGGTTTTGGGGGTTTGGGGGAGGGTAGGAAGAGGAGGAGAGGGGCCATAATACGGGGTGCAGGGTGATCCATCAGGGAATTATCACTTCCTGTTCTGCTATTTCATCCTGAAAATTTAAGAGCATTAGTAATAGTAATGCTCGGAAATACTAGTCTTTTATATTCTTTGCTAGATTTTCATTGGTGTATTGAGAAGTCTAAGACTAACATTCAGACGATATAGAAGAGCATGGCTCGGTGTTGTTCTGTTAGGAGCGCCGTGACTTACCTATGGCGACATCGAAGAAGAAATCGCATTATTTTCCTGGCGGCCTGGTCCTGCCTCTTGGTGAGCAGACCACTTCTGGAACAGAGTGCGAAAGGTTCACATATTTACCAACAGCTTATTGAAAGCTATGACATCACGCCCTGAAGGCTGATCTACATTCATGTCTTCCTCCATTCGTTTATTTATTTTCTAAGCCTATTATTTATGATTTTTTTTTTTATTATTTAGAACCACCAATTGGCCTGCTGTGCATGTTTTTGGACTGTAGGAGGAAACCCAGGAGTACCCAGAGGATACCCGCACAATCACACGGAGAACAAACAAATACATTCCAAACAGAACCGCCCCGAGCCCAGGAATCGAACCCGGGACCCTCTTGCTATGAGCCGGACCTGCTTGGTATTTATACGTCTTTTTTTAAACACCTTGATACGTAGTACCTCCTACTTTGCCATTCACCCCACAATTCAGATCTCCCCATCAAAACGCGGGGGTCATAGTGCTTCCTGTGAGAGATGTGAACCCAGTCATCTGTTTAAACTGGTCATGTTGTATCCCACAGCTGCGTAACGCACCCTGACGCCGGCCCAATCAACCGCTTTCAGAACACGGGACTTCAGAGGTGCCCATGATCGGCCAGTGTTACTGTGATTGGGATGCTCCGCCCATCCCCTCCCCTCCCATCCTGAAAACGCCGCCATTTTTTCTGTCTGGGAGTCGAGTCACGACCTCTGGGCGTTACGGCAAACGCTCCTCAGTTGTTTCGAACCCTCACCGCCCTGTTAATACCTGAGCTTGTGCTGCACCAGGGCCGCGGCTGCGGCGGCGTGAGAGTGCGAGTTTGGCCGTCCCAGCTCCTTGTAGCTGCGGTAGTATTGCTGGATCAGCATGGCTGCCCGACGACTTTGCTGGAACTTCTTCTGCTCATAGTAGCTGCGAAATTTACTCTGGATTAGGATGGCGGCCAGCGTCATCTTCTTATAAAGTGCATACTGCCAAGAAAAAAACAAGAGCGTGAACGTCCAGACGTACCTACCGTCGCACCGCGTATGCTCGAGGGGGAAAAAAATCGCCGTATTACCTTCAGGGCTATCCATGACAGCTTGTTAAAGAAAGAGGAAGAAGGTGAAGGGATACCAAACACGATGTTAACTAACGACTAGCATAAAGCGCTACACAGGGTGTGAGCTTACCTGTTTGTACTTTTTATAACAGCGCTGAATAACAGCAGCTGCCAGTTCCTGCTGCTCTCTGAGTGGACGCCCCTGCAGGAGGGAGGGAATAAGGGAAGAGGCAAAGAGAGGACAGGAGAGGGGACAGGTTAGTATTCACTGCGGGCCTGCGAGTGCATGACCACGGAGGTGGCATTAGACTCTCCACTTTTTCAGCTGGCCGGGAAAATCCACTTTGGGTGTCAAGGAAGCTGAAAGTCGGTGAGGTCCTCTGGAGACGTAAAGTCGGTGTGTTATAGACGCGGGAGCAAACGTACACAACACAGAGTGTATATACAGAGAGCAGTGCAGTCATTTCCTGTAGCCAGGCCATGCTTCACTCAAGCAAGACTCTTCATGCTTAACTGCAACGCTTCTTAAGCACAAATCCAAACACAAACCGTACTGTGAAACCCCAGAGACCTGCGAGATCTGGTTTATATCTCAAGTTTACCTTACAACACCACACGATACAGCACAATGACTGAAACCAGGCCACAATTAACACCGAAATAAAAAAGGGGGGGGGGGGACACCATGACAGCCTACATGAGCAGTGATACAGAGATGTCCCTGGATCCGGATGGGCCCTACCTTATACTTGCGGAAGGTGCTCTGGACTTGGCGCGCGGCCTCGTACAGCTCCCTCTGCTCGTGGTCGGACAGGGCCAGCTGGGTTAAATCCCGCTCCTTTTTGCTGTGAGAGACGTTAAGGAACGCACTCCAGTCTGCTGGAGATGGAAGTCCGAGTTTTCCGAAAGGGCCTTCGGATTCCGCCTGGCTGTCGGCGTGGCCGCCGCCCAGTCCTGTGCAGCCAGCCGGCGGCTTGCTATATAAGAACCTGGAACAACAAATCACGCCGGGATTTCAAATGATGCACGGTACACACTGCAGTGCGTCCTTTAGAGTATAATCCCCGTGTGAGTGTCTTACCTTTCTGCATCTCCCAGGTAAGTAGCTAACCAGCTCATGGTGCTGTTCACCTCAACGCTATCCAGAGGTGCGGACTCTGCGGCCACAAAGTTTTCACTCTTAATGCGGTCAGGCGTTGCTTCGATGATGTGCTCAGCCAGAGTCATCATATTCAACTGAAACATGGAGGAGTTCGATCATTAATTCTAAAAAAATCAGAATAATATATCGTCACCCATCCATCCATCCATCCATCCATCTATTCATCCATCTATTCATCCATCCATCCATCCATCCATCCATCCATCCATCCATCGAACCGCCTAATTCTTCTAGGGTCGCAGGGACTTATCTCAACTGACTCTGGGTGAAGCTGGGGTACACCCTGAACACCTCAGCAGTCCTTTGCAGGACCAACACACACACCAGCATTCACACTCACGCCTAGGAGCAATCGGGAACAGCCAGCACGCCTTTGGATTGTGGGAGGAAACCCGAGTCCCCAGGGAAAACCCCTGCATGCACGGGGAGAACATCTCCACACGGAAATGCCCTCGCTGAGCCCCGGACTCAAACCCACAACCTTCTCGCTGTGAGGCGGACATGCCAACCACCACTCCACTGTGCCCCCAGTAGGCCCCCCGAACGCTAGTAAAAATGCAGGAAATTTGTTTGCATCGCCACACCTGTAGATCCCCCGTGTTCTCCAGATCCTCTCGGCCCACCAGTAGCTCGGACACCGATCCCGTACCGGATGCTTCTCGTAACCTCAGCCTGTTTGCCAGTCTTTCTTTAGCGAGTCCTCCGATCGTCCCTCTGCGTCCCGCGTTCTGTCTGACGCTCCACCGGCCGCCTCCGCAGGTGGACGTCAGCTTTGTCTGAGCCTTGTCTCCCTTCCCGGTCTCTTTGTCCCCTGTACCTGCTCTTGCTGCTTTAGCAGGGCATGTCTTATTCTTGTGGCCTTGCTCGCCAGGGGTAGAACTGGGCTTGCCTTGCCTTGCCTGGTGGATCTCAGGATTGGGTTTGTGTTTCTTGGTTAACGGGGCATCCCCTTGGCTTTCAGTGCTGTAGAAAATGGACGATTCCGATCTGGGTCTCCTCAAATCTGCAAAGATGTAGAACAGTGAAGTACTTTAAAGGCAGCCATTATTTGTTTGTTTACCGTATACGCGCTCTTTCTGTAAGTGCTTTCTAGCTCATCAGTAGATTTTGCATCGCCAGTCACCTTGGTTTGAGCTCGGAGCAGAGCTGGCGACGTTGCTCCCTCTTATTCCAGAAGCCGTCTCACTTCCCCAAACATTCATCCAGTCCTCCGCAGTGGAGCTTTCCGCCGACGCGGAGAACGGCATGTTGGGAGTGGGTGTTTGTTGCTGCTGATGTTCTTCCCTCTGAAGATTTTCCAGATACTCCGCCAGCTTGGTATGGCCCCGGGATCGGGCTGTAGCCAACGGCAAGCGTCCCAGAGAATCGGGGATAGCCAGGGCACGCCGATCCCACTTGTACAAAACCACTGCTGCCTCCATGTGACCCAAAGCACACGCCCACATCTAAAGAAAGAGATGTCAGCATATAATACAGGGTAATGCAGCATTTTAACTGAAACCAAACTGTCACCAAACACTCACCAACGGCGTACAGGAGAAGTGATCGACGTTTAGAGGATCCACCTCTAACTCCAGGTCGATGCTGTCCGCGTGCTTAGTGCTGTGGAAACACGATCGGCGTCAGCACCAGGATATCGGTGCTACACTCAAGATTTCGCATCACGTGATAGTAAAATTCACACTCACCGCCACTTAATGAGGGTCTGGATCAGGTTGGCGTAACCCTGGGCGGCTGCCAGGTGGAGCAGGGTCATACCCCGGAAAGTTTTGGAGTGGATTAAGTGCTTGGATTTCGCCCAGCAGGCGCGGTTCATCATCTTCTCACACACCACCACCACACGACTCTCAAACGAACTTCCAGCTTGTCCCTGGCTCTGACCCTGACCCAGAGAGAGCTGAGGGGACATCGGATTCATCAATATAGCACTTTTTATAACCACTACGCACTGTTATAGGAAAATATTTTACGATAGGATGGTGCATTGCAGCAGAGCAACCTTTCTTCTTATCGTTATTAAATAATTCATTCATTCATCCATTTGCTGACCCCCTTAATCCTACTAGGGTCATGGGGAGGCCTATCATAGCCGACTCTGGGCGAGGGCGGAGTACACCCCGGACAGCTCGGCAGACCGTCGCAGGGCCAACACACATACAACCATTCACACTCACACTCACGTCCAGGGGCGATTGGAACACTAAACATTACAGTTTAACGTTGTCACAATGTTCACATAACGTTTTTTGTGCAACCGACCAAATTATAACCTTTATGTATCTTTGCGTTAATGTTGCACAACGTTGAGTGTTGGCTGGGATGTCATGCTACTGAGAAAGTTCAAACTCCTCTAAAGTAAAGACTTTCCTTTCTTCCATTTTTTTGCAGAGACGGCTTTGCAACAAAAGCAGCAACATATTACAGCCAGAATCTGTGATTTCAAATAACAGGAAACAACCTGGCTCCTTCTGGCCAATCAGAATCAAGAATTCAGCAGCACCGTGGTTTCAATCCAGGTAACAGAATAACCAACAATGGATGATGCACACCTGTGTTTGGTCAGCACTGCCTGCTCCTCCTCCTCCTCCACCTCCTCCTCCTCCTCCTCCTCCACCTGTAACTCCAGTTTCAGACGTTCCTCCGCCGCCTTGCTGCTGCTGTTGCTGTTGACCGGACATCTCGGCCATCCTGCGCTCCATCTGCTCCAGGCGCTCCAGGATCGACATTCTGAATTGGTTGTCTGTGGAACGGACAGGAGCGGAGCTGATTAGTGTTTACGGGAGAGCGTCCGTGTCACCCATCGAAAGGGATCTCGAACACTGCCTGCGTTACTATTTCAGGCACAGCAGAAAGGAACAACAAACAAGCCTTTGGGGTTAATAGAAATTTATTTTGAGCCATTTTTAAAATCTGAAGACTGTGAAGACTGCAAAGGAGGCGTAACGTGGATACGAGCTTTGTTTAATGGATAGGAAGAGCAAAGGAAACACAAGGAGGTTAGAATAATCAGTACACATCTGTAGTGTGTGTTCTGTACATTTCCACCCTATCAACAGGAGGAGGAGAGAGAGAGAGAGAGAGAGAGAGAGAGATAGCGGCTCTGGGTTAGCCGTAGCGGCTACAGCATGCCTTTGTTCGAACAGTGCTGCAGTGTTGGTGCAGTGCAGATGATGTCATCTCCACCTGCTGTTCATTCCCTTTCCCTCCCTTCTCCTTCTCCCTCTCTCTCTCTCTCCTTCTCTCTCTGTCCAGTCTGAGTGAGTCAGAATGCGGTGCACGTACGCCAAAACAGGTTGGAGGAGGAGGAGATGGGGGGGGGAGGAGGGACCGAACGACACTACAACAATGCCTCGGCATAATCGACGCTCAGCCCTTCCCTCTCACGGCACCTCCCACAGCCTGGAGACAGCGAATCAGACCAGGGCAGAAACAGAGCAACCGGGCTACTAAATGCCCTGATCTCGGGGCACGGCACAAATCGGCGAAGGGCAGCGCTTTATAAAGTCAAACTAACAATGCTTTTATCAGGAATGGGTTTGGTACGCAGTGAAACATCACCGCTGTGTAAAAGTAATCAGCGCATAAACATCAAGTGAAGGATAAACATTTTTTTGTTAATCTTGATTAAAGCATATTTTTTAGATAAGTAAACACCTTAACGTTTTTATTACATTGCATTTTGCCTTTACAGCATACGATAAATAAACAAAAACAAAAGAAGAAGAACCCCAATTATTCTGACTGTGTCCATGTGACATTATTTACACGTCCAAATATTTAAATCTGTCCCATTCCCACTCAACCACACTCCAAAGCATGCACACACATCATACAACTTCAACAAAAGTACTCCTAAAAATACTCGAGAGAGAGAAAAAATAGAACAGCAAGTTCACAGCGTTACCCTCTTTATCTGTTTGTTGCATCAGAGATCAGAGCAGGGAGTCCACGGGGCCGTGCGGTCCAACTGGTCAGTGGGATCTCATGTGCCTTGCATTAGTCCACCTTGTGATGGAGACGCTCGAGCCGCTGTTGCCAGGCTCTCTGTGTATTTCACTCTAATATACCCTGCTGCAGAGCCCAGTTTCTCTGTTTCATCACGATGTTGCATCATGCTCTAAAGTGGGGGATCTTGCACCATTTCTTCGTCCTAAACTCTAGCGAGGCACTCGCACACTTGTTGCTGCTCGGCTTGTGTTCAGGAAATGCAGCCGGCTGTTTGATTACTGATTTGAGCCACAGATGAGTCATGGATACCGAGTATACATGTGACTTTAATCACTCCATCAGACATGCACTATCAGGTTAAAAAAAACAAAACAAACAAACAAAAAAACCCAAATCTGAGAGTTCTAAGACACCTGGAATTCTGACCTGTCCACGAAATGTGTATTAGAAACAAAGTAAAATCAAGATGGAAAGGATTGGGATTTTTAGAGTGTTAGAAAGGATAATATAAATGTTCCGAGGATTTGATTTGGAGTTGTAATGCATTGTGATTGTGTCTCAGGAGGGATTGTGTTCAGCTGGGATAACAGGTCCTGACGCAGGGGATGTTGTTAGGATTACACCCCCGGACAGGTGCTTGTGGTCTTAGATACACTAGGAGGTGAAATGGATTTAGGGTAATACTCTTACCTCTGATCTCAATCCCAGCACTGATTACGCGTGTTAAGACTCCGACTTCATCCTAATGCTGTATGTAGGACACAAGGCTGCATGCAAAGATGCATGCAAACCTTTACTCCGGGCTGTTTTTCTTGGGTACTGAGCCCCCAGGATGGCTTATCCGACACTTGGACATATGACAGTTATGAGTGTGAACTTACAGAAATTCAAGCCTGGACAGCAGAAAGAACCAGACGAATGTGATTTCTTTTGTTCCTCCTCGGGGACTGAGCGTTTTGGTTTTGTAATGATGCTGTTTTTCATGGGGACCTCGTGGAGACAGGTGTGTTCATTTCAGATACCAAGGTAATGTATCAGTATTCAGATTCAGTCGAAAATAAAAGAGCAGAAAGCACTCCAGCTTCCACAGACACACGGATCACCTCACACACACTGCCTCGTTATGAAGAGAGATGTTCCTCTGTAAATATAAACCACTATGATGTACGTTTTGTACAGGACAGCGGTGGAACACACTCCTTGTTTTATTGTTTGTTTGTTTGTTTGTTTCCTGCTTGTCTGGGATCATTAAGTGTTTTCGGAATCTTTTAGTGTACTGAAGAAAGTGGAGGATCGTTCCTTGGCAAGCATTTCGCCTCCGTTTAGCGTTTTCTTTTATATGGGAAGCATCAGTTGAATTGCTAAGTTGAACAGCAGAGTCGCTCTAGAATCAGAGGCCGGACTTAAGTTTTGATAACAAACCCAAGCAGAAAATCTCATCAGTGTGGAGCAGGGAACTTTGAACTCACACAGCAAGACTGGATTAGACTGACCCAGATCCCTTCTCAGAAAATGATGAATTAGTTTATACTGACTTGGTGACAAAGAAAAGCTCAACAAGTGAAAAAGTGATGATGACGGCTTATAAAATCCAGATTAATATTTACATTTCTTGATAAAAAAAAAAACACTTTTGCTCTAAAAGCCAGCGTCCCAACAATCCTGTATATTTCCTCTTGGAAAACAGAGCTATACGACCCAGGAACTATACACACCTGCCCTGCTGAGTGCTGTGATTGGTATTTATAAAGTGTAAGACGCACCTCCACCTGAGGATCAACAGCAGACAAATGATCCCGACTCCCCTTCTTATTCTGAATCAACTTACAGGTAGGTAATATTTACCCAGATTTACCCAATACAGACAATCATTAGTGTTTGTGCCTTGCAGAGGATCCTGCATTACTCACATGTGGAAGAATGGCACACTATTTCAACATGAGTTACTACACAGAGAGAGTGAAAAAGCATGAGCGTCTAAATGCAATCCTAAAAGGAATCCATTTCAGTTAACTAACAGCATGCTTTATCACTTGGGAGGCTGAGCGCAGTGCTGTCAAACTTTAGTGCACTCCATGTAGCATTAAAATAAACACACGCGCATATGAACAAAGAAAACAGTTACAGCACCATTAAATAGATAGAAATAATAATTCTGCACTAACCAGGATGCTTTGCGGTCCCTCCTGTCACTCACAGATGCTTCTCTCCTGCGCTTTGACACAGAGCAGCTCACCAAACAGACCCAACAACAATAGAACAAAGTGGAAGTGAGGGGAGTGGAGAGGACGATAGAGACCCTCCTCCTCCTCCTCCTCCTCCTTCTCCTTCTCCACCCCCCCCCTCCTATCTGCTTGCTGCTTTAACACAAAAAGCGCGGTCTTTTCAGTCTACAATAAACTCTTACACTCTTTATCTGGAATATACAATACATAAACAGACCTAGAAGCATCACTATTAATTCTCTACACGTGGACACGACGTGTAAAAGAGTCCCGCTAATTAATAACAACAACAACAACAACAACAACAATAAAAATAATAATAAACCCGACAAAGCAGGATGCTCCTTCCCAAACTCTCATGTCATGGTATATATCACCTCGTGTCATTTCACTGCTGTATATCTTTCATTTAAAGAGAAACCCGAGCATTTCCACTATCTCAGATCCACATGATGGCGCTAAATGAGGCGCTGCGCTTTTGTCGCCATCGCTCCGGGGAAAGCCGCACCACAAAGCGCGTTTAAAGAAAAGCCCGGCTCCTGTGCTGCGCTTGCGGTGTGGTGCGCGTTGGGGGTCAGTGGGCATTAGTTTGTGCACCCCTGCCCCCTCGGCTGGCTTGTGCCTGTGTCTGTGCCTGTGCCTGTGTCTGTGCAGCTGCAGCGCTGCGGATAAACGCGTTTTCCCCCACTGCATTATGACAATGCGGGGAGAGGAGAGCGCGTTCTCACGCGTCCACGCCGAACGCAACACTCGGGTTATCGGGTTCGTCCGCGAACCAACACGCCGTGTGTGTGTGTGTGTGTGTGTGTGTGTGTGTGTGTGTGTGTAATGTTATGCTTGATGTGAAGCCTGGATTTCGGAAGCTATTGGCAGCACACGATTCACACACCTCCTTCCTGAATAACAGCAACAAAACCTCCTAAACCCCACAACAACCCCCCACAGTCCTCCTTCCACACAGTGTTGTGAGGTATGTACTGTACAACCCCTGGCAAAGATTATAGAATCACACCACATTTAGAGCATGTTCAGACAGCTGTTATACTTTGTGTGTGTGTGTGTGTGTGTGTGTGTGTGTGTGTGTGTATATAACAGATATGACACAAGTGCAAAAAATTTATATTAAACACATTTTGTTTTTTTAGCGGAACATTCAGGCTTCATGAAAAATACCTCAAGCAAATAAAAGTAAATTATTTCAATGAATGCAATTTTTTTTGTATTCCACATCCATTAGGTGGAGAATTATTGAATAATTTATGGAATCATCAACAAAATAAAACCACACTTAATACTTAGTGGCTCCTCGACAGACCTGAATTCTTGGAGGCAGGAACGCCACTAACAAAAAAAAACACAACATCCTTCAGCACGCCACAGTCACATGGTGGAGCTTACAGCTCAAAAAGTACATCTTTCAATTTTTCTAACTTAGAAATAGCAGTGCAATAAGTACAAATAGGCACGAAGGAAGAAATACCGAAAACGAGCCTTGCACCAAATCGCTCACTCATTTGATGAACTGCTTATTCCTATTAGCGTTGCAGGGAGGCTGGATTCTATCTCACCCGACTCTAGGCAAAGGCGGGGTGGGGGGTTTACACAACTTACACAACCATTCACACCCACATTCAGACCTAGGGTGTGGATTTGGAACAGCCAACTGGCCTACTGTGCATGTTTTTGGACTGGGGAGGAAACCGGAGATCCCGGAGGACAGAGCTTAGCTTTGTCTGGAGCATATGGCACTCACCAGACCTGCTTCAGTAACAGGTACACCATGTAAAAATAGACTAGAAAAATCTTCTTGAGTTGAGGTGGCTCGGGCATCTGATTAGAATGCCTCCCGAACGCCTCCCTGGTGTGGTGTTTCGGGCATGTCCGACTGGGAAGAGACCCCGGGGTCGACCCAGAACACACTGGAGGGACTATGTCTCTCGGCTGGTCTGAGAACGCCTCACTGTCCCCCGGGAAGAGCTGGAGGAAGTGGCTGGGGAGAGTGTTCACTGCTTAGGCTGCTGCCCCCGTGATTTGTGTGGTGGACAGCATGGTGGTGGAGTGGTTAGCACATTCACCTCACAGTAAGAAGGTCCTGGCGTCAAGTCCAAGACGTTTCTGTGTGGAGTTCCCCATGCCTGCATGGGTTTCCTCTGGGTGCTCCGGTTTTCTCCCCCAAGTCCAAAGGCATGCATATTAGGCTAATCAGTGGTTTTAAATTGCCCTTAGGCGTGAGTATGAACGATTGTGTATATCCCAGTTATAACAGGCAGTGACAGGTTTAATGGGCACTCCGTGACAATAACAGATAAAAACATGATTTGTCGAAATACAAAATGCAAACCAGTTCCTCAGATACACTTCCGGAGTATAAATACAATTAGATTAGATTTTCTTTCCTGATGTAACGAGGTAGAAGTCACATGGCCGCACCTGTGCGCTATTCATGGTGCTATAATTGAACGCTGTATTTATAGATGCTGACCATGTCACATGACTTTAATTCTGCAGCCTCGCTGAGAGCAGATGATGTGGCGTAGCGCGCGACGGGCTGGCTCAGGAACTCGAGCCATGGAAAAAGGAAAAGAAAACCTCCTCGGGTAGTGTGGCAGATCCACATTTTGCGCAGCATTCCTTGCCGTGGCAGTCAGTCCCCTGCAGCTTGCCAGACCGCTTGTTAATAGTTTTAACCATTGTGGGCCTCAGTGATACGCCTTAGAGACGTGCGCTCCCTGAAGCTTTGCCTTTATACAACCACAGAGCCGATATTGCTGGAAAGTAATGAGTGTAAACTGAGTAACAAGGTGCTTTTATGGGCTGCTGATTGGATTTGGTGGAGGTTGGGGGAATACACTGGGGCATTTATAAAGCTTCAGTCATGAACTGATGCATTTCTAGGCTTTTTTTTTTTTAACTTCGTTTCAGTCGGTGCTTGTTTTTTTGGAGCCGGTGTTTTTTCAAAAATGTTTAAAATATGCCATGATTATTAAAGAGCAGCACAGTTGCCGATATTTTGTTTTGTGCATTAGCTGTATATATTTTTTGATTTCCTATAAACTGGAATCGCAGTGTTTCTGTGTGTTCTGAAGGGCCTGCTGTGTTTTTTTTGTGCTCCAGCACATCGTGTACAGTACAGTGCTTTTCCTTCGAGAGGATTTATTTATAGCTCTCCTGCGCCTATATTTAAAGAAGATGCTTTCATTTCTCAGAACGTTTTCTCGTTTTCCTCCTGCAGTTTTCTTTTCAGCCAGTTCTCACCTACAGTGTAATTCAGATTTATTCATTAGCTGATGACTTCAACCAGATAACAAGGGACCGAAGCCAAAATACAACTTAGGGCCAGAAATGAACTGCTAACTAATAAGGAATAAAACCCTTACGGCATTATGCTGTTATAAGATAACGGAGTGGGTACTATTACCTTCGTCTCACTCATCTGCCGAAACACTTACTCCTATTAGGGTCGCAGGGAGGCTGGTGCCTATCTCAGCCAACACTGGATGAAGGCAGGTTTCACCCTGAGCAGCTTGCCAGACCATCACATAGCAACACACACTCACATCCACACCTAGGGACAATCTGAAACAGGCAGTTAGCCTAATTTGCATGTCTTTGGACTGTGGGGGGGAAACCGGACCACTTGGAGGAAACCCACGGATGGGGAGACTCCACACAGAATGCCCTTGCCGAGCCCGGGACTCAAACCCAGGACTTTCTTACTGTGGGGCGGATGTGCTAACTAGAATGAGCACACCATGAATAGCGCATGTACGATTTTTTTTGTAAAAAGTACTCACTTTTTACAAAAAAATCGTACCATGCTGCCTATTCTCGCAGGGAGGCCGACATGCTAACCACAGCAACACCTTACTGCTCTTATTACCTTTATTTTCCAGTAAAAAGAATTCATGAAATCTTTCTTTTCCCACTTTTACTACACCAGTGATTACACTGAGGGATTTTTTTTGTTATTGAAAAATACCACATTGTACATTTGATACGTTTAAGTGTTACAGCGGATATCGTTGGACTTCTGAAAAACAGATTCCTGTTAAAACTTATATCCAAGCAGCTTTAAATAGTGATCTCTCTCCAGCTTTCTCTCTCTCTCCATCGCTTGAAGTTATAAAGAGCACTCAGAGAGCGCAAACCTCCGCCAGCCCTGCAATAGTCCATATCTACCAATGTTAAATAATCCATAAAAAATTCCGGAAAATCCGAAATTTGAACCGGATCATCTCCAAAAGTCTTCCTTGCCCGAGGCCGTGCCTCTGGAAGAAATTCCACGAAACTTTCTGTAGTTATGTTTACAAGCACGACGTCAAAGCTGTCTGTCTTTGAAAGACTTTTTATCCCCCACGACTGGAGCAGAACTGCTACGGAAGACTCCTTTCATAAATGTGAAAAACAGAGAGACAAAAGTTCAGGGTCACGCTATACGTTTTTCTTTATGAAGTTACAGCACATCTGCAAATCTGTTTATTATTAGTCTGAGATTTGGTGGCGTGTCTTCTAAAGATGTTTTGGGTTAATTAGGGACTTGGAGCATTAATGTTGGTGTAGTGGTTAAGCATGTTCGCCATGTCATGGGTTTGGGCGTTTCTTTCATGAGCGTGCATGTTCTCCCTGTGCTTGTGTGGGTTTCCTCCGGGTACTGTGGTTTCCTCCTACAATCCAAAGACATGCATATTAGAATAAATGGCTGTTGCAAAGTGTGTGAGTGTGAATG
>JBCNYG010000021.1:1813382-1824370 GCA_039654305.1 Porochilus rendahli
GTGTAAAGCTGCTTTGCGACAATGTCAATTGTAAAAAGCGCTATACAAATAAAATTGAATTGAATTGAATTGAACCCAGGACCTTCTTCCTGTGAGCTGTAACTTTTAACCACTAGGCCACCATGTTATGCTGATTTTAGATGTTTTAATTATAGTATTTTTTATCTTTAAAAGTTCTGTGAAAAATGTACTTCTTAAAAGTTGTGTTATTCCAGTGAGAGTGTAAAACAAAGTGTAGAAGTCCGAATGCTCGAGTGTTAAACCGAAAACTACTTCTATTTACCCTGGAAACAAAACAAGTGCATAATATTTGCCTTGATTATGCGTGAGTGTGTATGTGCATGTTTGTCTCCATCTCCAGCACGACCCAGAAGTGTTTTCTTAACGTCTGATGCGTTTAGTTGAACGTGAATGTGTTGAGAGATTATACGTGGATCCAATCAGCGTTTGTACTGCTCGGAGAGGGAAAAAAAAGTGTGAGTTTTCGATACAGTGCAGACGGTTGGGGACTGAACACGGCCAAGACCAACCCAACAGGGAGGCTAGTTTTAGAGCTACAACTTCTGCTGAAGCTTTGCTCCTTCAAGCAGCCAAATCTCCTTGTCTCCTTCGCAAGCTGAGTGGAATTAGAGTGGGCAGGAAGAGCCCTGTCCACTCTGCCTACTCAGAATTTATCAGCGGCTCACCTGCCAAAACACTCGCAATTGTGTTAATGACAGGCGGATATTTACTACACATATGCATCTGTCTCTCCCTCGTCCATGATAAACTGCCACTGTGATTTTATAGTAAAAGTCTTTAAGGGTGAAAACCTAAAAATAAAATAAAACATGAAAATAAAATGGATACTTTTAATGAAAAAAAAGTCTTATTACTGATTATAACTTGTTACTGAACTTCTTACTAACTACCTAACCAACTAACTAACTAAACTAACTGACAATATTATTAAATGATGATCTATTCAAATAAATTACCAAATCACTCACTCTCACTCATTTGCCGAACTGTTTATTCCTACTAGTGTCCCGGGGGGGGCTGGAGCCAATCTCAGACGAAACCTGGCAAAGGTGGAGTACACCCTAAATGGCTCAGCAGCCCATCACAGGGCAACACTCACCACCGTTCCCATTCACATCTAGGGGCTGTTTGGAGCAGACAATTAGGACCTTCTTGCTGTGAGGTGGACGTGTAACCACTATGCCACCGTACTGCCCCAATGACCAAATTAGCAATATACAAAAAACAAACAAAAACAAAAAGAGACAGCAAAAAAAAAAATATGAATAAACTACTAAAACAATCGAACAAACAAAGAAACAAATAAATAAATAACGGAAAACAAAGAACAAATAAATTGATATTTTAAGATAAATTATTGATCTATGGCAGCAGGGTGGCCCAGTTGTTAGCATGTCCACCTCACTGCAAGAAGGCGTGAGTTCGATTCTCGGGCTCGGGGCATTTCTGTGTGCAGTTTGCATGCATTTCTGTCCACCTTTTGTTTCCCGCATGAGTTTTCCTATGCTTGCGTGGGTTTCCTCTGGGTACTCCGGTTTCCTCCCACAGTCCAAAAACATGCACAATAGGCTAATTGGCTGTTCCAAATTGCCCCTAGGTGAGACCGTGACTGCTTATGTGTGTATTGCCCTGTGATGGTCTGCCGAGAGTCGGCTGAGACGGGCGCCAGCCTCCCCGCAACGCTAATTAGGATTAAACATCTTAAAAAAATGAACATAATTTTTTTTTTTAGAATTGATCTACATTAATATGTATGTGAAACCAGACCAATTTATACGAATACAAATTTATTTGTTTGCTTGTTTGTTTTCTTCAGTATCAGATTAACGTGAGCCACTTTTTTAGAACCCACGTTTATTATTACATTCAGTTCCTGTACTAATCAGCAGATCACCAACTCATCAGATAACCACAATGGCCTGGGAGAAAGGCAGTAGTAGGTCGTACATGGTATGCTATCAGACTAAAGATGAAGAAGAGAAAGCGCGCTTTCTAAAGGGAAAGAAAGCAAAGCAGAGTATTTCAATCCCTGACTGAAGATCTCGGGCTCTTCCAGAGCCAGCTCAGCAACCAGTCCTTTATTATTAATAATTCATGGCTTTGTATAGGGCGCACAACGGCTCTAACATGACATATTTCAACTAGGAAAACATAAAGAAAATCCACGGGTTGTGGATTTCGCAGTGCTGCCCTCAAAGTAGCCACATCTATAATCAGAAATATATATTATTTATGGCAGGACATGACCAGATATATTTTATTCAGGAAAACGAAGAAAAAAAAAGAAGGAAAAGTAGTGCAGGTTAGGAGAGTTGGACTGCTGGAAGAAACACGTGTCCTCCTTTTTCCTCCACTTTTGCATTTAAAAGGGGCGCTCAGAGCACGAGCGGTACAGCTTGCACTTCCTGAACCTGATCCAAGTCAACCTGTAAGAGAAAAAGATGCAGAGAGGCAGAGATAAAGCATACACAAGAGCTTGCCTGCAATACACACACTGTTACAGGATGGAACAATTTAACCCACAGACGGTTTTCAGAAGGATTCAGGAGGCCGAGCTCACTTTGCAGAGAAAGAGACAGAGAAAGACAGAGAGAGAGAGAGAGAGAGAGAGAGAGAGAGAGAAGAAAGGGACCATTTCCCCTCAGTCAAGGGCATCCGTTTCATTGCAAAGGCAGTGGCGCCAAAACAAATATTATTTTTGAATGTTTCATTATCTTTTTCTGGGGGAAAAAAAGAGGGCTAAAGCAGCATGTGTCGGTATTAGATGCGGTGGAGCCAGCTGCTGCGACTCACTGCACAGTCGCTCGGTGTCAGCGGTTCAAAGCCAGGCAGCAATCGGATAGGTCAGCACAGTCTAAAGGACAGCCTATCTCTGTAAATCATAATCCTTTCTCCTCTCCCTCTCTCTCTCACTCTCTCCCTCTTGCTCTCTCTCTACTGAGTAGCGTATGAGAAGCACACAGGAGGGTGGCCAAACCAGGCAGGAGGCTAAGAGGCCAACATGAGGTGACCATCAAAGGCAAAGGCACAAAGCAATCGCTTCGCTGCTGAGCTATAGTCACACACACACACCACCCACACGCACACCCACACACACACACACACACACCCAGCAAGTGTGTATAACTGTCATTTTCATCAGCATAATGGCACAACTGCCAGTGCACGCCTTTGTCCTTTAGATTTAGTAATTATATTCTATTCACAGTCATTTTCTCTGTGGTTATGAGCATCGCTATCACTGCTTTTTTTTTTCCCAGCCATTGATAGGATTTTTGCATTTTGTTACTTACAATGGCACATGTGTCAAATTTAAATGGCTGCCAGTTACACTGTGTAGTGTTCAAACAGTTACAATGAGATACACATGAAAGAGTAAAATGCTCGGAATTCTCTGAGGTTTTCTGAGTAATTGAACTCAGTTCAATAGATGTGTGTTACCTACATGGTAAAGTATTATTATAGCAAATAACAACAACAACAAATCCTACTAGTGCACAAATTATTTTGGGTCGAAGGTGCTGGGTTCGAGTTGCGGGTTTGGCTCGGACTTTGTGTGTGACGTTTGAATGTTCTCCCTTATGCGGGTTTATGTGGGTTTCCTCTGGGTACTCCGTTTTCCTCCCACAGTCCAAAAACAAGCATATTAGACTAATTGGCTGTTCCAAAGCCAGTGGCTGCCCCTAGGTGTGAGTGTGCGTATAAATGGCTGTGTGTGTTGCCCTGCGATGGTCTAATGGTGTGTTGGTCTGGTGAGTTGTTAAGGGTGTACCCGGCCTTCGGCCACTGTCCGCTCAGATAGGTACCAGCCTCCGCGTGACCCCAGTAGGATTAAGCGGTTCGGCAAATGAGTGAGTGAATATCTCTGTGGGTGTGTGTGTGTGAATGTGTGTGTGTGTGTGTGTGTGTGTGTGTGTGTGTGCGCGCGTGCTTACATGGAGTGGAGATCCGTGACAGTGGCGTGTGGGAGCTGTGAGAGGTTAGACGAGAGGAGAGATAGAGCGGCGTCTGTTAAAGTGGGAGGAGCCAGTGGGTGAAATCGCTGTTTTTTCACCAATGTTATCTCTCGCTTATTTACCCCCATTCACATTAACCTTCTGTGTACACCACATTCAACATGCCATCTCTCTCTCTCTCTCTTTCTCTCTCTCTCTCTCATTCTCTCTCTCTCTCTCTCTCACATTGAGGTCCCCCTCTTGCCAGCGTTGTTGCAGTGTTTCTCGCCAGCAGCAGGAAGTCTACTGAATCGCATCCTGTCGCCAAAGCCTCATAAAATGATGCATCAAATAAGGCAGACTATTAATTACCTTTAATTAAAATTAAAACGCCCCTCATGCCACGAGGCAAAGCACGGGCCAGGCAGGAGAAGACCCTACCACCCCCCCCCCTCGCCCGCCAACACATTAAACAAACCCAAAGAGACCACTAGAGCAGATGAATGTAATAGACTCATAAAGTTTTTCAGAGGTGCTGATATTGATTGAGGGAAAATGTGTTATTATAATATTACACTCCTCCGCAGTAAACATGAACATCATCGCCACGCGGGCGCCACATTTACCGTTCCGTCCAAATTGGGGGAACGTTTATACTTCTGTTTTTGTTTTCTCATCCGAGCATCACAGAGAACACGGAGCCGCACACAAGATATCGCTTATTAAAGTGCACCTGCGGCGAATTTATATTACTACCTCCTTAAAATGATCGCATATGACATCTGCGGTTCCGTCAGGCCACGTCAGTCAGAACTATCACTACAGAGGAACGGATTTTAAAAATGACAATCGTTAACTCACTCTTCAGAGCACGTCACAATTCCGCAACACTTCGGCTCTGTTTTGGCTCGGTCGGTGTTTCGGGGTTTGATTTGGTGACTCGTGGCGATAGAGAAACGCCGTCTGCGCTCCGAAGCACGCCGTGTGCTCAGCTTCCTACCTGTATTTGGTCAGACTCTGGACTGAGAGGTTCTATCAGTGCAAGCAGAGTTCCTGTGGAACCGTAGCGACACCACGGATCTCTCAGGCGGGTTGTTTCGTTCTGCACCAGGGTGTGATTGCTGTGTTCCTTTCCTTCATAAAGCAGCGCACCAAACATGAAACCGCTCCAGGGTGTGATTTGAACAAACTAATACAAGAAAGAACCTTATCGAGATTTTTCAGCCGACTCTCATGCATTTCAGCACCACGGACAGCACCCGCACCGGGTCCAGAGTGTGAAGAGTAGCGGTAGAAAAAATTACGTTTTTATTTATGTATTTATTTTTTTATTTACGTACACACAACACAAATTAAGGTCACATGATGTAAACTGACAGACATCAGCCAGGGCTTTTTATTTATAGCTTTCCCATATTAATAAAAAATGATTAAAAGGGCATTGTGGACCTCGAGGGGCAGAGAGGGGCAGGTGCTTGGGCATGCGTGTGACGAGGGGTGATTTTCATCCTTTCGTATCCGTCAGGACTTTATAAATGTGCCTGTCAGCTACAAATGAGCCAACAGCGATCCGGTAGAGGTCAAAACATCAGTAGTGGAAATGCAGATCGAGCCAGAGAGGCGTGTAGGAAGAAGCATTTAAAGATGATGTGTGAGATATATATTCCACTCCATAATGACGGGATTAATTTGGCCCGCTGCTCGATATCTGGCATCGGTGTCGCTGGTTTGGGGGTTAAACTTTTATGACGGCGTAGCAATTACCGAAAAGTCTATTTGAGTCATAAATTTTTCAGGGGGTTTTACGCCGACCTTGGATCAGATGCCAGAATCCTAATATATTCATTACTGCTCAGCGCAGCATGACATTGTTTTCACACACAAGTAGTTTTACTCTTAATGTTTGTCAGGATAAATTGTGAATGGCATGTTGCTTGTGATTGTCGTTAACGTGCTTAACAGATTAAAACAGATACGAAAAAACATTAAATGAAACATAACAGAGTGAATTATTCCAAGGTATTCGATATTTCGGTTATTTCCGAACTGTAAAATGAATCAGAATTGATTACGGAATGACCCGAGGTGCCGTCGGTTTGTCTGAGAAGGGTCTCCTGCCGTGCTAATTAAATCCCAGTTAAGCTTTTAACGGAGGATCGTTCCAGAAACTTCATTAGGAGTTATGAATATTAATTTTCCGATTCAGAAAATCGCCTTAACTTTTAAACAGGCGTGGAATCGTCCAGCCTTTAAAATGGGGCACGGGAGCAGGCATAATTGATCAGTTAACAGATTTAGATGTATTAATGCGATCATGAAAAATTGATCTGAGATTAAGTATAAATTCTTCATCGTTAGTGGTCAGAGGGAAAAAAAAATTTAGCGGGTGTTTAAATTATAAATAGATGAATATCTGTGGCAAGAACTGCAATTCTGTGACACACACACACACACACACACACACACGCACACACACTTTCTAAAGTCAGAAAAAGGCTTATTCCTTCACATCAGATACCTAAATTTCAAAAGCAGTGTCATTAGCAAAATGTCATTATCATGCTAGCTTACACTTGAAACCAGACTACTCAGAGAGCGCAAACCTCTGCCAAGCCCAGAAATCCCTCATATGAACTTAAATGTCAAACTCACACCCAGGATCTTACAACGTTAAAGAATCCTTAAAAAAAAAAATCCTGGATCCAGAATCTGATCCGGATCAACTCCAAACTCTAATGGAGTCTTCCATGTTCATGTTAATGAAAATCAGCACACACACACACACACACACACACACACACACACACAAGCTGAGGGTAAAACGCCAGCTCCTTGGCGGAGGTAATAAAGCTGTAATAATTATTATCTACAATAATATTTTCTTCGCTCGGTGGTTACACACTTCATTTTTGAATCATTTACTAACATCATGGTCATCGAAACAAACTTTTTTTAAGGTGTGAATCTTTCTAGTAATTTTGCCTTTGTACTTTAAACATCAGAAGAGTTTATGCTTTTCTTTTTTTTTTTAACCTTGAGTGAAGTATTCAAAGCTTTTATCACTTCTGCACACACCAAAGCTAATTTCTTTGCTGAATCTCACGGCTCTTTCGTGAAAACGTGAGCCTTCGGGGAGACCTGGTGTCTGTGGAGGGGCGTTGCTATGACGACTGCGTTGCTGCGGCTGGGTTTTTAATCACATCACGGGTACTTAACGCTGCCTGAGGACTTCAGAAATCGTAGCAGAACTGGTGACTCTCTTCGAGAGAGCTCTTAGATTTCTACTACGTGTGAATTTATTACAGAGATTATCCGTCCGTCCATCCAGCTGCTGAACTGATTGATCCTATTAGGGTCGGGGGCCGGCTGGAGCCTATCTTGGCCGACTCTGCGTGAAGGCGGGGTACACGCTGAACAGCTCACCAGTCCATCGCAGGGCCAACACGCGCACAAACAATTACACTCACACTCACGAATAGGGGCCTTTTTGAACAGCCAATCAGCCTAATGTGCATGTCTTTGGTATGTGGGAGGAAACCGGAGTACCCAGAGGAAACCCACAACAGCACACGGACAACACACAAACTCCACACAAAAATGCCTTTACCAAGTCTGGGACTTGGACCCAGGACCTTCTTGCTGTGAGGCGGACGTGCTAACCGCTACACCACCTCGCTGCCCGCGATCAAATGCATTAAATTAAAATTAAAATGAATTGAAGAGCTGACTGGCTAGTGGCAGCAGATTAGCTTAGCACTAGTTGCAACGTCTTCTGTTTCATTTTCTTTTTATTATGACGCACCACCCAGTGGATGATACCTTACCAGCAGTTCGGCCAATCAGAATGCACGATTGCTCATATGCCGTGGGTACGAATAATGATCAATGACACCTTGCCCTAAAGCGTTTATTCTTCTCATACGACAACGATTTGATCATGATCGAAGTGTTTAATTCATGAATCAGTTTATATAGAGTTATAGTGATATAATACGCTGAGGATCATCGGGGAACCACGCTCTCACTTCCTTTATAACTTCCTTTATAACAGCGGTAAACAAATGCCCTCTCACAGGCATCCTTTCTTCTCTCTCTCAAAGTTCTACAGAAACTGGAGACTCCTTCCCGTCATGATAAATACGAAACACGGCCTGTAAGTCTTTCTGAATACGGGTTTAATACATCGATATAAACACAGCCGCCCTTCCATTAGCATTGTGTTGATTCTGACCAATCGGAACGGAGAGTTCGACATCGCTTTGCTGTTAGGGAGTTGAAAGTCTGTACGTTGTGATCCTGTGTGATTGATGCTCCGCGATGGCGTCCCTCTGGCGTGGTCTGTACAAACACTTTGTTCTGTGAGCTCGGAGATGTAATTAAAGGAAGTCTTTAGTATTGCAGGAGAGGAAATGCTTCGGGACGTTAAGCTTCCCGGACATGTCAGGAGTCAGTTTGTACCTTTCTGATGTCTGATTGACTGTCTGAGTCTCACTCACACAACACACACACACACACACACACACTCGCACATGTATTGATTATTCTGCTTATTTATGTGAAACACCGCCGTGACGGATCGCGCCGGTCCGCTAACCGCTCGAGCAGCTCAGATAGTGTGAGAAGAAAAAAAGGGGGGTGTTTTACTAAATCTCTGACCCATCCGACCTTGCGTGCTTGACCTTTGATGACCCCGATGTAATGGCCATCTGTTTCCATTATCAAACTACTGCCAAGTGCCTCGCGTGGAACAGCACAGCCCACAGAATGCTGGGTCGAGCCCAAGATCCACGCTGACCTCGACGCCAACAGACACATTAAAGAATCCATTTGTGAGCTTGTTTTGATGGGGTTTTTTTTTTCCATTTGCATTCACAAGTATCAATAATTCCTAAAAAAAAAAAAAAAAACGACAACAAAAACCCCACAAACTCTCTGGCTAATGAGAGAAAACTAACCATTTCCATCTCGAATACTTGAGCTTCACCAAATTTGGGAACTTCTTTTACTCGCGAATGGGATTGAAATCATCGTCGTCACTTTTCGAGAAGTGTTTGAAAACATGTCAGAGGTTAATAACGCTGAGTCAGGTCCGACTCCGTCTGATTAATGCACCTGAATTTAATACGGTTTCTTTGTGAACACACCCTGAACAGCTCAGCGGATCATTGCACAGCCACATTGCACTATTCACACACGTCCAGGGGCAGCCAGGTAACCTAAAGGGGCGATTCTTTGGTCTGTGGGAGGAAACTGGAGTAGCAGGATGGAACGACGTCCTCTCTGTCTGAGCCTACAACTCAAACCCAGGGATTTCTCCCTGTGAGGCGGAGGAGCTCCCGAAAGGCTGCACCTGCTCCGTGTTTCTGCGTTTTCACTTACGATGTGTGAGAATCCTAGCTGGGAAAACTGCGACCATATCCGTCACCGTTCTGGCAGGTTTTCGAAGCAGGCCGTTGCAAAAATACGGGCGGAGGAAATATACGTTCGCTTGATAAACCTGAGCATCTGCGTTAAGCCTTGACGTCTGCCAGCGGTAATTGGGATCCATATGTGGTAGTTGCTGTTCCATGTACATTTTTACCACCAACGGAAATCTACGGTAACATCTGCGGGGCCATGTCAGCCTGACGGATGCCTTTATGGTACCCCGACCGAACTTTCCGAGAATGGAAGCCAGTTCTCAACACATCTCCCCCAGCACTGTCAAATCAGAATTCTGTCTCCTTATGAAGGTCTCCTCGACCGAGTGCTCAGCTCGTGACGCTGAATCAGAACAGCCCCTCGCGGGATCGGCGGTAAATACGGCAGCGCTGCTTTAATTATAAACGGGTTGATATGTTTTTCGGAGCACGGCGGCACGGTGATGTAGGGGTCAGCAAGTCTGCTTCCCAGCAAGAAGGTTCTGGGTTCGAGTCCTGTGCCCGGGCCGTTTCTGTGTGGAGTTTGCATGTTCTCCTAATGCTTGCACAGGTTTCCTTCCGGGTACTCCGGTTTCCTCCCGCAGTCCAAAGACATGCAAGCTGACTGTTCCAGATTGCCCCTAGATGTGACTGTGAATGGTTGTGAGTGCCGGCCCTGCGACTGCCTGGCAAGCTGTTCAGGGTGTACCCCACCTTGAGTGGGTCTAGAGTCGGCCGAGAGGGGTGCCATCCTCCCCGTGACCCTAATTAGGATTAAGCGCTTCATCAATCATGACAGTTAGCCGTCTAGCCTGTTGCTAACCGATGACGCACACGGCGGCGTCTACAGTGTGTTTTTATTGCAGTTTGCACGTGAACTCATTCGGATTAAAATTTTTATTAAATGATTTCTGATAGCGTTAGTCAATCAAACAGAACATTAATTATTATTAAACAAATCAGCCTGGCTAGATAGCATAGACAAGCAATGGGCACTTAGCATACTAGCATGTCTGTGGGAAAATGCTATCTCGACCGTCAACGATGTGGAACAACCTTCAGCGGATTATTATTATGGGATGTTTCATGTGTACTGTGTCCATTTTAGAGCAACCCGCTCAGTTTAATCGTTTTCTGAAACGGGAAGAAAACAGAAAGCCCGTTTATTCGGCGTCTGCTTTAGGAACGTTAATATCTGGTTCTTCTCGTAACGTTTCGATTGTTTTGATTTCTCTTTTGGAGCCTTGTACATCTTTACAATTATCCTTTATATCTCACACATACATACAATTTCCTTTTTCAATTACATCACCACCACCCCCCCCAACCCACCTGCCACTTTTCCAAATGATTCAGTGATTCACTGACCCTCCTCCCCCTCGTTCATCACCCTCTCTGTCGCCTCTGTCTGTTCCGTTGTCCGTCTCTATTTCATATTGACATGATGCTGTTTTTTTTACCACCTCGGTGTTTATTATCCTCGACTGCTTATTGCACAGGACTGATTCCCCTACGCCCTCCACAACACACACACACACACACACACACACACACACCCACACATAACACCACTTTCAAAAACAAACGAGATAGGAAAGCAAAAGTATGAACTCCGGTCGAGGTGTAGGATCGG
>JBCNYG010000021.1:1855698-1866568 GCA_039654305.1 Porochilus rendahli
GAGGCTGGCGCCCATCTCAGCCGACTCTGGGTGAGGGCGGGGTACACCCTGGACAGCTCGCCAGGCCATCACAGGGCATATACATTCTATTTAATGTTCGGATCGAGACTGCAAAAAAGATATTCCGCAGTGACACACACACACACACACACACACACACACACACACACACACACACACACACACACACACATATATATATCCCCTGCTTTTTGTACTTCCTTTTCCACAAAAGCTATGCTACCTGTGCTACCCAGAACTTCTTCCACTTTTTGCTAAGGAAAAAAAAAAATAAAGGGCCAAGTGCCGTTTTTACGTTTGATATCTTTTAGAAAGCGCTTCTGACATGCAGCGGCAGGAAAGGAAATAAAATAAATAAATAAACAACTCCTTGAGTGAAAAGATGAATCCATTGACGTGAGGAGTAGCCATGTATCACAGTTAGCACAACACACACACACACACACACACACACACACACACACACACACAACATTGCAGAGAAGCAGGACATCAATCTAGAGTATGGTACACACTCTGCGCGCAACACACTCTCGCTCACACACTGCTCTTTAGTTCCCTTATAAATTGGACAGAGTACCGAGAACACAAGCTAACGCACACACTCTTCCTGTATACGTACTGTACATAACGTCCGTCTGCTTATCGGTGGTGGAATAAATGTTAAAGTATCAAGTGGTTTCTGCTGAGCAGACCGACGCCCCCTTCGCCCGCACGCCTCAGCCCCTCAGTTCGGTGTGTTTATTCGATTCGCTAAAACGGATGTTGCATAAGTAACAACCGTCCCATAGATACTCTGAGTGCAATATTTCAGGGATAGGATGTACTGTATATGAATAAATAATTCACGAATATATCAAAGCCTCCTTTAGAGATGATGAGCGCTAATTAAGTATGCATGGAAGCAGTCAATCATCCAGTGGACTAAAGATTAAAGATTAAACAACAACAGCGACAACAACAACGACCACAGATGATGTATAGAAGAGTGCTACAACCCATGAAGCGCTCTGCCGCCGTTTGTCGGGTTAAAGCGTTTCGCCCGCAGAGGGAGAGGCAGTCGTTTGACTTTTCCCTGGTGTCTCTTCGGCTGTGTGTCTTCTCAGCGATCCCAACGCTTTTGCCGGTGGCGAAAATACGGAGCGTGTTTGAGAATGGCTTATTTAACAGATAACATCCCTCCTTCTGTCAGCAGAAAGGGAGCTATTTTTTTTTTTTTTTAATGGGATAGAGTCAATGTAGTGTGAAATCTAGGGTCATCCAGAGACGAATAACTCTCCGCCGAAAGGGCGGTGGAGCACGTGGAAATGAAGAGACGGGCCTCCTTCCCATGGTTAATTAAAGGTCCTATGAGACGTCGGAGATATTTTAGATCAGTGAACAAAACAAACTCAACAAGTCCGTCGTCGCGCTGTCGATAAAGCTCACACTCCTCGACGCCGCTGTCTGTCAGGAAGTCACCTTTAATTTCTCTCAGGCTCGGACGCTATTGATTCGAAGTCACCTGAAAGCACCAGGATCGTCTGCACTTCCAGGTTGTTGAGCGCTTGATTATGAGGCCAGGCCTAATGATATGTTTGGAGCCAATTTTGTGGGTGGGTGAAAAAAAAACAAACGAAATGAATGAAATGTGTTGCATCGTTCGTGCATCTCAAAAAACAAGCATTTCCGGCTTTGGGCCATACGTGTATAATTTAGAAGACCTGGTGTGATTGGTCCATTGTGCATGTCGGACTACGGTAAAACGAATTCTAATTGGACGATGAGCAAACTTCCGTCGGGAGGGAAAACAGTGTCGAAATCAAAGCTGCTTTGTGTGTGTGTGTGTGTGTTGATTTGATTGACAGACTGACGACCAGATATTAAACCTATCCTTGACAGGACGTGGGATGAACAGCACTCCATGGATGTGCCATCGCATGTAGGCGTAGATCCAGATGCACACCAAAACGCGGAGGTGAAAATTAGCGAAGCCAGTGGATGACTGCATGGAACCCAGAAACCCCAGGTAGCACAGGGACACTCGCTTTACTAATAAAGGTCGCGCAGAAATTAAAACCTGACCTACAGATAAATATGTTTAATTAACATTCAAATCAATCTGGATTTTTAAAATAAAAAATATGAGGTTTCTTATTTAATACTACTATTTAAGTTTAAAAGTAAAATCACATATAAATGTGGGAGAGTTCTGTTGAAATTAACATAAATCTTTAATATTGATAATATAAATATAAATATAAATATTTATTAACTATTGAAATATTTAAATCTGGCATAATTATATACATAATTAAATATAAAATGTATATGAATAAATATTGCATAAATAATTTAAATATGCATGTCTGTTCAAAATATGGCTTTAAATTGAATATATTCATTTTAAAAATATTATTAAATACAGTTTAAATACAATTCCTGAACACTGTTTCTTCACTGTGCTATTTCAGTCTGCCTGGGGAATTTTTTTTAAACAATGGAATCCAATCAGCGAGTTGATTACGGCAGGCCTGATTGGTCGAAATCGTTTTCTATAACAGAGGCTCAGACAACAGCGCAGCTACACACATTAATGAATTAATTATTTATGGGTTATTGTTTCTGAGGCAACAATTTAGATGTTTTTATTTTTTTTGGTCGGGACATGCTTGATGGAACAGGAGTTCATGGAAGGGGTCTCCAGTGTCAGTGCTAAGTACTAGTCAGCGGTAAAGCTTTAACTGACTTTCCACAGTATATGTGTTTTTTTTTTTTTTATAAATGAATGAAAATATTTGTACTAATAATTTTAACTCCCCAGTGTTTATGGACCATTTGTTATACAGAATACAGGTTTTGTATTAATGTTCCATAGAAACTGCATGTCTATCAGGACAAAAAAAAAACAACAACAATGTGACCTTGCTCTGACCTTGACCTTTGACCCTGGCATTCCAAGTTCAAGTCATACCAAGGACTCACTTAAGGTAGGGTCCCCACCAAGTTTGGTGAAAATCCATGCGCAGGTGTGATCAGGATAGAACACTAAACCTTGGTGGTCCACAGTGCAGATATCGCTGCAGTCAGTGGCGACTAATCTGAGACTGTAAAATCACGATACATTCACGACACACTCCATGTTCCCTTAGTAAAACTGTCAGTCAGTTAGATGCTGCGTGATCGATACTGAAGGAGTCGAACGCTTCCTGAGTGTTTATGTGCGCCGTTTCAGTGGGAAAGTGAGTTATATGAGGTGATGGGAAGCCCTTGACTGAGTCCTGCGAGTAGCCCGAGGCGAGTTCAGCTTCAGTCTGTACCACCCGCACCGGGAGCAATTTAGCCTTTCGGTGCACATTAATGCTACTTTCCTCCTTTTTCTGAAGGGCAGGCTTAACCTTTGTATTAACTGGAAAAAAGGTAGTTTAATATACATGGTGGTGAGTCGAGGATTTTCATTAATATCACACATCGCTGTGGTATAAAAAGCAGCACGAGGAAGGTCACAAAGGTGTTTTTCTAATCACGCTAATCAGAGGTGGTGCTCAGGTATCCAGGTATAAACACCGGTATTGAATGTCCTCACAGCATAACTTGTGCATGTAACACATTTAAGCGATACACACGCTAATTTTAATATAAATTAAAACCATAAAAAGCACAAGACTGGTCATTCCATCCTGTGGATTACTAGTGGTGTGGCAAACTAAGGACGTTAGGAGCCTAGCAGTCGTTTTTCCCTGGAAGTGACGTCAACGCGTCGGGCGGGGTTGACGTCTCTTGTGGAGACACTGAGACCGTACATCCTAGTGATTCTGATGTCGAGAACGCTGCCCGACGCGAGCGTGACCGTAAATCCAAAACGGCTTACGCGGCTAACGGTTCTCCGACTCGGCTTTCCTGTCGTCAGTTTACGAACAAAAAAAAAACGTTTTCCGTGATTTCTGCGCTTGTTGTTTGTGCAGCTCAGCACTGGACCATGATGTGTTATGATGCCCGGGGTCAGCGACGTAGCCCACGAGTTCACGTCACTACCAGGCTGGAACAGCCAATCGGAAAGGCAACATGAGGAAGCCACAGCGTCTCTGCGGCGAAACCGAAGAAACAGGTTTTCTTTAAGGCTGAATTTGAACACCTAAAACTTTAGTTGTATGCGATATATGTGCGTCAAATCCTTTATATCATTAGCAAGGGTGTAAAGGAGGCTATAGGATACCGTTATATATGGCTGGATTGTCGGTTAACGTGCTGCAGAGCACATAGTATTATTTAATAAGTAATTTAAGGGTGTGGGTTTGCTTCCTTCTGCGCACCCATTGTGACCTCCCCTATTATATTATAAACTATATCAAACTATGTTACGCTATATGTAAAGGATAATGTACAGTAGGTTGGTCATCATCATCAAATAAACATTGACAGATTGATCTGGAGTCTTGAATCACTTCAAAGCAGTTTGTTTCCAACTCTGTGTACATTATCCTGCATATTACATCGCTACCTACTAAAAGAGTCAATACATCAAATATTAATTTGAAAATGTTATTACTGGTTCTGTTAACGACACGCCCAATAGCGACGGTCTTTACCGAGCATTGTTACTTAACTTCTAGCTGCTAGTAAGCCGCCTGCTAACGGAGCTCAGGTTCAGGCCGAGCACTAGGAAGAACAAAGGGCTGCGATGTCTTATGCACTGAGTAATCGAGCGTGATGAGCAGTTTATTATATTATTTATGCTTATACTATGCTTTATTTATGTAGAATGAGACAGAATACATATGTCGGTGATAACGGCGGTAAGGAGAGACCTTAAATCCACTCGCGAATGCCGCCTACTCCGGGAAACCCAAGTGTTGTCGTGACCCTACCAAACCCCTCACGGGCGTAAATGAAGACTCTCTGTACAGAAGCGGGCAAGCCACACACCTGAAGTGAAGTAAGCAAGGCTGCTATTTTAAAAGGACGTATAATACATTTCTTATTAACCTGGTTTAATAAGTGACAGCCAGTTTTCGGCTTGTTTCCCTTTCTGCTAAAAATCATGACGCGCGGTGCAGCTAGTTGGCGGGTAACTCGCAGAGCAATACGCACCAGTCCGTACGTGATATATCGCCTGCTTGTCAACCGATCAGATTGTGCATGTAATGCATTATAAAAAAAGACGAAAGAATGCCATAATTGACCAATCAGGATCGAGTATTCAAATGAGGGGTGTTATAAAGACTACTTTTCGCTGTTTATTTTAAATCTAAAAAAGCTGCACTTTTGTACTTTCACTCAAATTTTTCCCCCTAAATTTTCGTGTCCAAAGTGTTTGTTCTTGTACTTAAATAAAGAACATGTGTACTTTTGTGACCTCAACAGGAGCCAAACAACACATCAAACAGCATCTTCCATATTTATTCAATATTTACTCCTGTGCAGTCTGCAGATCTCCTCCTCTGCTTTCCCTTATCGCCTCCTCTACTCTGTATCTTTAACACTCTAGAATATTCCGTCATGTTGTACCCCTTTCTTTTTTTTTAATTTTTAAAAGTGTAATTTATGTATTATGTAGGGAGAAGGCCGTGGGTTCGAGTCCAGGGCACGTTATGCACGTTGCCTGCTACAAATTGCCCCTAGGTTTTCGTGAGCATGGCCGTGTTTGTGTTGTCATGAACATGGCTGTGCCAGGGTGTACCCTGCCTTTGCTCAGAGTCAGCAGAGATAGCCACCAGCCTCCGTACAACCCTAGAAGGATCAAACGGTTCGGTAAGTTCGTGAATTACTAAATATTCTTATTCATCACTTATTTGCCAAAATGCTTCATACCATTAGAATGGAGGGGAGGCTGATGCCTATCTCAGCCAACACTGGGCGAAGGTGGGGTACACTCTGAAGAGCTTCCCAGACCATTGTAGGGCAACACCCACAGAGCCGTTCATACTCACTGCAGTGAAGATTCTACACCACCACTTTTGTCTAAAAGGGCTCCTAATTAAAAAAAGTAAAAAATTTTTTCTCTATAATTTTTTGCCGAACATGTATTGAACAATACCATTGTAGGCAACGAGAACTAAAAAATAATTACGACAAGAATATTGAATTAAAAGTATCAATAATAAACAAAAATACAGAAAATGTGAATTTTTCAGAAAAAATTAAAGGTTTGAATTTCATTCATGTTTTGCAAAAGTAAAAAAAAAATCACAATTTTCAATTTTTTTTTTTTGTTAATTAGCCATACTTTTACCTCAATAATTTATATTTTTTTTATTTTTTAATTATTTTTTTTGGTTCATGTTGCCTACAATAGCATGGTTTAATACATTTTCACAAAAAATTACAAAGTAATTCTCTATAATTCAATTAAATTACAAAGTAATTCTCTATAATTCAATTAAATTACAAAGTAATTTTCAATTTCTTTTTATTAGGAGCCCTTTTAGACAAACATGGTGGTGTATAATCTTCACTGCACACGACCGTATATATATATATTTTTATCAAACATATTTCGGATAATTGACCTTGATATGACCTTGACCGTCTTGGATCAATTCCAAAATCGAATCGGTTCTTCTGCAGGTCGGGCTCATATCTCTGTACATATTAATCCTATAAACATCCAACCAATGGTTCTTGAGATATCTGGGATGGACACACAGAAGCATGGATTGTATTCTAATAAAAACATATGCATTTGTTTCTGTTTTGCATATTTAATATCTTGTTTATATGTTTGTTCGCGTCGTCCGTACACACTCTGATTGAGCTTGACGGTCACACGTCATCCCTCTGGGTGTGATTCTGGATACGTCTGGCCAAAAAAAGATTCCTAAGGTGTGCTAAGAGTGCTAGTGATACACATACTGCTGTTGCGCAGGAATGAAAATGAAGTTAATTCCAGAAGCTTTTGTCATGCCGTCACAGAAAAGTATCTCCCATCCTGCTTCCTGCCCAAGACAAAAAGCATGTTCCGCTTCCCTCTGTGAGAACCCAAAAGATAACAGGATTACAACTCTAAAACTATAACATAACAGATGTTGTCGTGCGGTTCTGCATAGTCTAGTCATGAAAGGACATTCCGGTAAGAGGATTTCTTTCTGTCACACTAAGACACTGCGATGTTGGACAGCGGTGACGGCAGTGGGAGGGAGAACTCGGCCAGAAGGCTGAAGTGTGTACACGTGGCGCAGTTCCATGCAGCATGTCACCCTCTGGCTCCTGAACGGAATGACATGCCGGTGGTGCGGATCGTATTTCTGGGACCTTGCACTTCTCCCGAGTCGTGGGCGGATTTGTGAACGCTTTAGCTCAGAAGAAAACGCAGTTTCTGTCACTCAAGAACATTCTCCAGTACATCCCCAAAGTGCTTCATTCCTTATGCACAGGAGCAAAGTGTCAAATTATCGCCTACATTAGAGCAACTGAAAACATCTGTCCCTCTCTGGGGTCTTTAAATTAACAAGACAAAAAAAAATACATGTCCTAAAGACTTTTCTGACATCGAAGTCTCCTTCCAAAATAATACTGAACAATAACTGTAAGCCCCGTCACACTGCAACGTGCTCCAAAAACCGCCTTTACACAGTAAGTCCTTGTACAACGTTTGCTGAGGTACATATGCTACTTCTGAGATACCAGTGATTCTGATCGTTCTGCTCTCCGAATCCTGTCATTCCATCCTGATGTGCTACTACCGGTTGGAATTCTCATCTTAAAAGCCCCTCGCTCCTGCTGATGATACTCCATATGGACCTAAATATCCACTCAGCAACCGTGAAGATGACTTTTCACTGCTGGGTATTTGGTTTCACCCAAATGAGGATGGGTTTCCCTTTTGAGTCTGGTTCCTCTCAAGGCTTCTCCCTCATGTCGACTGAGCCGCCATTTCCGCGGGCTTGTTCTTTGGGGATGTTTAGGAATTGTATAAGAAACGTTTATGTTCTTTACCAAATTTGTCTTCTTTATGTACAGCTGCTATGTGACGGCGTTAATTATAAAGGCGCTATACTGAATTGTCGCAGGAACGCAGTAGAATCCGATAAGGACGTGATATGATCTCCATGGATGCGGTGAACATAATTAAACTGCTGTCAATGTTTAAAAAAAATCAGCGAGGATGTTATGGAATCAGGACACAGTAAGAACTTAATACGGATTTAGTAACGCGGCGTTGGCATACTAACGGCAACGTCGACATAGTCAGAACGTGACTCAAACCTACTAGGGACTTGTGGTGCGGACTTGTTGAACGTATATGTGGATGCAAGAGAACTTGCAGAAAGAATATTTAAAAAACGGAACGTGCAGGACTTATAAGGACCAGTTGGAGAACGTAGTAAGCCTGTTGCATGTGTGTGGTGCGATCTAATTAGTCGTTGTAAAAACATCAACCGTGTCGATACGCATGTGAACATATCAGACGTGCGAGAACCTGGCATGGAAGTTCGTAACAGTCAATTAGCCTAGCGTACGCGTCTTTGTAATGTGGGAGGAAACCGGAGCACCCTAGCACGGGGAGTACATGCAAACGCCACACAGAAACACCCTTGCTGAGCCTGGGACTCGAACCCAGGACCTTCTAGCTGTGAGGTGTGCTAACCTTTATTCAAATCAACAAAATGTAATACTGCAACTGTGATTAAAGTGCTGTTTGTTTTGATCACATGACCATCGCTCGGGCAAGCTGGTGAGTCTGGATGAGACCGAGGAGTTAAACAGATCATAAAACTGTGGCGCTTTTTAAAATGATCCTCTACTAAATCTCTATTTTCACTAAATAAATTAATGCAGGGTTGAAAGCGAAGCAGACGGAATTCGCCAGAATATAATAACTGAAAGAATAATTGATTAAAGAAAAAAAAAATACAAGTTGGGCTTTCTGGATGGAACAACAGAAAGCTCATCATCTTTTCATCAAGGACGCATCATCTATTTGCCATTTCTAAAGACGCGTGGATCTATGGAGCATATGCTCGGCGTGCTCGGTGTTCTCGCAAAGAAAAAAACAAAAACAAAAACAAAAAAACAAACACTATCCCAAGTCCAATTGGCTTTGAAATGCAAATGAAAAATTCTGCCTTTCTACACACCAACTGTTGCAAAGCCCCCTGGCTGCATTCTTCCTGGGTCTCTTGTTTCTACAACATCCTTATTTTTTGGCACAGACCAGCAGTCTGGCCCTCGCAAGTGGAGTTACAAGCCCACGTGGAGATCAGAGGAGCTGCTACACCAAAACAAAACAAAAAAAAAAAAAAGAAAAGACACAAATTAGGCAAAGGGTTGAGAAAAACTGAGTGGTGCTAAAGATATGCGCTTGTATTCTGGATCCGAACCAAACGGCCGCTACGTAATAAACACCCTGACTTGTACAGCTGATCCAGAGAAGTTTCAGCACCCTCGGAGCTCCTCGCTTGGCCCAGGTCAAATTCGGAATCATCGTGAACTGGATTTGTGTCGTGGGTTCTGTGGAGGAAATGAAATTTTCGCAGTTCCACCTCGGCGCTAAGGAGGGAAATGGGAAGAGGGTAAGAGCTCGGCGATCAATATTCTCGAGGGACCGCCCCTCCTTCCCCTCCTTCCCCTCCTACCCGCTCCCTCTTCTGTCGCGTGCGTTCTGTGCTCCGACTGGATGCGGGGGACTGTGCCACATGACCTTCAGTGTGGCCGGTAGGGACCCGCCCTCACGCCCGCCTCGTGTGGACGAGGGCGCGTCACATCCATCTTTGTCAGCTGCTAGCAGTGCCGCCATTCATCAGATGGAACGCCCGACAGCGGGGCTAAAACACTGAGCGCGCACACACACACACACACACACACACACACACACTATGCCTACTCAGGTTTATATACTCACACACACTCTAACTGAAATCCCCAGTAAAAAATAAATGGACCGATCAGTGATTAGCTGATTAAAAAACCCTTTTAATTGTTATTATTATCGACATGGTTTCATTCATTCATCTTTATTTGTACAGAATGCTTTCTATTTTACACTGAATGATTTAAAGCACACATTAAAGCGCAGGTGATTAATACAGCTACATCCATTACATGTATATTCATGAATCGGTTAAAGCGGGGCTCGTTCCGATCGATCGGAGCAGCCGATACGCTAATGCCGACCGGCTTCTAGTAATCCCGTCCGAACCGCCGCCTTACGCCGGCTTTCCGGCCTGGACGTGTAAACAGCAATCCGTCATCGCGAGACAAACTTCTCTATGTGACCTGTCTACTGTAAACACGGAGGAATCAAACAGAAAGACGTCAATAATCACTCTGAACACGAGCTTCCGGAGTGTTCGGATTGCACTAGATCAGTTTGGAAGGAGAAGATAAATCAGGAGGCGGCGTTTACAGGACAGGCTTATCATGCTGTAGATGGTTTGTGCTGGGATGAAAAAATAATAATAATAATAATAAAAATAAAAAATTCAACTTTGAGGTGATCACACCGAATACCTGCTGATTATTTTCCGGGGTGAGAGTACTGAAGTCTGTTTGTTTCTCCTGTCTTGGTTCAGCTGTTGTTTAAAAAATACTTTTCATTCCACCTTCAGAAGAATAATAAGCCGACTTTTTCACAGCTACATAAAGAGGGCTTTGTTTTTCTGAATTCCTCACCCAAAGATATAAACACAATCCCGGATAAGAATCTCGCGTGAGGTGCCTTTAGTGGCCGCCATAATACCAAGGACTACAATCCTCCACTTGTTGCTCCAACAAGCAAAAATATTTCACTTCTAATTACTGTATCTACAGAATGATGGCGTTCTTTAATATTGATCATCTTTTCCAGAAAAAAAATTCATTCATTCATTTTCTGAGCCGCTTATTCCTGATTAGGGTCGCGGGGAGGCTGGCGCCCATCTCAGCCGACTCT
>JBCNYG010000021.1:1945748-1956264 GCA_039654305.1 Porochilus rendahli
GGAAACCCACGCAAGCACGGGGAGAACATGCAAACTCCACACAGAAACGCCCGAGCTGGGAATCGAACCCAGGACCTATAGATGGACATATAAATTATAATTTGGCATAGTTTTAATGAAATGTCTCCCTCTAGTGGACTTCTGATTAACGCTTTGCCCCATAATAAAGAATTAGGCATTTTTCCGGACTACGGGATTTTTGTTTTCAGCATGATCACATGAACGGATCACCTCCAAAATTTAATTGCGCCTTACTTGAACCACACCGTGTACACACAAAAAAATAATCAAAATATGTGCGTAACTTTTTGAGTCATGTTGCACACAAACAAACAAACAAACAAATAAACATAACATAGACAAGTGAAAACATAACCTCCGGGTAAAGGCAATAAATCAGCCAATAAATAAATAAATAAACACTACAAAAATCTTATGCTGATATTTATAGAACAGATCTTTAGTTCATCTGAGGATATAAAAAATATAGCATTACTTAAAGTACAAAAAAAGGTACTGTATTCTTTGAATTTTCATACTGGCTCTCTTAACAGCTTCACAATGTCATCTTCGGTGTCCTGTGTCTGTTCGATAAAACTGACCTGGCACTTGTCTTTGATTTCCTCACTACCATTTGTACAACCTCGGATTCTGGAAATAGCACCATTTCCAAGGATCCTCGAAACTTCCTGTGTATCTCACGGTTATTCCGATGACCTCGAATAGGACATGAACTGATGGCTTGCGAGGCGCAGAGCCCCGAGCTGGCTATCAGTCATATTCCCATGAGAGCAGGTGGAAACTTTCGAGTGAGAGGAAAGTTTTTACCATCGAATACTTAAGGGAAAAGTGGTAAGCAGTGCTTCACACTGCAGTTCCGGTCACTGGCATCAGGTGACACCAAGGACCGGAGACCTGAGCTTTGCAGCCGGTTAATAAAATCACGATGGTGGGAGGAAAAATTATTTGTCTTAAATTCTAATTCTTAAAAAAAATTGAAGAATAAATACATCCTCACTATCAAAAAAAATTGTTGCTCTTGTAGAGGTCTAAAATAAACAGAACCCGCGTTAGCAATTAGCTTAGCACGAATCCTGACTGCTTCCATTTTTTTCCGTAGTGACACGCCTACTAATGGCATATGAAGTGATATCCTACTTGTAGAGTAGCCAATCAGGACGCATGATTGTTCATATCCACCTGGAAAAAGATCCTGATGATGTAAGATCATCATTACCACTCAAACTGTGTTTTTTCATGGTAACTCAAAAAAAAAATAATAATAAATAAATAAATAAATAAATAAATAAATAAAAAAAACGAAATACCTACCGGAATAGGAAAAAAGATCACTTCAAAGCACATCATGGAGTAAGTGGCTTTGATGAATAGGGGTCATTGTGTTACAGCTGCTTGTGCTAATTACTCTATTTTCTAAGTTATTACTTGCAGATTCTTCACTATGAGCCATGCTAATGCACTTCTCCGCCATCCCTCAAAGGGAAACAAACCCTCAGCAGAAGTGCCTTTGTTTTATGAGGTGCGCTCCTCTTCGGGGGAAGGCGAGGCTTGCTTGTGATTTGTCATTACTGTAAATTACAGAGCTGTCCACTTGAAAGCTGTTGGCAATAGTTCTTTCGTGGAGGGAGTTGGTGTGTGCTTTGCTTAATTTATCTAAGCGGTAGGTTGGAATTTCTGATATGCTTGTTTAAGCTTTTATGCGTTGTTTATGAGATCGGATGCAAAACTACCTCGATTACCTACCGGATTGCAATTGCGCTCATCATCACACGAGTCAACAGATCACAACCAGGGTGCTTCGGGAGGTGCTTCGCTGTTATGTGGTTTATGTGTGAAGTTTAATGGGAGCACTTGAACAATGGGACGTGATGCACGAACATCATAGACAGGGAAGTGATCTTATAATACACACACGTTCACGTTCACGTTCATTTACTATTTTTTTTTTTTTTTTTTTTAGGTCTTATATCCTCTTAAAATAATCCTTATCCCCCTTGACTGTCGGATGCTCTGAGTAAATGACGTCATCTTATTTTTCTGAATGTAGATTTGATCCACGTTTGATGTGAAGGGTTATTAATATTCCCCTGTCTTTCTGGGATATCCGATATTTCCAGTTGTGGATCTGTGTTATTCCCAGGACAGGTGAGAATATGTTTTCTGCTTAACGGCTTGACGTCTGACAGCGGATTTGACTCGGAGCGGTCGGGATTGCGGCTCTGTCTGCGTCACGTCACCTCCGGCCAAGGGTGAGGCGGGCTGCTATTTGTTTTCACATCAAGGTCTTTCCTGTACGAGGCGATGCTTTAGGCTCCAGAGACAAAACCTCTGAGGCTCGCGCACACAAACTGCCTGCTGATAAAAATAGAGCTATTCTTGAAGAAAAAGGTCTGATCGACGTCTCTTTGTGGAGATGTCATTTGGGGGGGGGAGGTGGGGGGGGGGGGAGTTGCCTGAGAAAAAGTGTTGAAAAGTAATTTTCACACCATCAGCCATAACATTAACACCACCTGACTGGTGTGGGTCTAGACAGCCCCGTACACAGGAAGGCGCAATGCACTGTGTGTTCTGAGTCCTTCCCACGTACGTCATGTATCTCGGGAAGCCATGACACTTTTCCGGGCTACTGGTTAGCACGGCTACGTCACTGACCCCGTATAGCATAACACTTATAACTTTTTCCAACTGACGACGGGAAAGGCGAGTCGGCAAAACGTTAGCTGCGTAAGCGATTTTGAATTTACCGTCACGCTCATCTCCGGCAGCGTTCCCGTAGTCACTAGAATGTGACGTCTCACTGTCTCCGCGAGAGATGTCAACCCCGCCTAAGGTGTTCACGTCACTTTAGGTGAAAAACGACTGCAGACCCCCCGGCTAATAATCCATGGCATAAAATGACTAGTTTTGTGCTTTTTGGGTGTGGTGGTCCGGGGAAGGACGAACGGTGAACTGACAAGATTGTCATGGATGCCCAGGGCATACTCGTGTGTGTGGCAAGACTAGCGAAGGCTAGTACGTCTGTTCTGATCCGACAGATCCCGGATCTGATCCTGCTGTAGCACAGGCTGCTGAAACTATCATTGCGTCCTATGCTAGGAAGGAGTTTGGATTCAACTTGCTGTGTACGGGGCTGTTTAGAAACAAATCAGTCAGGTGGTGTTAAAGTTATGGCTGATTGGTATATGCTTCTATAATCACGTGAGACGAACGAAATCCGGCCAATAATGAGCAGACCGGATAGGACGACTTGACATGGAACCTACAGCTGTTTTTAAAACATGCTTCATGTCTACGAATGAGAGTCGTCTCTTTATTCCGAATAGAGTGCGTTCCTGATGGAGCTCAGACAGCAGCCTGCCAGACTGCTCATGTGCTGATGGTTCGGTAAGTGCTCGAACACTCCAAATTAGTGCACACGAGCTGCAGATTGGCCGGAGGCGCTTGCCTCTGTCTGTTTTACGCAGTCTTTAATGGGCTGTAGAAGCGGCTCGGTTCTGGACGGCGGTCTGAAACGTCCGGATCGGCGCGTGCGGCGTACAGTGGCACCTACGCCGGTCGTCGAGAATAAAGTGTGTGTGGAAGAATTCTAGCTCAAGCGACTGAAACAAGGGGATACAGAAAATACTTTTTTGTTCAAACTGCAGCTCTCTGAGATCGTCCGTCGTGAAGTAGCGGTCCGGGCATATCCGTTAATCAGGCTCCTTGACTTTCGTGCTAAAGGTAGTCACCGTGGCAGATTCGTACTGAAGACTGACAGGCGGAAGATTTCGCCACTGATGAAGGTGATCGGTTGTGCACAAGTCGAAAAATCCGGAAGTGTGTCCGTCCCTATGAATACGTGACTCCTCGGATAAAAGCTAGGCGTGCGGTGAGAATATCGTCACGTGGCCTACATGTGAAAGAGGCCTGGGTTCGCCGCCTTTGAAATCGGCTGCCCCAGAGGCGGTTCTGGCATTAAAAGGTATAAAAGAAGTGTGCACTACGAGGCAACCCTTTCTGATGCATTCTAATTAAATCGTTTTTTTACGTTCTGTAAAAACACAACCCCACGACAGCGCGCACTTCGTATTGTTCTCAGATAATTGAACAACAGATAAACACCTCGGGGCGCATGTTTACATAGGTGTATCTCAACCTCATCCCTTCTCCCCTTCCTTCCTACGAATCAGACTGTCTCCATTGGAATTCCAGGTGTTGCTTCTGGTGCTCTGGGCGCCGGACGGCTTTGAACGGCGTATCAGAGACGTGTTTGGCTTTCATCTGCGGGATAGCTGCTTCGTCCGGGGAGGAGATTCGGATCAGGGTTCATCCCGAAAGCGCCGCTGCGTCCCGCACGTCTCCCTCTGTCGAATCGGCATTAATTCCCCCTTATGTTAATCCTCTGTGTGAGATTTCGGCATGGTGCATGCGCAAATCCACACCCACAGCAGGTGTTTTTCTAGACTAAGCACGAGCATCGAAAGCGCGTACGATCCGACAGGATCGGCGGATAAAGGATGACAGATGTCAGGTTTTCTTTCTCCGAAAAGTAGAGATTACCATCGCAATGCTCTCCAATTCCGATTTGTTTTTCTTGCATCTCCTGATGAGACGGTTGTGTGTTTGCCTAATCTTTGTCTCACAGTGTTTGAATCTTTGGGTAAAGGCTTCTTATGATGTTAACCCGGGTCTCAGCGGTTGATGCGCCCATAGATGCACCCGTGAATCACGCTTAGACACCCAGTGTTAAAACCCAGGACGTTCATTCTAATAAGTGCATTATACGAGTTTCTGAGACTGCAGTGCTTGTAAACACAGAGGTCCCCTGTAATTAGGAAAGAGAATTCGGCTTCCCGATTGTCCGCTTGGACAAATGACATCGATCAGCTGTAGCCCAAAGCTATAACAGAAATACAGGAACTTGACAGGCTGCAGTTTCATTCATTTATTCACAGCATTCATTTTCTACGCCGCTTGAACCTCAGTAGGGTCACTGGGAGGCTGGCGCCCACCTCAGCCGACTCTGGGTGAGGGCGGGGGGTACTCTCTGAACAGCTCGCCAGGCCACCGCGGGGCCGACGCACATACAACTATTCACACTCACACCTAGGGCTGATTAGGACCGTGGGAGGAAACCGGAGAACCCACGCGAGCAAGGGGAGAACGTGCAAGCTCCGCGCAGACCGGGAATCGGACCCAGGCCTTCTTGCTGTGAGGAGGACGTGCTGACCACTTAGGCTGGAGTTTAAGATGATTAAAAAGAAAGTGAAATTGTTGAATTAGAATAAAAAAATGAAAACTGAATTATTTAACACTGGAGCCACGATGACAAATGGTGCGAATGGGAGGCGGGTGCATTAAGAAGATCCGAGTGCTGGGATTCGCCTGCGCCCTGAAGGAGGACGCGAACCGTTAATTTTCTGCCGGCCGGGACGTATCTGCCTTTGTCGGTATGACGGCGGTGCAAGGCTTGAGGGAAACGCCTGGGAGTTAGCCGTACTGTTTGGCGAAACGAAATCCACGAGAAACTCGTGTTTGCTTGTTTGCAGGGGATTAAGTGAAACCGGGAACGTTTAAGATCGCAGTGCATATGTTTTACTCCAGACTGCTGCGTGTTTGCGTTTCTTGTGTTTGCATCTGGGAGCACAGCCATTTTTTTTTTGTCTCACCTAATGTGATTACGAGGATTTTGTGGGTGTAGAATGATGAATGAGGAGCAAATCCACAAACAGATGGATTAATGGTTTATCACAGCACCTCTCAGAGTGGCTCTCAGTATGAGGCTGCCTTTGTTCTGAAAGAACGCTCAGTAGTCGGAAGTGGGAATCACCCGAGAGCCTTCTTGGGCGACCCCTTTTGTTATTCAGCGGCACGTTCTCACTCTGGACTGACCGCACATGAATAGAACTATCATGGTGGCTCATAATTTAGTGGGTAATCGTTCGGGGTTGTTAGTTAAATCATTTTAAATTCACTTTGTACAATAAAACATGTTAGCCGAGAGTGTCGTGTTTATTTTATGTGCAGCTTGACGCCATGCCATGCTCTGTATGTGTCTGTGCGTGCCAGGGCGGAAGCTAAAGGGAGGCTCGTGTCGCAAATTCATCTAAAACAAAAACCTGCCGAAAAAAGAACCCTCCCACCTACTCTGAGACACTGCGACTTCCCCATGTCACGTTCAGGTCTTGGCCCTGCTACCTGTCGTTTTTTATTTCCGCGAATAATTCCCACTGACGAGAGGTGGGACAGTAATGACTCGCGCTCTGCAGCAACTTGATAAGTAAAGTCAATTTGTGGTAATTAACAGTGGGCGTCACGGCGGGTTCTCTCTCTGATTGGAAACAGGGCCTCTTCTCCTACCCCGCATGCTGCGGAGAAAGGAGTTCTTCCCCAACCTGCTTCGTGCGGAACAGAGGAACCTCAAGCTGAGACCGAGTTATATTTTTCGTATGGTGTCTGGGGAGGGCGGGAGAGGGGGTTTGGGGGGGGAACTGGCGAAGTTTTCACCACCCGCAGCATAACAGATTGAGAAGGACAAATGAGTAGATTCCTGTCGAATATCAGGATCAGGATTTGACTATTAAAACAGAGACCCTTGCCCTGAGATCCCTCCCAGATCTTAGATATGATATATTTAGCTGTCCCGGATCAAAGGTTCCAGTAAACAGAGACGAAAAAACACGGCGTGAGTACCGCTTACTGAGAAAACAGATTCCTGCTGGATACTCGGAGCAGGTAGCTGATTCAGACGGAATTTAAATACAGCAACAGCCATCCTCCAGACCCCACCAGTGAATAATCCTAACCTTTTCATTATGTGGAATCGCTGAGGCAACTGGAACAAGCTCTAATTATGTAAACACGACTTTGAGAAATGCCCAGCGGTGGAGGAGGCGCTGTGGATTTTCTCTTAAATGTATACATTACCAATGGTCCATACACGTGTATGAATGTGTCTGTGTGTTTGTGTGTGTGTGTGTGTGTGTGTGTGTGTGTGTGTGTGTGCAATACAATAAAGGTTCATAACAGAATCTAAATGAAGCCTTGCGGTTCTGCTAACGGACAGCAGTAAGGGAATATGAACGAGAGAAACAATATAGTGCTGAATTACAGTATGAACGTTCAGTTCTTCCTTACTTCTGCTGGCATCACGTCTAAACTTAGACGTACACATAGCGGCATCGATTACACAAAGCTGGTACGGTATGTAATGGATTTCGGCGCTGCCTTAAAGCAGAACTCCCCATAAGATTCCTGTGAGTTTTGTTTCAGTTCGCAGGTAAATATTTTGCTTTGTTAAAAAAAAGTTTTTTTGGCTTGGCAGAGGCTTGCGCTCTCCGTGCCCTTCTGGTCCTACTCTGCGAGAGCGCTTAAGCGCGGACGATCACGTCGACTTTATCGTTCCGGTGTATGGAGCTTTGCTACCAAGATTTATCTTTTTCTTTATCTTTAGTGTCCGTTAAAAAAGACATTCTAATTTATTAATTACATAAATATTACATTTCTTGCTAAGAGCTTTAACGCTATTACTGGTCAGTGGTACATAGTTACTTGACCATAAATAATACTGGAAAAATAGTCACTCTGACAGGATCATCGACCCCAAAACTATCACCCGCTCACAACCGGCACGTCACGACGGCTACCTCTCGTCTGTGAGATCATGTATGCAGAAGAGGGTAGATAGCGCTTTCCTTCGGGTGTGCTAGGGCTCGTCTGTGCTCCCTCTACATAAGAAAATAAAGCTGTCCTTATCGAATGTCTGTTTCATTCTTCTGCACATCTTTTTTGTTTTTTTTGCCGTTAAAAAAAAAAACGGAAAGCATCGACTAGAGGACAGTTCAGAGTCCAATAATTCCAACAACGCAGACATTGCAACAGACTTCGCCGCCTTTTGATTCACCTTTAATACACGCACATTATTCTCCCAACTGTTTGGTGTCAAATGTTTGTCTCTATACTTGGACAAAGTAACACAATATAGACGTTTGTAATTTTTTTACAAACTCACATAACCTCTCCCCAAAGAGTTCGGTCGTTAGCTATAATGCCCCTCACGGTTGTCGTTGGTACTGGTCCACTCCCTACGCATCCGCAAGCTTTCCGAAAGTGTGCGCAGGTCGGCTTCAGGCCGACGGCTTGAAAGCATATATACTGGATCCTATACACCACCACGACTTGTTTGAAAGCCAAAGTGCTCCAGGCGTTCACAGTTTCCTTTAACAGCGTTATACCCGTCGTTCGCCCCTGAGCAACCGCCACGACGCCTGTTCCAGATTTCTCTACCTCGCTACCCTGCAAGAATCGAACCAAGCAATTTCTTGAAATTTAAATAAAAATTATGTTTTTTCTGGTTTTCGATTCGACATCAAAACATCTAAATCTGACCTTCGCGCCTTTACTTTGGACCCGGTCTCGGACCAGGCGTGCGTTTGCTTTACGCTCCCCGGTTTCCTGGCTGGCTTGACATATGTCTCACTTAGCGAAAGAGGCGAGGAAGGAGGGATGGTTGTAAAAAAAAACAGGAGAAAACTTACACTCGATACCTCGTTAAGCACAAGCAGCAGACCGCTCCTTCACTGACAGGTCTTTGTTGGGTCGAACCAGCACCAAGTGACAGGCCAGTTAGCCTCCAGTCTGGAGAAGCTTGTCATGCTGCCAAAGCCTAGTCTGGTACACGGTTTTCAGATCTCATAAATGCTAAGCAGGGATAAGGCAGCTGCTTCGGCTGCTGGACGGAGCACCTGTTGTGAGATTTCCTCATACAGAGTGTTCCCCTTGGCCTGTCAGCTGGAAGAGATCATGACTCATAAGAAGCTGCAAATAACCGCGGTCCGATAAAATGCCACTTTGAATGCGGGTATCCCGTAGTTCAAAGAGTCGGACCGAGATTTCTTCCCACCAGGTCGAGGACGCTGTGGTTCCAGTGCCCGAGGCCAGCCCCGGTGTACGAGAATTAAATCTGGAGTTATCAGATTAAAAGCCTATACAGCCAGTGCCAAGAAGAGATGTCTGACTATCCAGGCTGTAGCTGTCCATCACCGCCAAGACTGAAGGCAGGCACCGGTCCAAGGAGACAAAAGAGAATCCCTTTGGCCTCCCGTCTCCTCTGCCGTACCCTGCCTTAAGAAATCATAGCCATCAACTAATAAAAGTGGGTGTGAAAAAAAAAAAAAAAAAACACAAGAAACAAACACACACGCAAGAAGGAGGAGAGGTGCAATCAGTTCACCTTTCAGGATGGAAGTGCTCGCTCGCGGTCTGTTTTTTCCCTCCCAATCCTTTTATTTCTCACAAAGTGTCCATAGTAGTTTATAGCAACCCCAATAAATGACCCCACTCTGCCTCTCATGCACTCAAAGCATTAAGAATGCACTTTCTCAGTGGCTACGCAACACAGTCAATCAATACCGCACGTCATGAGGCATATGGATAGTACACAGTCTTCATCACAGGAGATGTACGCACTCATCCAGCAGCTTGTTGACAGGCGTGATTCAACATAATGAGATCCGACAGCTTCCTTTCCTCCGGCGGCGACGGAAAACCGTAGCACGCGAACGAAATACGTGACTTTTTAGTCAAACAGATGCTAAAGCTAATTGTAAAAGAATTAATAATCATTGCTTAATTATTAATATAATAATTTAATAAATAAAATTTTTTTAGTGTTTTGACTTTTCCATTCATTTTAATCTGTTTAAAAAAATGGTCAGTTATTCTAATAACTAATATTCGCAGAAGCCGAGGTGAATGTCGCTAAACAATCCCTGAGACGGAACACGGAGGGTTCAAATTTAGTATACACTACACATAATTCCAAGAAAAGCAAAATAACATTTTAGGGTTGTTTTTTAATTTTTAAAGCACGATAATGATATTCCTGCCCGCTCAAAGTAACCGGGAAAACCGGGAGTGTATGTCGTTTTGATTTGAGCATTATCCACTTGGGATAATTAACGCTTATTCCACTCCTGAATCAGATATGCAACGGTAGCTGGCGAGGTGCTACACGATTACTCATCCAGTCTGTCTGTCTAGAATAATCTATATTTATGTGTATTATTCTAACTGAACACACTGGATACGAGCAGTTTCCTGTTCTGATTGGTTAATGTTCTACTAGGATATCGTAGTATTATTGGTAGCCAGCTTGTGCTAAGTAATCACTAACATTCATTCAAAACGTTCATTCATTAATTTTCTGAACCGCTTATTCCTAATTAGGGTCGCCGGGAGGCTGGCGCCCATCTCTGCCGACTCTGGGCGAGGGCGGGGTACACCCTGGACAGCTCGCGAGGCCATCGCAGGGCATGTCAAAGACGTATTTATTTCATTTTACAAACACTCAGGGAGTTTCTGTGTGGAGTTTGCATGTTCTCCCCGTGCTTGCGGGGGTTCTCTTCAGGTACTCCGGTTTCCTCCCACAGTCCAGAAACATGCACAGTAGACTGACTGGTGGTTGCAAATTGACCACAGGTCAGTGTGTGGCACTGCGATGGCCTGACGAGTTGCT
>JBCNYG010000021.1:1976772-1987748 GCA_039654305.1 Porochilus rendahli
ACAGCCGATTAGCCTACTGTGCATGTTTTTGGACTGTGGGAGGAAACCCGGAGTACCCGGAGGAAACCCACGCAAGCGCAGGGAGAACATGCAAACTCCCCACAGAAACGCCCGAGCTGGGAATCGAACCCGGGACCTTCTTGCTGTGAGGCGGACGTGCTAACCGCTACGCCACTGTGCCGCCGCATCCAGATTAGCATTCGCATATTACACCTCGGGCGATTTAACATGTACACCTTGGGTTCACGTGTTTGGGGAGGTCGAAGGGAACACGGAATAACACACAGAACCCCACAGCTCAAGTTCGGGATCAAAAAGTGAACCTGGTGAGATGCCGACGCTCCCCGCTATGCCTCCATGCTGCTCCTGCACTTCCTTCAGACATCATGAATTCTTTCTGCGTAACTCAGTTGAGATCTTTCTACCAAAACACACTATGGCCGGTTAAAGAATGTTTTTAAAAAAAATCCTTCAATCTGATGAGCAAAGCTGCGGCCCGTTCCGGGCAAACTCAGCAGGGCTCTGTCCTCCTGTGCGTCCCCTTCGAGGATTACCGCAAATCCGCCTTCCGTAATGACTTTGCACTGTTTGCATGCACAGCTTGGCCTGAAAACGGCTTTCTGTCATGTTAACTGTATTAAAAAGAAGAAGAATGGACACAGTGACTTCTAAAAGTCATCAGTGCTGAGTCAGTTTTTGATAAAAGCCATTACTTTTTCCATTGTCAGGGCTGATGGACATTTTCTGACGCCACGTTTGCAAATAAGGATTTCTTCTGCTTCACCTGCCATAAGCACTTTGCTATAGTGTTTGTCAGAGTGTGAATTGTCCTCTGCTGACTTTCAGAGGTATTTTTAAAATTAGTTTTCAACTTTATAACTAGTACTGTACATAATGGTTCAGTAGGCCAATTTAAATAGACAAGACTAAAAGAACGAGGCTTTTAAAAGTCTCTAAAAGTCTAAAAATGCTATAGTTTCCATAAAACTTGCTAAATGGTGTGGAAATCACTTGATGCCCCGCCCATGTGACTGTAGGGACAGGATAAATATCACCTGTCATTCATTGATTTGTTCATTTGATAACCCGTTTAATCCTACTAGGGTTGCGGGGAGGCTTGAGCCGAACTCAGACAACTCTGAGCCAGTGCAGGGTCCACCCTGAGCAGCTTACCAGTCCATCGCAGGGCCAACACACTCACAGCTAGACTCAAACCCAGGAGCTTCTTACTGTGACGCAGACGACCTTGCAGCCCTTGTCACAATCACAGATTAAGAAATCCTATTTTTTTCAAATAAAAAATAATCAAAAAAAAATATACAAAGAAAGATATGTGACCTTTGTATTTTTCAAGGTAAAAGAGAGAGAAAAAAACACTTTAAGCTTCAAATAAACACTGCCCGCCCAAAAGAAAAGTCTCATATTTTCAAGGAGAGTATTTATCTTTGATCTCAGCAAGTGATCTTCCCATGGCAGTGTTGCTCCAGTTGGTCCGGTCAAGGCTCAGCAACATTAATGTGGCAATAAAATGAAAGTCGGCTGATGATCTGAACATCGATGCACTTTTTCTTCCCTGATGGCGCGGATATAAAACGGGGACTCGGATAACGAGCGAGTGGTTCAGGGAGCACGAGGAATCATTTTCACATCTATATCGGCCCCCCAGAGTCCTCCCTTAACCCTACTGAGAGTTTTTAGGATGTGCTGGAGAAGACTTTATGGAGGGGTTCAGTTTTTCCCTCATCGATCCAAGACGTCGGTGAGAAACGCACCCGACACCGGCTGGAAATAAATGTTACATTGCTTAAGTTTGTTGAAACGATGCCATGATAGTTACGTGCTGTAAGCGAGAAAAAAAGGAGGACGAACGACAACATATTCGTGCGTGCGACTTTTTGGCAGGATAGTGTGTATTGTAAGGGTGCAGGTACAATTAGTGTCATACTTTTCCCCAAAAAAATTCTTATGTTCCTGTGTAGTATATTCTAAAACAATTGTTATTATTATTATTATTATTACTGGCATTAAATTCTATATTAATAATAATAATAATAATAACAATGATAATAATAATAGTCACAATAATCAGAAACTGATTCCCAATATGGTAGTAAAAGTTATCTTGCGGTAAAAGCTATTTTTATTTGTTGTTGTTGTTGTTGTTGTTTTGATTCAGTATTCTAGCTTCTCTGGTCTTTACAGTGTCTTCCTTCTGCTTTTAAAGAAAACACTACCTTTGTAAAAAATCACTAGCACCTTCAATCAACGATATCGTGTGGGATTTTCGCCTGCATTTAAACTGCGCCCCGGCTGTGCGATTGAAGTAGACGGTGTTTATGGCAGATATAGCTAGAGTTACTATACATTCTTTCTTCAGAGTAGCTTTTAATTTATTTTTATAACGGTAAAACTGTCATACTTACATAAAAGCAGAAAGAATCGAACCCCATGAGTGAGATGGCTGTCAGTTAATTAGAAAACTTTCTACAATAAAGACAGAAAGAAAACGCAGGGCCAAGCAGCACTTAATGCTCCCAATACAGATATTAAAGGGTATCTGGGGAAATTTAGATTTTTTTTTTTTTTTTTTTTTTCCCTCCTTCATTTTTTTCCCAAATAAAATTAATGTGACAGAAATAAAGGCTCATTGCGCAGCAGCTCCAGGCAGCCAGGGAAAGGATGGGTCTGCATGTTAATTCATCACAGCGCTGATAAACTTCCACTAATCTTACTCGTATTAGTCAGGTTGGTGTTGAGTTGCTTATTAAAGGGTGGCAGAGCGAGGAGTGCTTCTTTTTGAGTTTTCGATAAAACCGAAACTCGCGGGCCTACGCTAAAAACCTCGGACCGAGACATCGAACATCTCCTACACGTTTATTCCCCGTGTACATGAAGTTACATAAATATCAGTAGGGTAGTTGTCTATATGGTAATTTCTAAAGGACGAAAGGTGAGCGTGCAGACGCTGTTAAGTCACACCCACAATATGTTATCTAATGGTGAGCCAAATGGAGACATGGAGATCGTAATGCTTATACTCCCACACACACACACACACACACACATATACACACACACACGTACTGTAGATCTTGTAATTTGTCATCTCTTTGAAAAGCTACGACGCGTATTACTATAATTCAGTGGCAGTCGTAGTAGAAGAGGGCTGAAGTTACAATCAAGAGCGTGCACTGAAGCATGAAGCATATTAGCATACAAGGACTTGGCTCAGGAAAAAAAAAAAACAAAAAAAAAACATCACAAGCTTGATCCATGGTGCTGGTGAATAAATTATGAAAATATATAATCTAGTTTTACTAAATAATGCAATTTATATTCCCGGCTGCAAAAAAATAAATAAAGAAAATAAAAAAATAAAATAAACCACCCCGGGCTGCGAACAATAAAATATCAATCGAGTTAGAAAATGACTCGGAGCCTCGGACTCTGGCGGAATTGATTTAGTAGTGAATTCTTTCTAGTTCTTTCTGAAGCGTGCCTAGAAATAGACTGGGAGGATCTGTGCGGGGATCCGAGGGTGAGGAAAGGTGTTGATGCGATTCCAGGCGTCCTGGGGAAGAGGCGGACGCTCCAGACAGACAGACAGACAGACAGACGGCCTTGGACTGGCTCTGGGGTCTGGTGTTCCGGGTGTGGGGGTTAATCTGGGGCTTATCGGATGTCGGCGTTTTGTGATTTGCTGTAGTTTATTAAGGCGGGATGAGCACGCGTCACGCCAGATAGCCGAGGGATGAAGAGGGCTGACAAAGGGTAGAGGGGGAAAAAAAAAAGGGAAGGAAAAGAAACTATCCTGGATCGATGATGCTCTCTCCTGCTGTGCTTTTGTGTCATGGGATGCTATTTCAACTTTTTCTCTTTTTGCTATGATATCATGCGCCGTGAGAAACAAACCGTAGGAAAAACTTGTATTGTGATCGTGATCAAATAATTCATGCTATCAAAAAAATAAATAAATAAATAAATACAAGGTGTAGTTATAACTGATACAAATGTGAGGTAGGACCTATATTTCCCCCCCTCGCTGGTCATCACTGCATTGTTGGCTGTATGGGTCCCTCCAGGCACAACCATGACATTGTTTAGAACGCTTTTGTGCTGCAGGTCACGCTGGTCAGTTTCAATTTCAGTTTACCCGCCCGCTCTGAGATCAATACCAATCAAAGCAGTGATTGCTCTATTGTTCTCTGTAATAATACTGCTCCTTTATTGACTCCGTCCTCCATTACCATCACTGACCGCATCTGCGTCTTTCCATACATCATGCCCCGGATAACTACCTGGCTGTTGAGTAGACGATATCTTGTTTACACTTATGAGGCTTAAAGGCTACATTTAGGCCATAAAAATGCCCCCGTCATCTCCCGAGAGAATATCTCTGATTGTGTTCGAGTTTTATCGTGTAGTTTAGTGAGGGGATGCTCCTGGAGGCTTTCGTTTGGATTTGTTCCACTGATGCGATAATCAAAAATCTGGTGTGATAACTGATTCGGTAAAGGTTTCGGTTCTCCAGTCTGATATGGAATGGGATGCATTACATGGGCAGGCTTTTAAAACACCCTTTACAGCCTTCAGCCTGTGCACCATACATAAGAAACCAGCGAGCTGATTTGGCATGGCTTGTACGTTCATCCATCCACTGTTCGTATGAATTGTGATACTGACCGACTGTTTTGCTTTTGCAAATCATGATGCTGATTGGCTGTCATGCATCGCCGTGCTGATTGGCTGTTATACGTTACGATGTTGCCTGGCTTTTATGGAGAACAATGTTAATTGGCTTTTACGCATTACAAAGCCGTTTGGGTGTGTGCGTTGCGATGCTGATCGGCCGTAATGCTCGTAATCTCGATGCTGATTGGCTGTTTTGCACCGCATGCAGACTTGCTCTTACAAATCGCGCCGCAATGTTAGTTGGCTAATATGCATCACAGTGCTGTTTGGATGTATGCGTTGCGATGTTCATTGGCTGTTATGCTTCTCGATGCTGATTGGCTGTTACGCATCACAGTGCTGTTCGTATGCAAATAGGCTGTTATGATCATCTTGATGCTAATTGGCTCATTTGCTATTATGCGTCATAATCTGATCAAATCTGATTGGCTGTTTGCTGCTTGCCGAGATCCTGATTCACGCCGACTACCAATGAATGACAGTTTTAGTTTTTGAAAACAGAGACAACGAATCAAGTTTAAAATAAAATTTAATCAAATTGAATCACAACCCACAGAAATCTCAAAGGAGGGGCTCCACTTTGAGGAAGCTCCCATATGCGTAAATTACGCATGCACGTGGGAACACACCCACCGCTTCATTCAAAGAAACAGAAATAATACCGTAGCGTAGCGCCGGTCCTGACAAACCTGTGCCGTTTCGATTTCAGGAAGTTCGGTTACTTAGGTATGTGAGGACAAGGAATCTGTATCGTACTCTTGGACAACCAGTAAATCCAGGCAGCTTTCGCTAACGGAGGCATTCATCAAGGCAGGAGATATGAGAATGCTCAAATACACATGGAGTCAATCATGCAAATGAGTGTATGAATACAAATGGATAAAGAGCTAAGCTATGCATACAAAATGCACTTTAGACTGCTGGCGAACAATCTGTCCTCTCACCTCTCTCTCTCTCTCTCTCTCTCTCTCTCTCTCTCTCTCTCTCTCTCTCTTTATACCAAAGCAGTTTTACGGCAGGCATCAACTCAAGTCTTCTGAGTCCTGCTTTAACTTGTGCAGCATTGTATTTAAATCAATGCTTTCTGTCTCTTACGCATGTACAGTAGCACTTCGATCAGCATTTGGAACTTGTACATCAGTAGTGCTCGTTTTTTGGACTGACTCAAAGAACACAACATTTCGGAGGCTCCGTTAGCAGAAATGTAGAATATCATCAATAAATAAGTTTCTATTGACCTAAAATAATTTATTTTATTAATCCCGTTGCCTCCGTCTCACATACGACCACCTTCAAACAAAAAAGGGGCGTGAGCATGCACATGCCCTCTCCGTGACATGATTCAAACGTGCTCGGTTAGCCCCACCTCTGCCCAGAGATTGAATGAATGAATGAATGCGTTTTAAGGTGTTCACATCTACATTTACATTTATTGCATCTTGCAGACACTCATACTCAGACTGACTTACTATTATCGTTTTTATACAACTGAGCAATTAAGGGTTAAGGGCCTCGCTCAAGGGCCCAACAGTGGTGAGAGTGGGGATTGAACCGTCATGTTTCTACAGTAGACCAGAACCGTACAGGCTTTAAGGGGAGGGGTCACAGAATACTTCTTTTTATAAAATTTAATTGCTTGCAATTTGGAACCTCACCACTAGATGTCACTAGATACGGCTAAATATTCCACACTGCACCTTTAAACGAGTGCACTAGTGAGAGACCGAAACAGCAGAGGAGTCCCGAACAAACAAGTCACTGCCCTCAGCTTTGAACCGAAACGCCCGTTTTTCATCTCGGCATATAATCTCTGAATAAATCTTTCGATCATTCCATGTATATCAATTAAGACGCTGTTCCACCAATTTGTGTAATCTTTGAGGCAAAGAGTTCTCTATTAATTGGTACAGCATTTTGGAGACCAGAGTCACAGCTGATGAACTGTTGGAGAAATGGGATTTTTGGGTTTGATACATGAGGGAACAAATGAATGTACTGTCACGCTCGTATAAAAAGAGAAAGAAGAAGAAAAGATCTGACTTTTTCAGTCTCCACGGTCTTGCATCGTCTTGTTTCGTGACATGTCGGCAATTAAAAAAAAAAAACAAACAAACAAAAAAAAAACAATGGGGGGCTCCCAACTGGTGCGACGGAAAAGTGTTCGCCCTGTCATCTGGAGATCGTGTGTTCACAGCCGTCTGTAGCTGGGGTTCCGAGGGAGCGTAATCGGTGGGCTCCCGGGGAGGAAAGGCTGACGTGTGGTCTCCTTCGGTTTGAAAAAAAAAAAAAGAAAAAGTGGTTGACTGGCATTGTGTGAATTGGAGATAGCACATGGTGACCCTTAGCCTCCCTGCTTGGTAGCTGTCATGTGATAGGTATGTCGGAGATGTCTGACGGTTGGGAATTGGCAAAGGACTAAAATAAATATATTCCTAAAATGTTAAATAAACAAAGACAAAGAATAGCTCGATTTACTGTTAGCTAAAAATGACGCTATGTGTTTAATAACCGTTTGTATTTGTATTTCCAGTGGACTATAAAAAGAGCATAGAAGACAGCCAGCTAGTGAGCTTTGATGCTTTTGCTAAACTGAATAAAGTAAAGCAACCAGGCTGACTGGAGTCCAAGTTCAGTCCTGAACGAGAGTCTATTTCATTATCTGCTTACTGAGTTCACATGCAGGTGCTACTTGAGAAAAACACACAGGACCTACTCTACCAGAAGCAATTGAACTGCTGGTACAAACAGCACTCCTCTTTAAGCACTGGCTATGTACCTAAATGCAGTAAACTCACAGATACTTAAAAAATAAAATAAATAAATAAATCAGGTCTTGCTGAGAGATAAGCCATGCACAGACCTTGCTTTTATTTCCAAAGTTGTAGCTCTGCATTTATTTAAAAACAAACAACTTGAGATATTTTTCGTTTGTTTGCCTGTTTTTTTTTTTTCCACTTTGGTTCGATTTGGGTGAAGCGGATTTGAAAGCTGCTTAGTTGCGTATCAGATATGTCTTGTACGTCTGTCATGGGGAAATCAGGTCAGGTCTGTAAGTCATACGAAAGTGATACGACTGTTCCAATACAAAAAGAGTCCTTGTACGATTTTAACGTGATACTCAGATAACATACAGTACGACTTCCTTACTCCGTCTAACGCGCTCGTAAAAGTGCCATACGATCCGCGTAGGTACTGTACGTAAGGGAGTCCCGTGGGTTTAACGTAGCACAATCATGCGGCTATTGTAAGAAAACGTTCTATTCTGACTCAGCACATCAGATGACCACCGGATTGGTGTAGCCGTAGGACGTCCGAGGGCACAAGGGTCAAGCTCAAGGCCCACGGGCCAAACCCGGCCCGCCAGCTCATTTCATGTGGCCTGCAGGAGCGTTTAAAGAATATGATTATCGTACATTGTTTTCATCAACCATTCCCATGAAACGTGATTCATCGGCCTTACACAAGGTGGCAGCAACACATTTCAAATAAACAGCTAGTCATTCCTGACTCAAGAAAGATTGCAAGCTAACTAACTGCTCTCACGCGTTGTCAGGAAACTTAAAAGGAAGATAGAACAGATACCTAAACTAATCATTATGCCATGCATTCCATGCCCTTGTTGAAATGGACGTTCAATGATTATTTGGCGCTTGGTGATCTGGAAATTTCCTGATGTGGCTCCCAGTGAAAATGACTAGGACACCGCTGTCTGAGGGCATCGCGCAACAACGCTAGGAAATGGACTTCACGCCCGGAATTACCGATAAGACAGAGACGATTCTAACGTGCCCAAAACGCCACAGCGAGCATCCACGCAATTTTCCATCACGACAGGTGAGTTCCGTACGACACGACACACCCACGACCGTCCTAGGAATTTGCCCAGGGGTTCTATTTCGATGACACAACGTCACGATGAAGTATCAGTATCAGAAGCGGCGACCGAGGCAGAACCAGTGAGGATCAGAGCGTCGCCGGGTAAACAAAGAAACGTCTCTGATGATGGTGCCTTCTAATTTGGAAACCTGACAAACTGCGCCGTAGTGGTTTGCACACCAACGCGGCAACAAACAACCGAAGACGTGAATCTAACCAGCCACTAATTACGCCGTAGAGCTTGTTAACAAGTTTCGCCGTTTGGCCGCTGTTGAAAAAAATTGCGTCTCTTGGAAACAGTTCGACTGCATAGTGAGGACGTTCAAAACTGCTGGAAAAATTTTAGTTGCAAAAAACAACAACAACAACAACAACAACAACAACAACAAGGGGATATAACACAGTGGTTTCTTTTTCTGGAATTCTTGAAAAATGAGTGAGTAAACACACACAAACACACACACACACACACACACACACACAAATACCAAGGCTGATGCCTGGGATGTGCTAGGAGTGTGCTGTGTGTTGATTAGGCATGACAATGAGCTGCTGCCTCCAAAAATATGCTGTGCGTTCTGGTGCACCATGGCCATGCATGAATAAACATGATCTGTAATGAAGCTGAATGACAATGAAGTCCTCGCTTTAAAAAAAAAACAACAACACACACACCAAGAGAAGACTCGCCTACTTCTCTACCTCCTCTCTCTCTCTCTCTCTCTCTCTCTCTCTCAAAAGAAGAAGAAAAGGAAGAAGTCACCCACAGAGCCATAGAGCGTCGGGTTATTTCGAACACAACTCCTGCATAATGGGGACTCAGTTTCATCGATTTGATTCCATTAGCTGAACGCTACACTCCAGTAAACGTATTACGCTTACATCTGTTCAAATCTATTACACCTACTTCTTTCTTTCTTTTCTGTGGCGTAATTACGACATGATTTTACCATTTACTACACCGACTAGAAGAGGAACATCAGGGGTTTTGCTCAGTATCCTACCATGCCGGTATAACCTCTCTGTCGTGACATAGAAACGAGCGAATTAGCAATAGCGCACGGATGGGGAAACGCCGGGTCGTTTGAATGTTTATTTATTTTCGGGGGTGGGAAAGAGCCAGCTCTCTTACTGTTGGACTTTAGGTCGTCTCGGATACCCTTAGTAGCCGTGTTGCTGACGTAGCCGACGAATGTTCTGTACGTTCGATCTGTGTTGTGAGTCCTGCCGTTCGGAATGAAGGAAGGTTCTCTAAAGTACAAACATATAATTTTCTTGTCTATATCTTCTTTCTTTTTTTCCCCCCCGGCTCGGTTGTGCTCAGAGCCATGCCTTTAATCCTAGCTCTAAAGGAATAGCTTGTAAGAGGTAATATATTACTTGGTCATCATGCAGAAAAATTCATCCAGTGATGTTTCAGATGTTCGTTCCTGCTTTATTTATATATATATATATTTATTTATTTATTTAGATAGATAGTTAGACACCCAGCATCTGCACAGTTCCTTATATACTAGATATTGTTTATTTTACTTAATTTTATTTAGCATTACAGCAGCAACACCGTCCAGAAGACAAGAATGAATAAAATGTGTGATAAAAAATTTTTGCTCGTCGTGTTTATTAATTTGGCGACATTCAAATAAATACGCTCATCCGCATGCTGACAGCTTGACATTTCAACATGGACAAACTGATTAATGTTTTTGCTCTTTGGGGGAATAAATGTTCCGTTTCCTTTTTGTGGAAAGATAACATTCTTGATTCTACAGTGAAAAAACTTCGAGTGACTTTTGGTGAAAGACTGGCGAGCTGTCCAGGGTGTACTCTGCACTCGCCCGGAGTCGGCTGAGATGGGTGCCAGCCTCCCGGCGACCCTAATTAGGATTAAGCGCTTCGGGAAATGAAGGAATGAAATGATGAAAGACTTGTTGTTTTTCCCGTCACACAATTCAGACGCATTACACAATACAACTACAACACACTGTTCTGACGGTGATCCATTGTTGCAAAAGTCATTTGAAATATCTTCGCGTTAGATCTTCCTGTTCAGCCAATCAGATCTCACTCCATACTCAAGATAATAATATTAGTATTAATGATGATCAGCTGGACATACGTACGTACATAAAACAGACGGACATGACTAAACAAACATTGTGAGAAATCTGACTAACAAACATCCGAAACTTCACTTCAGATAATTAGATGGCTAATAAACAATTATACACCAAACGCGAGGTGGATATGCACCAAGCCGGAGGTGAATAATTGCTTTTGTATATACTAGACTGCATGACAAGAAAAGCAAAATAATAAAAAATTCATTCATCATTCATTCATTTTCTGAACCGCTTATTCCTAATTAGGGTCGAGGGGAGGCTGGCGCCCATCTCAGCCGACTCTGG
>JBCNYG010000021.1:2013747-2027547 GCA_039654305.1 Porochilus rendahli
CTTCCGTACCTTTGCGCTAAATTGTCTGCAAACACTCGCAACAGTCACCAACTTTTCTCTGCAGGCATTCTTTGAAGTCGTCAACTCCTTCAGTCCTGTGTCCCTCGGCGACTTGTTGAAGGATACCTGTCGAAACAGTCCAGGTGTGTAGTCTGCGTGTAGTCGGCGAAACGGCTGCAGTCGCTTGACTGCCGTGTAACTGTGATTGCTATATGAAGGTGACTTGGCAAGTGTTTGCAGCTGTTTACCTAAATATATAAATAAATATTTACATAAATAACCTGTTTTTAAACAGTCTGGGTTTTTAAAAATGATTATAAAAGAAAAAATAAATAAATAAAAAAATCCAGTCCCAACAGACAACTACAAAAGAAGTCATCACCAAACAAAAATTAAAGCAAAAAAGGTAAACGAGTAAATAAAAGCCTCCACATCAGACGCTGATCACCATTAAACTCTTATAAGATCTTTATTTACATCAGTTTCACAGAAACATTCATTCTCTTTCTCCGACCTTCTCTCCGTCTCCGATCCTACCTGGGCGAGATCCCGACATTCCTGTAAACTTCGCATCGGACCGAAGCGCGAGGACAGCCGCGATCTCCCGGTGATATTATATACAAACAGAACACACTGATTGTACAAAAGAAACATAAGGAGGAAAAAATACATGACCTAGAACTCGTGATATCAGAAAAACGCAACGTTGAAGGAAATGCGTAATGACTGAAAGCGTTCTAAAAGCGTACGCTAACTCCGGGTACACGTGAGTCGACCCGCGCGGCTAGAAACGACAGTCTGAAAGAACTAAACCGTCTAAATAAATAAGTAGTGAACATCGAAATAAAGGATATCTCCAGAGACGTTTCCACTGATCCGTGTTTACAGGACTGACACCGACATCGTGACTCGGTACAAAGCGACGTTCGCGGAAGCGTTACGAGGAACGAGGGACTGGAACGGAGAGCATTGCTGAAGGAAATGTTTGTACACAGGCTGAGAAAGAATGCACGACAGGAAAGTGGTTATCTATTTGGATAATCCAGAAGAACGGCGAATGAGACGCATGCAGCCGCCGAGGTGCTATTAAAGGTACCGACCCGCGAGTGTCACAACATCAGAACCTCCGTCTTATACTAATCGTTTTCGGTAAATACTTTTCAGTCATCGTCGAGCTTTCCTTAGTTTTTCCACAAGACGGAAGCGTAAAAACCTTGTAACTATGGTAACTAAGCGGGAAATAAATAGGACAGTTCTACGAACATGTATAGACAGCGTAAATATTCAAAACGGAGATAAACAAATGTATAAATAAGTAAAAAAAATAATAAACAAACACAGAGGGCACTGTGTACGACAGCAGGCGTTATCGTCAAACTTGAGTGAACAGCATTGCAAACAATGTCACGTTAGGAAACTTCCGAATTTAACGGCTACTCGGCTAATGTTACATTTAGGCAAAAGCAATTTACGCGGTTAGAAACGAAAACGCTGTTTCTACGGCAAAGTCCGGGTATTTATGTGGTTAGCAATGGAAACAATGTTACCGTGGCAAATTCCAGCTGTTAAAGTTGACATAGCACCGGATAATCTGTCAACTTTTACACTTGCACAACGATGATTTATGGGGTCGGCAATGAAAACGATGCTGCCATGGTAACCTGCTGATAAAACAAACATAGCAGCTAAAACTCAGCTAATGTTACGTTTAATCTTGGTGATCTTTGTAGTTTGTCTACATAGCGCTTGGTATATAACACGGGTGTTGGGGGGGGGGTATTTTAAAGACACACATGGGAAAATGATTCTTTAAAATGCCATCGCAGGCACGGCATAGTGCAATAAAAACCTCCTGCTACAATTATTTAAATAAGACTGGGGGGAAATGATGAGGGAAGCATGCAGTGATGTGCGTTCGACTGAAGCTAGCGGCGGGGTGGGGCGGGGTTTTAAAATGAGCCAGTCATGTGTTGGACGGTTGACTGTAGAACACTGATCACCCAGTTTGTCGTTAGCGAGCAGGATGACGATGCCAAAATGTATCGACTTTCATAAACGTTAGCTAGCTGGTTGAGTTTCAGGAACTCTTAATGCAGGAGAAAAAAAAAAACGCCACCGAGGTCCAATCTAGGAAAATGTTGGCGTAAGAAATCGATGCTAGGTTACTCCAAAGTTGTGTTAAAAAAAAGAAAGAAACAATAATAATAAAATCACGGACAAAGTTGTAGTTGGAGCTAAAAAAACAAAAACAAAAAAAAACTATAAGTCGTTTTGTTTTTGCTTCTGGGCATCAAATACAGGAGCCATCACAAAAAGTCTCGAATTTCCCTCAGGTCAAAGGTCATAATAAAATAAGACAGGTGTGAAGACACATGGCGTGGCAGTTAGTGCTGGGCTTCCTGTTGATAAAGCGAGGAAGAAAATCGCCGTGAAACGGGACGTCCCAGGTGCGATGCCCGTGAGACGCTGTGTTCCCACTGGGCTAGTTTTTTCTCTCTCTTTTCTTTTTTGACACTGAAGGACTGCAGTCTGGGGGTTAAAACAAAACTATTCCTTTTTTTTTTTTTACTCTAGTACCTCAGTGTTCCACGGAAGTTTTGGGATTCCAGGAAGTTCCACAAGGAAATATTTTGAACATTGAACTTAACACTTTAAACAAATATCTACACAGTTTTCAAAGCTATGGGTATAAACGCTCCCTTTAAAAAAAAAAAAAAAAGAAAGAAAGAAAAAAGGGAAAAAAGTGCAATCCGTCATCCTCGTTCATGAAAGTGACTCATGAAAGTCTTCGAGAACCCGGCGTCTATATTCAAACATCTGTAGAATCCGTTTTCTTGAATGCACCGTCTAAGGTTATGATTGCCTTACGCAAAACAAACAAACAAACAAAACAGTTAGGAAAGTGGATGATATAAAAAAAGAGGAGGGGCAAAAGAGGTTTAATAACGCAGTCAGAGCCCGTCCTCTTCTGTACTCGTCTCCTGTCTCGACCAGAGTTTGTACTCGGGGGAGGGGCGGAAGCGGCGTCAGTCCAGAAGGTGCTTTCGAGAGCCCATGCGCGAGCGGTTCGAGCGCCGAATGTCAAATTTGGAGTCTTTGCACTGCTGGCAGGTGTACGTCTCCGGGACGTTGGACTTGCGGATTTTGGCGCAGGACAGGTGGATCCAGGTGTTGCACTGGTTGCATTCGATCATCGCCCTGCCAGCGAACGGCTTCATACAGAAACACGTCACCAGGTCCCACGAGTCGTCGTCTGTAATCGGAGAACGGAGTCAGGATGTGGTCTAAGCACGAAATATAATGACACCACGGCGACTGTGTGCGCTTTGAAAGCGGCGCATTGCCTTTCTTTATAAACACGTTAAAGCCTTATAGCTTTATACAGATCATATATATTTACACTTAAAGGTGCGCTCTATACTTCGTAAAAGTACTCCTCGTGCTTAATCATCAGACACACCTTACTTTACTTTATACACTTTATAAAAAACAATACTTTGCAATATCCTACTCATGTTCTCTCTTCTTTATTTCGGGATTTTCTTTCTATTTTTTTTCTGGGCCAGAAATGAGCTCTGAACTTATATTTTGCCTTAACAGGCATACCTTTAGACTGAGGAAGATGAAAAACAAAAATGTCTATGTAGCAGTTAACTACTCGTGCTCTTCAGCTTTAAACACTAACAGTTCTGGAGGGGAGAAGTGGCACACCGCTCCTTTAAATTAGGTGGTTTTCAAAATAAATAGGTGTAAAATATTTTTTCACCAAGGTGATTACAATAAAGAAAAAGATCCCATCTCCAGCTCAGACACATGCATGGAAAGATACATACGTTCTTCTTTGTTCTAGGCTAGTCTAGGTGCAGTTCATTATTTAGCCACTAGAGGGTGACTTCCTGAGTATTATTCGGGGAAAACCCACAATTTTGTTATTTATACGATCAGCGAATCACGTATACATACAAAAACAAAAAAAAATTCACTCTAAATTATTCTAATTTATTTGAAGTACACAGAAATATATTTTTGAAGAATTTACACCTGACACAAAAAAATATTTAGTACTTATTTACATTTTTTATAGTTTGATTTTTTATTTATTTTATTATTACTATTTTTATTAAACATTATTTTTTATCATCTTATTATAAAAATTCTTTTAAATGTATTTATCGTAAAATAATTTTTAATGAAATATTATGAATGCTTAATAAAATTTTTAAATAAACATCAAAAATATACGATTCCACGTCAAAATATACTGTATACATCGTGGAGTTTAAGAAGTTTAAAAAGTCGCCCAGGGTCGGTGTTTACAGGTGACGACAATTTCAGCATCGTTTGAATCCTGCACACCCTTAAATCCCTAAAAACTCTAATTATTTACACTCTCTGGTACAATGTTTGTAAACTTGCCTGAGTCGACCATGATGTCCTCGTCGTCGGCGGATCCGTCCTCGTCGCGGAACACCACCTGCTTTCCCTGGCGTATCACCGTCCGAGTCCCGGGTAATCCCTCCATCTTCATGACCACGGCTTCTCCATCAGGCAGCGCCAGTCTCTCCCTGTTCTCGCCTTCTCTGGACTCTGTTCCCGAGCTGGCCGAGGAATCCCAGCACGCCCGCTCGGCTTCCGGTTCCTCCTTGCAGCCCGCGGATGAACCGGGCGGCGAGCTGGTGCCGGGGGGAGCTGTGTACGGCGGCGGTGTAGAAATGCTGATGTAGTCCTCCGGCTCCTCCTTGACGGTTCGACCGAGGGCAGAAAGGTCCGCCCTGGTGCCGGAAGGAAACGGTGGGAAAGTTGCGGAATCGTCAGACTTGCGGTTTTCCGTCGGCTTCTTTTTCTTCTTCTTCATTTTATCGGTTTTCTTGCGTCCTTCGAGGAGGAAGCCTGTGGATTTGGGTCGCTTGTGGAGCTCGGGCTCGTCGTTCGCGGGCCTCTTGAAGCCGCCGAAGCTCTTGCGGCTCTTGTGCGGAGGCTGATCGGGGGAGGGGAGGCCGTCACTGTCCGCCGTGCTACCTGTACTGTTGGGAGGACTCGAGCTGCTCCTGAGTGGCGCCTCCTGCAAACACAGAGGAGGGGTTTAGAGAAACGTGTGATCAAACAACCTGTCTCAAGGTTGAGTCTGGGTTTAGCCACTGAGCGCTCCGACGCTCGTTCAGCTTCACGTCAGCTCGCAAGTCATTCGTTTGCTCTACCACTTAACCCTTCTCGGGTCGCGGCGAGGCTGGAGCCTATCACAGCCGACTCCTGACACCCTGAACAGCTCACCAGTCCATCACAGGGCCAACACACTCACACCTAGGGGCAATCTGGAACAAGCAACTAGCATAACGTGCACGTCTTTGGACTGTGGGAAGAAACCGGAGTACCCGGAGGAAACCCACACGAGCACTCCAGACAGAAACGCCCGAGCCGAGCCAGGACCTTCTTGCTGTGAGGTGCGGAGCCGCCGGTCGGGTCATATTATCGATACGATTTTTAACACCTGAAAGCAACCGATTCATAACTCATCGCTCTTCTGAGCTTCCCAGATAGTTATCTGGGCAAAATGTCACGGAACTACAGGGATTCTGGGTAACAGCGTTCAGTGCTGTGAATTCTGATGCGAGCGTGCAGCAAGAGTGCATTAAAGCCACCTAGTGAAAGGACGATGAATTGGTTTTAATGTAACTGTCGACGCAAAGAAAATATGATAATCATATTCCTTAAAAGTTCTTGCAGGCCACAGAAAACAAGTTGGCGGCCCGGATTTGGCCCGCGGGCCTTGAGTTATACTTGAGAAATTTGACTTTTTCATTAAACTTAAAAATACATGAAAATACATGAAACATTCAAAATACAAACAAGTCTGCTTATATCTACAAATTTAAATATGTAAAAAAAAAATCTAAGTCTCAATACAATCTTTTATATTATCTCTCTCTCTCTCTCTCTCTTAATCTGAAATCTGATCCACCCCTTTTTTTTGGGGGGGGTGGTTGTTTGTTTTTTGCTGGTACAGTATGTGCAAAAAAACTGATCCTGGGTATCCGATAAGCGCCATCTCTTATCAATAATTTAAAAAAATCAATCAATAAATAAAAGAACGACAGGCTATTAGTTCGCATTACATGTTCATGAAATAAAAGAATACAGCCAGGGAAAGGTTCTAGAGGGTTATGTTCATGCTAAAATATTTATACAGCACATCATCCTTCTTTAAAAGCCTTCCGTATGATGTCAGCACGCCATTTTCACCTTTCAGCTCATTTGGTAGTTACAAAAGCAATCTCGTGATGACTTATCACCAAAAAACGGTGTTTAGAAACCTGCTTTAATACAAAAATAAATAAATAAATAAATAGAAACCGGATTGGAGTTGGGCTCTGAATCCCATCCGTCATGCAGTGATGTCAGAACTCTTCCTCTCCTTGCTGACATTTCATGCTGCTTTGCTCGAAGTGACATTTGGAGGGTGAGAATAAATTGCAAATGTGTTTAACCACGTTCAAACCGCATGATTATGACAACAGCAGCAGCAACAACAAGAACTACGACGCTCCAGTGGTTATGATGATTACCCCCAAAAAAGATTAATAAATAAAACTCCCAGCAACAGCAGAGGAAATGAATTTTAATTCCATGCCGTCGTCGTACTGCTCTGCGAGCCACCCGAACGCGTTTCGCTCCTGAAACCTTCGCGCAGTTACAAGGTTTGTGTCTTTAAGAACGTTCGGCTGTGGTGTAAAGCCGCAGGACGACATTAATCACAATTTTGTGCTTGATTTCTTTGAACAAATTACTTTTGAACAAGTTCAGGTTTACTTTCAAAGCTGAAATATCAGCCTCTCTCAATTATGATCTCTACTTCAGTTACTTGTGGGCTTATCCAAAGTTTTTACTTGTTTCGACAAAAGGCTAAAACATACGCATTTACCGAGCTTGTAAATAAAAGTATGTAATCTAATAAACCCATGGTTATAAGGACTCCTTTTATTTTTGCAGGTAGGTAAGAAATGAATGTTGGGCCCCAGGGTTGGTCAGGGAATCAATCAATCAATCAACCAACCACCCACCCACCCACTCCTATTAGTGTCTCCTAATGTCAGTATCTTCCTATAACTTCACACTTCATTCCTCTTATACCACAGCAATTTGGGCAACGGTAGGGTACACCCTAAATCTCAGCAGGCCATCACAGGGGCGAAATACACACAAACACTGACTCCGAGGGTCAATCTGAAACAGCCAATCAGCCTAAAGTGCATGTCTCTGGACTGTGGGAAGAAACCACAGACCCTCCTGCTGTGAGACGGTTGTGCTAAGCACTACGCCACACTGCGCCCTGATCGAGGAATCGTTCACGTCAATTGGCTGCTCTTGACTTGACTTGACTTGAACAGGTGTCTCAGTCTCACACACAAACAGTCGAAACCAAAATACTCTCCTCACCTCCTGTGGATATGGAATATAGCCTGCATAGGCCAGGACGAAGGTGCAAAACTTGTTGAAATCTTCCACTGTCCTTTTCCTTTTGTATGTCGGACTGTAGCTCTGCGATTGGGACACAGTACATATACATTAGGATCATACACGTCAAAGTATCTCACAGAGAAAAGCATGCAGCACAGAGTCAACGGCATTGTGAGATGCTCAGGAGCAGATAAGCACAAAGGAACTGCCAGTACGCTCAGGCTTGACATTGATATTAGGTTTTTTTAAATAAATAAATAAATCACACACAAAAAAAAATCCCATAAGAGTGCTACACCCTGATCAATATAAAAAAAGAAAAAGATAAATAAGTACATAAGCAAATAAATAATTCAGCTTGTAATTTAGTTCATAGATACAAGGCCTGCTGTTCAGAACTGGGAACAGGGAAACAGTTTGCCTAAATTAACGTGCTTGTTTTATGTACTCATTCATTTAAAGATTTTAAGCATTATGTAATTTAATGGACTGGACAAATAAGCATGTACAACACATATGATTTGATTCTGTCAAAATGTAAAACCACGAATGACATCCAGGCATGAGCTGATACGCTATACAGACGAAACAAACATATCCATATCCATATCCAGCAACATATCCATATCCAGCAATTTAGACTCCTTCAATAAATAATAAATAATAAAAGACGTCACCATCACAACAATCAAACGCGTTTTTAATCAATAATCAATCAACTGTGCATCTACAACAGCTGTGATTAAATCTCCCCTACTATAAAACCACTCCAACCAATCAGATTCGAGAATTCAAAAGCGCCCCGTCGTCCCGTCCAAGATATCGCGAGATTTCACCGCCATCCCAAATTGCACACTAAGCTAAGCTAACGGGATTATCGGCAACTTTTCCCCCTTCACTTAACAAAACATCGCGTTTAGACGCTTCAACACGAAGGATTTGACGCATGCGACGCACAAAACCAGTTTAATGTTGACAGAAAACGAGTTCATTTCCAAAAATGATGCGGTGATGTTTACCTTTTATTTTGGAAATAAATAAATAAAACGGTGTCCTTTGCTAATATCGACCACCTGTCATGTTAGCAATGCAAGATAACAGCGTTAACATGACAACACGGCTTCATTTCCGACTTTTCAACACTAATTACTGATAACAAATCCTACTTAAACTTGTTAAAATGTGTTTGTGTTAATATAGTTCATTATGTGCTGCTAGTTCTCGCTAAACCGCATCACTGACTGAGCAAAAACAGCACATACAACCGAACAAAACAACATTATTAAATATATTTGTATGGATTAAAAAACGAGTTCTCCGGTATTCTATTGTTCCAAAGTAAAACATTAAGTGAACATTTACTACATGTTTTCAAAGCTTTCAACGTTTTTGCTAATCAACAAAAAAGTAGTGATGCTAGCTGGCTAGTCAAAAAAAACGGGGGATGTTTGTTTGTTATGCTAGCACGCCTCATACATCCGTAACATTTTGTAAAAAATATATAGATATATGTAAAATAAATGTATACACTAACTGAAACATACACAAAACGTGTCACTTTTGTAAAATATTTTCCAGAATAGTTTTATTTTACCAGCCAGCAACCTGCAACAATAACTAGCATTCAAAAAAAACTAGCAAGTTGTAACTATCGAAGCGATTTACTGCTTTAAATTAAAACATCTATACAACTAATTAAATAATTTGTAAAAGCCAGACACCAAGTTTAACAAGTAAGTTTCACGAATTTTAAACATTATCAGGTTTTTTTTGGTGCTAGTTAGTTGTTATACAAGGCTAGCAAAGTTCTTACTCTGCAGCATTAAGAAAATAACCATAATTGTTTATTCTAAACACACACACTATTGCTTTCAAAAGATATATTTTAGAAATATTAAGAGGTTTATACTATGTATAATACATACGAATAATAAACATAGAGCATACATTCCGTACCTGTGAGTCGAAAGCAGATGTTTTAACATCGGAGTTGTCCATTTCTGTGAAGAATCTCGACACAGAATTCGACTCACTGCAAAGTTTCATAAGAAATAAATGTCAAGGAGCGCACAATTTGTTCAAAAAAAAGAAAAATAATTAAACGTGTCAGAAGTCACACACAGACATGTGCATATGTTTACACAATTGTCTATAAATCAGGCCAGTGTGAAGAAATATACATGATATCTGTTTATTTTTTCGTAAATTATGTTTACACATATAATATATCAGTGTCTCATTTTCTATTTTGATTGCTGTTATGATTATTATAATTAAAACGATATTTATAAATGGATAATTGCTAGCATGTTAGCTAACTAGCTAAACATGCACATTCAGCCATGTTGGCTAACATCTATGTTGCTGTGAGAGAGTTACTTGATTTTATATAAAATATCATTACTGTGAAACATGTTTACATTGATTTGGAGATAGTACATCGAGTTAGAAAACCAACTTGATAACTTTACCCAGCTGTCCACTTCGAACTAGCACAAACTAATTCACATGCTAACGCTAATACCGCTGACAGCTATCGGTAGACAACTCATATTTGATGTTGTGGTTGTTTAAATTGTTGACATGGTGTTTGTGCAAACCATCTGTTGTGTTGTCAGAGTTTCGTGCAATAAACACCGAGCATAATTTCTTCAAAAAGCTACAAGCAAGATGTCAATAGTGTGTGTTAGCATGACTAACCTGACTAGCCGTCTAACTACTTATGGAGTTACAGTTCAGTAAAAGTTGAATTCTTGATGAATTAAGTTTGACGTTTGTACCTCAAAACGACGACCCGAAGCGATGACAGACGACGGGACGATCAGGATGTCGAGTGTAAATTCCCAAATTGGCGTATATTTGCAGACAACAGGTATAATGTGACTCAGAAGTGCAATAATACAAACGCAAAGCTTCAAAAAAAAAAAAAATTCTCCAAACCTTCCCCCAGACAGGCACAACGGGCAGGCTGAGCTTTCAGCAGGAGCCTTCAAGCACATCAACTCTGCACACGGATCTGCGCAGGAGGAACGGTGAAATTAAAACCGTATAGCTCAACAGAACAACAACGAACGAATTATCGGAGTGTCCTAGAAGTACAGTAGAACTCTAAAATACACCAAAAGTAAGTCAACACCTGTTTATCGCACCTATATGTCCTTGTTAAACATCTAATAACAGACATTCCCCTGTGCCTGCTCTGGGTGGCATAGTGGCATAGTGTTTAGCACATCAGCCCCACATCAGGAAGGTCTTGAGTTCGAGTCCCATTGTGGAGTTCCCCTTGCATACGTGGGAACAAATTGATTGTTCCAAATTCAATACTGAAGTTCAACTGTTGTGTGTGTGTTGGCCCCACAATGGTCTGGTGAGCTGTTCAGGGGTACCCCTTCTTTTCTAAGTGTTAGCTGAGATAGGCTCCAGCCTCCCCATACCCCTAATAGGAACAAAGTGGTTTGGCAGATGAGTAAGTGAAAGTGTGCTGTCTTAGCTTAATAACCAACCCTTTTAATGTTGGTCGTATCTGAAGGAATTTAAAATAAAAATAAAAAAAGCAAGACAAGACCTAATTTATTTGAAAGGATTTCTATACAATCAAAATGATCACATATGCCTGCATTCAGATGAATTCGTTTTTAGGTGCTGGGAATGCATTGTTGCATTTTTATAACTGGATGAATTTTGGCACAAATACACTTTTGGATCTTAAAAGCATAATTGAGGATGATATTTAGATGTTCGGGGCTTTGGAAAGTGATCACATTATCAGTTGACCTGTGTTGCACTCTTGTCCTGAGCATCTAGTGCCTATTTTTGCTTATTCAACCTACAAGAACATGTCATTGGGATGTTGAGGAGGTTTGGGGTGCAATCAGTGTTCCAGATCATCCCATGGGGATGACGTCAGCTCTCTGTGCAGGTTGTTTCAGTTCTTCCACTTCAGTCTCACCAGTGTCCACCAAGACAGAGTTGGTGCCAGTTCTTTTATGTTTAAGAGCTTAAAAACGGATTCTTGTTCAGGAAAGCTGGTCCAAGCACGATGCCACGGCTTTGTCGGTCTCGAACAAAAAAACAGCTTATGTCCGGATTTGTGGTTGGGATTATCATGAACATCAAGGCCAATAAAAAATTGTGACTGCCATAGAAAAAATACAGAAAGAAATAAAAGAAATACAAAGAGCCAGGGTGTTGTTTAATCTGCCTAGTAAAGTAGACCACCATTTTTGTTGTGTTTGATGGTAGAGTTGCTGGGAAAGAGAACGCACATAATGATGTATATACACTGATGTAATGCCGTGGCCCAGTGATGCCTCACCAGCCTCTAGAAATGCAAACCGGTTCTTATAGGGTTCACAAGTGAACCCAAATCTGAAACAGCACTAGCACAATCTAGATCTAGCACCTAGTTCATGGAAATTAAATAAAAATCTGTCTACACAGAATTCAAACACAGGGCATTATTATGCTGGAGCAGGTTTGGGGCTCATAGTTCCAGTGGAAAAACTAGTAATGTTATTGTAATGGAAATCAGACAGCGGCTAGAGTGATACTCAGTTCTGACTCTTGATCTTTTTCACTGTTTGACAAGTTGAAGTGGGTAACAATTTGTGAAAAGGCAAAGCTAAAAAGCTCTGCTTACTTTATGAGCGGATTTAAGGTAACTTCCCTAGCAATCTTGAAGACATATTAGCAACAAACCTCTCAATTCTCTGCACAAACAAGTGCTACGTCATAGCAGTCCTGATTTTGTTTGCCCTAAGTTCTAAAGCAGAAGGAAACAGAAGAAGGCAGATGGTTTGCAGCTAGTGCCATTAAAGAACGGAATAATTTACCTGATTTGTTATGGAATTAGTTGAGTTGATTTTTTTATACCTAGTCTGATTAAAGAGGCAGCACAGTGGGGTACAAGGACGTTTCGACGTTGAGTTCGCTTGATCTACCTATGATTGCCCGGGTTTCCTCTGGGTACCCCGGTTTCTTCCACCAGTCCAAAGACATGCACATTAGACGCTTGGCGTGAGTGACGGTGTGAATGTTTGGGTGTGTGTTGGCCCTGCAATGGGCTGGTGAGCTGTTCAGGGTGTACCATTCCTGCGCCCAGTGTCAGCTGATAAATTTTTGAGGTATAGGAGGAATAAGGTGCGCAGCTGTAAAATGATAATCATATTTGGGTTTGAAACATTACATTTGGTTCATCACACGGTTACATTAATAAATTATTCTTATTATAACAGCATGACACAGAGTGTTTTATCCTTTTTCATACTCATAATTTGTCATACGTGAATCAGGGTCACGGCTGATTTTAGTGTTTTGATTTGAGGAAGTGGAGGAGGAAGCCGGGCTCTTAATGGTGGTGTAGAGTTTAGCATTGCTATTGATTCGATTTCCTTTTTCCTGCTTCAGCTTTTTTTCTCTGCATGTCCTCCAGCTGTTTAATGAATGCTGCTAATGCTGAGGTTGGGATTATTTGTGATGTGTCAACTGCACACAGAATGAGAGAGAGAGAGAGAGCGAGAGAGAGAGAGGGGTCGGGGAGGAGAAACGGATCACATGACACTGTGTGCCAGTACAGCAGAGGCTAGTGTGTGTAGAGGTTTGTGTGAGTGTGTGTGAGTGTGTGAGAGAGAGAGAGAGAGAGAGAGAGGGGGGCAATTGCTGAGTCAGTGTGTGAGAAGATTCTTCATCTGTTCTCTTCTCTCTGTGAGTATTACGCTTGTATCCTCTCCCCTTTCTTTACCGAGAATGTTTAATAACTTCCATTTCACGTCCTGGCATGTCTATATTCACTTCCAGGTCAAGCTTCAGATCTATGTCCAGGTGTTATATTACCATGCAGATCCGGCAGGGCCAGCTAGCGATCTGATGCACTTGAGAAGGAAAACAAACCTACAATGTCCATTTATTCACCCTGATCCGTTATCCATACAGACAAGGCACTGTAATGCATAGCTATTTAGATCCTCTTCATACTTTAGGTCTCACCCCAACCACCCAGACTTGCCCTCTAATCCTCTTGAAAATATCAGTCTGGAACTTGTTTTAGTCAAACCCTGGCATGACTAACATCACCGCACACCAAGTAAACACTAGTTTCAAGTCTTGCGATGGTAGGGTGTTTGTCATGGCCTCTATAAGACATTATGACAAAATTACAGATAGATTTTATGCCCAGCTATAATATTACTGCCGCCTAGTGAAGCAAACTGTAATTGTGGCTTATTCTTAGTTAAGTTTCACTTTCGTTTGGGAGCGGTGGGCGAGCACCTCCCTTAGCAAAAAGTAGTTTATTCAAGTGTACTACAAGTATACTAATTTTATACTAAAACTGACACAGTATACTTG
>JBCNYG010000021.1:2230943-2241692 GCA_039654305.1 Porochilus rendahli
GGATCTGGGATCAAAATGGGACTCTCCATGGTGTGACCCATCCCCAGATCTCAAGGTAACAGTGGAATGCGACCTGTACGACCCGATATCACGCCCGGTGATTACCACCACAGGTGTTATATACATCACAAATCCTTTACTCGGAATTTCTTCAGCCACCTGTACCACGACTCCATGCTGGCTTGAATCATTAGTTTGGACTTGGTTGACCGGTGTTCAGGTTATGGATGCTCAACCATCTTGGTCAACACAGACCCCTTGAACACCTGTTGAGATTTGAATCCTGCACCACAGGAGACGGCCCATGGCTGAAACAGACGTCTCTCGTAACCGTAAGTGAAAGATATTGTCATAATAAGCCACGGTGAAACATGGCACTCGTCACTGTTGGCTTCCCTGCTGTTAAACGTCGCTGGTGTGCTCGGAGCGCTCATGCCGGTGCTGGCGTGGGGCCCACATACTGACGGGGTGAGAAATGCACTGAGCAGGCCTGTGGCTCTGTCTGCTTTTCTTACCATCACACCCATTGAAAATGATTTAGAAGGAAAATCCCATTCTTGAGCTTGACAGTGCTTCAGAGGATAACATTAAACAGTCGCACGATGCGTGCTCTTGATGTAGAAGCAGACCGGCGTTAATATTTAATCACCTAACGCAAGCAGAATTCAGAATCAGTTTAAAAAACCTCAGCATGGCAAGACGCTCAAGAGAAACGTGTGCATCGGACAGGGGGCCGACAAAACGAGAAACGTAAAGTCTTTAAGACGTTTGACGTGGGGCTCCGGGTCATAGAACAGGTCCAGAGAAACGCAGAATGACTAAATCAACATCAAAAGAGCAAACGTAATAAAAGTTAGTACTGTGCATCCCGATTGCTGTTTCATGTGCAAAGAAGCGGAAGATAAATGAAATCAGGGTTAAGAGGAGAACAACGCATTCCTTTAGTCTATCCAGTGTAAAGACAGTATGCGTGTTCCTACAATGCAGCCGCGGCAGGTATGCACCTTCCCGAGTTCAGGCTTCACACGTTGCCATGGCGCAGATGGCCACAGGGTGGGAATAGAGGAGGGGCTGCGAGATGAGGGCTTTTTGATTTATGACTCTACGACTGTATTTCATCACAGCCGAGCTGTCTCACGCCACAGGCTTGCTTTTCGACAAATCCCGAGCATGTTTGGTTTAAGGGGCGTATGGTATCAGATGCTTCCCTCAGACCTTTTCCAAAGCACGAGGGGCTTATCTACACTTCATCTCCCACTGCGCCGACTTAGCCCTGACACAACACTGACGGCACCGTTAAACTCAAACTAGGGTCCCGTACTCGAGCAATATCCATGGGTTAGCCAGCTGCTTTAGTGCCCCAGGTTTGGCCTGTGCTGTCCTAATTAGGCTTCCGAGAGGTGCTGAGGAAAACGAGACGTGATCAGCAAGATTATCAAGTAAAAAAAAATAAAATAAAAAAAAAAGACAATCCCAAGGGAGCGATCATGCTGAACTCAGAAGAAACAGATGTTGAAGAAGTCTAAAGTGTTTGTTTTGGACTGAACTCCCCTCTACTGTGGCTAAAATTAAAGCCAGAAGGAAGTCCAGGGAAGCCACATGGACAATACTTTGGTCTAATCTAGAGAACTTGCTCTACCTGATTGATGCACCATTTAAATAAAGGCTTTTGGGAACCAAGAGAACACGTTAATGAAGCGCGTGCAGTGGAATCTAACCGCAATCGACCTGCACAGTATCAAACCAGCTTCAATCACAGCTATTAACGGAAATATCTGTGCGAGTTACTGACACTACTCTGAAGCTGATATTTTTTATTCAAAGCAGTAATTTGCCGATTTGCTGAATCCGTTTAGTTACTTTTACTTTTAATGCATAAAACGCCCACAATACAAGTAAACAAGCTCGAAACATTACCAAGAGCCCATAAAGCAAAACTTATTCCCTGTGGTTGACCATCCCACATCGAAAAGAATTAAGTTCTGACTCTGGAGTCTCCTTCTCCCACATCAACAAGTAAAAACATCTGCCAAAAATCCCTGTGAAAGTTACTACAGAACCAGTAACATTAGGACGAGCGTGTTAGTACTACTTTCCAAGTCTCTCCGTCCATCTGATCATAACCTAGAACACACGAGGAAGCTGGAGCTAATTGCTGATGACTTTGGGTGAAAAGCACCCCAAACAGGTCCCCGATCCGTCACAGGGCCAACGCCAACGAGAACAATTCCGCCACATTCACACCTATGGACCATTTGCAGCAGCCAAATGCTGCACACGCTACGTGTACACTGTTCACAGGCCGGGTCTTAAAGCCTCAGGCCCTAGGTTCGTTCTCGGGTCCAATAATCAATAAACTCAAAACCATGATGCGCAGACCAACTTTAGACACAAAGAATTACGATGTTCGGAATTGAACACTGAGAAAGTTCACGTGATAATAGCACAGCCGGCTGCGGTCGTGCAGCCAGAGCGTGGAAACTTGACTTCATGCGTGGCCATCCTGGCTGAGTTGTCAGTAGGAGCAGCCTTTATTGTGATAGTGGTGTTGATAACGAGGACTCTTGTGCAGGTGGTCGCCCCCACGTAGTTAAAACAAATGGAAAAAAAATTCCATATGCAGCATAATTAATCGCTTTCTGCAACCATTTAGCACAAGAGCTTGCTGACGGATATCATCCAAAACACTCCAGGAATGCATAAGGGGGTTGGTGGTAAAACGTGACAGTACAGTTAACCCCCAGTGGTGAAGCATAGACCACAGAACAGGATGCATCTTGAGAGGTTTTTTTGTTTTGTTTTGTTTTTGTGCCGTATATGGGATTTCCCCCTATTGCCAATCTTCAAACACATCCACCTCAGCATGAATGGAGGGAGTTAAGCTCTATCCTGATGGGTTATGAACCACTGAAAGATTTTGTGGTGGAATATCGTCTATATTTGTCGCGTCACCTTCACATTCATGCTCTTTACAATAATTTGAATGCATCTCGATTGCAATTTTTATATAATGTGCAGTCCAAAGAATTTTATTACAACACCTTGATGTGGAGAACTCTGTGCACACTGTAAAGAGGTTTCACGTAAGACCCAGAAGAACCTTTAACATCCACGTCGAAGTTTCATCTCAACATCAGCCCACACATTGTTTCATTGTGGGACTTTTATTTATTTATTTTAAACCAATTTGGTATTAAATCACACTTTGCATTCTGCGGTGGAAGGAAATGCAATTTGCATGAACAGCAATTTTTTTTACATGAATCAAGGAAAACACCATGCTAATCTTAATTCTTTCAATTATTTCTGCTATTTCTTTACAGACTTGACATAAAATCCCAGACATCCACCACATTTGAGGCATTTATTCGGAAAATTATGACCAAAAGATTTTAGACCTACCTCCACAACAAACCCATAATAATCTCATTTAAAACTGAAGTTTAAAAAAAAAAAATAAATAAATAAATAATAAAAATTAAAAAAAAATTAAAAAAATTTAAAAATAAAATAAAACTGAAGTTTAACGTGTTTTGCCTCTGTTTCGTAAATTCCTACACATGGGCACACATTCCAAAAACATGGATGGACGATTAAAAAATTGCATCTCTAGCCTTTGTAAGGTTTCATTTTTTTTTTATTCCAGATTACACCCAACCTTTATTCTTAAATACGGAATCATTGTACTGTATATTTAAACAGGACTCTGAACTTACAGCTCATCCAACTCATTACAATCCAACCTGGGGGGAGGGAGGGGGAAAAAAAACAAGGTGAAAGAACGCATCGCCACGCATTTTGCTCTTCGATGTTAGGAGGTCTATCAACACCTCAGAGGCAATGTTGATCTAGAACTGAGACAGTGCTCCGAAATTTCCTTCATCATCCATCATTGAGTGCAACGTTACAGCATTTATTGACACTTACTGCTTTTGACACCACCGACATGGATCAGCATGTTACATCGCCCAAGTCGGCAAGGCGTTTCAAAATCCCGGAGTTGACGCAGAACAGTTGCACGCTTGAATAAGCTCAAAGACAGGGGTGACTGTGTAAACATGTTTCATATTCAGCAAAGAATTGCATTCGCATACTTAGAATACTAATGAAAGCCAGGTCTAGAGGACAGCGATGAGATCTCGACAAACAGAACCGCAATCGGTGAGCACGTTATAGAACCGGTTCTTTTGCATGGCTGGTTGTGTTCCTGGGGATTCTGATGTATTATCACAGTGCGCCCTCTGCTGGCAAAGAGTTGCTACACTTCAACATCAGGGAAATGTTACATGAGCTCATAGTTTAAAGTGGGGAAAATAAACGGCTCGTAATCCAAACTGTCCTTCTGACAGATAGACGTAAACGATATGAAGGCAAATAAGGTACAAGTTTAATAATCTTTAAAAGAATGCATATACAGTACAAAGGACAGACTTCATACATAGCATTTGGTCTTACACTGAAACAAAACACAAAACAGGTTATAAACGACAGGAAATCAGATCAACCCTGATCCAACCGGGCGACTCATCCGACATCAAAATGGTTACACCAGTAAGAGGTAACGCAACCCTGAATTTGATCATATTTTTTTCCCCCTTCAATTAATTTTTTTTATTTTTGTGTCGCCTATTAAATATCAGGTGGATCAGTGTTTTGCTGGGATCCGGCCCATAAAGGATAGAAACAAAAATGTGACAACCATTAAAGGGGAGGGATAGGGTGTCAGAGAGGAAGGGGGAACACTGACAAAAAGGGAAAGAAAGAAAAAAAAAAAAAAGGACCAACAACAATAAGGAGTCTAAACCATGTCGTCGGCTTACGTTATTATTAATTACAGAAGTCGTTAACCTATGTGAAGGAAAACAGAGGTGCTTTCCTCCATGCAGGACACATATTCAGAGAAGGGAAAAAAAAAAGAAAGAAAAAGGAAAAGAAATATGCTTCTGTGGTCCCTGGCATTGCAGAAGGTAAGACACGCCGCTTGTTCTGCTAACACTGTTAGAAGCTCCCTGTGTGCGGGAACCCGATTCTGCTGCGACGAGTCCTTTACTATATTCAGCTCTTATTTACACGTGGTTACTCTTTCAGACTGCCTACGAAGTGGGGACATTGGCAAGGTAAGAGGATCTTCTAGGGATTTTTTTAATCTATTTATTAATTTTTAAGCACTTCTGGTGACGTTCTAGTGTAAAAGAAGAGATTAGAAGTCGAAGTCCAACTATGCTGGAGAATCCATACGGCTACTAGCGGACGCCTCTCGCGCCAGTAACCATTCGACCCTACGCATCGCTGATCAAAAACTCGGTTACATAACAAAATCCACGTCTTTACGCTTCACTTTGACGTAACACGTTTCAAATGGAAATCTAGACAAATCTGCTGGATGATCGGGAGCTCAAAAACACATCGGAGCTCCCTCTGTGTGCAGGGTGGAATTTTTTTTTTTTTTGGTTTGTTTTTTTTTTTTTAAGATTATATTTATTGCAGAGCACAAAAAAAAAAAAAATAATAATTCACTTTTTTTTTTAGGCATTGCTTTTTAAGAGTACAAAGCTGTTGGCCAGCCTTAGCAAAGGAAACGAGGGGAGAGAGAAATAAAGGACGCTCATAGCAGCACACATTTACGCTTCTTCTTGGGCTCGGGGGGCTCCAGGGCTGCCAAAATCGCCTCGTCAAATACATTCTTTAGGCCTTTCTGTGGACACAAAGCAGGGAAGAGATGGAAACTCAATGAGGGTTAACACTTACGCATACAAAAAATAAAAATAAAATAAAATGAGGGAGTGAACCAGACAGCACTGCGGTGTGGACCATAGAGTGAATATTAATGCAAAAAAATAAAATAAAAATAAATAAATAAATAAAGGTTTCACATGCGAGAGGGACTCTGACATGAGAAAGCAATGCTTAAGGAGTTAATGCAAATGTTTTAAAAAAAATCAAATAAACCACAACATTTATCTTAACATTAACATTCACAGATAAAGAGAGTTGCTTGGGTCGGATCGGGACATGCTAACAGGTCGTTCTGTTACAAAACAAAGTGGACGTGACGCGAACAGAGCTCAGAGACACGAAAGGAATGGTCAGGGGATGCACAAAAGCAAACAAACAAACAAAAAAGACGCCCTAAAATAAAATATGATCCATGTGAAGTGGTACAAAGCAACACAAGACACTGTTTTGGTGCATCACGGTTATTTTAGACACATTTTCATACAGGGAAAAAAATTAATCCCTTGTGCCGTGACGCAGGATGATCCGATTACACGAGAGTTCATTTAATGTCACGTGGCTGCAGACGCCGACGTAACTCCATGATGTTACTACAGCGTACGCTATCAGTCCCAGATCGCCTTCACCTGCTGCACTACACGCACCGACCGCGGCACGATTTCCATCAGGTGGATTCATTCCATCGTGTTCGGTTCAAGGAGCACGTGGTTACACGATGTACGGCCAAAGGTATGCGGACACACTTCGTAAGTGGTTCAGTACGTGGTTCTACCCTACATTGCTGCCTCACTGCTTAAAACTCAAAATTGCAGTAAACGGTATGGAGTGAAAGAAAGCACAGATTCTGAGACCACAACGTCACTCAGCACCCTTAGAATGAACTTGAACACCTTTATCCCGCATTAACACACTTAAAATAACAAGCTGGTTTGCTTGATTGTCATCGCCACTGTTCTTTAGCCTCGTCATGACCAAAACATGCCGGGGTGGCGGCACTCGAGGTAATATAGTTAGCGTACAGGTGACACGTTGTCCTCGGCAAGAGGCTGATTTTCATGGAGAAAAAGGATTAGCATCACGCTAAGACGCACACACACAAAGCACACACTTCTGCTGTATTATCATGAGCGAGAGAGAGTGAGAGAGAGCGAGAGAGACAGAGAGAGACAGAGAGAGACAGAGAGAGACCACGCTGGTACTTGTGTTTTAAACACCCTCAAAAAAACTTCCGACACAGAATGGCGATTTTAGGTGACCTTTATTAATGACACATCATTTCACAAGATAAGTAAATCCCAAGACGGTGCACCTGATCAATAGCACCTGACTGTAAGGTGTAGCCTTGATATTATGTTCAGAATTTAATTTCTATGTTACAATAACTGCAGTATAAAATAATACACTGAAATCAGGAATGAAGAGGAAGATGAAAGATTCTTAGCGCAATACGTTTGAGCTGCTTGGTCAGTGTACCTCTTTGGCTCCGCCCACTCTCTCCAACCGTAGGAATGAAGAAATGAGAAAGCAACGATTGACAACATGTGACCTAATCGTTGTTACAGGTTTAAATAATGTAAAGAAAGAAAGAAGAAAAGAAAAAAAACAACAACAACTAACAATAATGATAGTAATATAATAAACTTCTCCACAACTGGAGAGAACAAAACAACCTCCATTTAATACAAGAGGTGATGAATATGGCAAAAGGAAGAAACCTTAAGATAAATAATTGCACAGAGAGAGAGAGAGAGAGAGAGAGAGAGAGAGAGAGACTTCAGTAATATGAAGCAAGAAACAAAAAGACATGCTTCATTTGTTAGCAATCAGGAGCAAGAGGTAAACTAGGAAGCAGCAAACATCTGGAGGAGAAGTTTGGCGTCATAAAGAAAGAGAGAGAAAAAAAACGAGACTTTAGAATATACAGCACTTCCGCTTTCGCTGCGTTTCGGGCGGTTCGAGAGCAGCTAGGATAGCTTCGTCAAATACATTCTTCAGACCTCTCTACAAACACAGAGGAAGAAGGAAAAGAATAAGCAGCAAGGTTAGCAGGTACAGCACACAGACGTTAGGAGGAAAAAAAAAAAAGAGCCTGAGAATGACAGTGCGGACAGATTTCAGAAAAGCGTCTCGTAAAGATGAGCTGAAAGCCTCCTCTGTGAAGAGGAAGGAAACCCCATGAACCGCAGAAGAACTGAATGTGAATGACGTGGAGAGGAGGAACTTGTGTCAGTAGCTCTTGCACCATTGGGAGAGGAGCTGGTGAATTTGCAACAATTTGGTTTTTTTAACGTGTCTTAACGTACGTACAGCTCGAGGCCGCGTCCAGATATGCAAATGTTCAAAACTGGCACTAAACACTGATATGAGAACTTAATTTTCTTTTTTTCTTTTAAGATTTGACAAATAATTCACAGTAATATTTAATTTAATAAGGAGTTCTTTCATATCCTTCCAGTTTGGGGCAATCAGACTCTAATGTCCAGCTTCCTTTAGGCTTTGTGTTTGGGAGGGGTGGGGGGTTGGCTTTAAAGTATTATTAAACATCAGAGATGAATAAATCACGATTACTAGTATAGCATAATAACGTAATTATAATGTTTTCTCATATATATATTATATATATATATATATTATATATGGCCCATCACAACAAAAGTTGTTGCAATGGTTCAAGTACAGTGGGTATTAAGTCTGAAATTATTAAATAAATCTTTGAACTTTAAACGTAATTTTCTCCAAAGCTGTTCAGTTATCAGCCAGAAAATAGTACCAATAGCTCCAAATTAAAAAAGTCCCACGTACTACCTACTCTGATGTGATGGGTCACGTGTATGAATAGTTCACTTTCTTAGGATAAGTAATTACTGAATGAAGTGAGATATGATCTGGAGAATTATTCGTACGAGGCGGTGTTATTCAGAGGTCAAAGGTCAGACCATTCTTCGTTTCACACGAACGCTGAATACTACAGGGGTTTTATTATTCATTCACTATACGCATACGGAATATAAACAGTGCGGGATACGCTTGCTTCATTTACACGACATACACAGCAATCCCACAGAGCAAGCTCTAAATGAAACCTCAGCAAATGACTACACGACAAACACACCACAATGAAACGAACCGACTGTGTCTCTGAGCCTCTGTACAAACTCTTCCACTTTGTTCACCGGCAGCGTTTTCGTTAAACTTACCTTAAAATCGGCGTCAATGGGAAAACGTGCACGATTTAACCGATGAATTAAAGCATCAATCGAGCGAATGTTAAAAGCAGATGTTAGAACAAGCAAACACGTACTCGTGATTCGTTCAGCGTTCTCAAAAACCACAGAAACGCTCTTCCATCTTTATAAAGTTAAACAGGAACCAATTCACTGAGCGATTCTGATTCCGCGCTTTCTGATGAGCGTGAATCTTACCTGCGTTAAAGCAGAGCACTCCACGTACTTGACGGCCTTCAGGTCTCGGGCCAGCTTCTCGGCCGTCTCCGGAGTGATCGGCTTCTGTTTGTTCTTGGCGAGTTTCTCGATGGTGGACGGGTCGTCTCTTAGATCGATCTGCGTCCCCACGAGCAGGAAGGGGGTCTTTGGACAGTGGTGGGTGATCTCCGGTACCCACTGGGAAATGAAACAGACATTCTTTTATGAAAAAAAGGGGGGTGGGGGGGCTTGGGGCAACGACAAATTCACTGATGGGTGCGAGACCAACCTTTTCTTTGACGTTTTCGAATGAAGAAGGGGAAACGACGGAGAAACAGACTAAGAAGACATCTGTTTGGGGGTAACTCAGAGGTCGTAATCTATCGTAATCTTCCTGACCTGTAGGAGGACGAGATCGGGTTGAGTCCACATGAATGATTATAACTCATCTCACTGATGCGCCTGAGCTCGTCTGGATTAGATCGTATGAGCAGTACGGAAGCACTTTGGTTTAAACCCACAGGAACAGACTGGCCGTTATAACGATCTACAGCCTCTATTCTGCTTTTAAAAGTTACACAGTTACGACACGTCATAATTCATTTGCAATTTGCGTGGAGTGGAGGAGCAGCCGGAAATGTGCAGGAGGGAATGCAATGCATGCAATCCAACCAATCACGGGTGTTCCGATCTACATTCCGGAGAAAATGCGGCACATGTTCGATGCATCATAAAGTGTAAACAGGCCGTAACAATCACCTCTCGTGTTTTCCAGACAGACAGAACAGACAGAAACCCAAACAACCCTGCATTCATCCCCAAGTCCTCTTTTCACCACCAACCAAATAACCAGGACTTCTTCCACCAGAAAACTAGAAACTAAACTGGCAATGTTCAAAGACTAAAACATTAAAAACACAAACAAGTTCACTCTCCAGTCATAACTCAGTAAGACAAAATACTTAAAATAATTTCCCATCAACACTCAGTGATGAAAATATTGCTTGTACTGGCGCGAGAATAAATTCAAGAACTCCATCACGTGACACTAAGACAGCCATGCACTTGTGCCCATATTGCTTCAGAAGACTTAATGACTTCCAGTGCCAACCCCAACCACACACAACTGAGAAAGGAAGTCAGACGAATCGTTTGTCTTTCGTTCCATTTAAACACATACAGAGGACCCTGGCAGCATTGGAAAGCCTGGAATGCAACACGATTTTTTTATTTATTATTATTATTTTTTAATCCTACAACAATGATAAGAAGTCCGGCACTCCTCCCGTTCCTGTATGAATCAGCATCTTGAACTAGTGTTTCATTTTTAATCTGCTCAATGCATTGTACCTGCAGTATCGAACAGTCCCAGGGTGTAGGGTTCTCCACCAATCATAACCGTAACTGCATAGTTATCAAACACCTGGAAAAAAAAAAAATACACAAAAACTTACTCCACATGGAAATATTTAAACGTGGGTGTGTATGAGAGAGAGAGAGAGAGAGGAGAGAGAGAGGAGGGAGAGAGAGAGAGAGAGAGAGAGAGAGAGAGAGAGAGAGAGAGAGAGAGAGAGAGAGAGAGAGAGAGAGA
>JBCNYG010000021.1:2260399-2271712 GCA_039654305.1 Porochilus rendahli
CCGAGCTGGGAATCGAACCCAGGACCTTCTTGCTGTGAGGCGGACGTGCTAACCGCTACACCACCGTGCCGCCCTGACTCGAAGGTTCTGATATGCAAATCTTCATGACAGCTCGATTAGTATGCAAATACATATGTCGGTCATATGGTGACACTGAGTGCATGTATTTGGCATTCTCCCCTGAAAACGTATACGTAAGATTGAGCCGTGGTCTGAAAACCTTTCTATGTATACAATCAAGCACTGTTCCAGCAAGATAAACAATAATAATAATAACAATAATAATAATAATGTAATAAATTATGTTACTAAATGATTTAACTAATATTTTATACTGTCTTATTTGTACAAAACATTCATGGTGACATAAACTAACATTATACTCGCATTATCACTAAGTTTTGATGTGCAAAGTCCATATGACCCCGTGCTATCCTCAGAAGTGCACTCTATAAAGTACGAACGAAAGGCAGTGTAGAGCACGACTCTCTTACAGAGGGGCCGACTTTTAGCTTAGCCCACTTTAATGCTGTGAGGTAAAAGGAACTTTCTGGATTTCTCGTGAGGGCTGAAACAAAAAAAAAAAAAACAGAAATGAAACCTGCATTTCAGCAAAAAGTGACAAGAGGAACTAACTTGTCTCCCTCAGGCGCCACAAAAACAAAGAAAAGTAATAAAATCTCTGGTTAAACTCCAATCACAGAAATAAACACTGATCCCAACCTGCTCTGAGGTTACAGCAGTAAACAATTCTGCTTTATTACAGCGCAGAGAATTATTTTCCTAATCACTGCTTATAAAAGTATTACTTTTAAGCTAAATTGCAGAAAATAATATTAAAAGTAAACATTTTAAATAACCAGACCTGCACCTTCAGTTTAAATTTCTCAGTTCAAGATTTAATTACAGCTAACTTATGTGACTATAAAATATAATTACTGAGTAAAAGTTACAGCCTGGTGACTGTCAGCTGTGTATTCAGACACACTTATTATATTACACCAGCCTGATATAAACCAGCCCTGTTATTTCTGTTACTCTGTAATTCACTAGTAATGAATAATCCTGGTGTTTTCTCCACTGTGTGTTCTCTTCTTACCTATGGTTGGTTTGCCAGGATGACTCGGTAAACTCACAGCTTTATCCATGCTGCTGCCCTGATATTCACTTGTATTTTGACTTAAATTGACCTAAATATCCTGGAGAACGTGGCTCAACTTCTGAGTCTGTTTACTCCCGTTTCATCACAAGCGAGTCTTCTGCGATTCCGGTTCTTAGTAGGCTTAAACAAACGCCTGATTAGAAACCGCAAACATACGCTTGGTTCTCGTAAAATATGTACTATTGTGAAAATTGTTCTGTAATACATTTCTTTCCAGATAATTAAAGTTTAGTTATGAAACAGTAATGATTTAAATCTTTAATAAAACATATGGCATTTTAACCCGGCAATCCGTTAGTCAAACATTTAGCTAATATTTTATACTGTCTTATTTGTACAAAACATTCATGGTGACATAAAATAACATTATACTCGCATTATCACTAGGTTTTGGATTGGATTGAGGATTTATATTTTTAATAAAATTAATGACATTTGAACCCGGCAATACTTTAGTCGAATAAAAACCCGAAATATGTTTAGGCGATAAGAGTGGTCAACTAAACCACCATTTTGAAGAGGTCAAGTTTCTTGGTTGCTCACTGTGCGAGCGCTAGCGACACTTTGTTTATGGAAACAGATCCGTAGCTATTTCTGCACATTTCCTTAAAACGTGCTACTATTTGTGGAACTTGCTGTACTTCCAAAGAACACATTTACACTCACGTGACGCATGACGATTTGCTTATTTCGTAATAAGCGCCCTTTCATGCACCGCTCTCGCGGTAGCATAATGACGCCATCTTGGAGAGGGCTCCTTGTGGGTTTTTGCCATAGAAACAGTGGGGGGAGCATAAAGAAAATGTATTAATGCCACTAGAAAGCGATCTGTGGGTTTATTCATAATATTGGTGTGTTTATTTTATTGTTATGGAATGCAGAGTACAGAATAAATACATGTTATTAATTAATTAAAAACAATGTGATTATTCCACATTATGTCATGTTATTTGAAACATGCAAACATTTTTATTCCAATAGTGCTCTATGTTTTATATTTTGTATATTTTCATATTTATTGTAGAAAACCTATTGCAACATATTTTTATAAATGTATTCTTTAAACAGAACAGTAAAATATATAGAAAACCAATAAATTTGCCAGTAATAAGAGTAAACAAGAGCATAAGAGTATGCTCTTGTTTACATCTATTGGATCTTATCTAACTGTTTTAATATTATATTTATATAAAGTAATAAACATGTTAAATATATATATATACATATGAAATCATTAGTCGATTTTTCATAAGACAGTGCTCGATACAGTGAAGTAGAGCTAAATATGTGGTTTAAGGAAGAAAAATGACTACAATTTGATCCCTACAGACCTGTTTCGTGGTTGCCCACTCATCCGAGGATGTATTGTGTGTGTGTGTATATATATATATATATTGTGTGTGTATGTGTGTGTATGTGTGTGTTTATTCATTTATATTATTATATTTATTAGTTTATGGATGGTACTTGTTGGTATAAAAATAAATTAAAGTGAATACAATTATTTCTAGGCACATATGTTTAATTTATTTAGCTCATTTTTTTCTCTCACCTCCTACAATCCCACTGCATTTTAGCACCTAAATATGGAACTGAAACAATACAAGTACCAAACAAAAAAAAAATGAATGAATCAAACATTACACGCTTCTGCCACACTAAAACAGGTTAAACTGCAATAGAGAACAAAACCGACATAGAAGATCAATAAAGAACAATAGAATAAGACTCAACAGATAACATGAACGTTTAGTTGTTTGTTAAACTCACAGTTGTTTGTTAAACTTATCACAAATATGTTACAATATCAAGCCCTGTTTGTTCCTGAACTTACTGTAATATTCAACTGACACGTTACCTTACATACTGCCATTCTGTCACTGTCACTTCAGTAAAATTACACACATGTAGATATAATATATGGATACATAATGTATATCTAGGACATAACATCATATAACATAGATCTATGCACACAAATTACAAATGTACGAGTATCTACATGTATATACATGAACATGTAGATATAATACGTGTACAGTGTACTTTTCATACTCATTAGATCATGCTCCCAATCATAAACCCATGTATTAGAATAACGAATATATGTTCACTTAATACCTGAACATATAAGTACCGACTCCTACTATAATCTCCCACATGCACATGATGCATACAGTGAAAAACACCAGCACCATCCTCACGCTCACGTGAACAGCCCTGCTTCTAACGTGGGTTTATACGGCTTTCTGTGCATGTAATTATTAATTACTTGTGAAATGTTATCTCTGCAGATCTGCAGTAGTGGGCCCTTAATTTTTAAGTATATCACAAAGCATCCTGACCCGAAACCCTTCCTTTTCCTCACTACTCCTATCTCCTTCCATGCTGTTGATGCATGTAACACTGTCCAACATGGCACACTGAAACTCGACAGAGGGGGTCCAGTCTACGTGTTTATTAAGTCTATGCGTGGTACCGTCCCATACCGATAGGACCACACCCCTATGACGATCGTCTCGCCTTTTATGGAAATGACCCCGCCCCCCAGGTTCGGAGAAACTGTAGCTCGAGGTGAGAATCTGTGATGTGATGAAGGTTCGAGTGCGCCGGTGGTCTCCGCTCACGCACCTCTCCACCATGTCCTCTTTTCACGTGTTTCTGCTTCTGCTGGTTCTGGCTGTTTCGGAGCCGGGCTCCTCTGAGTCCGGTGCCGGTGCTGTTCTGGAGCCGTATGATCTGCTGTTCGACGATGCCCTGGAAGCGTATTACAAGCAGGACTGGCTGTCGGTCATCCTGAACATGGAGCGCGCGCTGAAGAACAAGGGCACGGTGCGCAAAGCCAAGGCTCGGTGCCGCGCATCCTGCGCCAACCTCACCTCCTTTCAGAGGCACACCGAGCCCGGCGCCCTCGACCCGCTTCCCGGCGCCGGTCCCGTGCAGGACCTGGGGTTTTTCCAGCGCGTGCTGAAGCGGGCCGAGTGCGTGAACCGGTGCGAGGAGGAGAAGCTCGGTCCCGCGTCCGTGCACAAAGTCAGCGACGAGGTGGAGCTCGAATTCAAGAAGAGGACTCCGTATAATTATCTGCAAGTGGCTTATTTCAAAGTAAGATAATTACTTTTCCTCCAGATGCATCATCACCGTGCATGGCATACAGGCTTAACACCCCTATATAAACAACCTAATTCATACAGAATTACAAATTATGTCGCTTTTTTTCACGAGTGAGCACCACCAAACACTTTTGTTTTGCTTATTACTACTTTTATTGAAGCAGAGACAACTTTTCCCCCTCTTTGAACAAGTGATGGAAATCTCGAGGCTTTTCAACGAGTCGAATCATTTGATTCAATTCGACTCCTTCAGCTCCTAAACGACTCATCACATTTTTTCGAGCATTTACGGCGATTTTTGTCCCCCTGAAGGTTTTATTCACTTTATTCAAATGATCAAAATGACTTTACTTTGAGTGAAAACACAAAGTATACTATTTAAATATACTATTTAAATAGTAAAAAAACAAAGGAACAAATGCAGTTTTAACAAACAATTCACCGAACATCCTTGTGTTAGTGCTACTAAAGTTATAATGTAGGGTTTTGTTTAGTTTGTGTTTCATTAAAATACCATAACGTATTTCAAATCAACATGGAATATCATAAACATTAAAAAAAAACGCGCATTCTCAATATGAGTCGACTCAGCATTCATTTAAAAGATACAGTTATAAGGATTCGACTCCTCTGTGAACCCCCATGTGCCCCCTCCCCCACTGAGATTCGGGTGCCACGTCTTTAGGTGGAGTTTAAGTCCTTCATGTCGGGACATATTTAAAGTCGTTTAAAAAAACATTACTTTCACCCACAAACATTACGAACATTTCCTGAATTTAAAATACAATATTGTTGTAATAATGTGACTCAACATAAAAAAACCAACCCTTGTTTACACCTCTGTTCAGGAGTTATTGTGTTAGCATCCGATGCTAACTTTGTAAGATACAGTGGTTCTTTAATATTAGCAGAGTAATCAGGGTTGCAGTTACCATGGTTACTGTTTAGGTGGTATGCGGAAGTACTTAGCACTTAGCATATATTTTGTTTATTAGTAGTAACGTGAATAATTAAACCATAATGAACATAGGAAAAAGATATTAAATAATAAAATAATTATAATAATAATGTAATAAAGGAATGTCGCAATTTAAAAGCTTTCTTTCAGACTTTTAATATAACTTTTTACACATAATTTTGTCGGCTGTTTACTAAGATTTGGCTTCAAGTGAGTATTAAAGGGCAGCATGGTAGCGCAGTGGTCAGCATGTCCGCCTCATAGCAAGACGGTTGTGGGTTCAGGTGCCAGGCTCGGTCCGGGTGTTTCTGTGTGGAGTTTGCATGTTCTCCCCGTGCTTGTATGGGTTTCCTCAGGGTACTCAGGTTTCCTCCCGCAGTCCAAAACCACACACATCAGGCTAATTTGCTGTTCCAAATTGTGTGCCCCTGTTGTGTGAGTGTGAACGGTTGTTTAATAAGTTTTGGCTTTAAAATGACATTTATAGGACAGCACTGTAGGGTAGTAGTTAGCACGTCCGCCTCGAGGCAAGAAGGTCGTGGGTTCGAGTCTCGAGCTCCGCGTGAGAGTTTCTGCGAGGAGTTTGCATGTTTTTCCTGTCACTCCAAATTGCCCCTAGGTGTGAGTGTGAGTGTGAATGGTTGTATGTGTGTTGGCCCATTTTATGTCAACATTAAATTACAGATGTTGTTGTTGTTGTCTGGGTGCGTAACGGACCCGTGACATATCACAGTTTAACTATATACGCCTCTTCTGTCCACGTACACAGATAAATAAGCTCGACAAAGCGGTAGCTGCAGCGAACACGTTCTACATCGCGAACCCGGACCACATGGAAATGAGACAGAACCTGGAGTACTACAGCATGATGGCCGGCGTACAAGAGACGGACTTTAAAGACCTGGAGGCCAGACCTCACATGGTGAGGTGTTGCAGTTAAGGTGAGAGATGTCCCGGATGGATTTACGAAATGTTTCACTGACGTCTGCGATGTGATGTTTCAGACCGAGTTTCTGGAAGGGAAGCAGCTGTACAGCGCGGACGATTTCCCCTCCTCCATCGGGCACTTCGAGGTGGCGCTCGAGGAGTATTTCACCGCCGACGAGGAGTGCCGGGCACTGTGCGAGGGCGTGTATGACTACGACGGTTACAACTACATGGACTACAACGCTGACCTTTTCCAGTCCATCACAGGCAAGCAGCAGGCCACGCGGTCTCCTCAGGACATTCCCGATGTCTGTCTGTTTTGTTTGTTGGTGCGTAGATCGTTTTGCTGATCGGTCTTTGTGGGGCTGATGTTTCGCTACAGATCACTACCTGCATGTTCTGAACTGTAAACAGAACTGCGCCGTGGAGCTGGCGTCCGCCGCGGGAAGAGAAGCACCCTTCGAAGATTTCCTGCCCTCACATTTTAACTACCTCCAGTTTTCCTACTATAACAGTACGACACATTCTCGGTTTAAATTTGTGCTCATGCTGAAGGCATTTTTATACAAAATCCATGTCCCTGCATCACCATTTCCCTGTTTCCTGGTGTGCCTGTGTCCCTACATCCCTGTGTCCCTGCTCCCCTGCATTACCATGTCCCTGTTTCTTTGTGTCTCTGTGTCCCTGCATCACCTTACCCCTATGTCCTTACTTCCCTGCATTCCCTTATTCCTATGTCCCTGCTTTCCTGAATCACCATGTCCGCTTCTTTGTGTCCCTTTGTCCCTGCCTCCCCGTGACCCTGTGTCCTTTTAACCCCCTGTGCCTGTTTCCCTACGTCCCTGTCTCCCTGCCTCCCCTTATCCTTATATCCCTGCTTCCCTGCATAACCATGTCCCTGTTTTTGTGCATCTCTGTGCCCATGCATCCTCTTATCTCAATTGTCCTTGTGTCCCTGTGTCCCTGCGTCCTTTTGTATTTGTTTCCGTGTCCATGCATCCCCGTGGTCCGTTTCTCGGTGTCCCCGTGTGTGTGCATCCCTGCACCCCTGTGTGCTTGCGTCCATGTTTCTACGTGTCTTCGTGTCCTCTTTTCCAGGCGAGCAATATGAGAAGGCCATCGAGTGTGCAAAAACCTTCCTCCTTTTCCGTCCTGAGGACGAGGTGATGAAACAGAACTTGGCGTATTACTCGGCCGTCCTGGGAGAAGAAACAGCTGCTACTATTACACCCAGAAAGGTGCTCGCTACATGTAGCGACATGACTACACCACCGGCCTTTTGTTCAAAGGATTGCAAGATTGTGGATTAATTTGTTTGTTATGATAATCAATACTGGGTTTTTTTCACCTCCAGGTTGTTGATCAGTATATCAAGAACTCCCTGCTGGAGAAGGAGCTGTTATATTATGGATATGAAATTTTCGGAATCACGTTTGTCGATCCGGTACGTTTTTAAACAGATTGTTCTGTTACATTTTGGAAATAATAATTAATTTGACTTTTGTTGTTGTTGTTGTTGTTGTTGTTTTTCAGGACACCTGGACACCGGAAGAAATCATGCCTAAAAAAATCCGGGATAAACAAAAGTAATAAACTCTTACCTATCTTTCTCTCTTCTGTCATTCGCCGAATCGCTTAATCCCGTCAGGGTCATGGGGTCACACCTCAGCCGACACTGGGCGAAGGCGTGGGTACCCCAGAACAGCTCACCAGACCAGGGGCAACACACACAACCATTCACGCTCACACTCACACCTAGCCAGCCAGTTATCCCAATGTGCATGTTTTTGGACTGCGGGAGGAAACCACAGTACCCCGAGGAAACCCGCGCAAGCACAGGCACGGGAAAAACCAGGCAGACTCCACACAGAAACGCCCTCGCCGGGCCTGGGGCTCGAACCCAGAACCTTTGAAATTGATGTAGCACAAGAAGAATGAGACACCACGTCGACCCGCACACCGTCCCGCTGTTGATCATTTTCCTGTAACAGCATGACTCAGTGTTTATAAGTGGTCATTAAGGTGTAACGCTCTTGTGGAGTAATATAGACGCTCTCTTGTCCGGTATAGGGCGGATCGAGAGACAGCGGCTCGCATCACCGAGGAGATCGGCAATCTCATGAAGGAAATCGAGACACTGGTGGAGGAGAAGACCAAGGAGTCGTCCGACATCGCCAAGATCGTGAAAGACGGTGAGCAGGATGGTGTAAGGTGTACAAATGAAACAGATGACCGATTGTTCTATCATTTAGCATGGTATGTAAATTATGATTGGACACGCCCCCAAATATGCACTCTGCCACTCATTGTATAGTGAATCCTGATTGGCCCACGGATTTCATGATGCAGCAACAGTTTTTGGTTGTGCTGTTGAATAATTGATGTAATGCTAGTCGGATTGGTTTGCACGTCCGCTTCATGGCAAGAAGGTCCTGGGTTCGAGTCCTGGGCTTGGCACGTGCATTTCTGTCTGGGGTTTGCATGTTTTCCCCGTGCTTGTGTGGGTTTCCTCAGGGTGCTCTGGTTTCCTCCTGCAGTACAAGGACCTGCACACTAGGTTAACCGGCTGTTCCAAACTGCTGTGGTGTGAGTTTGAGAGTGAATAATTGTGTGTGTGTTTTCGAGTTGGCTGAGATAGGCTCCGAATGATGAGTAGTCAGACTTTGTGCCATGAATTTGGGTCCTTCTTCGCCTATCGGACACTTTTCTATTTTTTTTTTTTGTTTCAGGAGGCAGTTCATCAGCATCTAGTCCAGAGAACAACCTGGTGTTTGACGGCATCACGGTCAGCATGGCGTCCAGTGCTCTGAACGGTTCACAGAGGGTCGTCCTGGACGGCGTCATCAACGACGATGAATGCCGGGAATTACACCGCCTTTCAAATGTAACTGTTTACACCCTAGCGCTAGGAATATAAACATAAATAAGACGGCTCGCCAGACCATCGCAGGGCCAGACCCACACACACACCCACACACACACACACACACACAACCATTCACGCTCACATCCACACCCGGGGCAATTTGGAACAGCCAGTTAAACTAATATGCATGGTTTGGACTGTGGGAGGAAACCGGAGAACCCAGAGGGAATCCACACGAGCACGGGGGAACGTACAACCTCCAGACAGAGACGCCCGAGCCGAGCCGGGGTCTTGTACCTCCACGCTTCGGGGCAGACATGCTAACCCCGATATGACCGAATTCACAGGTTGACAGAAAGGCCTACATTTCTGTGTCTCGTCAATGTATTCGGGTTCTGTGAGTATGTGTCACTGGACACGCCCCTTCAGAAAAAGGTGTTATTTGCATCCTGAAACCTGATTGGCTCGTAGATTTTATGACACATCAACACTTGCTGCTTGTTTTCCGGTTGGTACCTCCAGCTGTTTATTTTTTAATGCACCGATCGACATGTTCGTGCCTTTTTTTTTAAAAGGCAGAAAAACCAAAATGGCGGACAAAATCCTGGTAGAATAAAAGTCCAAAAACAAAATAAAAGCCTTGTTAGTGAGTGTAGATGACATCAGTACAAACAGTGCTGTAGATGATCGTGTGGAGGTTACTGTAGGCTTCAAGTGTAAAATCCGGTAATGTGTAGAGTTTGCATGTTCTCCCTGTGCTTGCACAGGTTTCCTCAGGGTCCTCCGGTTTCCTCCCACTTTTCAAAACCATGCCCTGTAAGTTAACTGGCAATAGTTGGCGTGAGTGTGAGCGATAATCTGGCGAGCTGTTTGGGCTGTACCCCGCCCTCCCCCAGTATGGGCCGAGATAGGCTCCAGCCTCCCCGTGACCCTAACAGGATGTAGCGATTTAGGAAATAAGGGAAACCGAGGAGTGTACAGTGGATGAATTTTTGTTTTTCACGCTTTGCTTTAGACCGCGGCGCAGAAAGGCGACGGCTACCGAGGAAGGCCGAGTCCTCACTCCCCCAGCGAGATGTTCCAGGGGGTCACTGTTCTCAAAGCTCTGAAGGTGAGACTTCTCCAGAACATTCTTTACTAAGTTCTTGACTGGAACAGACGTATCATTTTCATCATCGGAGGCGGAGAAGGTGCACGGTTCCGAACCCGGCTGGACCGCGGTGACATCATCTTGACACGGTGTGTGTGTGTGTGTGTGTGTGTATTAGCTCGGTCAGGAAGGTGTACTTCCTCTGAAAAGCGCTCGGCTGTTTTTTGACGTCAGCGAGAAGGTGCGCAAGGTGGTGGAGTCGTACTTCAATCTCCAGTCTCCTCTCTACTTCTCCTACTCGCACCTGGTCTGTCGCTCCGCCATCGAGGGTAAGCGGAACGCTGCTCGCACGACATCCTCCTGGAGTTTTCGGTCAACACCGGACCTTGTGGTCAGTCGGTTAGAGCTGATGTCTCTGCACTCTGAACTTCTCTCCGCGCAGAGAAACAGGAAGACCGCAATGACCTGAGCCACCCGGTACACGTGGATAACTGTCTCCTGATCTCCGAACTCAACGAGTGCGTGAAAGAACCGCCGGCGTACACGCACCGCGACTACAGGTACGTCCGAATCCGGCACGACGCACAGCCGCGGTCTGGCCATCGCTGCTGATTTACTTCTGTTTATCTCTGTCCGCTGCTTCTCCTCCCTTCAGCGCTATTCTGTACCTGAACGACGACTTTGAAGGAGGAGATTTCATCTTCACGGAACTCGACGCCAAAACCATCACGGTGAGATTCGCACCCATCCCTACCTGCACGCATATAATCATCTCATCGTTCATAAACCTGCAGTAGCACAGGTAGCGCCCCCTGTGATTCGTATAAGAATATCTCACGGCTAAGTTCGCGTCTCTCTGTCTCTCTCCTACTCCCCCCCCCCGTCCTTTCCCCTGTCTCTCTCTCTCGCTCTCTGTCTTTCACTCTCTCTGTCTGTCTGTCTCTGTCTATTTTTTCGTCTCCCCTCCCCATCTCTCTGTCTGTCTTCATGCTTCCCTGTCTGTCTGTCTCTCTCTTTCCCGCTATCTCTCTTTCCCTTTATCTCTCTCTCTTTCCCTTTATCTCTCTCTCTTTCCCTCTATATATCTCTCTCTTTCCCTTTATCTCTCTCTTTCCCTCTATATCTCTCTCTCTTTCCCTTTATCTCTCTCTCTTTCCCTTTATCTCTCTCTCTTTCCCTTTATCTCTCTCTCTTTCC
>JBCNYG010000021.1:2388145-2398182 GCA_039654305.1 Porochilus rendahli
ATAAATAAACACTGCACTTAACCGTTTTAATCTAAACTTCCCCAAGAATTGTGTGTTATAAACACTGCTTATAATTCATTATAATATTAATTATAATAACAAATTAAATAATTATATATATATTATAATTATATATATTATATATATACTGTATATATATAACATGTAATATATTTTAATGAATAAGTATTACAGTAAGTGTAATGGTTTATTAATACATTATAACACAATATGAATAATATCATTCCACAGAAGGTCCCTAAAACAAAAGTTTGTGGAGAACATCAGCTGATGTGAAGGGCAGCTGTCTCTGCGTCTGGGAGGTTGTAGTTCTGTTTATTCAGAGTTATAAGAAAGATGCTGACTTCATCCCGTCCCTAACGGCCCTCTGAAACCCCTAGGTCCTCCTTCTCCTCTGCATTTTGGTCATTTTGACAGAATGAAGCTCTCCCAAGGTCACAAGAGAACAAGGCCTCCCGTCCTCAAGAGGAGGGAAAAAATGAGATAAAAAAGAGCAAGTGGACTGAGCTGTCTGTTTACTGATCTACACTGACAGCACAGGGATAAAAATCCAGTAGTCAGACTATATTTAGTGAAACTTTCAGCCACATTTATCAACCAATTAAAGCGCTATATTTAGAAATTAAAACACTCGACTGTGTTGAACAGATGCTTGTTTTAGAAAAATCCCCCTGTTTGGAGCACTCGGAGGATACATTCGTTTAAAAAACATGTTTACCAGAATAAAATTAGAAAACACATTGTTATAAATAAATAATATATTTTATGTATAACATATGAATAATATGTACAGTATAATGACATTAATACCATTTTATAATGCGTTCCTTAGGGATTATACATACACATCTTTACAATTATTCAGGACGGCACAATTATTAATAAAATAATTATTAGACATTACTAATGTTTATAAATGGAACAGTGTTTTAAGCATTAAAATCCCGTACAATCTCTTACAATCCCTTCCATCAGAGGTTCCCAACCTTTCCCTGAGGGATCCATATTTGTCTTGCAGGAAGACTTAACTGTACGCTCGCGAGTTTCTGTAGGGTTTCTTTTCCACCTCTTTATGGTAAACGTCCCTATTTTTTTATTTTCATAATCCCATTCATGCACATTTAAAATCAGCTGCACAAAGTGGGGAAGATGTATATAGGAAAATAAAACGTTTTATGTATTTAAAAAAAGTAAGAATAATTGTTAGAACTATAATTATTATAAAAAGTTCATAAAACCCAAATGGAAGAATCAGAATTTATATATATATATATATATATATCTACCCAGCCACTTCCTCCAGCTCTTCCGGGGGGACGCCAAGGAGTTCCCAGACCAGCCAAGAGACATAGTCCTTCCAGCATGTTCTTTGTCAGCCCCGGGGTCTCCCCCCGGTCGGACATGCCCGAAACACCACACCAGGGAGGCGTTCGGGAGGCATTCTAATCAGATGCTCGAGCCACCTTAACTGGCTCCTCTCAGTGCCGAGGAGACGCTGTTCTACTCCGAGCTCCTCCCGGATGACAGAACTTCTCACCCTATCTCTAAGGGATATATATATATTCACTAGTAAAATTTAAAACACAGTAGCAGGGTAGAGCAGTGAATTGTTCACTGATGTGGTGAACGAATCTGCAGGAAACCCGAGTAAAACTAGAGATGTATAAACTTCCCAACAGATGAATTTCTTTATGTTTCCATTTTTCTTAATGTTGTTAGAAACACAATTTCTCTGTGTTGTGATTTCCTTTCCCTTTCACTGTAATCCATCGATGGTTATTACACTTCAACATATTCCCTGATGGAAATAAAATAAACTTTAGTGGAATGAAACACTGAACTGTTGAATGAAATGAAGTGCAGTCATGACCCGAACCTCTCGAAATGCTCCAGCCCTCCATCATGTTACTCTGAAAGCGTATGTTCATATATGAATGTTTACTTTACACACACCCTAATGCTTATGATATGTCATTAATAATTTTATATAATAATTTTATATTTTAAATTAATATTCAACTTTACATTTTGTTGTTTTGTCTGAAATTAAATGTCGACTCCTCTATGTTCAAAACTATGAAATTATTGCACCATTGTCAGGGTCGGGCTCCCCAGTTAGGAATAACTGCCTTAAATAATAACAGAATGTGTCTTATATACTATATAGAATATACTTTCACTAATAAATGTGTAATTTATTTAAGTCTCCTTTATTCATCACTTCGTAGTTAAAAAAAATCACATGAATTAAAATGTATATTGTGGCTAAGAAACAATTAAAGCAAAATCAGTTATAAATTGAATTGATTGAAAATGAATTAATTTATTTTTAAAATAAAACATTTCATAAACAATAAAATGAACGTGACTGGAGAAGAAAACAGGACTAACGTCTTAATTACTTTAAAAAAGAGAAGAAAAAGCCCAATAAGCGCTTTATTCTTCTTTGTTTATGACACACTGAATATTTTTGCAAAAAAAAACCCAACATCCTTATAACAGCCTTCAATGTTTTACCTCGCAGTTCTGAAGAATCGAACTTAACTAGCAACCAGAAGAAGATATTTTCACGTTTTTGTTTTTAGCCGGCTCACTCTCAGTAAGACCTTTCTCATCCCAGATCCGCTGCTCCATCTGTCTGAGTGCAGCACGCTCCCCTCTCGCTAGACACTTGCCTCCTTTTCTGGCTCGCCTGTGCCGAGTTTTGCTAAGTGAAGCCTCTTGTTAGCGTGACTCCGAGCGCAGACAGGGCTTCAAATCGATTTCGGCAGCTCACAGCCTCTGTGTGGAGACAGGACAAGGCCAGAGAGGGTAAGCCCGAGGAGACGAGGAGAAGCCGTCTCTCCTGGGCTTCCCTTCTGTCATGGCCCGCCGCGACTCAGCGATGCCGATCACTTCATGCAAGTTAGTTTATAAGCTATTAAAAGATCTGATGATGACCCTCCACCAGTCATGATTAGCTTAAATGTTTAGATGTATAATAAAGTCAAATTTCTAATAGATGTGTAAAAAAAAGGAAAGAGAACACAGTCGTTTTTGAGCAGAAATCTAGCACATGGGAAAATCTTTCACAATCAAACATTTCACGCCGTGCTGTTACAGAAAACTAATCAATACCTGAGTGTTGTGATGTGGCAGAGAGAGTACTACCACCCAAACACTGATTATCTTCTACAACATGGTGTTCCAAATGTTTTATTATTAGCAAAACTTACATTTCTGTATTTATTGAAAAGGAAAAAAAAATATATATATATAAATTAATTTTTAGTTACATTAAACAGAACATTAATGTAATTACATTACTAGAGCTACAAACATCACCTCTATTTTTTTCTTTTCTTTTTTTAAGTTAATAAAAACCAAAAATTGCAGTTTGTCATGTTACCAAAAGTAACAAATGTAACCTCATCGTCTGTGAAGACTCGTTCTACAGAGAACTCGCTGCCTGCTACAAAACACCAACACTGCCTTCCGAGGACCATATCGACAATGTCAAAGTTATCCACCTCACAAACCTCGGATAGTCACGATCCCTCTCCCTTATCTCACCACTAGGGGAGCTATTGTGTGTTTTTGTTTTTCTGTTTTTTCCATGAGCTTCTCCAGGCTATGGGTGTGGTCTTGCTGCTTTCAATTATCTCCACACACCTGTTGCTCATCAAGACTCCTACTTATTCTACAGCAAAACTCTCCCCAGTGTTGGTTCATTGACTTTGTCGCTGCCTGTAATTCTGTCTACACCAGCTCTGGAGTCTTGTGGATAACCTGTTCTCCTGCCTGCTCTGCATCATCAAAGTACCCAGCCTACCAGTAGTATTGAACCTCCTTCTGTTTTTTTTTTTTTTTTGGTATTTTTGTTTGCCTGGGAACTTTAATAAAGACCTCAGTTTTTTTCACCTCCAGTCTGCCTCTGTTGTCCTGCATTTGGGTCCTACTCAGCTTGTCCTTTGTGAGAGAATGAACCAACCAGACATGGACCCAGCAGACACCAGACAAGCCTTCCTTGCCCTTAGCCAATAGGGAAAACTCCTTGGTCGACATGAGCAGGCCATACAGCAGCTCCCAGCTCGTTTTGATGCTCTGGAGGGTATCCTGGCCAGGATTGAGGACCGAGTTTGTACTCACTTTGCAGCCCCACCTCCACCACCCACTGCCAGTGCTACACCTCTCCCTACTCCTCTGACTGTGTCGCCAGCCTTTTATAGAGGGCCTTAGGTGCCTCTGCCAGAATGTTATGGTGGGGATCTGGGTACCTGTAGTGCCTTCCTTCACCAGTGTTCCCTAGTGTTTAAGCTCCAGCCCTCCTCCTACCATTCAGACCATTCCCGGATAGCGTACATACTGAGCCTTCTCACTGGTCAAGCTCAGACATGGGGAAGGGCTCAGTGGGAGAATCTACTGTTTGCCAGGCAGACCTATGCTGGATTCGTCTCTGAAATGAAGCGAGTGTTTGACCATCCTGTTGGTGCTTGGGAGGCCGGGGCTAAATTGTTTACCTTGTCTCAGGGGGAGAAAAGCATGGCTGACTATTCAGTTGACTTTCGCTCCATAGCTGCCCAAACTGACTGGAATGACAGTCCCCTCCATGAGGTTTTCTGCCAGGGCCTGAACAGTGAGGTGAAGGACATGCTGGTGGTTCGGAATGAATGTACAAGCCTCAACAAGCTCATTGACCTGGCCATTCATCTGGACAATCATCTTCAGGAGCACCGGCAAGAAAAAGTAAAGGCACTTCAGTACACCATTCCTCCGAATCGCTCCTCAGCTATGGAGCTACTATGGCCACTATCTGGGTGAGAGGTTGGCCATTTTCACTCGTTGCCCTTGTTGACTCCAGAACAGATGAAGATCTCATTGATGCAGCCCTTGTGGTGAAGCTGGCGATTCCATCTGAGCCCCTTTCCACAGGCTTATATGCTAATTCCCTTGATGGTGGTCATATGGCATGGGTTACTCATAGGACAGTCCCCCTGGTTCTGATTTTGGTTGAAAACCACCAGGAGACCTTTCAGCCTTATCTATTCCCATCCCCTCATGTACCACTAGTCCTTGGCCTCTCCTGGCTTTGCAAGGATAACCCTCAGTTTGACTGGACCTGGGTGCTAGGTTTTGAATTGGAGCACGCTGCCATGCTTCATGCCAGGGAAAGGTATATGAGCGACTCATCTACTGCTGGCATCATTCGTCCCCTTTTCATCCCCCTTGGTGCGCATACATGATGGTGATGAATGGAAAACGGCCTTTAATACACCTCTGGGTCACTTTGAATATTTAGTTCTTCCTTTGACCAATGCCCCAGCTGTGTTTCAAGCCTTGGTCAATGATGTCCTTCATAATTTTTTGAATCATTTTGTAGATTAATGATATTTAGATTTTTCCCGTAGTATAGAGCAACATGTTCAGCACGTCACCATGGTCATGTAGAGGCTTCTCAACAATAAGCTCTATGTGAAGGGGGAGAAGTATGAGTTCCATGTGTCATGTGTTTTTTTTTTGGGCTTTATTATCGAGGAAGGCCAGGTTAAACCAGATCAAGAGAAGGTCTGTGCCGTTTTAGAGTGGCCCACCCCCATGAATGTAAAACAACTCCAGCGTTTTTTTGGGATTTTTGGGGGGGATTTTTATAGGTGATTCATTCGCAACTACAGCCAGGTTGCTGCCCCACTCACACACCTAACCTCTTCCTCAGTTCCTTCCATCTGGTCCTCAGAAGCTTAGAGGGCTTTCCTGAATCTCAAACCACTCTTCACTTCTGCTCCAATCCTAATTCACCCAGATCCCTCGAGGCAGTTTGTGGTTGAAGTGGATGCCTCCAACAAGGACCAAAAGCTCCTTCCCTGCACATTATTCTCCAGACACTTGAGCCCAGCAAATGGGCCCTGTTTTTGGCCGGTTCAAGTTTTCCCTCACCTAGCAGCCGGTGTCCAACAATGTTAAACACAATGCCCTTTCACGCCAGTTCTGCCCCATGGACTTCCTGCCCTCTTCCGAGACTATCATCCCCAAGTCATGAGTGCTAGCTATGGTCTCTTGGGAGATTGAGTCAGTCATCCACCAAGACCAGTTGATTCAACCTGACCCGGGAACGGGACCCCCTGGTCTTCTATTTGTGCCTGATGCAGTTGGTACCCGGGTACTTCAATGGGTTTTTCATTTACATGGCATCCCCAGTGACATTGTTTCAGATCGGGGTCCCCAGTTTACTTCCCAGGTGTAGAACTTTCTGCGAGGCACTTGGCGAGACGGAGAGCCTCTCTTCAGGATTTCACCCGCAACCCAACGGACAGTCAGAGAGAGCCAATCAGGAGCTGGAGGCCACCCTTTATTGCATTGCTAACATTGGCCCATTTAAAGTGGTAAAGATTATTAACCCTTCTGCCCTGAGGCCCCAGCTTCCTAGCTCCATGAAGGTCCACCCCACTTTTCACATTTTCCAACTCAAAGTGGTGTCCTCCAGCCCTCTGAACCCTCCAGCTGCTCCCCCGCTTATAGATGATCATCCTGCCTTTACGGTCAGATGCCTGCTGGATGTTCAACGTCAAGGCAGAGGTCTTCAATACCTCTTGACTGGGAAGGATATGGCCCAGAGTAACACTGTTGGGTTTCGCATAAGTTAATTTTGGATCCCTCCCTCATCTCCTCATCGGGGCAAATGCTGGCATATGTGGTGGTCATTGAGAGGGGGTACTGTCATGATCCCGCTTATCTTACCACTAGGCAAGCTATTGTGTGTTTTTGTTTTCCTGTCTTTTTTCCATGTGTATCTCCAGGCTACAAGGCTACTTGCTGCTTTCAGTTATCTCCACACACCTGTTGCTCATCAAGACTCCTACTTATTCTACAGCAAAACTCTCTCCAGTGTTGGTTCATTGGCTTTGTCGCTGCCTGTAATTCTGTCTACACCAGCTCTGGAGTCTTGTGGATAACCTGTTCTCCTGCCTGCTCTGCATCATCAAAGTACTCAGCCTACCAGTGGAATTGAACCTCCTCCTGTTTTTTTTTTGTATTTTTGTTTGCCTGGGAACTTTAATAGACCTCAGTTTTTCTAAGCTTTAAAATGACACCAAATCTTTTAGGGTATGTTCCAAGTCCTGAAGTAATTAAACAAAATCTGCCAGGAATCTTCTGCCTTTTAAGCAAATCTGGAGAAAATTGTGCTTGACGTTTGACAAAGTATTTAATAATTTCCGACTTAATACACACTTTGCTGTGATTGGGTACATTTAATCCAACGTGACCTGCCGTTATCATGTAAATGCTCCTAACAAGAATAGCGCGTAAAAGAAAAAACATCCAGCAAGCATCGATTCTTTACTGCCTTGTTGATGAAAGAGTTCAGTGGCCAAACTGGTCCAATCCAACACTGACTCCCTTTACGAATCTTTACAACCGTAGTGAGCAGAAAAGTATCTCTGAGCTCACGGCAGATGGAAAGCAGTAGCAGAACCACATCGGGTTCCTCTCCAGTCAGCCAAGAACAGGAATCCGACTCTACATTGAGAGTCGACTCAACCAAACTAAACAGATAGGGACTGGGGAAAGTACTGAGCCTATTTCAGACTTTCGTTCTGTTGTTTACGTGTCCCAGCATGCACCAAAGTGTGCTGTGAAGCGTGCTAGCTGGTAGTTGTTTGTTCCTCCTTTTTTGCATTCTCAGAGTGAAAGAACTGAGGGAAAGGGACATGGGGCATGGCTTTAAGAGTGCGAGATTCTTCATGGGTCTGCCGAAGAAAGAAAAGCAAAAGAAAAGCGATTGAGGGAATGACGAGAAACAGAGAAAGAGAGAGACAGAGCGAGAGAGAGAGAGATAGAGAGATAAAAGACTTTCCAGAACAGGCTATAATGGAATTTCTGCCCACAGCAGGAGTAAAAAAATGCTGGTGTTGAGCTATATGGTGGCGTCAGTGTTGGTACAATAAACGCCTGCAGCCAGACGACCACAGCAGTGTCCACGCTGACTAACTTCGCGTCAGCTCTGCGCTCGGAATGATGGAGTGTTCAACCTCACCGGGGATCCACTCTGCACTCGTGCGAGATAAATATTCCAAGTTTCATAAAAAAAGAGATATAAGACGTAGCTTATGCATGAAACACGCGTAGTACAAGCAAATTTAAAAGCAACTTTCTTTTAAAGTAAAAGTGAAAAAATCAAAGAAACTATTTCTCAGGTTCAGGTTGGCATACAATTTCAAAAGTAAAAAACTTCATCATTCATTCATTTTGTTAACCTCTTAATCCTAGTTAGGGTCGCACGGAGGCTGGCGCCCATCTCAGCTGACTCTGGGTGAGGGCAGGGTACTCCCTGGACAGCTCGCCAGGCCAACGCAGGGCCATCAAACATCCAACCATTCACAGTCACTGTCACACCTAGAGGCGATTTGGAACCACACATCAGCCTACTGTGCATGTTTTGGACTGTTGGAGGAAACCGGAGTACCAGGAGGAAACCCACGCAAGCACGGGGAGTGCATGCAAACCCCACACAGAAAAGCCCCGAACCCGGGAATCAAACCCAGGACCTTCTTGCTGTGAGGCTAATGATGTGCCACTATGCCGCTAGTGAATCTACATCATTCATTTATTTATTTATTTGCTGAACCGCTCACTCCTCCTAGGGTCACAGGAAAGCTGGATCCTATCTCAGCCGACTCTGGGCGGAATCTGAACAGCTCGCCAGTCCATCGCAGAGCCAACACATACATAGCCATTTACCCTCACACTCACACCAAGGGGCGATTTGGAACAGCCAAGTATCCTAATGTGCATGTCTTTGGACTGTGGGAGGAAACTGGAGTACGCAGAGGAAACCCATGCAAGCTCGATGAGAATGTGTAAACTCCACATAGAAAAGCCCTTGCTGAGCCTGGGACTCAAACCCAGGACCTTCTTGCTTTGAAGCGAACATGCTAAACACTACAGCACGTTGCCGCCCACAGGTTGGGCCAACTTGATGTTTATTCTGTATTTCAGACTCATGAATTTCGTAACAGATTGATGCCTCACCAGATGTTATTCTAAAGAGTTTCAAACTCACTCCCTTCATCGTACCGTTAGAAAATAGTGACCCCCAAAGCAAGCATAACATGGGGGCCCCTTCAAAAAAGTTGACATGATTCTGCTTTAGTATGAAGTGAGATCTGATAAATGAGATCATATGAATAGTTATTAGCACCTAATGTCAGGTTTGTTGGTGTGTTCATTCTTCGTGCAGATTAATCACGTCGTATTAGGTATTCCCTTCAAACGGCAATCCACAAACTCATTTGGATGCACAGCGATGGATCTGCATCACCGTTACCAAACAGGATCTTTTTTTTTATGATTTGCACATAAATCATGTCGTTGATGTAATTAAGAAAACAAAAAAATAAAAATACAGTAACACCGACGCCTCATCGTGTGTCATTACACTCAAACTCATTACTGTGAAAGGTGACTAACGTATTTATCACAACGAACCTCCGACGTTCCAAAGTGCTGAGGGCAAAATTAATAATGATTATTACGAAGAGAGGGAAAATAGAAAGGAAAAAAAAAAGATTTACGGGGGGAAAAGTTCACAATATCTGTTTCAGGAGGTTGCATCAGCACACAGCAGACGCTAAGCGCTTTGGCCTGATCCAGAGGAGAAAATCCTCCACTTGTTTATCGGGAGAAGAAGAGTGAGCATTCTCAGAAAGAGAAAGAGAGACAGAGAGAGAGAGAGACTGCGAGAGAGAGACAGAAAGAGAAAAAAGACTGAGAGAGAGGGACAGAGAGAGAGGGTGAGAGAGGGAGAGACAGAGAGAAAGTGACAGAGAGAAATAGAGAGGGAGGGAGAGAGAAAGAAAAAGGGAGAAACAGAGAGAGAGAGAGAGGGAGGGAGAGAAAGACAGATAGTGACAGACAGAGAGAGGGAGAGAGAGTGACAGAAAGACAGAGCCAGAGAGAGAGAGAGAGAGACAGAGAGAAAGTGACAGAGAGAAATAGAGAGGGAGGGAGAGAGAAAGAAAAAGGGAGAAACAGAGAGAGAG
>JBCNYG010000021.1:2480263-2491325 GCA_039654305.1 Porochilus rendahli
GAAAGAAAGAAAGAAAGAAAGAAAGAAAGAAAGAAAGAAAGAAAGAAAGAAAGAAAGAAAGAAAGAAAGAAAGAAACCCCAAAGCCATTCTCGGAACTTCTTAGACCACTCGTTTGCCGCGTCTGCATTTGACGAGTGCCGTTTTAAATGTAAACGTTAATGAGTTAATTAGAAGATTCTGATTATCTCAGAGAGGGGTGGAGCTGCCCTACAGTGTTAAAGAGAATGAATCAGGATTGCTGTAGCACCTGAAACAGCTGGACGCCAGCACACAGCTGTGGACGCACTACAGGGGGAACCGTACCATCATCCCTCTCTCTCCTGATTAAACGAGTACTTTATACCCACTCATTATCATTAGCCAGGCAGGCTGGCAGCTTCCAAAGAAAAAAAAAAAACCTACAACACTATACATAGGAGTTCTTAAAATTAGATCACGGCACCGTCATCGCCACGGAGAAGCAGAGCTAGCGCTAATGATATTTGGTATCCGGAACAAAAGGCTTTATAGAAGGTGTACAGTCTTCTATAAGGTCAGAAGTTCCGAAGATAAATACAGACTGTCTATGGAGTGAAGAGCGATGCAGAAATACATATTTTTGTTGATTTTGCTGCTGTGGTAAAAGAATGAGATTAAATTCTCCGGCTTTCAGTGTATACTTACAACCTCTATTTACCCATAAAGGCTTCAGGGTGCAAGTGCTAATTAGTCTGAAATAATTTATGTCGACGTTTGCTAGCGAGTTCATTTGCTCCTGCTACCTAGCTTGATTTATCATACGCTAATTAATCTGAGATAATTCAGGCAACTTTTCGCTATTTTCGATAAGTTTTTAAGTGATTTAGCGCTCTATAGCTGTCGTGAGGTAATTAATAACAACACTGTCTTGCTAATCAGAGGTAACCTGAAGCAATTTCCATAATGCTAATTATGCCATTTATAATTTCTAAATTTGTAGGCTGACTGTGATTTAAGTTTGTATTTGTTCACTACCTCTGTTAGCACGTGTTTCCTCATAGTATAATTCACGTAGAATCCTCTGACTGTACTGTTGTTAACCGTTTTAGCACTTCTACCATCATTCACTAGATACACTGTGATGATTAATATCCGTAGAGCCTGAAAAAGTGAGCCCTGTTAGTATGTGCTACCTAGCCTGAGGTAATATAGTATAATTAATTTAACTTACTGGTAAATCTGAGGAAATTTACAATGGCTCATGTTTTGTTTGTATTATTTCTGTTAGCGTATTCTAACTAATTCGGGATCATTTCAGCATTCACCTGTAAATCTAAAGGTAATTTACCTTAGTATTCACATGCAATTGCAATCGTATGCTAACTGTTAGCATACTCTTCTGAAGCTGTTTTAGGTTCAGAAGAATTATTCCCATCTGTGTGTTATTACTGGTAGCAAACTTAGGTGTGTTTTCCTTTCAGTGGTGTTTTCTGTTATCAAGGGCTCATAGTTTCTTATTTTAGCCACTTTGATATAATGTACTGTACTGTAACCTTAGCTATCAACTGTAAGGTACTTTTTTTAAACTCCTACTGGTATATTATTATTCAAATCAAGTAGCTTAGCATTATATTCACTCACTATTGTAAATTTTTTTGTAAGTTCTATTGTCTGAGGTTATGTTAGCATTTGCTAACTAATTCAAGGTAATATCTTTTAGCGTTCATTTACTATTCTGAGCTAGTTTGTTAGCTTAGTACGACTGTCTGAGATTATAATAGTGTTTGCTAACTAATATAAGGTAATTTATCTTATCATCCATTTTTTTTTTTGTAATGTAATTTCTGTTAGATCCAACTGCAGCATGATAGCCTTTGCTAACTGTTGTGAGGTAATGTACCTTAGCATTCGCCCACTCTTCTCAGGTCATTCTTCTTAGGTATTACTGCGGTCTGTTAGCATTTGCTAATTAATATGAGGTAATTTATCATTCACTCTTTATTCTAAGTTAATTTCTGTTAGGTCCAAATGTGGTATGTTAGCATTTGCTAAGTAATTCAAGGTAATATGTCTTAGCATTCATTTACTATTCTGAGCTAGTTTGTTAGCTTAGTACTACTGTCTGAGATTATAATAGTGTTTGCTAACTAATATAAGGTAATTTATCTTATCATCCATTTTTTTTGTTATGTAATTTCTTTTAGATCCAACTGCAGCATGTTAGCCTTTGCTAACTGTTGTGAGGTAATGTACCTTAGCATTCGCCCACTCTTCTCAGGTCATTCTTCTTAATATTAGCATTAGCATTTGCTAATTAATATGAGGTAATTTATCATTCACTTTTTATGCTAAGTTAATTTCTGTTAGATCCAACTGTGGTATGTTAGCATTTGCTAAGTAATTCAAGGTAATATCTCTTAGCATTCATTTACTATTCTGAGCTAGTTTGTTAGCTTAGTACGACTGTCTGAGATTATAATAGTGTTTGCTAACGAATATAAGGTCGTTTATCTTATCATTCTCTCTTTTTTGTAATGTAATTTCTGTTAGGTCCAACTGCAGTATGTTAGCCTTTGCTAACTGTTGTGAAGTAATATATCTAAGCGTTCTGTTAATCTTATCAGGTCATTTTTATTAGCTCTTACTGAGGTATGTTAGTATTTGCTAACGAATATGTGGTTACTTATTTTAGTGTCACTATTCTGAGGTAATTTCTGTTAGGTCATTTATTACCAGAAATATTTTAGAGGAAATGTAGGATAATATTCATTTACTACACAAAGCAGACCTAATTTCTGTTAGCATATGCTATCTGCTATGGGGAAATGCGTATGTTTAATGAGGTAATGTATGTTTAATGTCTTGTCTGAGGTCATTTATAGTTCATTAATTATTAGGTAATTTAGCTAATCTTCTCTTAGTCCATAATTTTCTGTCACTGATGCTAATTCTAATAAACATCTGAATACAAGCAGGATGAAATAAGCTGAGAATATTTTTTATTGTTTTTTTAAATGAAAGATATATTTAATCTTTGTGTAGAGGGGAAAAACAGCCCTATATGTTATTTAAACTATATACCTATAACTAACTATATACAGCTTTGTGAGGACTGAAAGCTTTTTGTAGACGTGGGGTCATAAAAAGAAAGTGCTGGTGTTTTCAAAAGCATGCTAATGGATGGGCTCTGGAGGGTTTGGACTGTAGCTTAGTCTGTGTCATAATAAAAAGAATCTCCAGATCCCTGCTTGGTTTGAGCGCGAGTCAGGGGTCAACTGTTTGAAGTGAAAATTGTGGCGCTAATCCGCATTGTACTGCGGAGAGCAGGGAAAACGGCGTGCTCTTCAACAATTAGTGCAGTCTTTCCAAGGTGCCCGTGCACATCACAACACCTACTGCTCTTATGTGTAAATGGAAGCAAGGACGACGCGGTCGATAGAATGTTTTTTCCCCCCTGTTTGATGAAGTCTGACACACTAAATGTGTTTAGAAGACAACCTGATTTTTTTTTTTGTCATCAAATATTTGCTTTAAGTACTTTAAGAACTTTAACTTTGAACACGTAAGAGCTCTGTGTTGTTCCTGCGAGCCTGAAAGACGAAATCATGAAAAGATTTCACTTGTAGGCTTCTGAAATTCATAATCATTTTAATCATCTACTTAAGCTTTTTCAAATATTGAAGTGGATGGAAAGTATTCCGGCTGAGATTTAATAAAGCATCATTTTAATATTTTCATATTAAACTCAAATCTTTGCAAGGCAAAAACTTATTAATATTTTAGAGTGGGATTTTCTCGGGCGGCTTTTTGACACGACATGTTCGTAGACTCTTAACATCGGTTTCAAATTGGACTAAACAATAAAAGATTACAACAAAACTCGAGTTTTCGTTGAGAAAACGTCCTTGGATGATCTTTCTTGGTTTGGCTGAAGTTCTCTCTCCGCTTTCTGCCTCCAGTTTGATGGATTCAGTAGAATAACTCAGAAATAAGTCATGTATCAGCATGAAACTTTCATATTGCCTTAATATACTCAAAAGACAGATTGTGTTTGATTCCTGGCTTATTGTGAAATTCCAACACAATGACATTTACAGTAAATAGAATAAAGAATTCAGTAGGAATCGATGCGAGCCTCACCCTGTTGCCTATCAACATGAATTCAGCCCTAGATGCTAGCCTCAGATTGTTTATATATAAACGTATTGCATTGGGCAGATACGCTTATCCAGAGTGACTTACATTTATTAATTCATTTTCTGAGCCACTTATTATTATTATTATTATTATTTGTCATATTGTATGAGATGATGCCAGCCTTGTCTGAATCCTACTTCCGCTAACCCGTGGAAAATAATAATAATTATAATATTAATAAGTGTAATGCTACAATTTCAGTTTTAGAGATTCCTTAAAAAAATTACTGGATGCAGAATTTAATCCGGATCAAAATATAACAGAGTCTTCCTGGTCCGAAGCCCCGCCTCCAGTAGGAATTTCCTGAAAATCAACTCATAACTTTTTGCACAAACCTCAGCAAAACATATCCTCATTGGTGGAGTTAAAGGAAATTACCAGTGATCTGGGTTCAAGCAGAAAATTGGCTTAAACAATTTCAGGCATGGACCAGCATGGTGGTATAGTGGTTAGCATGTCCACCTCACAGCAAGGTCTTGGGTTCTCTCCATGGTTGCGTGGGGTTTCCTCTGGAAACTCCTGTTTCCTTCCACAGTCCAAAGGCACGCACATTAGGCTATCTGGCTGTTCCAAACTGCCCCTAGGTGCGAGTGTGAGTGTGAACACCTGTGTGTGTTTGCCCTGTGATGGTCTGGTGAGCTGTTCAGGGTGTACCCTTCGTCCAGTGTTGGCTGATACAGGCTCCAGCCTCTACGCGATCCTCATAGGGCTTAACATTTTGTCAAGTGAGTATATGTATAAGTATGTTTTCTTTTTGTTAGCATATTTGGTTTCCGATTTGCTGTCACATTACTTTTATGTAATTCAAAACTATCCTCCTGGTGGCTTCTACACAAGAATCATAGCAACGTTCACACACTTTTACAATCTTTAAACTTTATAAATATTTAAACTCTAGGCACATCTGTCAGTGTTGGGTTGGCAGTGAGCATCTGCTGCCCTAGTTTTTAGGGGGGTTTTTTTTGCCCTGGTTGGACCACTGAAAGCTAATTTTTGGCCACTTCAACATATTGCATCAGTGGTGGGTCAATCATAGTAAGAAATCACTCTAATTGGCTGTCCTGGTTATCAAATGATAGCATGAGAAGAAAGATGGACTGAACAAATGTAAGCAAAAGATGAAATCACTCATTTCACATGGTTTCTCATTATTTTCTCCTTCTGCTTCATCCTTTATTCTTCTACAAATGGCTAGATTAAAGCATCTGATGAGTCATGTGAAAATGATAAACAAACACTGCTTTATTTAGACTTTGTTTTAATCTCCACGGTCATTCCGTTGTCCGTATGTAATGAATGTATGTCATTTCATTCAATCATTCGTTTGCCAAATGACTTAATCCTCCTAGGGTCGCAGGGAGGCCTGAGCCTATCTCAACTGCGTCTGGGCGATGGCAGGATATATCGCAGAGCCAACACAAACACAACTATTCACACTTCCACCTAGGTTCAATTTGGAACAGCCAATGTCAATCTAATGTGCATGTCTTTGGGCCATAGAAAGAAACCGGAGTACCCAAAGGAAACCCACACAAGCACGGGAAGAAAATGCAAACCCCACACATAAACGCCCAAGACAGAACTCGAACCCAGGACCTTCTTGAAGTTAGGTGGATGAGATAAACACTACTCCACTGTGCCACCCTGCCACCTGCTGGTTCGGAGAGGTATTTCCTCTCACACAGGTAAATAACGTACATGCTAGTTGGAGGTTGGCTGTTAACCCTCTGTGTTCATGCACAAAATTTTTAGCCCAGACTTTAGACAAGATGTGGTGACACAACAGAAGGTCTTCCATCGCCGCTTCTCCGGGATGTCGACTCGGTGTGTTCCAACCCCACTTTATTGTTGGGTCGCAGAGCGATAATAAAAATGTCAGTTTGCATATTCCATTCACGCTGAGCTCAGCTCAGAGCCAAGTAATTATTTTTCCGATGTATAGCTTTGTCTCCAAGAGTAAAATTGAGCTGAAAATGCTACAGTGTGAAGCCGGCTTCAGGCACAGCTTTGTCAATAAGAGTAATAAAACTTAAATGTTTCTAAAACTGGAATGCATCAAAAAAGTTTCCTTAGAATGGATGCCTTCTGACTTATCTATTTTTTGTTTGTTTGTTTTTTCAGTTTGAGTGTAGCAGCTCACCTGGACAGGAATTGCCACAAAGAACAAAGGAGTGAAAAAAGTTTTTGAGCGAAAAATGTCTTAACAGCTGACCTGGTTCTAGAATATTCCTTTTATCATAGTATACGAAGAAATCAGAAAACCCGGAAGAAACCTATATGATCACAGGTAGACCATAAGAAGAAGAAGAGTAAGAAGAGACCTTGATTTGCTTAATATTCAGAGACCGGACATTAGTAAATAGACACCCAAGATTTCAGAATGAATATTTGCTGGTGAAAGAAGAGGTTTGCGTCTTGCTGCTCGGCCGTCATAGCCCATTTGATGAAGAAGCGCGTAACAGTTTTGATGCTGGTTCGGATGTCTTCTGCAGTGTCTGCGGCCTTGAAACAGGGATCTTTCTCCACTGCTATCTTCACAGAGCGAAGGCATCCTTCTGATCATCCGGGTCGACCTGGTCGTGGATCCGTAGTGGTCTTACCTTCACTGCTGAACTCTTTACCTTTGACAGAGGAATATTCAAATTGTCGGCTATTTGTCGCTGGCTGATGCCGCCCTCCGACTGACTCACAATTCTTGAGCTCCTGGAGAGCAAGGCATGCTTGCATACCTTTAGCACAACTTTGTGCACCTTCATACAGCAGTCTGACGAAGTCATTAAATTGGCAGATTTTCAGAGAGGTGGAATTGTGGGTCAGTTGGAGGGCGGCATCAGCCAGCGACAAATAGCCGACAATTTGAATATTCCTCTGTCAAAGGTAAAAAGTCCAACGGTGAAGGTAAGACCACGGCCAGGAGAACAAACCTAAAAAAATTATGAAAGGGTGATGTAGCAAAAAGGGTGATTGACGACAACCCTAACCACCTCCCCTACAAATTAACCCATTCCTCTGCTACTCCTCCTTATCATGGAGGTATTCAAAAAGCCACCCCATGGTCCAGATGAGGGTGCAGACACAGATGGCTGAAGTGACACCAAAAAGCAGTCATTATCCCAACAGGACGTCCTCTTACACGGACAAGACCCTGAGTGGTTTCTACTCTCACGCTCCATGTCTTTCGCTGGAGGAGGTTAGCTGGAGTCAGTTGCCATCACCCTTTGGAGGCAAAGGATAGAAAAATTACAGACGAGGGCAGTTCGGCGGAACGTTCAAATCCAGTCGCAAATGAAGCATCACAGAGCAACTACAGGTTTATTTAAGTATCTGGGTTTTTTTGTTTGTATGGTTTTTTTTTCCAGTTTCAGTATAAGAGAGGTAAAATGGAGAACGCGGTAAACTTTGCAGTTGGCGGTTTGCCTAGCGGCTGTGCCTTTGATCAAAGGGTGGGCCGCCGGTCAAGTGGGAAAACCCTGCTCTGAATGCTGAGTTGAACATGCAACCCAACACTCTGAAATCCCAGAGATCCAGAGGGCAGAGAGAGGGCACGCCAATCAGGCGCTATTTCAACAGGCTCATATTTTGTAGGATGAAGTTACTAAAAGGTTCAGGAAGTGAAATAAACATCAAATGGGCACGGTATCCAGGACAGGTTAGAAGTCCAACACCTTAATTCACATACATAATAAAAGATATTTCAGATGTGTTAAAATGTAAAATATGTTAAGGTTGATGATTTTAGCATTCTAGTGATGGATAGCTAATGCTACCGCTAGGCCTTGCTCTGAAATCATGCTCCAGGGTTTCAAAACAAAGAAATGCTCCTCAACTACATGCAAATTCATCGGATGGTTCCTTAACTTTGAGTTCACTTTATGACGTCAAATCAATATAGCCGTTTAGACATAGCACAAAACCAGTAAGTCTAGCAATATCTAATAAAATATATACTGTGTTTGCTAAACCTATGATTTGCACAGTGAATGGTGCTCAATTCTGCAGTACTCACCAAGCCTGAGACAAATTGTCTTAGTATCTACAACATGCTAAGAAGATCGTTGTGTTCTTGCTCCAACACTCATCTCCATCATATTTTCTCTCATGCTGACGGTTTAATGCTGATTGGTGAGCCGCTCTACGCGGGCGATTATGCTACGGTAGCACACACTCTCAAGGACGTTCAGCTGAAAACAACTATGTTAGCTCGTGAATCAAAGCAGTTTGGACTGACAATGAGCGTCAGAAGGTCATGTACCAGCCAACCCCCAACAAAAGACATGTCAACCTGGATGTCACCATCGACGATGCACCTCTCAAGTCTTCAGACAAATTCTGATATTTGGGAAGTATCTTGTCAAATAACGCGACCAAGGTGATGATGATGTAACACAACGCATAGCTAAAGCCAGTAACGCTTTTTGGAATGTTCAGACATAGACCATGGGATGAGCCTTCATGAAAATGAACGTGTATAAAGAGGAGGTCCTCACTACCCTCTTGTAAGGCTGCAGAGACAACCTATCGATGCCACATGAGGCTCTTGGAGCAGTTTCAGCAACGCTGCTTGAGAGCCGTCTGTGGTATTAAGTGGCAACGCCAGGTCTCCAATGTAGAGACACTGTAGTGTCGGGATGCCACTTGTGTGGAAAGCCAAATCACCCAGGCACAGCTTTGATGGGTGGGTGGGACATCTAGCCACAATGAAAGATTCGTTCGTTACGGCGTAACACCAGTCACGAGGGCATTCGCCCTTTTTTTGAAGAGTACATGACAAGACATCTAGATGAAAAGAGGGCTAAAAGAAGGGCCAGCACAAAAGAAACCCTTACCACAACCTCCTCTTGCATATGTGGTCCATGTAATTGGCCTTCTCTCCCGCAAAAGGACTCACCGATATCTGTTTCGCCAGATACTCATGTGTCAACCTAAACAACATGAGAGTCCATCATCATCATCGGTATATGCTACATGGGAACATAATCAAAAAAGCACACTAAAACAAGACTATTATGGATTGTTTGCATTTTGTTTTGCATTTTTTAATCAACAGACACAGGTGAGCTCTGTGTGAGCAGGTACAAGCTGCAGTATATACTACACGGAAATGAAAAAACTAAACAAAAACAAAGCTTTTATGGTTTTTAATAGCGTTTACATATTTTAACCATGACAAGGGCAAGTCAGATAAGCTCTGCGTGCTTTGAGCTAATAGTGATGTGACGGTAATAGCCTAGACCTGGGAGCCAGGCTTGCTGCCTCACGGAGTGGCATATAAAAGAGATAACTGGCTATGACTAAACATGGCTGGCTATTCGTGGCTAAAGTTAAAAGTATGTAAAGGATGTATGATTTGGCTGCATACACAAGATTGTACATACACTAAATGTCTTTGGATAGGTAGGAGGAAACCAGAGTATCCAGAAATAAACCCACACAAGCATGGAGGGAATATGCAAATTACACAAAGAAACAGCCTTACTAAGCCCAGGACAGCAACCCATGAACACGGCACTGTACGTCGGTGTAGTATATGCTGCATGTACTGTTTACCGTATTTTAAAGTTAGCTGACAAACCTGTTGCTTAACAAAGACAAACATTGACAGCACGTACGATTTTAAACCACATGAACTTAGCTTGAGTACAGAGAGGTCAAAAATGGCACCTTTCTGAGCTCTGACTTCCTTCTTCCGAGAGTCGAAGGCGGTATAAATCATCCACACTTCTTACGCTCTTAATGGAGATCAAATCTAGGAGGTATGTCACTGAGTGTAATTACTGGACGCAACCGTCACTGACGGCATGAATCTCCGGTCTCCCATCTCACTTCTTCACGTCATAAATTCTACTTTTCTCACGAATGTTCATCGTGCTCAATTCCAGAAAAGTCCAAAATAATCCCTGTTTCTTTTGTTAACAGCAAGAAAATATGATGCGGATGCCATGAAAAACTCTTCTCCGCCGCGTCCCTTCCAAATGGTGTTTAAACCAACACACAGATTTAACACTTCTAGCGTCTTTCTTGTCCCATTCACGCAGATTAATTGCTTTCTCACCGGGTTTTGTTTAATCAGCTTATTGGGTTTGAATGAACAAAGACGTACCTGCATCGATCTTAATTACTTTACTGATGCTAAAAGTAACACAAGGCTTTGCGTAAATGTTAGCCTAGTGGCGGTGCAAAAGCTGGGTGGTAAAGTCTCCTTCAAACAGAGATAGGGGAATCGATAAATATCACTCGGGCTGATTGGACCTAATTAGAGTTGTACTGAAGTGCAGGGGGGGGGAATGCAGTCCCTGGGAAAAGCTGTTTAGATTTGAGTTGGCGAGGCTGTCAGAGACAATTAGGCTGCAGTGTTGTTGGGGAAAAAGGCAGTGGAATAAATTAAGAGAGTTTGTGTGAAGGGGGTGAGCGTCTAAGACCATTTCTGTTGGAAGGTCAACTAAATTAAAGAGTAAATTACATGACTTGTGAATGGGGTGTCACTTTATTTGATGGTCCATGTTAATTCAAGCTAGGAAAATAGCAATATCGGAGACTGGACTGTAGCCTTCTGGGATTTCCGTTCTTGGCTGACTAGACGGGAAATTGATGTGGTGTGGTCAGCTATTGTAGCCCGTAATGAATTAAATAATGAAATTAATTCAATATAGTAAACAGAGCTGGGGCAGCATGGTGGCGTAGTGGTTAGTGTGTCTGCCTCACAGTTTGAAGGTCCTGGGCTTGAGTCCCAGGCTCAGGTGTTTCTCCGTCGAGCTTGCACGTTCTCTCCGTATTTTCTGTGGGTTTCCTCCGACAGTTCAAAGACATACACATAAGGCTGCCTGGCTTTCCGGTCGGACATGCCTGAAACACCACACCAGGGAGGCGTTCGGGAGGCGTTCTAACCAGATGCCCGAGCCACCTCGA
>JBCNYG010000021.1:2689172-2706412 GCA_039654305.1 Porochilus rendahli
CTCTTCTAGAAAGGCTGAACACTAGATTTTGGAGTGTGGGCTGTAGGGATTTGTGATCATTCATCCGCAAGAGCATTATTAAGGTCAGCACTGATGTCAGACGGGGACACCTGGGGCAGTTGGCGTTCTAGTTCATCCGAAACAGGTTCAGTGGGGTTGAGGTCAGTGCTTTGTGCAAGCGACCTGCCTTCTCCCACTACACTCGGTAAGACATGTCTTCATGGAGCTCACTGTGTGTACAGGGGGGACGATCATGCTAGAACAGCACCGAATCTCTTGGTTCTACTGAAGGGAAATTGGAACCCAGCAGCAGACGGAGACATTCTGCACAACTGTGTATTTTCTTTTCACTTTGTGCCACCAACTTTGGGAAAAAGCTACATATGGCTCTGATGGTGAAGTGTCCATAAACTTTTGTCCATAGTGTATACCTACATGGGACTTTCAAAGTGACCACCTTTCTGATAATTTGATGATAAGGAGTACCATTTTAATAATAATCGAGCAGAAATGTCCTTAACATGGAGCTATCAGATCGTTTTGTACACACACCGTATATCTTGCTAGGAAAATTTTTGGTTGTAGCTAGAGGTAGGCTATGATTGATTTATGGGCTACATCATATAACCAGTGGGATAGAAATATTCAGCACTGCATTTTTGACCTAGAATAAGTGAGTACCTGCATCATTTCAACAAGGTAAAGCAACATGAATTCAACCAATAAAAAAGAAAACTTTTCAGAGGATTCGCCTCTGCTGATCGACTCTTTTCCATCTAACCGCTCTGTACCTGTACTCATTGGAGTTTCAAACCTACAAATAACATATTTTTCCCCAAAAGCAGTGTTGCAATAACATTGTTCCAAAGTTTACTTTAAGCTTTTATAACTAATAGCTCAGACAGTTACTGTAGACGAAGTAATATTAATAATTTAGTAATAAATTATATGATGAGTAGCAAGACTGTCTACAGAGAGCAGAAACAAAACATGAAACAGAATCGAGCATGCTGCGTGGACAGCTGTAGCACATACACAGTTTCGCAGTTCATTATAAAGCAGAGTATTAATTACGGCCACTAAGCTTTGCTTAGTGTGTTCTTTGAGGCTACATTAATGATTGGATCATCACCTAAGACCACTAAAATAATCTATAGATTTAGATAGGGCCTAAAAGCGGAGCTCCCGATAGATGTCTCTATTGGTAGGTGTCTGAGCCTGCGTTTGTATTTCAGAGCCTTTCCTTTCATTACTTGATTTCCACTTCTTATTATTCTTATCAGTTTAATTATCCGTTTAACGAGTTCATGCTCCGTTAAGCTTCTGATTTCGTTGTTTGCTCCTAAACATTTATGGATCTGAAAGTTTACAACATTACTACCACAGTCAACCTTAGTTAGACTGTGTAAGTTTATTCTGTGCAAGTCTGAGAGGTTGTGTATGAGCCTCTATTTTTGGGGTTTCAGTTTTGTGATTAATAATAATTTTTTGTTTTTTATTGCTGCCAGTGACAGCCTTATTGGATTTCCTGTGTTGTGCATAAGCAGACACTGGACGGACATGGGACTAGTCATATTTACTTCGACTCTATATTCCATGACTATGGTGGTTTGATTGGGAGCTCCACTATAAAATTCTCAGTGTGAATGTTATAATGAAACTCATGAACATACTTGCAAAGATTTCACTACAATAATTGTTTAACACAATACGGATATTTAAGTACATTTAAAGTGATACTGTTCCTGAATATTCTTTTATAACATCTTTGGACAAATACATGAAATTTCTAACTTTTTTCAGCTTTGTGTGATTTTTATTTCTATTTTTTTAAACTTTTCTTTCTTTGTTTCTTTTTGGATTTTACTGATGCCAGTAAACGTGATGTTTTTCTGGATTAAATCAACCACTCCATATTCTTTAAACAAGAAATTCAGGAACATAAAGGATAAAAAATTCTGAAGATCCTGAGGCAAAACACAAATTTGATATTAAGCTATTTATATGAAATATTTCATCATGTTGTGAGTTTACTTTAAAACATATCGGTACGTACTTTGATTGTGTTTTTTAGAGGGAGTTAAAACAAGCAGCACCAGTAGAAGGGGAAGCTAGCCTACATTTTCTGTCAAGGCGTCAACAATAGAAACAGAAATAGAAAAATAAAAACAACCATGAGAAACATGACAAAATGGAATAATAAATGGTGAAAGCTAGTATGAGCTGGTTGACCTTAATATGCGCTTCCTGGTGCTCGGTGCTTACAAAAGTGTGTTCTGATGTTTGCTAACAAGAAAACGAGTTGTAGAAAAATGGTGAGAGTACAGGGGGGTGATGACAAAATGATAAGCCTTCCTTGTCAACAAGATCAGCAGCTTTGTTAACTTTTTATCTGTTTGTCATTACTTTATAGCACTAATTTAACTAGCAACATTTTGGTTTCTTCTACAAAAGCGCAAAGACACACAAGTTACATGTATACTGTATATAGAAAATAAAAAAAGAAAATTCAAAAAAAGTAAACATTGTGACTTTCACACAAACAAATTTGAATAAAAATCATAAGAATGCCGTTTCATAATAATAGTGCCAAAAAATTAAAATAAGATAGCTTGCATAGGGGATGAAAGAAATGTAGGTAGGAACATTTACTGCAAGGCAACATGGGAAGTTACTTGAAAATATTATATAGTGCAAAACCCCAAAAAGGAACGGGGTAGGGGAAGGGGAAAGATCATAATATACTATATCCCCCAATAACCAGGTTAATACCAGCCCAAACCAGCATAAATCCAATCAGAACGTTTTAGCAAGGGAGTGCTACAAAACCCCCTCCCCCCCACATGTGGACTTTGGTCTCTTGTGTAATTATTTGGGGCAATGGAGTTGTGAGATTGTTGTGGTGATGGAGATGGTGTCACCCTTTCCCTGCCCACTGGATTGTTGATTGCCGTTAGCGCATCTTGTGATCGTCAGTGTTGCCCATGTTGGAGCCAGGGCTGGGGTCCTGCTGTCGCCTGGGCTGTGCCCCACACACACACACACACACACACACACACACACACATAGTTAACATTTAACATAATTAAAAAAGAACAATAAGCTGTTTACTGTAATATCCTGATCAGAAAACACTGGAACAAACTACTCATCACATTAATGTACTAATCACATCAAACTACTCAACACATCAATCTACTTATAACACCAAACTGGTGTTAATGTTATGGCTAATCAGTGTATATAAGCTTGTTGTTAGCATATCTGCACTGAACTATGTCCCTATTTAAGAACCAATTTGTGTTTTTGTTTAAATTCAGAGGCTAATTCTTGACTGTAAACTAACATTTTACCACTTAAACAAGAGCTGAGTACGTGTGATGGAACCAAATGTCGTCACAAGTACAAGGCTGTATAAGGTTCTTAGGCACCTCTGTATTATATGAACATCAGCACAGGTAGTAATGTTTTAAAAAACAAAATAAAAGATTAATTCGGTTTAATAAAGAGGAAATTTAAACTCTACACAAGCCTACATGACTTAACAAAAATAAACCAATGTTTAATGAGCGACTGAAGCCTTTTCATAACTTTAATTCGCAACACATAGCAGATACAGCAGAGGGCAGCAGAGCCCAGCTCGTATACAGACTAAAAATGGAACTACTTTTTTTGTGCGCAGGCAGTCATTAGTTTTAGAATCATTTAAAAATAAAAAGATGACTGCTGTCCTGTATCACAGATACATATGTTTATGTGTGCATGCTTAAATCTCTCCCAACATAGACGTCGAGACATAGACGAGGCAGACGGAATGGCAGACGGGAAGGAGTAGAAGCAGACATAGAGGCAGACATGGCGTGAGCTCATCGTCCACCTGACTAACCGTTATAGCAGCTTCTAAGCCTGGCGCTGATCTAAACTTTTATTTCTCCATGCAGAAACTTTAGCCTTAAAACAATAAAGCATGAAGCCTGCTCAAGTTTTTTCTGTGATCATACTGGCGTAATAGGATGAATCAGCAGTAGCTGAAGTCCATTAGGCCTTTTTCACTGCCTTGTTCCACTACCATTACTCACTCACACTGCGGTTAGTGAGAGCAAAATGAGAAGAGGTTTTAATTTAAAGAGCCGGGAGTTTCTAAATGTATCCATACAAATTACAGTCTTAGTGTCCTTAAAAAAATCTAACGCTACACATTTAAACTGTAGAACAGCCTGTGATTCAATCCTCTTTTAAAATAAGCCTCATAAAATAATGTCATGTGACATTACTACTGTAAAGTTGCAACTAATGCTGCATTCATGGTGCCTACGGTAAGCCCTAATCTACAGTTTCCCACCTTGGAATGTTCGACATGCAAAATGGATTACGTTAGAAAACACACACTAACTGATTCAGGCCTGAGTGACTATTGCATTACTATACTAAACTTCAAACATTCACACAGCATTTTGTATTAATACTGCAGGACAGCAATAATAGCAGCATATATAGAGTAGCTTAGCAACAAGATGTTCAGCAGCCAATAGAAAGTAGGGTTAGCAACAAACTAGCCATCTAACATTAGCCATAATTATATTGCTGATGGTTAACAGAGACGAGAATGGTGTGTTTTTCTAATCTAAAGTTCTGTCTGTACATGATCCCAAACTAATCTGTAATCCAAACTTAAATTCCAAACTACTATAAACTACGTTAAAATTAGAGAAATGGTAATTAGCACTGGGGGCAGCAGGGTGACGTAGTGATTAGCACGTCCGCCTCACCGCAAGAAGGTCCCGGATTCGAGTCACTGGGTTCGGGGGCTTTCTATTTGGTGTTCTCCTTGTGCTCGTTTAGGTTTCCTTCTTTTGTATTCCGGTTTCCCACAATCCAAAAACGTGTACATTAGGCTAACTGACTCTTTCAAATTGCCCTTAGGTGTGAGGTAGTGTGAATGGGTGTATGTGAGCTGTTCAGGGTGAACCCTGCCTTCACCCAGAGTCGGCTGAAATAGGCTGCAGCCTCCCTGCAACCCTAGTCGGAGAATTAATGATTGTTACACCATGTGACACCTTGATATATATATAAATATATAATTTTTTTTGGTGGATTTTACCAGCTACAGGCAGGAATTACAAGTTAAAGCTTTGACTCAAATGCAACATAAACTTTTGTATATGTGTGTGTGTGTGTGTGTCCATATCGAGAGAAAATCATATCGATCATATGGAGCCAAGCAGGAGTGTTTGCCTGTACCGCAAGTCAATAGAGCTTAGATTAGGCTGGGCGAGACAGCACTCCTAATGAAGATGATCAATACTAATGATATATTAATACTTTCTAGGCCTGAGCATCAGTCATGCGCTAATCCCACCTGCAGTAAAGGCCGAAAGTTGGATGAAAAATGGCCCATCAATTCTCTATCCATCAGAGAGAAGGCCATTAAATTCTTACCCCCATCCCCCCAATTCATACATCTCTGTGGTAGGACCACACACTCATACACACAGTGCTGTAAATACTACACATGCAGACAGAAAACGGAGTCTCTCTTATATACACGTTCCAGCATCACGTCGGTCAATCCAGGCTGATGCTGGTCACTCTAAACAACATACAGTATTTTCGCAAAGCAAACTAACCTTACCTTCTTCTTCAGACAAAGTACTCAGACCCCCAATCACACCCCCCACCCCACCCCCCCACCTGTCATTTCAGCAGCCGTTTTTACACAAAATAGAGAGCTGCACGGCAGATGAGACTCCTGACCTGATTCTAACCATTACTCCCTAAAGAATAAATAAAGTGGAAGATCGGGCTGGAGAGAACACAGAAGCTCCAGAGCCATCAAAGATGTTATTTAGCGGCTGGGATGAGAAGTGTTTATAAAGGCATAATTAAAGTGGTAGAGAGAATACAGATTACCCAGACGGCCATGGGTTAAAATTGTTGATTTTCTTGGCCCATAAAAATGCATTAAAAGTAATATACAAATGATTGATTTTCTAAGTGCTCAGAGGAAGGATTGGCCCAACCACACTAGAGCTCTCACTGGGCTCTCCAAAATCACAACACAATATCTTATTATATATTTGTGACCCATCACAGCAAAGTGGGTATTAAATGAGAAATTATTAAACACTTTGTTGAACTTTAAATAATTATTTAAGTGTGAACTTTTAAATAATTCTCTCCAAAGTTGTTTAAAAGGCTGAAAATGCCTGGCAGGTTTTGTTAGTTACTCCAAATCTAGATAAATATGTTAGAAAATGTGGTATCGTTTCAAAGCTTAGGATACCAGCTACAAAAACTGAAACTTAATCATTTTCTACTTAATACCCACTTTGCTGTGATGGGTCACACACACACACACACACACACACACATACACACACACACACACATACACACACACACACACACACACTCACACACACATATATTCTGCTTATTTCAGCTAGGGTAGCAGAGAGGAGACTATAGAAACCTGAGTACATGGAGGAAAATAATTAAAAATGTTATTGTAAACAGTTTACACATATATTTTAAACAGAATACGTTCCATTCTTTATCAATCAAATTAGAAACATACAAAAAGGGGATAAGAATTAAAAAACTTGAAAAAACAAGATTTATTCTTTATATTTTTTAACATCCAAGGAAAAGAAATTGGTTTGATAAAACATTATTAATAAAGGTATGAAGGTGTAACTAATCCCTTTCTCCATCATACACTAATGTTTCTAGCTTTCGCCTGGTATCACTTCATTGAATTAGATTCGTTTTGAATAAACACATCTATCCCTGAAACATTCCGCTGCCTGATGCATTTCCAAGCAAACTATCAACACAACTCAGAGGTAAAATTATATATATATATATATATAAAGACACACGTCATGAAAAGGGTTTAAAAAGATTCAGGTTAAGATATAGATAAATGTTTTATGTGTCCTTAGGAACACATGAATCCATAATAAAGGAGTGGAATTCGTGTAGTACCATCAACAACACCCTGCTTCCATCAGGTCGTCTGTTCAAACCGGGTGGGTGGGTGAGGAGGCTCGAAGAAAAAAAAAACCTGTGCTGCTCCTTAAAGGAAGACAGCACTTGATAATAAAGTCTGTCTCTGTTTAAAATCTTAAACCAAAAACTGGTATTTTAATTATTTTATAAGTGATTATTTAAAAACTGAATGATATCATCAAGGCCCGTCACTCTGAGAGTAATCATCATTCTGAAAATCATTAAAACAGAAACTACAGGCCTGAAGATTTACAACGGGAACTAATTAATCTAGGGATGTGAAGGAGACTAAGTTTTAAGGTTGTGTTCAAGACTTGCCATAAACACTTGCCAATAACAAACAGCACAATATCCAATATCTACAATGAAACATGATGGTGGTAGCGTGCTGTTGTGGGGATGTTTCCCTTCAGCAAGGCACAAGGTCAGGACAGATGAAATAATGGATGGAGTAAAATATGGACAGCGTATTGAGAAAAACAAGCTACATTCTGGCAGAAATGTGTAGATTGGATCAAGATTTCCTTTCAATAGTCACGTTTTTGATGACCAAATTCACCAAGTGGTGCCTGAAGGGAGGACAGTAATTGTCTGTGCCTGGTCTTTAACCCGAGAGAAAATCTGTACCACTTAAAAAGTTTGCAGTTTAAGTTAAAAATAGAGGCTAACCCATCACTAACCTAGAGTATTTTTTAAAAGTATTTTATTGTTTTATTTTTTCATTTTTTTATTGCTTGGAGGTTGTAAAAAAGACATCAATGAATAAAATAAATGTGGAAAATATTCTAAACCCACTGTTGCCCTGCACACATTTGTGTTTTACAGTTAAAGCTGGGGTTTGGTAATCTGGAAATTTAGCAACAGTAGTGTTTGTTCTGGGCTCCAGCTAAACCCTCCTCTGCCCTCGGAGGGCCTTTCAAAGCCACCAAATGAGGCTAAATTTTACAAACCCCCACCTTAATCCGAACACTGTCTATAAGTCTTAATCTACAATCTTAACATCTTTATCCTTTTCAACAACACTTTCATTCAGAACATCATTAGGAGCTGAAAGCGAGCAGTTATTAAGATTTATCTTTCCTGATTGAACCACTGTTCTGTATCATTTGTTTCTGGTCTGTGGCAATAAAGCTCCAGAAACTGTACACGGCTCATGGCGGAGGTTGCGTGGTATGATATAAAACAGAAAGTGCAGAAACACATACTCAGCATGAATACATAGATCAAGCTGCTATAATGCATGCACATGCACATGATCTTCACACATGAAAAACCCATGCAGTCTCCTGCTTTTACACACACACACACACACACACACACACACACACACACACACACACACACACCCATGCTCTCTCTCTCTCTCTCTCGCGCGCGCGCGCGCACGATCCTTCTTTTTTTCCCTCTCCGGTCCGTGCAGCGAAATGCCTCGTGGAGCGCACATTATTCATTCAGCTGTCGGTTGACGAGAGAGCGCGAGAGAGAATAATGAGAGGGATGGTGATTCCTCCTGCACGCGCGTCCTTTCTCTCTCTCTCTCTCTCTCTCTCTCGCGCGCGCGCTCTCCGCGTGATTGAAAAGCTCCGGCGGATCTGAACACCGCCGGCTAATTAATTGATCGATGTGGCGCGTGTGCGCGTGCGGCGCGAGCGCCCTGCTGTCTCGTGCAAGCGGAACGCGGGGACCACGCACTGATTGAGATTCCGCGTACGCGCGCGCTTTCATCTTTCGTTCTCCTCCCTCTCTCTCACACACACACACACACACACACTCAAACTCTCTCTCTCTCTCTCTCTCACACACACACACACACACACACACTCATACTCTCTCACACACACACACACACACACACACACACACTCCGTGACCTCTTCCAGCCCGGCGCACTCGAGCGTGACTAGCCTGTAAATCAAAGCAACAAGTTCCTGTTTCCTAATCACAGCTCGTATGTTTTGGCACTGCAGTTTATACTCACAAGAGAGGACGAGGTGTGTGTGTGTGTGTGTGTGTGTGTGTGTGTGTGTGTGTGTGTGTGTGTGTGTCCCTGACGTTGCTGCTGCTGCTGCTGCTGCTGCTGAGGTTGAGGACGAGGATGAGGATGAGGATGACACAAGGCCCTCCAGCCTCTTTGGCAAAACTGATAAATCCACAACTGGAAGGTGAATGTGTGTATGTGTGTGTGTGTGTGAGATTGAGGTGGTCACACACACACTCACAGTCTGTCCCTGTCTCCACAGGCTGCTCCTGCACTGCCTTCCCTTCTGCTGCTTTTCATGCAAGGCCCTCCTTCCCCCTGCCACCGAGAGAGAGAGAGAGAGAGAGAGAGAGAGAGAGACAGAGAGAGAGAGAGAGGCAAAAAAAATAGCAACAACTGAAAATATGAAAGAAAAAAATACAGGAAGCAAATGTGTCTCTGTGAAGGATTTTATAATCAGACTGAGTCTCCACCTCCGCTTGCCTCTCCGCCCCTATTGTTATGGCAACGGCCAATAGCGCAAGCCTGTGATCCTCTCACATGGTGCTAATGCAATATGGTTATGTATGTATATGTGAAGTGTGTGTGTGTGTGTGTGTGTGTGTGTGTGTGTATGTGTGTGTGGTGGCTGTGGTTTCTCTAAATAGCAAATATGGCCAGCGGAGGCTCTACACAAACACACACACACACACACACACACACACACAAACACTAACACATCTGAGAGTGCAGTTATATAATATCATACCCACAGAATCCTCACACCTGATTGGTCCAAAGGGGTTGATTCATTTTCTTGAGCAGCAGCTCTGACAGCTAAAACACACAGGTCTACATTAACGCTGTCTAACACGCTATCGTTTCTATAGTAACGTCTCATTTACAGAGACTCGTACATCAGACACTTCATACAGGTAGATTAATATGGAGGTATTGGTATTGCTATGGAGACGTTTTCCATAAGAAACCTGTAAAGTTCGGAACAGTGGCGTTACATTAAGTTTTCTGACGTGGGAAAGTTTATGCTCCATGGTTTTGATTTTTTTTTATCCATGAGAAAGAAAAAGAGGAAACGGTATCGCTGAGGGCACGTGTTTATAGCTGCTATAACATCACTGAGAACAGGAACTAAAAGCCTCATTCACCCACCCAGCGTTCCACAAGCGATCTGACGTAACCGGGAATAAACAAACATCGCACCAGTCATGCATGAGGAAGCATGGCGGACTTTGTGGGTGAAGCGACCCAACTTGTGATTAATTGCTGCAAACCAGTTCATTCTCAACACTGAGTAAAAAAAAGAGAAGAAGACTGAATCAGTGTTTCGATTTTAAAGCCTGGTGGTGGCCATCTTAGTGAGACCACCTTGCTGTAAGTCCTCAAGTAGTACGGAGTAGTTTGGCTGGATGCCAACACAGCTTGAGAACCCAGAAAATGTTACTGCTGACGTTTAAAATGTCCTAAATTCATGCAACATTACCAAAAATTTCACTGCCTAAATTGGTAACCCTGGGTTAACACTGGGGCACGATGTCCACAATCTTCACGATTTGAAATCATCGTGATGAGAGTGGGGGGTCGTGGGAATGAATCATGGTGATCTTGAGAGAACTTTCTGATTGTGGCTGCGTTTGACTGTTAAAAATTTCCCCGCAATTATTCTGCTGTGTCACGATCTGACGCCGCTCTTGATAGAATGTTTAAAGTGCGCAAGAGTGCAGTAGAGCTTAACAGATCTTAACAGAGCGTAACAGAGCGTAACAGACCTTGGTGCATCGTAGGGGATCTTGATAAAATTGGCAACCCTATTACTTTCTCCTGGACGTGAGCTGTCTCCTTTATGTTCCCCAACCATGCTCCAAGCGTGGTCATGAATCGTGGATAATTATTCCTATCTTTTCTTGCCATTTGACTATAATGTAGAAGAGAAAACTGGCGTCACTAAGATGGCACCAGTCTGATTTTAAATATGGCTCTGTGCAGACAGCGGAACGTGTGATCCAGTGTTTTTGTTTTTGGGATTAGTGATAATAAAGGTGCTTCTCAAAACCCTATTTGTCGTTCCTCGCTCCTCAATCCTTGCTTGAACCGGAAATTCTTCTGCGCCACCATCTTTGCTGTTCATCCGAATTCTCTTATGGTAGTTGTTGTTTTCAGGCTTTCAGTCTTTAAAATTCAGTCTTTATTCAGTGATTTTTAGTTGAGTTTGTCATTCTTTGAAAGTGCGGGCCATATTTCAAAAGTAAATATAGCAAACTCTTCAGTGAAAGCTTGTTTGATCAGCCAGGTCCATTACTGGCTCTGAGTAAGTAGAGTGCTGTTGAGTGCATCCCTAATCACCACGGGACCACATGTCTGACACTACACTTAAATTTAAATATTGATGATTATTATATGGGACTATCAGTACACACTATTTGATTGGTTGACAGTGAGGAACGGGAACAAGCCAAAAGCTGCTTGTCATGAATGAATCTGGAGACAGGATGCATACACTAGATGAGAAGTTTATTGTGGACTGGCTTTCCATATGAAAATATGAAACAAACAATAACTGAAACAAATAATCTTGGTCACTGGCCTCACCATATATATTCTAGTCTGGTTGGTCTTGCCTGAATCTAGCTGTCTTATTAAAGTATATATATGATTATTTTTTAAGCAACTCGTCCTTCAAAACAAAATCAAAGATTAAATGAGCTTGTTATGAACTAAGTTGTCTTGGGGACAATAATTTTTTTCTGTCTTGCTCTTTACTCCACCCCTCTCTTTTGAACTCAGTCTTGATTTGGATGCAAATCTTTTTGGACTTGGTCGGTCTCGTATCACACTGGATTCAGTATTGATTTAGTCTCAAGTCATTCTAGCAAGCTTGTTCATAAGTAAATAGTCTTAAAAAATGTTTTTGTTGCCTGTCGCCATCTTGTCTCTGTTTTTCTTATCAAGGCTTGGACTTGAAACTATGTATTTGGTCTTGATTTGGACTTGAACCTCTTTTGTACTTAGTTTTGCCTGGGACTTGACTATCTTTGTACTAGACCTTGATTTGGACTTAGTCTTGACTTGAACCTCTTTTAAGTTGGTCTTGATTTGGACTTGAACCTCTTTGGATTTGGTTTGGACTGAAATTCGAACTTCTTTGGACTTGGACATCCTTTGACTTGGTCCTAACTTATACCTTACACCCCACTGAACTTGGCCTTGACTTGGACTTGAACTTCCATGGGAGTCCAACAACCTCCATAGTCTTGACTAGTCTTGCTCTTGCCTTGGACTCACCAAAGTGTTGTTTACACCAATTATCTATGAACAATTGTCTACATCACATCCAGAATTTAGGGGTTTAAACACTTTAACATTTACTATTAATTCATTCTACTTTTCTAGTTTGGGGCTGAAGATGCTTCATGCCGATAGGATCATTCCAGACTTTTCTATCCCTTGACACAGATTCCAGCTTCTCAGTGGGGAACTCCAGACCCTACCAAATTTCCTGAAGGTCCTTGTTCTAATCTGAGGTCTCTGACCAGTGAAACCTGCCTAATACATTTCTTTCCAGAAGGAGCAACTTAATTGGGAGAAGCAGTGGCTTTACGCCGAGGCTGTCTCTTGGATTGCTGAGCTCTTCGCCTTATCATGGACAGTATGCCCAGAGGAAGCTTGTTTCTACCATCAGTCCTCAAGAACTTAATTCTTTTAATGTCTTTTTACAGCTCATGACCAGAGGTGTGGCTTGAAACATGTTTTTCATTAATTTGAATGATAAAGGAGCATTCCTGAAGCCAGAATCAATTACAGATTAAAGTTATAATGAAAGTTTTTATAAATAGATGTATTATTTTTAATCTGAGACACTCTGAAAGTGAAAGACATTGTGATGGCTTCTCAAAAAGAAATAAAGCTTCATGTGTGCAGAGGTGATAATTGGATGCGTGTGCGTGGCCGTCTGCTGCTTATTAAGCGTTTTGTCTATTCTCTTCGATGCCTTAAGCACAGTACAAACCAAAACCCCAGAGTCCAATGACCTGCTGAGGTCCAAAGCCAAAGCTAATAAGGGACGAAGGCAGCCGAGCATGTACAGAAATAACAGAAGAAGTGAGGAGGGAGAAGTTGAAGGGAGTCCAGCATCTGCTTTCATCTGAGTACAGCACAGATCGCCTAATTGAGGTTGGAACTTGGTGGAGAATTGGGTGAAGGGGTGGAGGGGGCAGCTGTGTAGGCAGGGAGGAGGTCGAACGAGAGGTGATGAATGTCCTTGGTGCTTTGAGGGTGGCTATTAGAGTGCATGGTGTAACAAGTTTGTGCCAAGTTGCAATTCTCTAAAGGCTGGGATAAAAACACCAGCATGGTTTGCATCATTAAATGTGAGGTTATTCTACAAGTGGGGCATCGACGAGCGAGCGTTTTTTATTCCAGCCACACAGCAAAAGTACCGGAATTTGCCCCATTAGAACTTTTCCTACATGTTGTACAATGTTACAGCCTGAAATCAACATGGATTGAATTCAGTGTATAAAATCATGTACAGGGGGGCAGTGGTGGCCCCATAGTAGGGTACTGGATTACTGATCCCAAGGTCCAACCTGCCTCAAGACAGCCACCATCATATCGATGCAAGAGACTCGTCTTGTCTCACATTAAGGCTGCCATCCCTGCTCATCTTAATCCTCATCAGTTTGCATACAGAGCAAACAGGTCAACTGAGAATGCCATCAATACAGCCCTCCCCACAGCCCACACACACTTGGAAAGCAGCAACTCCTATGTAAGGATGCTGTTCATAGACTCCGCCTTCAGCACGCTGCACTATCTGCACTATCTATTGATAGAGGGGACGTAGAGAGGGTAGAGCGCTTCAAGTTTCTTGTTGTCTACATTTCTGCTGACTTCACCTGGATCACAAACATCTCTCATAGGATGTACTTAGTCAGAAAGCTCTGACATGCCCACCTACCCTGACCCCTACTGACAAACTTTTACCGTGCCCTTATTGAGAACCTCCCGACCTACCCCTGTACAGTGTGGTTAAACAGCTGTACTGCAGAGGACAGGAAGACCCTGCAGCGGGTGGTGAGGACGGCATTAACCCCCTCAGTGACATTTACACTGGCAGACTTCAGAGGAGAGCCAGTGGAATTATCAGGGACCCCATACACCCCGGACACCCCCTTTTCTCCCGTCTCCCCTCTAGAAAAAGGTACAGGACACGAAAAGCAAAAACTAACAGACTCAAGAACACCTTTTACCAACAAGCTGTTAAACCTGCAACCCCACCATTACCATCGTCACACACACTGACTGAATAACCATCATTCACACCTTATTCAGTCCTAGATCTTCCTGCACAGTGCAATACTACTCCTTAAGAGCAACATGCTAGTGTAGTTACCTTAGTTGTCTTTTGTGCACTTTTTTATAATTGCTGCTAAACAGAGGGCCGCTAAACTGATGTTCAGTGTTCATGCAACAGTTGACCATAAAGATCTCTTTATCTTTATCATTATTACTTTCTAAATTAATTAATTAAATGCTTAATAAATGAATGAATAACAATAACAACAACAATCACAACCACAACCCATTCATTCATTTTCTAAGCCACTTCATCCTAATTAGGGTCGCGGGGAGGATGGCTCCCATGTCACCCGACTCTGGGCAAGGGTGGGGTACACCCTCATCCTGAACAGCTTGCCAGGCCATTTCAGGGCCAACACAAACACAACCATTGACACTCACTCTAACACCTAGGGACTATTTGGAACATCAATTAGCCTACTGCGCATGTTTTTTGGACTGTGGTAGGAAACCGGAGCACCTGTGGAAACCAACACAAGCACGGGGTCGTGCACACTCCACACAGAAAGGCTCAAGCCCGGGAATCAAACCAGGGACCTTCTTGATGTGAGGCAAACATGCTAACCACTGCACCGCCGTGCTGCCCACAATCACAATAATAATACTAATAGTAGCTGCAAGCAGCAATTCCTGGGGTCCAAGCGCAGACACTTCGGAACAATACGATTAGAAATAAAATAGAGGAAACTATGTCTAAGAGAGGGGTTGGAAACAGTGCAGATGTCAGAAGGTGGCTTGATTGCACAGGTTTCACCCTCCTTGGTATCACATACCTAGCTAATAGGTTCATTAGCATGTGGGCAAACTGTGTTCACAGACTGATTTCTGGAAGTGTTCCTGAGCCTGCGTATTGATCTCTGTGACAGAATCCTGCCTGTTTTTAAAAGGACCTGAAGATCACAGGCGTCCAGTATTGATTTTCGGTCTTGTCCCCTGAGCACAGAGATTCCACCACATTCTTAAAATCTTTTGATGACATCATGTTCTGTAAATGGTGAGATATTTAAAGTTTTTGCAGTTTTACTTTTAGTAACTTTAGTCTCAAACCGTTCCACTATTTGTAGATGCAGCGTTTTTTGCGGATTGGTGAACATCTGCCCAGATGCTGTTTTTATATCCAACCCTGTAATTGTTCTGTTGCCAGTTAAACAAATTAGTTGCAAAATGTTCCTTTGGCTGTTTCTTTTCAGTACCACTTCCTTTTCCAGCCTTTTGTTGCTTTGCCCAAACTTTTTTGAGACGTGTTACTACCACCAAGTTTAAAATGAGGTAATATTTTTTCCTCAAATAATAAAAAGCCTCAGTTTCAACATGTGACATGTTTTCTATGTTCTATTGTGAATAAAATATGGGTTTATGATATTTACAAATAATTATATTCTATTTTGGGCGGCACGGTAGCGCAGTGGTTATTATGTTTGCCTCACACCAAGACGGTCCTGGATTTGAGCCTCGGGCTTGGCGAGTGCGTTTCTGTGTGGAGTTTGCATGTTCTGCCCGTGCTTGCGTTGGTTTCCTCCGGGTACTCCGGTTTCTTCCTACAGTCCAAAGTTCATTGACGTTCACATTAGGCTAATTGGCTGTTCCGAATTGCCCCTACTTGTGAGTGTGAGTGTGAATGGCTGTGTGTGTTGGCTATGTGATGGTGCAGAGAGCTGTTCGGGATGCACCTCGCCATCGTCCAGAGTCGGCTGAGATAGGCTCCAGATTCCTATGAAAACAAACAGGAGTGAGCAGTTCAAATTACATTACATTAAATATTTATTTTAGCTCCCGTCCACAAAGTGGCTTGGAAGCTATTGGAATGAGTTCAGTCCATCCGTCCGTCACACTTTAGTTTCTGGACACTCAGTGTGAGTGACCTTGACCTACCTTTCAAGGTCACAGAAGCAAAACGGTATATTAGGTTTCCGGACATTTACTTGTCGCGCGCTGATGCTGGAGCTTTCACACTCGCTATGCTTGTTCTTTATTGGCATATTATCATATTATGAAATGGTTCTTTCGACTGGAGAGTCTGGATCCCTGTGGTCTATTTTTTTTTTAATATTACCAATAATATTTGTCTTACCTACAGAAAATTAATTTCAGTTAATAAGAATACACTTACTACAGCATTTCCTGCATGTAATACATGCCCACGAGAACAGAGAACAGATAAATATCATGTGACGAGTTGGAGCTGATGGGTTGAATGCACCTATTCAAGCTTCCGTAGCCGATGAAGCAAAAGCCGTTTGTGTAAAGCTGAAATCTCTTTGGAAATATACACAACAAACTTTTGATATAAGTGTCATCCTACCCCTGATCGAGTTAACAGGATCATAAACTGTCAGTGGTCGCTAAATTAATTATTCAAAGATGGAAACAATATATAACAAATTGTTTTATGGGCTATTTCCATAACGCAATTAAAACACAGGAAATGATTGACTGATGAAGAAATTGAAGGTACAGCAGAGGAAAAACGTAGGTGCACAGGATATGAAAACTAAAACAATGCAATAGGCTTTTAATAATGAAAACAAAGCTTTCTTCAGAAAATGCTCCAGCATTATTGTGGTTCGCTCTTTTCGGACAGGGTTTGGATGTTTTCACTTTGAACAAGTGCATCAAAGCACATTGTCTACAGGCTCGTCTGATTCTGAAACTTCAGTAACCCTGGATTTACACTGGGGCACAATGTCTGCAATTTTTGCAATTCAAAAAATTGCATGGAGCACGAATCCACCAAGTTCCCTCAAGATCTTCACAAGTCCACCAAGTTCCCTCAGGATCATGACGATTCCACCAAGTTCCCTCAGGATCATCACAAATCTACCAAGTTCCCTCAAGATCATCACGATTCCACCAAGTTCCCTCAAGATCATCACAAATCCACCAAGTTCCCTCAAGA
>JBCNYG010000021.1:2804225-2819670 GCA_039654305.1 Porochilus rendahli
CTAGGACCCGTTCTAATTAGGGTCGACTCTGGGCGAGGTACGGTACACCCTGGACAGCTCGCCAGGCCATCGCAGAGCGGAAACACACAACAATTCGCTGATGTCGAGAATTATTTGCAGAACGGAAAAAAGTTTAAACATGTTCGGAACTCAACAACAAGGTTCTAGAACAGCATTTTTCGCCAGGCGAGTTTCGTACGACACACCCAAAACTGCCCTAGATACGTGGCATAAATCTAATGGAGCACTTACGAATGTTAAGGTCATACAATAGCAACTATAAAGATTTTTAATTGTTGGGTAATTACCACCGTTCCTATCACCACCAACCAGTGAGGGTCATAAGCAAGCAAACGTCCTCTCTGTGATCCTGCCACCCGAATGCACATTCAGGGGCAGCCTATCACGCTCAAAGGGAAAGCACCATCCATTCTACACATGAGCTCAGAGATGCTGATGATTGGCTGGTGACCGCTGAAAGTACCAGGGCATGAAGCGTAAGCCATCCTTCCCTCCTGCGAGAGCTCGGCATATTAGCGTTTACCTCAGACCGTTTCAAAGTGCTGACACTGGACACTACTTTCCTCAAGTGTTTTTTTAAGAATTGGGTGCTACGAAATTATTTATTATGAACTAAATTAGTGTTTCAACGTAAGGTTAAACCTCACGCATGGTCTCGTGGTTTCTACGGGTCCTGGAGAACTCGGTGTAGGTACTGAGGTCTGGTAAGTGCACGCCATGGTCAGAGAAAGTGTGGTTTGATGTGTGCAGCACCTGTATATGGTTTAAGAGACCAATTTTCTTTAAGTAAATGTCTGATCAGGGAAAACGTTTAACAAAATTATTAAGGATCAGCAATAAAAGGTTTATAGCGACTGTACCGTAAGACTCCGGAGTGACGCATCTACAAGGTGCGCGACTATCGACCTGGAGATCTCAGGTCCGAACCACTGGAGGACCATCCATCTACCGCAAACACCCACAAACGACCTCATAACCCAGATGGACACTAGCACACACGTTAAGCTTCGTACTTGACACTGATGTTGTTCAGACGGCAAGTTGCCCCTGGGACAAGATACTCCGGAACAACTTGCACCACCTTGAAAAGTGAATCGAGTTTCTCTTAGAGGAGTCGAGTTGTTCAGAAAGAAAATTGTTTTACATGGAAGGTTTTGTTGGAGCTACTTTTTTACACATATTTATTTTTTTACATGTTGTTCCAGCGCAGGTGCCCGGGTAAAATGTTTTTGTTTCAGAACTCGACAGCCGTCTGAGAGAGTTCAAGCTTTTCCAGAGCATCTCATTCCGGACACAACTTGCCGTCTGAACACGGAAGGCTTATGCATGCGCATCTGGATTATTAGGCAACTACAGAATATCTTTCAGACGTGACTCTTTACTCGGTTCCTATCCCAGTGGTCTCCTGTATTCACTCTGAATAATCCAATAGCCTCCGTAGAAGTCGATGAGGTTAGATAGATTTCAGGGACTCTGGGACCTGCTCATATTGCTTTTTATCCTAAGTTTGACTGCGAGGCTTTATACTCCGTGATATACCCTCACACCCCATAGAGAATTCTCTATGCTGCATGCGTACTCATGAATTTGTACTGTCACTGCCTCATCCATATACATAAGAGAATCCAGGCGGTAAAATTGACAGGATGTATGGATGAGCACTTCCTGGCGCGGTGGATTTTATGCACATGAACACCTCTCCGCCGAAAGGCTTAACCTAAGATCTCGCCGACGTTTCAATTCTCCGGAGGCGAATCGCCACTCGAGTTAATTGCGGCCTGAGCTCTGTATGATGGTCGGTGTCCTCTCGTCAAAAGCTCATCAGCACTCAGCGCAACAAGCCAAGTCCCGAGCGGGTTCGGCTTGTAATCTCCCCGTCGCAGTTCGCTGCGGCATTTAGCGAGGCTGCAGACACAAAACAATGCAGCACATTAACATAAACATTGCAGTCATGCCAAGCCCCGTACTTTGGCACGTTTCTCGCTCAATGCATCGTTGTTTGCAATTCATTGTGGTAGAATTGCACATTTATTGCACATCCGTCACAGATGCGACGCTTGCGTCCTGGTTCTCGCTCTCACCACAGGAGGCTTAAATGCCTCGATGCCTTGATGCCTTTCCAAGATTCTCTATCTGCTCCAACTAGGGGCTGTCGGTAGCTACCGCTACACTGCTCAAGACTGATTATGTTTCTCTTTTGCTCTGCTTACAAATTGTTTCTTTGTCCTTGTGTCTCTGCAGGTGGCGTGGATACCCGTGAGGTTTAGGAGACAGGTAGGCAATGCCTCAGTTCACCTTTGCCTGCTTCTGCGGCCTCCACGGCCTGTGCCGGCGGAAAAAGAAGAAAAAGAAGAAAGAAGTGGAGCAAAGTCGAGACTACGAGACCGTGGTTTGATGATTCGGGACTGAAAATACACGCAGGTGTATCCCTCTGTGTGCCTCAGGGCCGATATTAAGGGACTGCTTTTAAAAGTTTTTGCAGGAGTTGTACTCGGTGGGTGAAAACGCTTGACACCAGGGCTAAGCATTTTTAAGCGCCGTTTACACAGAAATCACTGAGCGACAAATGATTCGATCAGCATGGAAATCGCTTCGCGACACAAGTAATCCGTATTTGTGGCCACAGCTCTGGTTGTCTGGGTAACCTGCTCACTTGTTTCTCTCTTCTCAATGTTTCTGAGTGAAACGGTGCTTAGTGAACAGCTAATTCCCTACAGGAAGTACAGATCTGTGAGAAGTAGTGAGCTTGTTCACTAATAAACCGCTTATATTATTAGTAGTTTTTATTGCTGTATATTGTAGTAGTTTATTGTATCATTATTATTATTATTATTATTATTATTATCGCGTGGCAAGTATGGAATGGAGACTCGTGTGCATCATGCAGGAGGAGTTAAACCTACATAAATATATAGTCACAGGAAATAGAAACAGACGCACGCATGGCGTTTCCGGTTATTATCCTTGTAAACTTTCCGTGTTGATGTGGGCGGAATCATTACTCTCGCGTTCCTTGTTTCCATAGGGGAAAATGTTTTGGGCATCTCTGTGATTAGCGGCAGGTCAAAGGAATCTTGAAGCTCTGATTGGTTATCGCTAAAATGGTGTTGCATGAAAGTTGAACTCAGGCGAGCGCGGCATGAAAGTCGAACTCCGTACACATCCACTTCATGCTCCTGGAGAAATATTTCGCCTCTCGTCGCTTGTCGCTCATCAGTTCCTGTGTGGACGCAGCTTTACAGTCAGATCACGTCCATGAAATATGGGTGGGCGTTTCCGTTTCAGAGATCGAGTACGGCTCTACAGACTTGATTGATTCCTGCAAATCATGTATTCTGCGTATCTTGGGTTATTCTGACACCATAAAGAATTTTAAACAAAAATGCAAAAAAAAAAAAAAACATTCTAAAAGAAAAAATTGGATTCCTATTCCTATCGGGCATCTAAACATCTCACTAAACCTGATCCACTATAAGCGAGTTTGGAATGTATTATATTATGGTGCTGCTTAGACAGTTTGATTGATAATCTTTTCCATTTATTGCATAAATCAGCAAAGTCTGGCAGCCATCGAGGTGCTCCACAGCACCTGGACCTGGTGCCGTCGTTCTCTACCAGTTTGCCTGTTAATTGCTTTCCCAGTAATTATGAACCCCTGTGAAGTTCCAAGTGGCCTCTTTGCAAATGCCACTACGGTAAAGGGTGGGTACCATCTGTCATTTCTCGGGAACACTTCAAGTCTGGCCCTTGGCAAGCTTCAAATGACTTCCTCTTGATTATTGTGTGGATTTTGGACATAGACGTGGTATGAATTTGAATGAAAGCTGCGGGTGGTGGGATTTCGTTGGTTTTTCTTTTTTTTTTCGTCTCGGGTGTGTCTGGGAAATGGCTAGAAAACTACGTAGCACCACATCATCAGGCAGGGAAAACGCTTCATTCTTGTCACGGTCTGAATTGGACCTTTCCAATCATGCCGTCCTGAAGCAGTCTGGCAGCCTGGTGATAGAGTGTAGCTGAACATTTCCCAATAAGACAAGATTCAGAAGGCAGTGTCCTCTCTCAAAGGACGTTAGGCAGGAAGGAGGAGTGACGAATGTACCAGCTATTTCAACACCTCAAGAGTCTTCTATGACCTAGAGTTTCTTAGGTCCACGGTTTCTTAAGGTTAATGGGATTAAGCCTTAAATGGCAGCATCCAAAGGTCACAGTATATAGAAGCAGTAGGACACAAATACAAACGCACACACAAAAAAACCAGCTCATCACTCGGCTAAGGAAAAAAGAGCGCCCTGTCTCACACGCTCTTCCACAAAGTTCTACAATTATGCCTATTTTTAGCTCAGTTATGAACGAATAACCCCCACAAGCCCTATCAGGTCTGCATTAATATATTCAATTAAAACTGCGGCGTGATTGAGGAGGGAGAGGTGGTGGATATGGGGAGGGTGGTTTCACCATGGCAACTGGTCTGACCAAAACTTTGGCCTTTGGATGCCGGATTTGAATGGCTTTGAAAATCGCAGTAATTGTGGTGGTAAATGGCAGCCCTCATTAAGGAAGGTGATTATGCAGTCCACGCATGCGAGGATGGGGCGATGCAATTAATCTCTCTCAACAGGAAGCGCGCCGGGATGACGGATGCTCCTAAATCTGATGTCGCCTGTAACAAAAGGGGAAGGAAAAAGTCAGCGCCTTAAACTTTGGATAATGTCCTTTTTTGCATATTCAGATTTACGGGGTCTTTCCAGAACCGGTTATTACGAGGCAATGTTAATAAAACAGCGTATCCTTTCATCTATTCAATCTCGGTCTATTCAGACCATTCAGATTCCACCTGTGAGTCAAAGGAAAACCTTAAGCATTTGATCCTTGTATTAATTTGTACGAGTTTTTTAAAATGAAAGGCGGCTAAATCGATTGGACTGAGTGTCTTTGAGACGATTCTACAAACTAATTTATCACATTACAGGACGTTGCAAGCGTCCGTTGAAGGGAGGGGGCGCCACATTTAATGAGCATGAGATTGAAACGGCTGCTAATTACCTGCAGCTACATTAATTTATTGTGTCTGTCTTGCTGGCTTGCAGTCTGCACTCTTTATAGGTGGGTGGCATAAAATTAGCGCATTGCATCAGATCGGCACTATTTTCGCATGTTTGCTCTGTTAAACGATGACGGGAGGTAAGATTTAATTACAGTTTCATCTTGCACCACTGAACACAAATTTTTCAGCACTGACGTCGGATACAGTGTTTAGGGTTTAGTAGACAGTGTAGTCTTTAAAACCAGGGGTTTCACAGGTTTACCTTAAGCAATACGTGCATTACACCTTCCTGCTTCCTTTAAAGTGAACCTGCCATTAACCCCGAACCTCCTGTCTCTTAGCGCCCACTGAATAGTAGTGGCAGCACAAATGATCCTTGTCGTGCGCGGGTAGACATTTATTGCATTCGGGCATCATTTTTCAGCTACGGCACAAAGAACCTGAGTGCAAGAGACAGGAAAGAGGGCACTGACGCTCGTTCAACCTGTACGCCCTGACATCTTCGTGCCTTAATGAAGATTAAAGCAGGCTTCCTCTTCTTAAACCCCTGTAATTATCCAGTCGTCCAGCGGACAGGCGGGCGGGGTATCGGCTTTAGAGAGGGGAAAGTTGAGAAGAGGAGACGCAAGAAGATCGTGTAATTGCGATGGTAATGGATTTTGTCGGGAGCACCTGTCAGGGCCATGGAGGAAACAGCCAAGGAAGGGAATTGGAGTCAGGATGCCAACGAGCTGAGCCTCTGTCTGAGCCAAGCTCACCTGATTGCCAATTTGGGGGAGTCTTCATGCATCAAGCATTGAGAGCAGGGGCGTTAAGGGGCCTAGGTGGCGATTCTCTGTGCAAACCATTAAAGAAAGTGTCAGTGTGAATAAGCAACCAGACGGGCAAGAGTGAAAGCTAAAACCAAACGACATTTAATTTCCAATCAAGAGCAGGCGAAAATGAAAAAGAAACGCACCGCTGAATTTCCCTCGCTAGCATGAGGTTCCTGGTCAGACGCGCTCTGCTGAGCACATGAGGTTGATGCAAGTTGAGCTGGCAGCCTCACTTCAGTGAATGAGGCCAGTTAAGTTAAGAAAAGTACACTGTCAGAAGCCAAAGTGGACAGGGCAGTCTTTTCAGGCATATAAATGTGTTCAGGCTTAAGCAAAATGAAATGTGTCTCAGGTGGAGCTGGTAAGGAGTTTGGAGGCTTAAAGCTACTTGCCCCTGCACCCCATAAACACCCACAAACATCCTACCTTCCTGATCCCAAACCCCACCATCCTACTTGCCCACCAGCTGTCACAATATCCTACACCTGCCAGTCTGAATCCCCACCAAGCCCCAAGTCTCTATCAACTCTAGCAACATCCTACTCATCTGCCACCCTAAATCCCCACCACGCCCCAAGTCTCTACCGACACTAGCAACTTCCTACTCAACTACCACCATGAATCCCCACCAAACCCCAAGTCTCAACCAACCTAGGCAACATCCTACTCATCTGCCACTCTGAATCCCCATCAAACCGCAAATCTCTACCAACCTTAGCAACATCCTACTCATCTGCCACCCTAAATACCCACCATGCCCCAAGTCTCTACCAACACTACCAACATCCTACTCACCTGCCACTCTAAGTGCCCACCAAACCCCAAGTCTCTACTAACCTTAGCAACATCCTACTCACCTGCCACTCTAAGTCCCCACAAAGCCCCAAGTCTCTACCAACCTTAGCAACATCCTACTCACCTGCCACTCTAAGTCCCCACAACGCCCCAAGTCTCTACCAACAATAACAACATCCTACTCAACTACCACCCTGAATTCCCACCACACCCCAAGTCTCTACCAACACTAGCAACATCCTACTCAACTACCACTCTAAATCCCCACCACACCCCAAGTCTCTACCAACCTTAGCAAGATCCTACTCACCTGCCACCCTGAATCCCCAACAAACCGCAAATCTACACCAACCTTAGCAACATCCTACTCATCTGCCACCCAGAATCCCCAACAAACCGCAAATCTACACCAACCTTAGCAATATCCTACTCACCTGCCACTCTAAATTCCCAACAAACCGCAAATCTACATCTATAATAGCAACATCTTTCCAACCTTACACCATGAATCACCACCAAACCTCAAATCTACACCTACAATAGCCACATCCTACTCATCTGCTACCTTGAATCTCTACCAAATTTAAAGTCACTGCTTAAACAGGCACCAAATCTCCACCATCACTAGCATACATACCCCTACCAACCCTACCAACATCCAATTTATTTCCTAACCTAATCCCCCTACCAAGCTTAGTGATATTCTACTTAACAAAATCCTTGTTCACCATCCACCCAATCAACATCCTACTAAAAACCCCACCCCAAATCTTGACTAACCTTCGTAGCACACAGACCTATCCAACTCAAATCCACGTCAATGCTAGTAACATCCTACATAACCACCCATTCTCCCTTGGATCTCCATCGATATTAATCGGCCCTATCAACAGGCTACCTAAAAACCTCTCACCCCAATTTACCACCATCCCTATCAACATCCTACTTGTCCTCCATCCTGAAACTGCACTATCCCTAGAAAGGCCCCCAGTAGCTTGGTGGTCCTATCCGTACCACTTAATCCCGATTAAGGAGCGTATCCCAGTAGACTCTGGACATAGGTAGGGTTGCACCCTGAACAGCAAACCGGTGGAGCAATTTGGAAATAGTCTTTGGACTGTGTGAGGAAACCAATGTACAGAGGAAACCCAGGCAAGTACTGGGAGAAAATGCAAAATGCACACAGGAACAAGGACCATCTTGCTGTGAGGAGGAAGTGCTAACCACTATGCTACTATTCCTCCCTCAGGGATTGGGAAACAACTGCTTATCCCACTGATAATTCTCATCGGTTCTGCCTACACAAAATTCTCTGTTTGGGGAAAAAATAAAAACACAACCTTTCTGCTAATCTTTGCAAATCATCAAATGTCTTTCAGTTTTGCATGCGCTATTCAAGCTGCTCTTTTACCGAGACGCAAGCGGTTGCCAAAACACAAACACCAAACAGGCGATAGCTGAAAAAATGATTATTACTTTTGTTACGGCAGCTGCGCCCAGGTCGGAGTGTTTGCCAGGTGCGCGGAATCAATTCCAAATGTGTTGTTTTTGAAAGTAGTTAAGAAGGGATTGCAGAAGCCTGATTGAAATATCCAACGCAGAAACGTGGATTTGAGGCTGTCGGCTGAGGGCACGTGTCTGTTGATCGGCAGGAAACGTTAGCAACATTTCTGGCACTGAAAACTCCAGGGGAAGTGTTCTCTATTGTTGACACTGCACACTTCAGTGCTTTCAGAGACATTAGTTTGATCTGGTGTGTGACTGTGGCAGGGTAACCATAGTGAATTGCCACCAGAACAAACCGCAGTCTAAATTTATCACCGTCTTTATTTTTTTTTTCTCTGTATGCGCGTGTTGGCCTTTTCAGAAAGTTTAGACAGGATGAGTAAGACGAATGACTCACGCTCCATCCTACACTTTTAATCTTAATCACGTGTCTATCTCTGGTTTTATTGATTAGATAAATGAGTTGATCAATAGCCACTCTCTTCCTGATGCGGTGCTGTTCTTGCTGTTAAACGGGTTCCTTATATAACTGAGAACACGGAGAAAAGTCCAATCAGATGTCATGTCATTTCTGAACTGCTTTATCCTTTACTACAGGCACGGAGAGGCTGGAGCCGAGCCCAGCCAAATTTGAGCAAAGGCAGGGTAACACCCTAAATAGCATAGCTCAGTAGACCATTGCAGGGAAGCACACACGACTGTATTGTGGAGGGAAATCAGCGTTTCTGAAGGAAACCCGCACAGAAACGCCCTCTTCAAACCCGGGACATGAACTCAGGACCCTCTTCCGGTGTGGTGCCACCCTGCCACCTTCCCATCTGGTCTCTTTAATTGAACGCTAGTAGCGTTAGTAGTTTTATGCATAATTTTATATAAAAATAACGCAACCGCAGTTTGAACCATGAACATGTGTTTTCTTGAAATCCTGCCACACATCAAAAACTTCCAAGGATGGTTGTGGGTATGTTGAGCGAAACGCAGCTTTTGTGGGATGGAAAATGCCAGCGTTGACCGCTGTCATGGAATTTTGAACGTCTCTTGTCGGCTGTTGTACGATGCCCTATGACATCCTAGATTTGTGTTACGATAAACATACAAATAATATATACGTTATTAGTCCTCTTATTGCGGTACATTAAACTCACAGGTCTTCCCGTGTATTGACATCTTTACGACAGTGTTAGGTTGAGTTGTACGGTGGTCGTACTGAGTATCACAGGAATATCATACGAAGAATTTTTCTCTACTGCGACATGCGTATCACTTTCGTACGGACATTGTACGATTATAGACCTGATCTCGTCTTCCCATTACAGATGGACAAGACACTTTTTGACACGTGAACACAACTACACAGCTTTTAAATCCATATATATCATCCAAATATACATCAGTCCCTTCTGTCGTAGCACTGCTAAATTCGTACGTCAAAGAAAAAAAGATTGCAGGTTGCTTGTGAGAAGGATTTAATCGACTGTCTTCTTTCAGTTGCAATGTCATTTCTTTGTGTTGTCATTAACATTGAAAAGGTTCCTCCGAAGATGGGAGCTGTCCAGCAAGGAGAGAGGTAATAAATATTGACTTTGCCTCGAGCGTGAATTTTTTCCACCGAACGTGAGGCGACTGCCGTTTTTCCCAGCTTAATTACTCATTGTTGAGCAACGGAAGAAAAGTCTCATTAACGTGTTTCCATCCACAGATTCCCTCAGTATCGCCTTCTGTCAGTTCCACTAGGTGAGAACAATAGGGAAAACATCAGCGTTATAATTTGCTCTTCTCTCATTCTCTCGTTCCTTTAATGGGGACCCGCTCTTTCGGAAACGAGATACGCCCTATTCAAGCGTTCCTCATCACTGATTAGCTTCTCATAGCAGCCGATTGTGTTTCTCAGACATCTCTTGCAAAATAATTCCCTTCGTAGCCTTTTCATTTTTGAAGAAAGAAGCGCTCGTGAAAGAGAGACGGCTTTTGTCTAAGACTTTCCAGGCTCGGAGTTAATCGGGAATCAAACGTTACGCCTTTGTTTCGTTTGACTTGGATGCTCTGTGTCTTTGGGGAGGTTTGATGAAGCTGCTTAGCTTTACCTCTCCTCTTCTTCTTATTATTTTTTCTCCCTCACCCTCTCCCTCTCTCTCTCTCTCTCTCGCATTATCTCGCTGTGCCCGAGTCAGCAACCGTAGCAAGCTCGACGCTGCTTGTAAGCGGCTTCTCCGTGTTCCAGGCAGAGAGTTTCATTACTCATTGTGCCGAAGCACAGAGGCGGCTCATACACACTCAGCGCTGATGAAAGTGAGACTGTAGAACACAATGTCCTGTCTTACTTCTCTCTTTAAAATAATACAGAGCCAACCGTACAGCTGGGACAGGATGTGGATGTGGGTGATTCCATGTTTGCAGTTCAATTTAACCCTTCGGTTTTTAGCATCACCTCACTTAGATAAAGATTAGCATTTTAGCATGAAACTGGACCTGATCTTACTGATCACAATCTCATTTTTTCGCTCTGGATCTATTTTGTTCTTAAATGAGTATAAAAAATGGACTTAGCTTGAAGTTAACTGGGTGGATGGAAGGTAGGAAGGATGGATGGATGGATGGACAGTTGGTTGAATGGATGGCTGAATGGATGAATGGATGTGTAGATGAATGGTAAAATGGATGAATGGATGGATGGATGGATAATAGAAATGAAGGAAGGAAGGAGGGAAGGATAGATGAAGGGATAGATGGATGGAATGGATAGAAGGAAGAATGAAAGGATGGATAAATGGATGGATGGAAGCATGGATGGATGGGTGTCTGACTGAATGGATGGACAGATGGATGGAAGAAAGGAATACTGAAAGGTGGATGAAAGAAAGGGGGATAGGAAACTGTGGTTAAATGGAGGGATGGAGGGAAGGAAGCATGAATAGGAATACTGAGAGGTGGATGAAAGGAAAGAAGGAAGAAAGGATGGATGGAAGGAATTAAGAAAAAAGGGTAAATGAAAGGATGGATCAATAGATAGGAAGAAAGGAAGGAAGGAAGGAAGGAAGGAAGGATGAATAAATGGACATATGGAAGGAAGAAAGGAATGATGGATGGATGGAAGGACAGGTTTAGGAAGGAAGAAAGGAAGGACAAATACATGGATGGACGGAAGGAAGAAAGGAACAGTGGACAGATGGATGGATAGAAGAAAGGATGAATAGGAACACTGAGCGGTGGATGGAAGGAAGAATGGATGGATGTATGGGTGGATCCATGGAAGGAAGGACGAGTGGACAGATGGATGGATGGATAGAAGGAAGGAAAATTTGAACACTGAGAGGTGAGGGAAAGGATGGATAATGGATGGATGGATGGATGGATGGATGGATGGATGGATGGATGGAAAGATTTGGAAAGGACAGATGAAAGGATAGATGGACGGATAGGAGAGAAGGAAGAAAGGAAGGATGACTAGATGGATGAATGGAAGGCAAAAGGGAAGGATTGATAGATGGATGGAAGGAAGGAAGGAAGGAAGATAGGAAGAGTGGACAGATGGATGGATAGAAGGAAGGACGAATTGGAACACTGAGAGGTGAAGGAAAGGATGGATGATGGATGAATGGATGGATGGATAGTCGGAAAGAATTGAAAAAGAAAGTACAAATTAAAGGACAGATGGACGATAGGAAGGAAAGAAGGAGGGAAGGAAGGAAGGATGGATGGATAGATGGATAGATGGATGGAATGACTTGTTTTTTGTGTTTGTTTTGTATATTATTATTAATTATAATAATCATCAACATTAAAAACTCTCTAATGATTTAAATTAAATATTTTGGTCTGTTGATGTAAAGAGTTACAGTTTCATTGTAACTCACTCAGAAAAAGAACCTAAAAAAGAAAAGACAAAAAAAGAAAGAACTTACTGTTCTTGTTTCCTTTTCTTCATATGGTCTTCAGGGGAAATAGTATGATGCAACTTCCTGTTGAACATGTGACCCGTGGAACGTTCTATATATGTTAGGGCTGAACGGGAGGTTTTAGAGGGTTTTAGTGAAACTGCTGGGAATTTTGTAGGTTTAAGGTTTTTTTTTAAATGAAAAACGCATATAGATTGTTTTACTTTTTATTTTTTAAACGGCATTTATTAATATCAGTCGTGGAATCACGCCGTGAGTTCATTGTGCTGAAAGTGATAAATATAAACATTAAGATGAAGGCGTAGTTGTTGTTCAGTACGATATTAGGATATTATATACAGTGATGGAGAGAAAGTGGTCCGTCTCCTCTTCTGTACCGAGCGTCCTCGGTTACCGATGAAGGCCCTTGTGTTGATTAAGGGTCGTGAGCCGTGCATCCTCGACGCGGCACGCACGGCCTGGACAGGAGCGATATCTGTTCCTCCTAATCAACCTTACGCCGCTGTCTTTCCTTCCTGCATTTCAGCCTCTGTAGAAATTAGCACACGCTCCAGGCTCGAGCCTCGTCCCGGGAAAGCGGTGATATCCGAGATGCGTGCGGTTTCGGTGATGGTTCATCACACCTCAAGGTTGCGTTGCGTCAAAGAAATGTTTGCGCATTCACAGAAGGGAGAGATATTAAATATGCGTGCCAAGCAGCTGTAACAAAGAGAGAGAAAGAAAGTGCAAGCATCAGCCCGTAGCATCTCAGCATGCCATGCCTTGCTTTTTAGAGGCTAGACTTAAGGCGCAAGCTTACGCCGCGTGCGTGTGATTTGTGCTCGGCTGTTTGAAATGCAGAACACGTCTGCATCGGACGGATCCCGGCGGCCCAGGGAGCCTCATTAGAAAGACTCGTGCGCCAGTCTTAAAGCCGGGATAAGCTTAGCAGCCAGGAGCTAGCGATAAAGGAGTTATGTATCGCCGCCTTACACGCGCATGACAAAAAGCCCTCTTATCCAGGTGCCACGCGGCCTAACCTCATATATCACACGCTGCGGAGGATGACACACAGCCAGAAACTGTTTGCTCTCTGTTGAATCTTCTGTGCTGAGAGAATTAATAGGCCCGAGGCGCGAAACGGTAAACGCGCCCGTGATTGAACGCATATGTAACTACATTCACTCAGAGTGGAATTACTTTTTTTTTTTTTTAATCACACAGATATCAATCCGAATCCCAGCCCTTTTGTACATACGTGACACTAGACCCTTCCAGATGTTTGCCTTCTCATCTCTCAAGTAATGGTTGGCAAATATTCCATCAGCTGTGTCATAATAACGTGATGGAGTGCAAATATTTTATATTCACAGTGAAGTCAAGATCATAGATGGAGTTTATTTTAGTTTTAGGAACATGCTAATCTTTATTATATATTCTCTGAGAGCGAAGAATTCCACGTGTGGTTTTACGTCTTTCACGTGGTCATGTGAACGATATGCGTGTGAACACGTGTTTACGTGCGAAAAAGAAGGGATTTTTTTTAGAAAATCTCAAACAAAAAGATAAAATCATCATAGAAGATAACATGGTCTTGGTGTGAAAATATTTCGGGAATAAAAATGAATGAATTGCATCTAAGAGTCACATGTGATAATAAATGACTCATGAGTCAAAATAAACGAGCACAAAAACAATATGAAGTGGAAAATAAAAGTATCACATAAAAAATAAAAAATCAAAGAATCTTTCCTTAAAAATCACATGTTAAAAATTAATGACTCACGAATCAACATAGATGAATCAGGTGCCAGGATCACATTTTAAAATAAATCTGATTCAATGAATCAGGCTTAAAAATACCATGTGGGAAATAAAGGACTCACGTGAATCAAGTAAATGAATCATCACGTTAAAATAAATGGCTCTTGAATCAATATAATTGAATCATATGTCAAATCCCATTAAAAAAAGAATCAAGAAACCAAATAAACAAATCAAGTGTAAAAACTTGATGTGATGTGAAAATTAAATGAATCACATGAATCAAATAAAAGAATCATTTAATTTATATAAGCAATCCCATGATAAAATAAATGATTCATAAACCAACATAAATGAATCATGTGTCAAAATCAAGTCTGAAAATAAATGAATCATGAGCCCCAACAGAAAAAAATAAAGACCTGTAAAATGTGTGAATCATATGAATAATCCCATATTAATCTCATATTCTTTATTTTAAATGGTGTTATGATTTCATGGTCTTTTTATTTCGTTTTATTTTTAGAAAATCCTGGAAATGATTTAGTCTTAAATCATACTTTAGGGCTGTGATATTTTATATTTGCAGTGTAATCAGTGGTACTGTAATTTTCTGTATACTGGTGTGTATATATTATATATTCTGTGATATGCTGACAATCTACATGATTATTAAACTTAATGATGTAATAAATGCACAATAATTATCAGTTTATATTTTTAATTTAAAACTTGCAGGTTGATAATGTGTGCTGAAAATGTGACTGTAATGAGTCGTGTGCCTTTTCTTAATATATTAGAAGATAATTATTAATATGCATACTTGTCCTGAGAGAGCCATAGACTCAATAAGCCATGATCGAGCCAAATGAGATGCAAATGTTTTCATTAATAAAACATATTACTGTGATCGACTTGGAGAGACACAGCGGCGGTGCAGCGCTAAACTGAAATGCCTACGACTCGACCGAAACCCAACAATCATGAACATAATCAAATAAGAGTTTTTCTTTTTTTCTTTTCTTTTGGCTTTAATGAAACCAGAAATGCTCGTGGTGTTTGTTTGTTTTTCTTTTTTTTCTGATCTCTGTGCAAGCCATGTTTTCTAATAAAACAATTTTACGCAAGTGCTCTTGAATAAAAATATCTTTGTACCATTTGCAGAGTGAAGCGAGTCTTTGTGATCATTTCAGTGAGCTTTGCACAATCGATACGCTTTTAATGACCACTCTTTCACTCCTTCACTTCTGTGCTACACAGATTTCACGCTATTCCTCCACTGAGCACGTTAGTGTCCTCACTCCTGCAGCTTAGACTCCAACACATTCTCACCGCTCCTCATTATCGGCTAGATGTGAACTTTTCCGTAGGCACAAACTCTCTCTCTCTCTCTCTCTCTCTCTCTCTATCTGTCTTTCTCTCTCTTTGTCTCTCACTCTCTTTCTCTCTCTCTCTGTCTTTCTCTCTCTCTCTCTCTCTGTCTCTCTTTCTCTGTCTCTCTCTCTTTCTCTCTCTCTCTCTGTCTCTCTCTCTCTCTCTCTGTCTCTCTCTCTCTCTCTCTCTCTCTCTCTCTCTCTCTCTGTGTGTACCTGTGGCATGACTTGATATCCGAGCTTCCACTGTTT
>JBCNYG010000021.1:2825395-2837895 GCA_039654305.1 Porochilus rendahli
TGAGTAGTGTGTGCAATGTGGCTGCCAACTACTCGGAGTGTGCATATGATCATTGTGCGCGCCCGTGTGTGTGTGTGTGTGTGTGTGTGTGTGTGTGTGTGTGTGTGTGTGTGCTCACTCTGGATGGGTTAAATGCAGAGGCAATAATTTCCCTTGTCGATCAATACAGTATATCAAATCGAAATCATAATTATTTTTTGTATGTTTGTTTATTTATTCATGTAAACCTGATACTTGCAGCTGATTTCTGTTAAAGAATGAATGAAGCACTTAAAAGCTATTTGAAACAGTGTTTGTGGTATAATGGAGCTGGTTTATTGCTGCCCGAAAATTGCAAATGTTATTAATATTAATATAAAACAGCAAACAAAAAAAACCCAGCGTCTCCTCAAGAAAGTCTCTCCCTGTCATTTCTCCGTCTGGCTCCCTCTTTATTCTTTCGGTACGTCTGTGCGTCTCTATCTTGCTCGGTGTAAAGGTGATGACAGCTCTCCGCCAACAGAGAAAGTTTTTGGAAATATTTTCTTTCGCAAGGGTGTGAAATCACCATTGTGGGAAGTGGTCAGTTCCGTTCCTTCGTCTCACCGTAGCAGGGTGGAAAAAGGCCAAGATCCATCGATTCCTCCCGGGGTTTCTGGTAACCTAGCAACAGGCAACGGTACAGGGGGCTTAATCCTCGCAGGTCAATGCTTACTGACTAAACGTGGAATTAAAGGTTCTCATTAAGTGGCAGTTCCGGATAAATAGCGCACTTTGTTCTAGCTCGGTGCTGTTCAACATTCCCTGCATACCCTCCGATTTTTCTTTCCGTCCTTCCTTTCTTTTTTTCCTGTCGGAAGGCTCCTTATTATGTATGAATGCAAACTGTTGGGGAATCACACCAGAATCTGAGTGATCTCAAATAAAAAAATGATTTATCTCCTCTTATCCGCTACGGTTACCAAGCACTTAGAGGAATAGTTTTTTTTTTTTTTTAATATACAGAATAATTATAAATGAGTACGTGCTAACTGAAATGTAGGAGAATGTAGGTGGTAACAGAGTGGATACCGAGGTCAAGAAAGTTCTAAGTTGATATCTTTGCTCCGTATCGATCGCGTGGGTGGGCACCGGTGCAGCCTGAAAGAAATGTGCATATCGTAGATGCGATACGAGATCTGAAAGCTCTGCAGCCGAGTGGGAGGAGAACTCATTAAGGGCCGAATATGCAATGAGAAAAAGGGGGTGAACCGGAGCACTCAGTCAACGTCAGCTCACTGACAGCTGTTGTGACAGAAGAATGCAGAGCCCTGGTGCAGATAGACACCTCAACACAATGACAAATTGGTCTGGAGAGGGTTTTTTTTTTGTTGTTTTTTGTGAGCAAGAAAGAGAATCATGCAAAGTCTTGAAGTTATGAAGTGAGATTTCACCTCAGATGGTATTAACGTCAGAACTTTTCGAGGGTAACAGTTCATTCCCTGTTTTTTATGTTTTTTGTTTTTTTTTTTAATTATATGAATAACCTTATGTAAATCTTGACACCTTAAATGGGCTTGGAATAAATTACTTTGTGTACTTTGTGTTCAAAAAAAAATACAAAGTTTTAGGTTAATTCTAGGTGAGCTGGAGCCAATCACGTCTGGTGAGCAGCAGGATACACCCCGGACAATCACAGAGCACCAGACACATTCAGTCATTTTTCGCTGAACAAATAAGTTAAAGTAGGGAGAATAAAATTATCCTAGAAACATCGCTAAGATGGTTAAATAATAACCCCACACGCCTTTTGATTTTGTTTGCATCCATCTCCCTGTCCATAACTTTACTCCTGAGAGCTTTCTACAGGGCCTTGCAACCCATAGTTGATTGCTTGCTTTCGTTTACACTTTGACACACTGAAATTGTTGTGGGGAATTGTGCTGAATGGTTACAGTTAATCTCAGATGGAAGCTAATTAACTTGTTGTGCAGTAGGGATTGTGGTGATTAGTATTTTTTTTAGACAAAGGGTGATCCTTTCCCGATCTTAGTGATTCACTTGGCTGTTATAAGTTGCATTAAGGTTGGCACGGTAACGTAGTGTTCAGCATGTACGCCACTCGGCAAGAAGATCAAGGGTAGGAGTCCCGTATTTTTTGGTGTGATGTTATCCTCGTGCTAGTATGGGTTTCCTCCGGGTACTCCAGTTTCCTCCTATACTGCAAAGAGATGCACATTAGGCTAGTTGGCTATTTTAAATTGTGCCTAGACGTGTGAATGGTTGTGTGTGTTGGCCCTACGATGGTCAGGCGAGCTGTTCAGAGTGGACATCACCCAGAGATAGGCTTCGGCCTCCCCACAAATCTCGTAGGATAAAACAGTTCAACGAAAGTTGCATTAAGGAAAAAGGTTGGATGTTTTTTTGTGTGTTTGTCTTCATTTCAGGCCTCAAATCAATAAAATGTGAATGTTTTGAGAGGAGGTGCCTACGTGTAACGTGTATAGGATGGAAATGTACTAACAGAAGTATGCAAATTGATCTGTCACGGTGTTACTCTTTAATGCGTGGTGTTCATTATCAAATTCTTCCTATTGAAACGAATTGTTACTTTTTTACGGTACTTGACACCACATTTGACGAAGATTTTCCTAAAACCAGCTCGGTGCTACATTTTAAGGCGAGTAAAATAAGTCAGAACAGATGTGTGTGCATATGTTCTATTACCTTCAAAACACACACACACACACACACACACACACACACACACACACACACATATGGTTCACTACCACTTTATTTGTAGCACGGTTATTCCATCACTTGTCAGAGAGAATAAGAGTAGCACTGGAACAAAGAATTATCAGTCCGCTATCAGTAGCAGCATCCGCTCCGTCTTTGTGAGAAAGCGACGCTGATAATGTACTTGAGCCGAGGAACGGCATCTTCTCTCCTGTATCTGGCTTTTGTTGGAAAGGGGACATGCAGAAAATGGCACTCTTTCTTCTGGAGCCGCCGTGGCAGGAGGCTGTCTGCTGCACGTGGCGGCTGATGCTTTAAAAGGTTTGCTGAAGGAAATCGGTCGCGTTAGTGAGTCATGCGTGCATGCGTGCGTGTGCGCGTGCGTGTGTGCGTGTGTGTGTGTGTGTGTGTGTGTGTGTGTGTGTGTGTGCGCGCGTGTGTGTGTGTGTGTGATTTCCGGCCTTGCAGATAATCGTTGGGAATGGGGTGTTACTTTTCCAAGCATCAGCTCTGAGGGATCACCGGCATGTTCAGTGGTTTAAATACATTTTTCAGAGAAATGTGCTTTAAAAGCCAAAGGCTCCTGAATACGATCTGCAGGTCTGTTTATTTGTTTAGAATTTCACTTTAATCTGACACTTCTGCCAAAAATACCTTACATACCACCTTCATTCTGTCGGTTGTTGTTCGTTTTGAGTCTGGATTTAAGGAGCAAACATTGGCAGACAGTTCCAAAAAAGCTTGCAAACTATGAAAAATTCTGGTAAAACAGCCTCTGTTTGTCCTGTCAGCTCTAACGGCTCAGTGTTTAAGGCTCTGGGTTGCTATCAGAAGGTTGAGGGTTTGAGCCCCAGTACCACCAAGCTGCCATTTTGGAGCCTTTGTGCAAAGCCCTTCCCCCTCAATGCTAAGTTACTCTGAGTGTCTGACAAACGCCATAAAGAACATACATTGCGCTCCCGACTGATAGGTGTCCGAACCCTCGTTTGCTTTCCTGGGTTTTCTTTCCTTTCACTCGCAGTTTTCCACTCTTAATTTGTCTTGTTCGTTTAATTATCCGTTCAACCAGTTCATGTTCTGGCAAGCTTTGATTTCTCCATAAACATTTACTTACATGCAAGTCTGTCTGCCTTTCTGACTTTATTTGTTTTGTTCATTCTGTGCGAATATGGGCTATGAGCCGCTGTTGTTTATATATTATGGTTATATATTTCATTACTAATTATAAAGTTGTTTTTATTGCTGTCCGTCATCATGCAAGTAAGCGATACATAGCCGCCAATCAGCATCAACTCAGCGACAGGGCAGCCTTATTGAGTTTCCTGTAGTGGACACAAATGGACACCAGATAGACACGGGACAACCGTCTAAGTCATATTCCTATGATTGTATTATCGGTGTTGTTTTTTTATTATCTATTTTGTTTGGTGATGTAGTGCTGAGCCTCACAGCAGGAAGGTCCTGGGTTCGAGTCCCGGGCTCAGCTCGGGCGTTTCTGTGTGGAGCTCACATGTTCTCCCTGTGCTTGTGTGGGTTTCCTCCAGGTACTCCGGTTTCCTCCCACAGTCAGAGAATATGCACATTAGGCCGGCTGGCTGTTCCAGTTAGCACCTAAGGAACGTGAACAGTTGTGTGTATGTGTTGGCATTGCAACGGATTGGCAAGCGGTTCAGGCTGTACCCAACCTTCGCCCAGAGTGGGCTGAGATAGGATCCAGCATCCTCTTAGGTAGTTCAGTAAACTAATGGATGAATGGATGGGTGAACCTCCAGTGGAATGAGTTGGGGGGACGTAAGTTTTTATGTAAATTTATCAGAAATATGCGCATAGATTGTTATGAACACCCCATCGGACCGGAAAATGGCCAATTTGTTTTCAGCTGCGTGGAAGAACATGGTTACTCGTTTTATTACTCTTTACAACCGCGCTCAGAAGAAAAGTATCACAGCATACATAAAACATCAAAACCTTCAGGTGGGAGACCCACTCTTTTCCAATTATTCTTCATTCTGATGTTCGATATGAATATTAAGTAAAGCTTGTGATCTTGATATGCATAATATGGGTCACGAGGCCGCAACGTGACGGCTAATTAGAAAAAAGCATTCATTCCTTCAGGTGTACCGGTGTTGTGTTCGTAACAAATTAAACAGAAAATATATATTTATAAATGTAATGTTCTTGAGACCAGGCATGTCGAGTCTGAATTCTGCTCTTTCCTGACCTTTATAATAAACTGACAGTTATTTCTAATTTCAAGGGTGACATCTCGTTCTATTGGTGGAACCGTTTCACGTCTTTCAGCAATATTCTTGAAGAAAGAAAAAGAAAGAAATCTAGCTGGTGGCTAAATCAGGTTGCGCGTGACAGGTCAGCTGAGGTCCAGCGGAGGCTGGAAAGATTCGGATGAGGCCAGCACAGCTGAAGGCTGCTTGCAGATCTGGGCCAGCCGTGCCCATGAATACCACAGACCTCATTTTTCTCTTTTACTGCCAAAGCCATCAAAAAGGGCCGAGCATGCTGATTCTTGCTTCTGGTTGCGAGTGTGACAGGGTGATGTCACGACTGACTACAGGGCAGGGATGCATTGATATGAATTTCATACTAATACCATACTCGTGAAACACAAAAAAATAAACGTACTCTAATACTGTGATATCAGCTTATCTCTGGGTTTCCCGGTTCCTCCCAACACTCCAAAGACATCGACAATAGGTCAACTGGCTACTCTTAATTTCCCATGGGTGTGAACATGAGGGTGGATAGTTTTGAACTGGTGACCAGTTCAGGGTGTAGCCCCACCTCTCATTGTGATTAGTTTCAGCTTCCGTTACACAAACCTGCTGGATAAGCAGTATAACGAGCAGATGAATAAATTCATTCATTCATTCATTCATTCATTCATCTTCTTCCGCTTGTTCTGAGGTCGGGTCGCGGGGGCAGCAGCCTAAGCAGTGAGGTCCAGACGTCCCTCTCCCCAGCCACTTCCTCCAGCTCTTCCGGGGGATGCCGAGGCGTTCCCAGACAAGCCGAGAAACAAAGCCCCTCCGGGGTGTTCTGGGTCGGCCCAGGGGTCTCTTCCCTGTCAGATATGCCCGAAACACCACACCAGGGAGGCGTTCAGGAGGCGTTCTAATCAGATGCTCGAGCCACCTCAGCTGGCTCCTCTCAAAGCGAAGGAGCAGCGGTTCTTCTCCGAGTTCCTCCCAGATGACAGAACTTCTCACCCTATCTCTAAGGGAGAGACCTGCCACCTTGCGACGGAAACTCATTTCTCGAGAGGGGCTTGACCAGATGGATAAATATTTATAAAAATGAGGAACAATAAAAGGCCACGTATACAGCCTTGTGGTACTCCCAATTATATCCACATCAACAGTGGACATGCAGCACTTACTATCTTTTGCTTTACATCTGAAATAGCTGCCACATGGTTTCCTTCATGGTTTTACTTCAGTCACGTGATCACATAGGTATTATAGATAACAGAACGATTGGATGGAATTTACACAGAGTTGCATAAAAGTGCTATTTCAGAGAGAAAGTAAGCTTTCACTTCTTCACTGAAACCTTACTTCATCCCAGTAGCTAGCTAAAAAAAATCAAATAGCTAACATTATAAAGAAGGGCTAAGTGAATAAACACATTTCACAGCTACGATTTAATCCAGGAAACATAATCAGAGCAAAGTAAAATGTTCCTTAATGAAAACATGTACTTGCGCTTGTATTTAGTCTTGAATAAAAAAAACATGGTATTGACGCGACCCTGCTACAAAGTTTCCCCCAAATGACTCGTGTGTTCATTTCTAAAGTAAATATCTAATCTTCTTGTTATTAAGCAGGAAACACCCGCACAACACGCCGGAGGGGGAAAAAAAGCCATCGGATAACCAATGTAATCAACCTGCGCTAGGCTGAGTCCTTCCTTAATGACTTGGCTCTAATCAATCGCTATCTGTGCTCGCAGTGAGTAATTACGCCAGGACAGCCCACGAGTTGCTGTGAAGCTGCACCGCGCCGCGGTACTGGGTGGGCTGCTGTGTGTGAGAATGTGCTACGTTTGATGTTTGTGAAAGATTCAGTTATCTAATCAGCAGGGAACACACAGCGTCGACCCTGTGGCACACCAAGAGAGCGTTCTGCTGTGATGAAATGCAACCAGGGTGGACGCTTTGCTTCAGTGATGTACTGCACCACAGATTTAAAGGTTTGAGTTGTGAATGCAACAAAAAGACGGAATATACAGACTCGGGCAAACCCAGTGTAACAAAAACGAAAAAATTGAAATAAATAAAAATGGCACACAGAAAGGAAATTGTTACATTTAATACAAATGTGGACATAAAAAAAAATTCTGTCAATCCTAACTCTATACAAAGAGGGGCCTTGTTCTAAATTAAAGCTTTCCCATAACATGCGATGTTACTTTGTATATTATACAATTTTTAATTTTATGATAAACAGGTCGACCGTAGCAATCTACTACGTGAATGTGTGCTATTTATTCATTCATTCAATGGCTGAGTCGCTTAATCCTACTGGGGTCACGAGAAGCATGGAGCCTATCTCAACCGACTCCGGGCAAATTCCAGGCACAGCCTGAACAGCTTGCCGGTCCCATACAAGGCAACACACACACAACCGTTCACACTCATACTCACACCTAGGATCGATATGGAACTGCCAGTTCTCACCGTGATGTAGTGGTACCTCACAGCAAGAAGGTCCTGGGTTCACATGCCCTCACCATGGAGATTTGGGTACTCCAGTTTCCTTCCACGGTCCAAAGACATCAACATTAGGCTAACTGGCTGTTCCAGATTGCTCCTAGGTGTGAGCGTGAGTATGATGTTTGTGTGTATGTTGGCCCTGCAATGGTCTGGCAAGCCATTCTTAGTGCAGCCCACTTTTGCCTAGTGTTGGCTGAGATAGGCTTCAGCAACCCTAATAGGATTAAGTGAATTGGCATTTAGCCTGATGAGCATGTCTTTGGACTGTTGGAGGTAAGCAGTGCACCTAGAGGAAACCCACACACGCACTGCAAGCAACGCAAACTCCACACAGGAACGTCCTCGCTGAGCCACGGACTCGAACCCGGAAGCTTCTTGCTGTGAGGCCGATGTGCTGACCACTACGCCACCGTGCCGGCTCTGGGAGAGCCACTAAAATGAAATGAATGAATTTATGTATGCATGTAAAAATCACTGAGATATCGATCCGATTAACAAAGATGGGCGGGGTTAATTTTCCATAGAAGGCTAACACATAGAGAAAGAACGAGACACGAATGTGGAGCATTCTGGGGGTTTTAAATGCCTCGTTTTTCCTCTGACGAAGCTGTTTGGGTGCTGTTCAGTGATGTAAGAGATGGTAAACGATCAATTCTGTTTATAGCTGAAAATGTTAGTTTTTGATTGGAGACATTGCCATCAATCAGGTTCTGAAGTACATATGGTATATTTGAGACATTACTGCAGATATCGTAACCTTGAATATGAGTTTTTCTACATTCACGATCAACATTGATCTTGCGGATGCGTACGAACTCAAAGGGAAGCAATTTCTCAGGATATTGGCTGGATTTTATGGATTTGCAGTCGTCAGAGCGTGTTGGTGAGGCACTTTCTCTTCGCTCTCAGCCCTGAGAAGTTGAGCCGAGGGGAGTCAGAGAGGGGTGCACGGTCTTGCTCCAGTTGCTACGCTTTGCATCATGTTACATTTCGGCCCCTGCTGGAAGGGGAAGAGAGAAGGAGGGGGGCAAAGAACAGGGGGAAAAAACCACAGCCACCGAACAAACAACCAGGGTGTTTGGATCCGGTTGATGGCTTCGGCATATCGAGTTTGCGGCATCTAATCTAACTAATCTAAATGCGTGGGGTGGGGGGTTTGGGGGAACTGGGAGGCCCTCACACGACTTCTTATTATTCTGTCACTAACCATTAAGCATGAATAAACAGCTTGAACTTCCCACATCACCCGGGCATTTTATTTTGCTCCTTTTTAATGAGAGCAAAATTGCATCCATTGCCAAATGTGCCTCTGTAATTTTTTGTGCATTAAAAGGGAGTGTTGGAAAAAGAAAAAAAGAAAAACCCCTTTTTGAATCTGTTCAGCAATGTTCTCTACTTGCTGGAATTATTTGATTATGAAAAGTGGAAAGTGCTCAAATATTTACGGCAGAGAAGATAATTCGACTTGTGGGATCTGGTGCAGATTGTCTCTGGAGCGAGAAAAAGTTTGATGTTTTGTAGAAGTTGGTGGAATTAAAATTGGACGAGTGCTTTGTTTGTATATTCTGTGCGTATGTAAATAATAAACCCTTAATGAAGTTTTTTTCTCTTACATATCATACATGTAAAGTTTCATCCTTAGAAATGCGTTTCTTCTTTAATACAACAGCATGCTAAAATCTGCAGTGCTGCTTTCACTCATCACTCACAAACTCACAGTTCTTTTTTCCAAAAATTAATCAACCAACAACAAATCACCCATAATTCACCCCTAATTACCATTCTTCCCAACAAGCCATCACAGATCATTTTTCCCAACATTTCCCAACATCTATTCACCATTCTTCTCTATAAAAAAACCCTTATCACTATTGTTCCCAACAACCAATCACTAACCACCGTTATTCCCTGCAACTAATCACCAATCAGTGTTTTCAAGAACGATCAATAATAATAATTGTTCCCAACAAACAATCACTCATTTCCATTTTTCCAGTAACCATTTACTAATCACCATTTTCCCTTACCAACTTATCACCATTATTAACAATTAACAAGCACTAATCACCATCATTCCTACTAACCATTCACTATTCACCATCATTCCTAAAAACCAATCACTAATCACCTTCATTCTCAACAACCAATTACTATTCACCTTCATTCCCAACAACCAATCACCAATCACCTTCATTTCAAAAGAATCACTAATCACCTTCATTTCCAACATCCAATCACTAATCACCTTTATTCCCAACAACAAATTACTAGTGACCATCATTCCAAACAACCAATCACTAATCACCTTTATTCCCAACAACCAATCACTAATCACCTTCATTCCCAACAACCAATCACTAATTACCTTTATTCCCAACAACAAATTACTAGTCACCATCATTCCAAACAACCAATCAATAATCACCTTCATTCCAAACTACTAATGACTAATCACCTTCATTCCCAACAACCAATCACTAATCACCTTCATTCCCAACAACCAATCACTAATCACCTTCATTCTTAACTACCAATCACCAATAAACTGTTAACTATTTATTTAATTTGTTATTCATTTGTATTTCAGGTAATAAATACAATTTTAAAAAGATGATGCTAATAAAACTTCTACCATGATAGCACTGTCTGCATTTATACCCCACTCTATTCAAGAGCCACTGTGTTTGTTCTGCAAAACACTTTCTTTATCTGTTCTTATGTGATCTTTTTGAAACGCCTGGACAAGTTGGGAAAGTTGAATAAACACATTCCTACATTATTTTGGGGGAAATATATACATTAGTCCCGCTGTCTCTCCTTCCTGTTGGAAAAATTGCTTATGTCACTATCAGTAAATCTGTAAATCAAATCATAGTTCCGGGCTACAGATTAAATAAAAGTTTGTAGAAAAGCAAAATTATGAATAAAGCTACACAAAAAATACAGATTGAAGCATTTCAAGGCAGCTGATCTCAACATTTTTAAAACGTATTCCTACATATCCATTCTTCACATTAAAATAAAGTTTGTGAAAGCACATAAGTGCAAATAAACCTACATAAAATTCTCAGAACCCCTTCCAGACGTCTGACACAAAGAAATACTATAAACAACGTATTAACTGAATGTGAGGTCTGTACAAAAAGACCCAGAGCTGAGATTTCTCTGTACAGACCAAGCAAATGAGGGGTGAGTGTGAATGTTGGCCCTGCGATGGACTGCTGAGCTGCTCAGGATGTACCCCGCCTTCATTTAGTGCTGGCTGAGATAGGCTCCAGTCTACCAGTTACCCTAACTGTAGGATTAAGCGGTTTGGCAAATGAGACGGTGAGTGTCCATGTGCTATTTGTGTCCAAATATGTATTTATAACAAACCTGGAACTACAGAAACTATGCTTAGCATTAGCTAGCCGACCCAATCTAGCTATTAAAGTGTACCTGTGTTGAATTAGTGTTATTAGCTATTTAAAACTATCCTATATGACATCACGGTTACTACCGGCAACATCAGTCCGAGTGTTACGACTCTAGGCGTGCTCAAAGACATGTTGCTGTTCTGATTGGCAGTTCCAGCCTGGTAGTTTTACAACCCCGTGTATCACAACACATTACGGTCCAGTGCTGAGCTGCACAAACAACAAGCGCAGAAATCACGGAAAACGTTTCTTTTTGTTCCTAAACCGACTGACGACGGGAAAGCCGAGTCGGCAAAACGCTAGCTGCGTAAACCATTCTGGATTCACCGTCACGCTCGTCTCTGGCAGCGTCCTCGTCCTCAGAGTCACTAGAATGCGACGTCTCACCGTCTCCACATGAGACTCCTCCCTCTCTGGTTCAAACAGGTCACCATTTACAACCAATTCCTCCAAAATGCTGCTGTAGTACTTTTTTTTTTTTACACCTAAAATGTTGCTCGCTAAATTGATCTGACCCATCCTGTGTTTTCACGTCACTTGCTTGTCACTCTGCTTGTAATCTACGGGATAAAATCACCCAGTTTTGAGGTTTTTATGGTCATTTATGTTAAAACAAGTGTCTGTATCACTTTTTACACACACACAAACTATGCTGTAAGGATGATCAATACCGGTGCACTTTAAGCTTCCCGTGGTCCGTTATTGGTGCAAATGAAGACACATTTATTTTATTACCTGCCAGATCAGCAAAATTACAATTAGCTGAAGTTAAAAAAAAGTTTTCATTTAGATCTACATGCAGCAGCTCAGGTGAGGCTTCGGACTGTGGGAGGAAACCGGAGTACCTGGAAGAAACCCAACCACAGGCACGGGGAGAACCTGCAAGCCCGACACGGAAATGCCCTCGCTGAGCCCGGGACTCGAACCCAGGACGATTTGGCAGAGTACCGCCCTCTAGACGTTAAAGTACAGCCAGCGGTAATAAACCGATGGGCTTTCCCAGCCCAGCACGCTACACAGAAGAAAACAGATGTAGGAACATTGGTAGCAATAACGATTGAACTGATTCGAATTACACTCAAATTACACTCTATTCACTCGGCGTCGCAAACTTTCATATCGAACCGTTTGATCGCTCTGGAATGCCGCATGCACAAGTGTGGCAATTGGAACAGCGCTGTCGAACAAGTTGTTTGGCTGCTTTATTAAAAACAAATCTCCTCACTATTGACAGACGGCAGAAAAAAACAATGCGCCGCACGGCTCGGCACGTCGGTGTCAAAGCCGTCGGTGGAGGGGGAGGGGAGGGGGGGGGGCATGTAAAGTAAACAGAAACCCAAAGAGACTGTTTACTCACGCATATTGCATCCCGCAACGAAGTTAGATCGACTGGAAGATTGACACTTATTATGATTGGGGAATATAGGAGAGGGTGAACACGGGAGAGGAGCCAAGACGTGTCCTTTCTGAAATATCGCTCAGCTTCGAGTCAAAGAGGGAATCGCGCTACCGTAGACTCTCAGAGGGTTTCAAGGCAGGTATTATTTGTGGCGAATTAGTCGGCCTTCTTTATAAAGGTGTCTAGATGCTGCATCATTCAAATATCTTTTGGCTGCCACTTGAGGAAAATCCATCACGCCACGTAAAGATCG
>JBCNYG010000021.1:2873335-2887601 GCA_039654305.1 Porochilus rendahli
ACCTCCCCCCCCCCCCCCCCCCCCAACACACACAAAAAAAAAAAACAACAACACTTGTCTTTATGGCTAGCTCAAACAGCCCAAAGAGAAAACTTAAACATGTGCTAACCTCGCAACCTCGCTATTTGACACTCTGGCGTTATCTAACACGGCTATTCAACACTGCAACAACATTTATGGGTGAAAAAAGCACAGCATCTCCCCTTTAATTGTACTGTTATCTCATGTCACACTATAAAATGTCTCATTTACGGTGATAAATGCAAACCGTTCTTCATTTAGCTTGATAGAAGGCAAGAGGACAATGCTAGCCTAGAGCATGTAAACTGAAAGGAAGGGGATGGGCTTTCAGAAAGTATTGATTACTTGTTAGTTTTATTTGGACAGGAAAAAGATTTCTCTTTCTGTGTGTTCTTAAGTGAGAACTAGTGCTAGTATACTTGTCCTAAATCACATTCCTGCAGCAACCTCTATTTCTGAGCTCGGGGGACGAGACTGCACCGAAAAGACTTTGGCTGAATAATCTATAACTGTCATAAACACATTACATTGCTACCTCTTCTACGTCTCTGAGAGTAGTCGTAACTTTACGAAACATAGAAGCCATCCAAAAAATAGAAGACACAGCAACACTTTCAGCTTATAACAACAACAACAACATCATAAATGCTGACAGTATAAAGCCTTTTTAAAAATGTATTTATTTTAAACAATCCTTTTAGTAAATGCACCATGCTATATGGCCTAAGGCTTGTGGACACGCAGACATTCAGTTCTTCTCCAAACTGCTGCCTCTTTATTGAATATTACATCTATGTGCACAGTTTCTTTAATATTTCCCATCAGTAGAGCCCAAACCTGTACCAGCACCTTAAGGATGAATTAAAACACTGATTACACCCCTAACCTCCTTCTCAAAATCTAGCGATTAGCCTTTCTAGAACAGCGGGGCTTTTTATAACTGCAAATGAAAAATAAATCAGGGACAAGAGGTTCAACAAACACATCGATGTAATTTTGAGGTGCCCACAAATTTTTGGTCATATAGTCTAAAATTGTGATTTATTTATTTGTTTGTTTTAACTAATTTATCATACACTTGAACTCTCTTTGGTGTAGGTAAATATCTTACATTAACAGTAATGAGACCTTGATTAGTACTTGTCCAAATGATGTTTGCACATTTATACAAAGCAGTGAAGTCCCCAAATTAAATTCCAGAAATTACAGGCTTATATTCTGCAAAACATCCGATTAGCCTGAAATATTGAGCTCATGCATACTAATTCGTCCTGCTTAGAGGGGATGGTGTTTATATTAAACCTTTACTGGCTCTTTCTTTTTTTTGGAGCGAGTAGTGCTAGTCAGTTAATTGTCTCCAGCATTCAGCAGTCCGTGTTTGTTTTGGTAACAGACGGCTCGAGGTCTCACTTACACAAAGCGTTTTTTTGCCTGGTGATCTTCTGAATATTTAATATCATACCCATGCAATCCTTGCAAAATTGAAAAGTAGTCAAGCACAAAGAACAGCCCGCCGCACCTACGCTTCAAAAGAAAAACGAAGAACAACAGTAATGAAATTTCAAACAGCGCACAGACTCATTTAAATGTGCACCCGTGAGCTGAATTCAGGGTTGCTATGGAAATGATGGTCTTTGCTACAACCATCGCCGACCCCGAACTAGCGGAAGCATCCTCAGAAAGAGCCTTTGCCCTGTGATATCAAAGTGCTCCACTCTGCAGAAAAAGGGGAGGAGGTGCAGACTCGAGACAACATCTTGAGTGTAATTGGGTCACGACACAATTTCAGCATGTGGAGATCCAATTTGATCATCACTGTACTGACACTGAGGTGAGATTTGTAGGTCCCGGGGTTCACATGCTCTGCTGAATGTTCATTTATCCGTCCGCAATAAAAAGTCACATTTCAGTACGGTACAAATATTCTGTCACGTTAGCAGGTGTCGCGGCAAGAAAATCAATATGTCAAGCTCACTGTGAATATGGGCTCCTCTTAGTCAATTCAGTGCTGCCTTTGGAGATGGAAACAAACAGCTCACCACCCGACGACAGAGAACATTGAAGCGCTCACACGTTAACTGTCATGTCAGTGAATATCATCACTGTCCTTAAACACACCCGAGGATTAAAATCCTAAAAATTATCCCATGCTAAAATAGTAAATCAACCAATCAGCAGATGAAACAGAAATGACTGATTGCTTTATAAGTATTTTTGTTATCTTTCTGTTATTCCTGTCCCTTTGTATATCTGTCAATATCTCACATTGGTAATATATTGACCAGTACCCTTACTTTCTCTTAAAGTAAACAGAGAATGTTTTGAGGTCATTCATAATAAATAAAATCTACTGCTGTATATTTTAATTATTGTTACATTAGACATTAGTATATACACTTAACTCTAAAAGTACTGGAATGGCAAAGGAAAGCAAACATAAATGACAGAATCTTTGTCAGAGCTCAGTATCACTAGCCACTGTTTGAAGAAGACTTCGAAATATAGAGACCAATATCAAATTTCACCGATACTGGATAAAAAAGTGCCAGATTGGTATCAGAGAGTATCCAGTGTATGTGCCGAGCCGATAGCACATGATGGAATAGTGATTTTACACAAATTAAGCCGCTTTTCACTCCCGGAAATGGTCCTGCACTGGAGAAAACACGCTGATCTTGTCTGGTTCTGTTTACTGCCACAAAGAGGAAGAGCTTCCTGTGGTATCTAACAACAGTTATAAATTATATGCACCAGTAAAACACTGATGTATGCATTATGCAAGAAGACAGTTTCGGGGGTGGCACCAGTGCTGGCAAATAGAACACTAGAAATCTTGTAAAGAATTTAAAAGAACTTGAAAAGAATCGAGTCGGCAGGAAAAATGCGGGGCAAGTTTGTCCATTTTCCTTTACCTTGATGGCTGAAATGCGCTTCAGCAAGGTACATATAGTATATATTTGTGTAATAAATTAGTAAAAATGCTTAAGACATAATGTGTTACGGTATTCATTCACTGAATGTTTACAGATATCAACCGGGTAAGTGGCTCTTATCAAAAAAGTAAAGCTATATGTAATGCATGGGAATAGGATTGGTATCAGCAGATACTGAAAGGTCAAGTGTCTATGTCGGGAGGAAAAAAAGTTATCAGAACATTTACTCACAAGCAGTAAGAATCAGAAGATTAGGATTTGCGAAGAAACACAGGGACGAGCCACAAAAACATACTAGAACCAGCATTAACCTTTGCGCAAGTGATGAATAGGCCAAATGGTGGAGAATGAAAGGATCTGCTCTTGATCCAAAACACACGAGCTCATCGGTCAAGCAAAATGGAGGTAGTGTGATGGCTCGGCCTTGCATGGATGCTTCTCGAACAGGCTCGGTAATCTTTATTGATGATGGAACTTAGGATGGTAGCAGCAGAATAAATTTAGAGATCTACAGAATATTCTGTGCCAGTTTACAGAAAAACGCAGCCAATTTAATGTTGAGATGTTTCATCATGCAGCAGGACAACGACCCAAAACACACCAACACAACCGTGGACTTGATCGGGGGAAAAGTGAAAGATTTTAGACTGGCCAAGTTAATCAGCAAACCTTAGAGAAACTGAGCTGCATTCACCTACTTAGGGGAGAAAACCTCCAAAAACAAACAGCTGAAATGATTGGCAGTAAATGCCTGGAAAAGCATTGACTGCACAGTGTGAGGAAGTCGGTTGGCTTCTGAATTGATGCCTCTATTTCAAGCAAAGGATATGAAATCAAATATAAAGTGACAATTACTTTAAGACAAAAGCCTTACAATACTTTCACATGGAATTGTATTTAACATTAATTTATTTGTATTATGTATTATGCAATTTTTTGAAATGAAATTAATACCAAGAAAATAAGCAAGGAATGTAAACGTAAAGACGTTTATAGTCTTATAAATAGCCCTACACTGAACATTTTACAACTATCCTTAATAATTAACAATCAAAAAGACTCATGGAACCATTCTAGCATTTCTCCGAAGGGCATTACACAAGCAGTGTTTCATAAGAAAATATTTCTCTCTTTTTTTCCCTTAACTTTAATGATGTTTTTACCTACACAGACACTGCACATTTTCTTTCTTCACGCTTGGCAGGTCTGGAATTAATATAAAATTGTACCCCAAAAAAAAAAAAACAGTACCCCAAGTGCTCCACTGATGCAACATCAGCAAACCGCATTATAATAAGGGACGTCAGGCTGGAGCAGCAGATTTACAGGAGACATTTAGGACACAGAAAATGTAAGAAATATGGAACTCAGGTACTGCCAACTCTGCCAGGCTAAAGAGGATTCCCTTAGAACCGCATAAAAGCTACAGAGATAAGCCAATAATACTCGCTGCAGTGCTGATTGAGAAAGAAAGCACACGTGCGATTTTGAGAGTAAGCAGCATTTGAGAACTGGGATGCTAATTAAATGGAAGTCAATAAAACGGATACCCGCTGTGCCACAGTGGGCCTGGAGGAAAGGATGACAAAAACAGCATTCAGCTAAAACCCACTGGATCATACCATGCTAATAGCTCAACTAAGGGATGAAATTAGTCCCAAAGTTAGTTCTAAGTTAAAGAGAAAAGAGAGAGACTAACTAATTGAAAGTTTGAAGCACACGGATTGTAAATGACGGCCGTGGGCGCTTATAGGCCTACAGTTGATCTCAAGCTGTTCAAGCAGTTAATTAAAAAAAAGACAGGGAGTGAAGTAGCGAAGCAAATCAGTTACAGATTGGAGAATTAATGTGCTTTGCGAGGCATGCCAGAAGAAAGCCACTTGCTTCGTTAACTAGAAAACGCCCGCCACGGATGGAAGGGGAAAAAAAAGAAGAAAAAAAGAAGCAGTCCTTTTTTTATTTGTTAAACTATTATTAAAAGTAAACTACCCCTGCATTCTATTTTGAAGAAAGAATGAGTAAAAAATGAGCACAGTGCATCGTCTTCTATTGTTTCTATGGCAACACACCTCTGCATCATTCCCAGGGAAGCGAGAAAAGGCGTCTGGAGAAATGTCTCTTTCCTTGAGCTTGCTTTTATGTTGCTGTCTCCTGGCGGACGGAACGTGACAGCTTGCCATTAAACGATCAGGGAGATAGTAAAAGCTCAGAGCGGATGGCTGGGACATCAACGCCAAGGCCTTGGGGAGCGAGCCATGCCTCAGAATACCCTTGCAGAAAGTATTCTTCAGTGTTCGCATTAAATATTTTATCTTTCATTGATAAGCCGTCCTGTGAGTGGTTCCAAAACGATCGTCTTGACTTTCACAGTTAATTGGAAAACAGTCCATGGTTTAAAATGACTTTGGTTTAAGACCATATTAAAGCTTTGGATCCTGTCAGCTATTAGACCTCCGCGGGGTGACATTAGAAAATGAATATAGCAAGTCCTCCTGTGATAGAGAGAGTAGAAATGGGAAAGAGAACCCACCTCATTTATAGCATGATTGAGCCTGATTAAGTGCTCAGCACTTTCAGGAGGCTGTACGTACTTAACACTCCATCACCAGAGACCCGAAGGACTCCACCTGTAATAAGCCATGCAGTCAAATCATTATTACAGTACAATTAGATGGTTTATGATGCAAAGACACCTGCCAAACAGTTTGTCTCAGGTATTTCAGTGATTCATCCAGTCAGGAAGCCACCATCTGCCTAAAGGGTGAAGTATGACGCAGGACGTTTTCTTTTTGGGGGATTATAAAATGGATGCTTGTCTGGTGTGTTAGCACATACCCGAGCTAGACTGGAATCTGTCTCTGTGTCACAGCAGGGTTTAGAGCTCAACACAGCATCCAATATTAATTAGGTTTGACTTTGATGAGTGCCAAAACCCAGTGCCATGTCATGCTAACCGGCCGTGGGTCTCTGGTGAAATGAAGTGTCGGTGTAATGAGAAATCCATGATGCTGTACGCTGCAAGTTCGACGAAAGGCCTCGGTGGAATCAGTGTATTCCTTTGATGCCTCTCCTTGTCGGAGTCCTTGTAAGTGGGGGGAAAATAAACAAGGGAGTTGTTGCTTGCTGTAAGATAGGAAATGAAGCAGATGGGGGAAGCAAGAACGGTGGTTGCTTGGTTACTGATGGGATGCTAAGCTGTGCTACAACAACCCACTTCAAGCTAATTGCGGACACAGCTGAGGAGAGCCACAGCAGAACGGTCGCACAAAAATCGATTGCATCAACAACCGTGCTGTTACAAATAGAACGCAATATCTCTCTCTTGCCCCCCCCTTCTGATTTTTTTCTGTCCGCTCAGATAAAAATAGGAGTAAAAATACTCCTGCGTGAGTATCATTGGAAGAGGGACAGAAGAGTAGGCCAAGTAGTGAAATGATTCAGTGATGGAGAGTCAGGAAGTGAATGAGTGGTAACACGCTGTAGTTTTTACAGCACGGCTTCAAATAATGGGTTTAAAAATACATGAGAATAGATTTGGTTTCATGTTTGGTTTCTCCTGCTTTTGCAGAGAGCAGAGATATTTAGGCGGGGTACACCCTGAACGGCTCGCCAGGCCATTGCAGGGCCAACACACAACCATTCACTCTCACGATCAGCCTACTGTGCACGTTTTTGGACTGTTTGAGAAAAACGGAGTACCTGGTGGAAGCCCACACAAGCACGGGGAAACATGAAAGCTCCACACACAGAAACGCCTCAAGCCCCGAGCCTGGAAATCGAATCCGGGACCTTCTTGCTGTAGGGCGATTGTGCTAACCACTGCGCCGCCATGCCTCCTAACAGTAACTTCATGTTGATAGAAAATAAAGACACTACCTGGATTTAAATATCCTTCAAGTGTGATACAAATAATAGTTAAAATTTTGCCCGATGTTAGAACCACGTGATAAACGTTTGGCAGTATGTTATTAAATTAGCCTTAATTTTAAAGCTTGCTCACACAGATTTCTAGGCAACCAAAATGGAGGTTCATTTGAAATTCAGACCAAAATTCAGGCCAGCTAAGGAATTTATGACTTGTCCACCAGAGATCCGCACATCAGCAAGGCTGCAACAAGCTCAACAGAACCCATAATAACCACCATCTTTTCAAATTCACCCTTTAGGACACCAAGGAAGTGGTCGGTCGGGGCAATGGCGGTGCCCGCGGCTCACGAGTTCCACTGGCAGAACCTGGCACGCCTCTCAAGTGGGCGTGTGTATCACTCTCTGGCCGAAGTTGGAGGTCAACTGTACATGCTGGGGGGCTGTGATGCTACCGGACGAGCCACTAACTGCATGGAGCTCTACTGCCCTGAGGTGGACCAGTGGGTGAGCCTCCCCCCGATGCCCACAGCCAGAGCGGGCACCGCCGTAGCTGTTTTAGGCAAGCAGCTTCTCGTGGTGGGAGGCGTAGGCAAGGAGCAGCACCCTCTTAAAGCTGTGGAAGTATACAACACGGAGGAAGGCAGGTGGAGGAAGAGGAGCTCGCTGAGGGAGGACTTGATGGGGCTCGCTATTACCGTGAAAGGTTGTTTATAAGTTTTCTGGTGATATGAATAAATCAGACGACATTCTCTATAACATTACAAACTACTGCTTCATATCATAGGCTGCATAAATTAAGAAGCTTTTAATTATTTAATAGGTATGTTTATCTTTTAATTAAAATTTTATCTTGAAAATGGCATATGTTTTTACTTCTAAGATAAAGCAAATATAACTGATTAACTGTAACGGACAGATTTCATTCGCCCCAATCTCACACTCCAGCTCAGGCTTAAGAGTTTGATGTATTAGATACACACAGGAAGGTGAAACATTCCTCTGTGTTTGTGTGTAATCAGACGGCAGAGCCTTCGCAGTTGGTGGAATGGGAGCAGACCTGCTTCCCAGAAGCGTTCTCCAGCAGTACGACCTTCGCAAGGACGTCTGGGCCCTTCTGCCACCTATGCCCACCCCTCGCTATGATGCCAGCATCTGCCTTCAGGGATCTAAGATATATGTAGCAGGTTGTGTGTGTGTGTGTGTGTGTGTGTGAGAGAGAGAGAGAGAGAGTGATAGAAAGAGAGGGAGAGACTTCTTTATAACTGTCAGATCATTTCACAGAGTTTTGTGTGTCCGAGTGTGGTTGTACGCCTCTCTCCATCTGTCAGAACATTTCAAAGCTGTTCTCATGTGTGTTCTCGCGTGTGAGTGAGCGAGTGAATCCCCTTCCGGCTGTCAACTTATTTCACTGAATTTTTTTTCTTTCCCTTCCCAAGGTGGGCGTCAATGCAAACGTTTGGTAAAAGCTTTTGAAGTTTTTGACATGGACAGCCGTACCTGGTCTTCATTACCCAGCATGCCTTGTAAGAGATCCTATTCCGGGGTGCTGTGGGACAACACTGGGCGCCTCTGCTGGCTGGGAGGTCTTCGTCAAGGAGGCATCCATCAGAGCTCCAAGTTCACTAAGAATGTCAGCATCTTCGATACCAACCAGGGTATGATGTCATGAGTATTCGTCCGTCCTACTCGCTTCTTTTCCATATACTGTGTAGCGTCACAGACTGGAACTGAAATAGATTTCATTAGAATTAACTCCAGAAATAGCAGTTTTGCTTCGGAAAATTATTTCCAAAAAAAAGTTGAGAGGAGCCAGTTGAGGCAGGGCGCCTCTCGAACGCCTCCCTGATGTGGTGTTTCGGGCATGTCCGACCGGGAGGAGACCCCGGGGCCGACCCAGAACTCGCTGGTTTGGGAACGCCCAGGACACCTGATCCTAGATGGGCCTGGTTTTATCTGGATGGGCGTGATCTCTCCCAGAATGACTTTGCCTATCACATAGAGCATGAGCGCTCTCTGAATGGTTTACCAAGAAGGCAATGGTGTTCAAACTGAATGCAGTTAAACCCAATTAAACCTCCATCGTCAAAACCCCAGCTGAGGAAATATTTTTTGGGGAAAATCAGTATTTATCACTCGAGTACAGTCCCAGAATCTTGTGTAATCCACGTAAGGGTGCACTGAAGCCATTCCGGAGGCTTGCGTTGGCTAGAAAAAAGAACAAAAAAACTTTTATTATGGCAGAAGTCACTTTTCAGCCAGAAGAAGGTAATTTTTAAAAATCGAACGGCACGTAGATCTGAAGAATCGTTATACTGCACAACTTTATTCACATTCAGAGATAACTGCCATTTCTTTCTTCGATTTTGATTCACATCAAATCCTAAAGAGGAAAAAAGCTAAAAAAAAGGAAAAAAAAAGATGATGGCAAGAAACAAGGTGTGACAAAAATGTAAGACTGGCTGAAATGAGTTATTGATTTCTCTGCAGGTACTTGCTGCTTGCTTTTGCCCTCTACTGTTTCCGTTCATGTGTGATCATTCCTAATCAGGCTCACTAAGCAGAAAAATCGCATAACAGCGTATTTTTTTTTTTTTTAATTATTCCATTACTGCAGCATGTGTCAGTCAACAGGTGCTCAGAGGGAATCTGGGAGATTACACTTTGATATCTAATTCCCCTCTGCTGGGACCTAAAAGAGGTAATAAAATAATAAATCTCCCAATCTAATATAACCTGCATATAAGATCGATATGATCTGGGTGTGCGTCACAGGAGGGTAATTCAACAACGCTCTCCAGAACCAGATGGCAATTCCTTATTTACAGAGCTGTTGCTCTTTTTAGTTCATCCTCATCGAGTCCATCTGTTCCGCTGTCTTCATGCATGGAGATTTCAGGAAAATGACACATGATAAGCAAGATAAATGTGTTTGTTTGTTTATTTATTTATTTTAAAATGATTTATTACAAAACCATTTTAATCCTATTTAGCGATGTGTATTAAAATGTGTCCAGTTATTTATTTATTTATTTATTTTTACGGGTCTTGGAATTGATTTGGGAGACATTATGAAAGATTACCAGCTCGCACTAAAGAAAAAAAACTCAGGATTTTGGCTCCCCACAGAGGAAAAGTCGAGCCTGCCAAGAATCAGTCGATATGCAGTGCAAAGTTGATAAACTCCCCGTTTTTTTACGGGCAAACCATTTAGCCAAAATAAAACTCAACCACCCAGGCCATACTGATTAATTTACTCAAAAAGCAAATCGGAATATTGGCTGAGGGAGCCGTCCTAAAGAGCAGCGCTCGGCTTCGTCTCACTTCAGATTAATATCTGATTTTGGAAAGTCATTAGACCTGGGATTGCTTTATTACAGCTTCACATGTACACCAGCAAGAAGAACAAAGCTGCTGCAGCATTACAGACAAGGAATATTTATTTTTATTTTTACTCTCTGGCATCTCTCCACCAATCTTTCCTTCTAGTTGGATTCTGGATGGCAGCATTGCTTTTATTTTTTTGGCAGCCAGATGTAACGCAGAGTTTAAATAATACGCAAAACTAATGTTTAATGTCTGACACGCAGAGGACGGAGAATCTCGGCTCTTCCTCCTCCGAGTGTTCCGGCTCAGTGCTTTATCGCAAACCTGTCCTAACGGTGACTCTTCCAGGAAATGAAATCCGTCCTGTCAGATCTGATCCTCGACAACTTCTTCTAAACGCAAAGTCTCATCTCGAGCCGCTTCAGGAGTTTGCAGACAAACTCTAATTTTCGTTCATTTACATATTCAAGGACGAGATGACGAGCGTGACGGTGTCGGCGGTAGTGTTGTCGCGAACGTCGTAGCTTTGAAAGTTGGTTTGTTTGAGCGGAGTGTAGAGAAGAGGAGGCGAGGGAGCCGGATAGAGTAAAGGACTAAAGTTCCACTGCATCATTCTCTTTAAGTAGAGATAAAGAAGAGCTAAATCTCAATGCAGCACTATCTGCAGAGTCAAACAGCATTGTGGGTAAAACAGAGAGAAAAAACGTTAACTTAAAGTGGAAATATATTCAGGATGGTTCAACTCCTTCCTCTTTTGAAGTGAATGGATGTAATTATTTGCTACAGGATCGTGGTTGAAGTCTGAAGAAACGGTTCCCATGAAGACGAAGCGCGCCGACTTTGTAGCAGCCATCGTACGAGGAAGGATGATTGTTGCCGGTGGACTGGGTATGTTTCCCAAAAAAAAAAAACACCCCTATGTAAACCTCCTGTGTGTGATGACTTCACGTTCATCGCTGTTACCTTTCTGCTCACCTGTAGGTCATCAGCCCTCGGTGCTGGACACTGTCGAGGCTTTCCATCCTGAAAAAAGGAAATGGGAGAGTCTGGCTCCCATGGCAACCCCTCGCTGCTCCGCCTCCAGCATCATGATCCGCGACCGGCTGTTGGTGGTGGGGGGTGTCAATCAAATCCCAAGCTCCGCCCATGAGATTCTTTACGTGAAGGAGGAAGAGGTTGTTTAGTCGCTCTGAGGAGAAAATCTGTTTTATTTAAGATCTGATTCTACAAAATTCTAAAAAAAAAAAAAAAATCTACAAAGTCAAACCTAAAACACAGTCTTCAGCTATACAGGGCAAACGACAATCTACTTGCGGAATACTGTAGACAAGCATGTGAGAGTGTAGATTATTTTATCTATATCATGTATTATATAGTGAGCTCGTACTGGATTCTGTGGTATTCTAAAGAAAGTGTCCTCTGAGATATTTCCAGGGTATTTTTGTAGCTTTATTGAAAAAGGTCAGGTTGATATTGCTGTAGATTTGTACTTCCGACTATGGCCTTGAGAATTTGTTCTGTTTTTCACTTACAAAGTAAAGTTTATAGCCAAAACAGGTGCACCGTCGTGGTAGCCTAGTCAAATTATTCTTTATGTCAGCTGTTTTTTTTTCAGGCGCCTACACTTTGTGAATTGTGATTCACTGTAATGAGCTCCTTAGGATATGAATATCTGACTGTTTCTTGGAAATTCTCTGTTTCAGAATAGTTATTGGAGATTTATCTCACAGTTTGATCCATAGAGTAGCTCTGGGGGACATGCCAGGTAATTTATAATAATAGATCATGTAATAATGGGCCTCATTTATCAGACTTTTAGTGAAGTTGTGTGCAAAAAAAATATACTTTTTTAAGCTGAACCAAACCAAAAATCCCCAAACTAAAGTTTTGAAAATGATGTTGACGGAGCATCATTTAAGTCTGATGTGTATGAAATCTTCCAGTAATGCAGCTCAGCCACTGCAGTGCATCAGATAATGATAAACATTAAACTCGTGTTGTTATTTATTTTATCCTTATTAAATAATTAGTCTTTGCTTATTTAAAAAAAATGCGTTCTTTTAAGTCAATAATATGAAAGTCTGCAAAATGTGTAATCCATATATAAAACTAGAGTGCCACTCAGGGTGGAAGGTACCTCCCTCAGGCACAAATGGATTATTACATTATAACTTGGTATAGTTATAATGATTTGTCTCCCCCTAGTGGGCATTTCATTTTAGCGCATATTAAAGAATTGGCATTTTTGGGGGGATTTCAGGATTTTTTCCAACATGATCCCATGAACAGATTAAATCCAATATTCGCTGCTTTTTTTCTTGTATCACACTCTAGGAAAAAAAACAAATACATTAATAACATTTTGAGTGATATTGCACACAAACAAGCAGACAAATTGACAACAGCAACAAAAAAACACAGACGAAAACTCTCCTGCCTCCTGGCAGGGTAGCTAGAGGGGTACGCATAAAGTGCATGGTATTTTCAATAGGTACAAAATAGATTTCAACTACGATCCTTAATCGATTATTATTATTATGATTATTATTATTATTATTATTATTATTGTTGATATTCTATGTTCAGTATGATCCCATGCATGGATCACCTTCAAATTTTATTATTTATTATTTTTTACTTATACCTCAAAAAGAATTTCATCAAAATCTGTGCATAATTTTTTGAGCTATATTTTACACAAACAAACTAACTAACAAACAACACAAGTCAAAATATAACAAATCGTCAAAATATGACACATCATTAATAGCGTGAATTTGATTAATTTATTATTAATTAATGCTTCTCCAGAGGCTTTATGAATAAATTTGTTCATATCCACTTTGATAAATGAGGCTCAATGTGTTGATTACAGAATTCGAGTTGTGGCTGAAGTGTACGTTCAGAATGAAGATACCTGCTTCTGTAAAGTATTTTGGGAGACGTAATCACCATTATGCACCTTCCTGAGTCCCCAAGGATTACGTGTCCTGTCAGTATTTATTTTTAAAGATGAACAAAAACAACCACGGCAATAAAAATCCAGCACAATGTAACAAAACGGCTTTTGTAGAAAGGACTGCACCATCACGTTTTAGCCATTAAAACAAACAACATTACTCAGTCAAGCCTCTGATTCCTGCTTCACCTTTATTTTCAGCGTGTTCACACCTTGCTCTTGAAACGTGTGCAGTGTAAAGGCTCCATTTGACCCCCAGTGCCTTTACTTTTTGTCTCCTTTGATTGAACCATGCCACGTACATGGCCCTCTATGTCTAATCTTGGCAGTGAAAGTACTTTCCTGTGAGTGAGAGGGGACTTCAAAGTCCTAGCCACAGGGTTTATTGGTCTTTATCGATCTTCTTCCTGTCTTTGACATTTTGCAGAGGCGAACAGATCGTAGTTACAGTGTCTCTCCCGCTCAGACTTACATTACAAGAGCTCAGCTAAAATACACTACTGCGCACACTTTAAAGGCTGTTCATCAGCTAAATGAGCTTCAGGATGATGTATGAGCCAGTTTAGCTCTAATTAGGCAGTGCCACCGAAGCCAGATCTTAATGAAGTCAGAGTTCCACTTGCCGCAAGCTGAGCAGCTGGTTGAAACAAGGATCATCTTGCCTAATGTTTTTTGGATTGAGTCGTCAGGGCTTACAAGCAGTGTATTTAACTCTGCGTATATGATGATGGCTAATACAAAAGAGTGCAACTTTACCAAACGCCACCCTTTGATGCAAGGCTTCAAGCTGTGCGTGTGTGTGTGTGCGTGCGCCCGTGCGTCTAGAGAGCTTCATGATGAATTAAATTATGTCTAGATTATGAAGGAGTGATTTATTACATCCCTGATCGTGTAGTTATGTCATCTACCACATGGTGGCACTGTCGCACAGTAAATGTGCTGCAGTATGACAGAACAGTTGATCTTTTTATATATTGGAAATAAAGGATAAAATATATTAGCTAAAGAAATGTGCAAAAAATATGACAAATATATTTTCATGTAGTTTTAATATAATGATGCCTTTACAGAGTGTTATATATATATATATACTGCGATGGCCTGGCGAGCTGTCCAGGGTGTACCCCGCCCTCGCCCAGAGTCGGCTGAGATGGGCGCCAGC
>JBCNYG010000021.1:3148866-3153866 GCA_039654305.1 Porochilus rendahli
TGCGCTTTCGAGCTAGAGGTCTATATGTGCGAAAAGATGTTTGGAAAGGGGGATGTTTTGATATACACACACACACACACACACACACACACACACACACACACACACACACACACAAACAGTGAGCAGCCACCCACTGCAGCACTTAGAGAGCAGTCGTGGGTTCGGTGCCTTGTTCAAGGGCACTTCAGCAATGAAGACGGAGGAAGGGAAGGTGCCGCTCACTCCCCCAACGCCACACATTTTTCCTGCTGGTTTGGGAATCGAACCAGTACCCCTTAGGTCCCAAACCTGCTTCTCTAACCATTAGTCCACGCCTGCACCCAACAGATGCTTTATATGCATTAAAGTGCTTGAACATGTTCATGTCTCATTTATATTACACAAACAGGAAGTAGATAAAAGTACATACATTCTTTCACACACGGACACGCGCGCATACACACTCGTTCGGGGACAGCCGTAGCCTAGTAGTGAGAGAAACGGCTTCGGGACGAAAGGTCACTGGTTCAATTCCCAAACCAGCAGGAAAAATGTGCGGCGGTGGGGGAGTGAGCTGCCATCCCTCCACCTTGATGGCTGAAGTGTCCTCGAGCAAGGCACCGAACCCCCAACTGCTCTCCGGGCGACACTGTGTGTAGCAGCCCACCGCTCCAAGTGTTCGTGTGCTTAGTTTGGATAATTGAAGTACAGAGGTAATCATTTCACTTGCAGGATTAATACAGTATATCAAAATAAAGGAAAACACACACATTCACTGTATGTGGCAGACACCCTTCTCAAGAGCAACTTACAATTACCATTTTCATTTTCATACAACTGAGCAGCTGAGGGTTAAGGGCCTTGTTCAAGGGCCCAACAGTGAGAGCTGGGAGCATCAACCCAGAGCCCTACTGAGCCACCATTCACTCACACAAACACACACACACACACACGCACGCACGCGCACACACACGCGCGCGCGCATAGGCCTAAAGTAAATAACACCTCCAAATTATTTTCTCCAAGCAAACAAAGCTAAAAAGTGTCATTAATGCATTCACATACACCTGCGCGTGATTTTATTAACCCGACTTAGTTATTCTTCAAGTTAGAAGGATTTATGAACTAAACTACCCGAAGTTACTCAGGTGTTTCCCGTCGACACAACATTATAATCACTTAAACCAGCTTTAATATGGAATACTCAGATTTATACGAGTTAAAAACCATCACCTTTAGTGGAACGTTCATTAAACACCAAACCGCCAGCCTGCACACCTGAGAGACCTGAACACCACCTCACGTATTGCCAAACTTTTTGCTGACTTTCGCCCTCTCACTCTCAGTCAAGTTTAACTGCACAACAACTAAAACACAAACACATCTATCACACCCTCTCACTCTCACTCTCACTCTCACTCTCACTGAAACAATAAAACCAAACTTACAACCCGGTCCAAACTCGCGACCGAACTCCCCACCGCGGGTCCCAAGCTGCCTGACTCACCTTATCTCCTTGGCCCCGCCCACCGCGTTCCTTTGCCTCCGAGACACGCCCACTCTATTTTCTTTCCCTGTTCCCTGAAATTACCTGCTGTGCCTTCAAGTGCTATGAGAATTGCTGTTAAGTCGGGTTCACCACCCTGAAAACATGCGCATTTCACAAATTCTCATACAAAATAGTTTATTGCTTTTACATTTCCATTACTCCAAGCTCACTGTGGAATTGTATAAATTGTTATTTTATGAAATGGCCTAGAGATTACTTTTAATAGTCTTTCTTTAAAGAGAAACAGCATGTGTTTACTCTGAACTATTAATTGAATGCGGTAGCCTACAATTTCTAAAATTTTGTGCTGTATTTTTATTTAAGAAGTTTCCATTTGTGAGCGCTTAGAGGTCCATTTGTTGCACTTTGATGACATGAGAGAGCAACATTATCTCTGCTAGCACAAATATGCAAGTGCTGTTTAATAGAAGGAAAAAAATATTTAGGCTAAAAGACCCCAAGCATGGGTGGCTTGGTGGCGTAGTGGTTAGCGCATCTGCCTCAAAGTAAGAAGGTGGTCCTGGGTTCTATTCCTGCGCTTCCTCATGCAATCCAACGCACGGTAGGATAATTGGCTGTTCAAAAACGACCCTGGGTGTGAGTTTGAATGGGTGTGCGTATTGTCACGGGGAAGCTGGAGCGTCTCTCAGCTGTCTAAGGACAAAGGCGGGGTACACCCTGAACTGCTTGTCAATCTATTGCAGGGCCAATATCAGATTCACAATGAAGTATTCTGATTTCAGTTCGTTTTGTGTTTGTTAACAGGATTTCGCTAAATATTACGTGGTGATCTTTTAAAGAAATTTCTGCCAGTAAGGCAGCTTTGAACAAGGAAGATCCCATTCGATTCTTAAGAGCCGGGATTATTTCGTTTTTAAAGGATTCTTTAACACTGTGGAACGCTATGTTTCTTTTGAAGGGGTTATATTACAGCAAGCCCAACAGAAGGTGCTGTGTACTTACTTTCTCCGCTTGGTGTTGGTTTTTGCTCTCTAAGAACTTAAGAATTTTTTTTGATATGTAGATATTATAGTTATTAGTTTCCACAGCTCATCCCCAAACTTAGTTCCTCGTTTACTAATGTAACTTGCGAGAAATGGAATTTGGCCTTAATAGAAGTCGGCATTCAAAAACACCATACTTAGCTTGAAATCATGATGTCAGTTGGGCTCAATACCCAGTTGATACGAAACATATCCAATGTAGAAATACAGTGACTCCATATTTCACAATGCACCAGAGGATGACTGGCATCCATGATTGTATACGAAGGCTTCAGCTAAGTATAACCACATTGTCACAGAATTCTACTATATTTTAGAATATAAATACTACAGAAGCATATTGCATTTAATTAAGAAAAACAAATTGGGTGATAAACCAATAGGATTGGTTGGGATGTAGTTGTAGCCCTGCCGGAGGTGGGAGGTGAAAGTAGAGCTTGGTGTCGAATTCATAACCAGTCGGAATTATCCGATAGCCAAGGCTGCCCTTTGTCACCGGTTCTCTTCATAATTTTTATGGATAGAATTTCTAGGCGCAGTCAAGGTGTTGAGGGGTTCTGATTTGGTGGCCATAGGATCTCGTCTGCTTTCTGCAGATGACGCCGGGACCGCTGGGGCAATTCGCAGCTGAGTGTGAAGCGACCGGGACGAGAATCAGCACCTCCAAGTCCGAGGCCACGGTTCTCAGTCGGAAAAGGGTGGAACGCACCCTCCGGGTCTGGAATGAGGTCCTGCCCCAAGCAGAGGAGTTCCAGTATCTCAGGGTGTTGTTCACGAGTGAAGGAAGGATGGAGCGGGAGATTGACAGGGGGATAGGTGCGGCCTCTGCTGTTAAGCAGAGCTTGTACCGGTCCGTCGTAGTGAAGAGGGAGCTGAGCCAGACGGCAAAGCTCTCAATATACCAGTTAGTTTACGTTCCTACCCTCACCTATGTTCCTTCGCAAGGTGGCAGGTCTCTCCCTTAGAGAGAGGGTGAGAAGTTCTGTCATCCGGGAGGAACTCGGAGTAGAACCGCTGCTCCTCCGCGTTGAGAGAAGCCTGTCGAGGTGGTTCGGGCATCTGATTAGAACGCCTCCCGAACGCCTCCCTGGTTCGGGGAGAGACCCCGGGATCGACCCAGAACACTCTAAAGGAACTACGTCTTCTGGCTGTTCTGGGAACGCCTTGGCGTCCCCCCACCGAAGAGCTGGAGGAAGTGGCTGGGGAGAAGGACGTCTGGACCTCACTGCGTAAGCTGCTGTCCCCGCGACCCGACCCCGGACCAAGCGGAAGAAGATGAATGAACGAAATTTGTTGTTTTTCTGAATTAATGGGATCATGTCTGCTTCCAGCCCAACTCTCAAGAAGGAAAATATTTAGTTTTGAAGTAATTAATAATTCTGAAAAACAGACTGAGTTTTTACAGAACAGTTAAAAATTAAAATTATCTTAGTCATTAATTTAAAAAATTTTAAAGGGGGGGGAGTGGATTTCTTTTTTTAATGAAAAATTCTCATTAATGCAGAAAAACTGCCAAACAAACCTTTTTTTTTCTATTAAATGCGACATGCTTCCCTAATATCCACACATATACAACGGTAAAAATGACTCCACTACTGTTCTTAGTGGAGGTCTGCACTCTCAGAGTACCTTTCTAATTTTTTCCCTCGTTTTGTAGGAAAATCAAAGTAGAATATAATTTGATGATGAACCTTGACCATAATTCACAATCAACATGAAAATGGGCCAAATCAGAACAAAATGACGACATAAACCGGGGCTCGGTTCCAGACAATGTCCATCTCACATACAGAGTTTACACAATTTCCATAAGACGTACTTAAAAGGTTGTTTGGAGTAGAAATATAGTCACTTTATTAAGGACTACATAAAATCATTGTTACATGCATGCCGTTAATGCTCAACTTAAACCAAATCTTCTAGATCTGAATACGACTGGGTTCATTTACTGGGTACTGGTTTTATAGATCGACTTGTTTTTTATTCACGGAAGTTTTAACCTTTTTTGATTATTACTCAAAGGAAAAAAAAAATTATATAAATATTCACCTTTATATTACAGTTTTAAAAAAAACCCCACATAGCCCCAATTGAGTGAAAACTAAGCACCAGTCATGTGTAACTCTATCTCTTTAATTTAATCAAAAGAACCAAGCAGGTTCGCTATTTTCCTACGTTACTGTAAATCCACAAAAACGACAAAAAGTAGCCTTCTTAAAAAAGGTGCGGAAAGCGTGAATACTTCAGCGGAGAACTCTCGAACACTGTCGGAACAGGAACGTCGACGGAACAGGTCGTGATGGAATTAATCTCCCTACGCCAGGACAAACGGGTCGGGGGGAGGGCGGGGGGGGAATCATCTTTATGTGCACAGTCAAGACAACATGGCGGCACCTACATCAGATCTCACAGCAGTGTGAACATACTCGGAACACAACAACTCTATCGATAAAAAATAAAAAACA
>JBCNYG010000021.1:3158866-3163291 GCA_039654305.1 Porochilus rendahli
CAAGTATTAATTTCATGTAATGTTGGATCGTACTGATGAGAGGAAGTAAACAATCAACAATATATCGTAATAACAAAAATAACGGTCTCTTTTTTGAGGGGAAAAAGTCGGTATTTTTAGTGAAAACCCTTTCCTCTGATTACCGCGTTACCCTTTCGGGTCATCGTGTTCACACCTTTTTTAATTTCTTCACTCGCGGAACCTTTCCGTACGGTCTGAGGTTCATTCATGCTCTGCAGAGGTGGAAAAAAATAGCAACACTTTTCGATTTCTCTGAAAAATGTGTATTTGTTGTTTTTCGTGTTTAGGTTTATTATTATTCGTACTTTTACCTCAATATTCTTGCCGGAATTATTTTTTTTGGTTCTTGACGCCTACAGGAGCATCGTTCAACACATTTTCACCAAAAAATAATAGAGAAGTCGTTTTTACTTCCTTTTATTAGGAGTCTTTTAGACAGAAATGGTGGTGTAGAATCTTCACTGCACTCTGTGTGTGCGCACATGTGTGTGTGTGTGTATATATTTGTGTGTGTGTGTGTGTGGAGGGGAGTAATGCAGAAGATTGTCTATTATGATATACGACAGCACTACCTAGAAACCGAAGTCTTATTTCCCACAATTCCTACACCTCCTTCCCCTCGCTCACCTGCTTGACCACTCCTTTTTCCACCAGTTTCTTCATCGCCCTCTTATACTGGCTTTTCGTCCGTTTGTCCATTTCCATGGAAGAGTATTTCTTCGTGACGTATTTCATAATGGTGAAGATAGACGCGCCGGAGCGCTCTTTACAGTTCTGAGAAATAAATCCCAACAATAAAACTTAACCCGGTAATCCATCTAACATACAGCAGAAGTAAAAATAAAAATCCGAACCCCCTCATACTTACATTAGCTCACTAGCCAGTGACCGTACAAAACATGGACCGCGTGAGATCAGTAAAAAACGAAGAAATCACCAGGTCTAGCACCCCTACTGGCCGACGGTGGTATATCGTGTAGCTTCTCCCAGCCGAACGCGATTCAAATACAAACCTAGCCGCCACTTTTCTCATCCAAACTGTCTTTCATTCTACAGCGCGTTCTCCTGATGCTAATGCTAAAACGCTATTCTGTTATAATCGCATAAAAATGCCGGAACGAAGAGATGGCGCCCTCCTGGCGCTGTGCTAGACCTCGGGAGGTTCCGGCGCTAAATTTATCAACACGGCGAAGGAATTACGGCTTCGTTTCAATAAGTGCGAGGGGCTTAGAGCCACGCCGTCCGTGTTTTGTTTTCGGTCGCTGGCTTACGTCATTTGAGCGGCCGATATGTTATCGTTGGAACACAGACCTGAATAGCATCGAGGAGGATTTCTTCCACCTTAGGCTGCGACACGGAAATGCTTTTCGGCGCGGAGGCGAGTCTGCTGGCGGACATGGTGGCCCAGGCAGGGATTTTCCTCTTCACCTTTTTGGTCTTCTCTTCACCTCCTTCCTTCTCGCTGTGACCAGGTGGAATCAGAACCACGTTTATTGATCAAGTGATAAACTTCTCAACTCGCCAAACGACCGTAGAATATCGCAGAGTCATAAAATTCCTCACACTAAGAAACGTTTAACATTCAATAACTTCGGGACTCACTCGGCCTTTTTCGCAGCATCTTTCTTCTTCTTGTTCTTTTTCCCCTGCTCCTCTGCGCCACTTTTCTCAGACTTCTCCCCCTCCGCAGCTTCTCCGTCCTCTCCCGTTTTCCCGTCTTCAGGGGCGGTCTCATCGGACTTCTCTCCCGCGTCTCCGCTCTCCTCTCCCTCTGGGGCCGCCGGGGTTCTTTTCTGCTCCTCTTCTGCAGACGTGGACTCCCCGGACTTGGTTTTGGGCTCTGTTTAAAAACAAAACAAACACGTGATCCGATTAATCGGATCTACTACTGACGTTCCGTATGATAAAACATAGCTAAGATGACCATCTCTCACTGTGTGTTTACACATATATCAAATAAACATTATTATACACACATCTGTTGATCCCTTTAAGTCTCCCAAGCCCTGGAGCAACAGGTGACCACTCGGATTTGTGTGGATTGCGCGACACAGAGATGCGACAAATCAAAACGACGAATATCTGAACGACAATTATATGCAAATTAAGGATAACGTGAAAAAATCGTCAGATCCAAACACCATAACAAATAATAACTAACTCGCCGCCATACAACATTATGGTTACGTGCTCAGGTTTCCCTTCCATCGGTGGGCCGTGAGCCGAAAGAACGTGCCGTCCACGCGCGGTACAGTCCCTCCAAGGAAACACTCGAGCCGATCGTCCTCACAGAACCGAAAGATCCTAGACGCCCTCGACCCCACAACGCCGCCACCCGCTTCTACGCACGTATACAAGCAATGTGCGAAATACACAAGTCACCTGCCGGTCGTGCTCGCCAACGCACAGGGGCAAAGGCGTGGTTCGTACCTGACTCAGGTGCTGGAGCCGGGGGCGTGTCCTCCTTGGGAGGAGCCGCAGCTGAACGGCGGATCGGCATGATGTCAAAGCTGGGAAGGGAAGTGAATAAGAGATTCAAATAGTTTACAATCAATCACAGACAACAGGAAGTTCATATCAGGATGATCTTTTATTTATTTATTTATTTTTTGCATGTGAAAATGCTGTTCAAAAATGTAATGGGGGAAAACATAAAATATGCAAATATTAAAAAAAAAAAAAGAGAATAATAATTCATGCATAATTAATGGACAGGCCTGGGAACATGACAAGCCTAAGATTTTCTACTCCTAATAATAATAATAATAATAATAATGATGATGATGATGGTGGTGGTGTAGAACTGTGCATGGGGTGTAAAGATGGTGCACGAGCTGAAGCGGAAGGGGAGAGGGAGCGCGCTCGTGAAGGAAGCAGGGTGACTTGGTTACAATGAGAAGAGGTCAGGATTCCATCCGAGCTGATTATCAGGGCTGCAAACCTAAAACCTGAAGGCAGCCGGTCATTTCTGAGTGCACAGCGCCCCTCGAACCGCTCGCGGGAGCGCGCGCGACCCAAAGGCGCGCGTGCACGAGGAAACCAGCTTGGACACGGAACACAAAATGGCCATTTTGTCCATTTTCCCCTACACAGTAATGGCGCACTGCATTGCACGGATGGTAAATATATGGAGCTGAAGCGGCGGTGACGGAGAACCCGAACACACACACACACACACACACACACACACACACGGCGTGCACGGCTCCGGGTCGCAGCCCGCTCGAGATCGCGACACAAACAACAACAACAACACGCGCTTTGTTTTCCACACACGGGAAGTAAAGCTCATACCTTAAACGCACGCGGGTCTATCGGCTGAAGTAAAATCCGCTTCTTCTTCTTCTTCTTCTTCTTCTTTGTTCGGGATTCTCTCTGTTTACACGCCCCTCCCCCTTTCTACTTCCACGTAGGGACGTAACGGACGTCTGGGCGTGGCTTGGATGCCAAAAAATATAAAACGCGCTCGCGCCTCCAAAAGAGAGAGGCGCGTCCAATCAAAAGTGGCCACGTCAAACCGCTTCCTGTGCGACGTTTGAAACAGAAGGCTGTGTCCTAAATTGTACACAGGAACAGTAGGTTTGGGTAGTTAACCCTGGTTTAATCGCTTGTTTAGTGTTTAGGAGAGTTTATAAACGTTCACTTCTTACCATAAACATCCAAAAGTTCTCATTTTACAGTTTAAACTTATATATTTATATATATTTATAAAATTAGGTAATATTTTCCTGGTGTAGTGTAGGTATGTCCGCCTCACAGCAGGAAGGCCCACAGTCCAAACACATGCACATACAGCGGCTGGTTGGGGCAGCCGTGGCGTAATGGTGAGAGAAATGGGTTCAGGACCTAAAGCCCTTTTACCTAATAAAAGGAAGTAAAAATGACTTCTTTATTATTTTTTGGTGAAAATGTGTTAAACGATGCTCCTGTAGGCATCAAGAACCCAAAAAAAAAAATAATTCCGGCAAGAATATTGAGGTAAAAGTATGAATAATAATAAAGCTAACCAGCACCTTAACCCCCAGCTGCTCCCTTGGGGCTGCACTGTGTGTGTGTGTGTGTGTGTGTGTGTGTGTGTGCTCACTTTAAATGGGTTAAATGCAGAGGCAAATTTCCCTTGTATGGCGAAATGTAAAAAAAAAAATGATATAAAATAAAATAAAAAAATTGTCCCTGATTGTGAGTATGAACGGGTGTGTGTGTGGCCCTGCAGCTGAGATTGGCCCCAGGCTTCCTGCGACCCTGGAGTGAGTAGGCGGTACAGCGAATGAATGAACCAACAAAAGCTGTGATGGAGTATTATTGATGGTAGTGCAGTATACCACAAGGGGGTAGTGTTGTAGCGTGGTTTGCCACCACATATCTTGATATAAAGGCAAAAAAAAGAAAAAAAAAAAAGAGATC
>JBCNYG010000021.1:3251869-3262726 GCA_039654305.1 Porochilus rendahli
CTCCGGTTTCCTCCCACAGTCCAAAAACATGCACAGTAGGCTAATTGGCTGTTCCAAATCACACCTAGGTGTGAGTGCGAATGGTTGCGTGACTGGCAGATGAATGGCAATGTCCAGGGTGTACCCCGCCCTCGCCCAGAGTCGGCTGAGATGGGCGCCAGCCTCCCTGTGACTTTAAGTAAGATTAAGCGAATGAATGAATGAATAAGTATCAGTTGTTTTTATAAATCGATAAAGCTATACATGTAAACTTAGGCATGGAACATGATCTTTAAAAGCAATTTCACTTTTTATTTTTAACAGAAGTCGAACTTTGCAGTTTAATTTCAGGAAAGCAGTCGTGCGTTCTGTAGTTAGAGTACATGCCAAACAATTCCCAAAGAAAGAGCTCGAGCTGGATCTGTTTTTAAATTCCATACAGTGCAGTGGAAGTGATTTACATTACAGATGATCTGTGAAGATAGGGGTTTTACTCATTCCTGTCTGTACCAAAAAACTTTTAGCTCGTTATTCATTTATTGGCCGCGTTTCAAGAGAAATGCTAAACAGTTCCATATTTAATACATGTCTATCCAGAGTTGGTAAAAGTAGTGGAATTCTCAGGCTGCCTCAATAAATGCTCATTCAAGTAGAAAAGAATAAACTCTTACTTACAGCTAAAGCACGAGAAACAAATACAGGGAAGATTCAACAAAGATAAAGAACATCTCTCGTTCATGAACCAAGTAGTGTTGGAAATATTCGCTCAGGCTCGCTAACAGCTTTATTAGTAATATCTCATGGTAGCTGGAGCTACTCAAGCACCCACTCTTTTGCCAAACCGCTTAGTCCTACTGTTCGGCTCGCAGGGAGACTGGAGCCTATCTCAGCTGACACTCCGCAAATATGGGGTACACCCTGGACGGCATGACAGGGCAACACACACACTCACTGATTTGCTTTTACACCTGAGCCTACTGGCTCATCAGATCCAGAGTTTATCACAGTTCCGCAGCTAGGGGGTCAACTCCTCCTGGATGGGTACTAGCACATCGTAAGTTACCCTGGCTGTATTTTTACTGATGCCCATGTACACGGCTGGGTGGACAGAGGCACACTTGTGGTCAAGACCTTGCCCAGGGTGGGTGTCAGAAACACCTGAGCCCGGGAACCCAGTACCTTGTTGCAGTAGGGCAGACGTGCTAACCACTACTCCGCCATGCTGCCCTAGCTGGTGCTAGCTGATTGTTAATAGCTAGTGGTAACAAAACAAACATCCACCGGAGCTGTACGTGCGGCAGAAGATAGATTAGAGTGATCTCAGTTTCACTATTAGGTCTCTTGAAGTGTCTCCATGCCACGAATTGGAAGTCAGATGCATGCAAGTGCAATTCAACAGTTTATTGAAACTCAAATAGACAAATCCAGATTGGCAGGCAAGTTCAATGTCAATATCCAAGCAATGGTCTGGCAACAAACAACTTTAATGAAACAGAGATAAACAGGAACCTGGCTTGGTCAAAACAAACACAGAAGAAAGGCCAGGCATAAACAAGCTCTGGTTTGCTCTGAGTTGCGTAGCAGTTGAGTTGCAGTTGAGTTGGAAAAGTGAGTTTTCAACAAAGGATTCTAAATAACAAACATAATCACTTTAAACAGGAAACAGCTGGAGCAAATAATGGGTGCTGTGAATTAGGGACATGTCTGGGTAGTGTGCTTCACTACCCATTCATTCATCCATAACAGTAGATAGAGTGGAATCATGGGAAATGAGGGCGGGGTACACCCTGGACAGCTCGCCAGGCCATCGCAGGGCCATCAGTCACACAACCTGAACATCATCATTTACAGCAAAAGTAATGTTCCAATTCAAATTTGCATTCAGCCGAGTACAGCCCAAATACCCGGATGTGTTCTTCATTCATTAAGTTGCCGAAACACTTAATCCTACTTGGGTTGCGGTGAGGCTGGATCCTAGCTCAGCTGACTCTGGGCGAAGTCATGGTATACTCTGAACAGCTCACCAGTCTGTCACAGGAACAACAAATAAAAACCATTCACACTCACACCTAAGGGCAACATGGAACAGCCAAGGCTATGAACTTGGTGAGCTTGGAATTGAGAGAGGTTTGTAAATGCTGCATGCCCTAAAGGCTAACAATCAAATGGAACAGATGTGTACGTCAGTTTCCTCTAACCAGCCACCTGGCTTCTCTAAATTGTCTATAGTTGTGAATATTTTTATGAATGATTGTTTGTGTCTGTATTAGTTATGTGATAGATTGACGACCTGTTCAGGGTGTTACCCCCGCCTTTTACCCAAAATATAATTCTTTACCCTGGACATTAGACAGACACGTGAACAAGCTTATATTGCGTCTTAGATAAAGTGTCCTCTAGCACAGATCCTTCCTGGAGTTCAAGCCACACCTCTTTAAATCAAGATTCATGGGGAATCAATTAAGTGCAATAAGACCTTCCCATATCTTGGGAGAATACTAGATGACTGCTGTTCCCTGGATCCTGATTTGGACCACCATATCTGTTCAGCCCATGCTGCCTTCAAAAGACTTGTAAGGCACAACTTTTTAAACAATGACCTCACCATCAAAACCAAGCTTATGATGTACAGAACTGTGTACAAAATGGTAGTCCAGCTGTACAGATCTAAACTTCATCAAATGACTATCTATCTCGTGTGTTTTCATGACATGAAACTGTGCACCATTCCTGGAATCAGATTATGTGCCAAAGTTTTCATTCTTAAAAAAAATGGAGGAGGAGGCTCAATGACGAGTGAAGTTGGGAGGGTGTGTCACTTGAGTGTTACTCTACATAGCATGTTACTGCAAGTTACATATTCATTTGCAGGTCTATATCCTAAATATAAGGTGTGCTTTAAGGTATGCACACCCCGTGTCTGATTTTTCACTTTCTTGTACAGTCAATTAACTTTATTAATGCAAAAATGCATTCAGGTTTTATTGTTTTAAGACAACTTTTAAGTTTTAAGACAATTCAGTGTTGTCAAAGCAGAAATTATACTCAATTTCTGAAAATAGGACAGCGTCCAGGCAGGCAGTAAAGTATAATATTGTTTTGGAGTTCATGCTAAACTTTCGAGAATAATATTACTTGGTTGCAAGTTGGATTTTGATTTGGTTAAACTCGATTGTTAAATATTAGGGAAACATTCTTACTTTATATTGAGAGACTAGTGTAAAAAGCAGGAGAGGATACAGAGCTTTCTCTTTGTTATGCTAGTGCTGGCTTAAGGGTTAATAAACTCATCAGTGCTGGAACTGGGTGCAAAGCTTCAGAGAATTACTCACTCACTCATCTGCCGAATTGTTCAATCCTACTAGGATCGCAGGAAGGATGGAGCCTATCTCTGTCAACACTAGGTGAAGACAGGGTACACCGTGAGCAGCCAGTCCATCTGTTTTCCTCCTCTGATCTCTCCTCCAGTTACTATACAAAACCTTGGGGTAACCATTGACATTACTTTTACTTCTCTAATATTGCTAATCTTTCTCCATCATGTCAATTTGTTCTTTTTAACATTAGAAGAATTCATTCATTTCTTTCCATTAAGGCCTCTTATATATTGTTCTGTCCCTTGTCATCCATTGACTGTTTCAACTCATTCCTGGCAGGTCTGACTCTGAACACCATTTGACAAATGCTACTGATTCAGAATGCAGCTACATGACTTGTTTTTAACCTTCCCAAATTCTCCCACAGCACTACACTATTATGCTCTCTCCACTGGTTTCCTGTAGCTGTTCGCATCAAATTTAAAAAATGAATGCTTGCCTACAAAGCAAGTATTGGTCAGCACCCTCCTACCTCAAAGCACTTCTCACACCCTGCACTGCTCTGTGCTCTCTCAAATTCTCCAGCACTGCTAGAATGGTCTTTCTATTTTATCAAAGGACACGGAAAACATGCATTTGAACTTCCCCTAGATGTCTTGACAACTGCACTTGTATCAAAACCTATTCGCTGACAGTGACTCCAAATGCCAAATGTCTGATCCAGGAGGACCAGACTAATAATACCATCAGTCTAAAAACTCTTTTGGAAAGTAATACAGTCAGAAATTAGTTTTTATATACATATAAGAATAAATATAAATTATAATTCAAGTACTTTCAAAAGAAGTAGATCATTAGTCACCATTGGAAGACTCAGCTCTTTAGACATCTGGGGGAAGCTCACCACCCAGGTGTCAAAAGAGAAAAAAATTTGAATACTTGTCTTCCTTGTATCTTGGTAAAGGATTGGACCACTTGAGTAGGGTTGGAGGACCTGAGAGAGCAAGATGCAGTGTGGGATCTGATAAGTGCTTTGAGGTAGGAATGTGCTGGTCTGCTTTTGGTTTTGGCTAAACAAGCATCAGTATTTTGAATATGATGCAGGCAGGAAGCCATTAGAAAGCATAGCAGTGTGTGGTGTGGGAGGACTTGAGGAGGTTAAAAATAACTTATGCAGCTGCATTCTGGATCAATTGCAGACCTGCCAGATGGGAATACAGTGGACTAGCCTTGAGATGAAAAGAGGAAAAGAAATGTCAATGTCCTTCTGATGGTGTAGACAAGAAATCTGAATGGGCAAGAAAGATTAGTAGCGTGAGTGGAGAAGGACTGGGAGTTATCCATGGTTACCACAAGGTTTGGTGATCGAAGAAGAAAATATAGTTGATCAATGAGATAACAAGACCTTGATATGAGGATGAACCAGCTGGGATGCACATCAGATCATTTTGCTGGGGTTGAGTTCCAACTGATGTGCTGCCATCTCTGATGAGATATTTGCAGAGATGCAATGATTCTGTGGAAACATGAGCATGTGCAGGAGAGGACCAAGTACTGAGCTTTGAGGGATGCCTGTGGAAATTCCGTTAAGCAGGTATGGATTCCTTCCATTTCACCTGGTTAGGGTTAACAAAGGTTAGGGAGGATGACAAATGATGACAGTTTGGCTGATCTAGCAGCATGTTGCTTCTCATTAATAGCCAAAAGGGCAGTCCCTGTGGAATTGGCTGTTTGGAAGCCAGGCTGATGAGGATCCTGAAGGATGCTGTGGAAGAGGTAGAGAAGGACAGTTGACTGGAGAGGATGATGAACCACAGAACATTTTGTACTAAGGACAAACAAACTGACTGTAAAATAAAAAAAAGTTTATTAGTGTAGCTGTTGGCTGAAGTTTCCCAATGGCTTAATTTGCGCAATATAATAATTCCACAAAATTATTTTGATGTACGAAGCACAGATGTATTTTTGCCAGTTGTTTGTGTGTTTTGGAACCAAAAAGGAAAATGTTATAAAACACTGTGATTGATGATTATGCAACTGCAATGCCCTTATTTACCAGAAGGAGCCAGAGATATAATTTAGTTAAAAAGGTGTGATATTTACGCCTCAGGTTGTGAAGGCAAAAGGAAAGGGCTTGTCTTTTCGGAAAGCAGGCGCTTACTTGCATTTCATTACTTGTGTTTGCGCATGGAATGTTGGCAGTGATGTTAATCAAGTTCAGTGTTGCACATTCACCTGAGGCAATGACAACAGTGTCATGAGTGCAATAGTATAATATTTCGAAGGGATGACAGTCCAATAGCTTAACGTTTCTCCGAACATAACTTTTCCAGACTTGTTCTTGTCATTGTTCAATGAGAGGGATGATGAGTAAATTTGCGGTTGCTTTATTTAGTATGTTTGCTTAAGTCATTAGGTTTTCGGATACTCTTGAGGGTGTCCGGGTTGATTATCGGCTTTTGTAAATGTGCAAGTATTTTCATTTGAATACAGTAAATATAGAAAGTCTACACAACCTAGCTAGCAGTATATCGTGTTGCATGGTTTTCAACATTTATTGTGACAAATCAACAACGAAATTCAAGTAAATAACAAATGGAACTGTTTAAGGAAAGTCAAACCTGGTTTCGTAGGTGAGCCACACCCTTTTTTAATGGGGCATGTGACTGTTTTCACATTTAAACTCAAGTTTAAATATTATTATCATACATATAAACATACACCTGTTTTTAATGAATAAGTCAGATTTTCCGTACGACTTTATTCATACTTTCTAGGTTTTATCCACATATTTATATGTGGAAGCCATGTTCTGAAAAAAGCATAGCATCTACATGTACGTGGAAGAATTTCCTAGAATTTAGACTGAAATGCTATAAAGATCATCAACAAAGTGGAGAAAAATGGGGCAACAGAGTGACAGTACAGTATTAAAACAAACAAACAAACAAATAAATAAATAATTGGCTTGTTGGGAACGATTTAAAGAAGCCTACAGTAAAATTAAAGGGCTTGCAGGGATGTCTGGCAAACACTAATCATTCTCTGTATGTGACACGCCCTGCACGGGGCACTTTGTGCATGTGGCACCACTTGCATGTGACCTTATCAGCATTTTGAGTTTTCATAACATGGCTAGATTACAAATAAAGATGGCTAGGCTTCTTACAGAGACAAAAACTAAACAAAAATATACAAACATACCTAATGCAGCCCAAGACTTATGACAACAGGAGCACTTGGGGTGCACAAATCTCCCATACGACCCAAAATGTCAGAAATTGTCTCCTTTCCTAAAGCATTAAAGTATTCTTTGTTTTGAAAATGGTCCTGGGTTCAAATCCTACGGTCTGCAAGAGCATTTCTGTGTGTAGCTTGCATGGGTTCTCTCTGTTTGCCTCCCACTGTCCTAAGGTATTCCGATGTCCAGAGTTGGCTGAGATAGGCTCCAGCCTCCTCGCGACCTTAATAGGAGTACTCAGCTTGGCAAATGAATAAATAAATGAATGAATGGAGCCAGAATCTGATTCGGATCATCTCCAAAATCTGATGGTGTCTTTGTTTTATTCCTTACTTCTAAAATATCTTTTAATGAAACCCCTAATGCAACCTAGATGGAGTCATGGATTTTCACCTGGAATAATGGTAAATAGTTGGCCCCGTGATGGACTGGTCAGCTGTTCATGGTGTACCCCACCTTCTCCCAGAGTCAGATGGGGTAGGAAAGGTTTTGGGAATTGAAACAAAATGAAATTCATCATGAATAGATATTCCGTGTAGATATCTTTATATTAGAAGTTCACATGATACAGTAGTTTTCCCCACTTCATGTTTGGTATCTATAAAAGTATCAGCACGTATCAGGATCCAAGTTTCCTTGTATTCTTCCGCCTCCAGCACATTTTTGTAATGTCATTTTGGAAAATAAGATGTTAAAATAAAAAGCAGACGTGTCGGTTCAGCCCTCACATGGTTGGCAGCGACACCTGCACCAATATTTCAAGAGCGAATGCTTTGTACATGGCAACGGTTGTTTTTTGTTCCCGTCTAAGCAACTTAATTCCGTTTAAACGTCTTGGAAAACCCTATACGGACAGCAGATTAAAGGTGGATGTGTGTTTGCGGCAAATCTGAAAAACAAAGATACTTTTGATTAACAAGCAGATTTGAGCAATGAATAGATAGATATTAGTTTTATCTACTGTAATTTGCTGTCAAGCCTAAAATCTCTTTTTTGGATTGCAAACTCATCTTAATTTTAATCGAACTTCTGTAACGCACAAGTTTCCTGTTCATCTGCCGGACTTTATTATAGGAAGTGAAGTCGGGTTGAGCCTCACACGTTTAATAACCAAAATATAACAACCGACCTCTACCATAAGTTCAATAAAGGCATCTACCATAAGGTCCAGTAAGGTCGTGTCATAAATAACGTGTTTAAATCACAGCAGGATGGTCCTGGGTTCGAGTTCTGTGTGAAGTTTGCTCATTCTCCCCATGCGTCCATGCAAAGTCACTTTAACTGTTTATCTAAAGCTGTTAGAAGCTGATTATTAAAATAGAACTACTTTGTGTTTCTGTTTTTTTCTTCAAAACGTATCCACCCTTTGAATGATTGTTTATGTATACAGTATACCACACAGGAACATCAGAAAAACAAATTATAGTTCGTTTTTACATTTTTAAAGCTTTTCCATTATGATATCTTTCAAACATCATTCAAAGGTTGGAAATTACGCCTAGGTATTTCAACAAAACAAACACGAATAAATAAATAAATAAATAAATATAATGGAAATTATAATAAGTTTTTCAAGGCTAAAAAAATTTATATTTGTTCAAACTTTAGATGAGTTTCTGGAGGCCTTTTCTTCGTTAAATTGCTTTACAAAATGCAAAAATAAATAAGATTTTTAAAAAAATTTACTTTGCTTTCCTTATATTTCCTTATATTCCAATGTTATATAAAAATATTATATTTAGTAACAAATATAGGAATTAAGCTGGATATTATAGCTTAAAGGATCCAAATTGTGATTTTTACTCAAATTTAGTTTACAAAAATTCATATAAATATGCCATGAATGTCCAAAATGTGTAAGTTATCTTTATGTGTTTAATGGCCCTTCAGCTCGCAATTAAAAGGATTCGAACATTTTTGATCCCATTTTTGATAAATTTTTGAATGTATTAATACAAGAATAAATCTAAGAAGTGCTGCAATTATAAAACACACTGTGCTGTGAAAATCCATGGGGTAATACGGCAACTGGAAAAAGGAACTTTTTTAAAATTATAATTTATGTTTCACATTATTTTCTATTTTTACATTTATTAATTCCAATAACGTTTGTGATGTTGCCTGCTGTATCAGTACGGGTGTTTGTGGCTGTTAAAAATGTTAAAAGGGTGTTGAGATTAATGAATTTTTTACACTATGGGATACTGAGAAACAAAAAACTAAACAAAACCAAATGAAAAAAATGAGTGGGGGTAAAACCCGTTTCTCCAAAATGTACTGTACGATCAATCACCACGAAAGTACATTTGAGGAGATACTAAGCCAAGCTTGAGGCTCGCAGACGAAAACAAGCAGCCTGAACACATGCAACGCAGACAGCCATACAGCTTCGGTGCTGTTACTGTTTCTGATCAGAGCAGATGTGACGCCTGACATGAGAACATTTTTTTTGAGGGGCAGGTGGGACCATACAGTTTCAACATTAATTCTGACTCAAGATTCAACTGACAAAACATTTCATTCGTTTAGCGCGGTATATAAATTCTGTCTGTGTAATCAAATCAGTTATGGACGTGTGTGTGTGTGTGTGTGTGTGTGTGTGTGTGTGTGTGTGTGTATTATTATACCTAAATAATCACATGAGTTTTAGTCAAGTTCCTGTGCAGCCTATGTGCACTTTAGTACCCCCATCAAGTTGGGGCCGGGGTGGGGGGATGGGGGGGGGGTATGAGATTGGTTGTGTGTGCCTGTGGCCATAATAACTCGAAAACTAATGAACAGGTTTCCAAGAATTTCTAATCAAATGTGGGTCTTGGGCAAAGGAAGAACTGATTTTTTAGGTTTTTTAACATTGTGCGATAGGGCAAGGAGGTGGAAATCACCCAGAATGTGCCGGAACAAAAACAAATGTGGATCAGGCTCCAAGGGAGCACTACGATTCTACATCATCTGCCACTATCAATTATTTAAGGGTCTGCACTCTCTTAGTGCGTTTCTAGTTTAAAACGTGGCTCTTTTTTAACATGTACTGGATTCATTCTATATTTATGTAGACACAATTTTTTTCATCTGATTTATTTGTTATATTCGCCAAGGAAGTTATATTTTAGCTGCAGTTTGAGTTTTTTTTTTTTTTATTTGCAGGAATGGGTAAAAAGTTATGTGAGGATTTTTTATGAAATTTCTACCAGAGGCAGAGCCTTGAACGAGGAAGCCTTCATTAAATTCTCGATCCAGGACTTTTTAAAGGACTACTTAGCATTTCGAGACAGGTACATTTTTGGAATTGTCATATTAAAGCGGGCCCAGCACGGGTCCTGCACTTCCTCTGATGTCTGGATCCTCATAAAATGTTCCCACCAGAGGTAGAGCTTTGGACAAGGAAGACTCTGTCACATTTTGGCTCTATGGCAAAATAGTTTGCAGTGCTTGGTGGAGGTTTGCGCTCTCTGACTGGTCTTGTTTGCACGTGCGACGTATTTTTTTACTTTAATTTATTGCCAATCATCATTTATTTCACGAGCCGTTTATTTTTACGTGACTTGCATGCTGGATTCATTTACTTTCGTATCCATCATATGATTCGTCGATTCACTTTCGTTCGATCGGCGACTGTATTTTACATTTCTCAGTCACTGCTGATGATGTGCTCTAGGATATATGTCGGTATGAGGTGAGGAATATCAGCGCAAAGCGAGATGTATTTTGCATGAGTCTACAGTCTGGGCTCTTTAATTAATTACTGCTACTTCAACTAGCACACTGAGCTAAATAAAGACCGTAATAAAGATACCAGACTGTATATACGTACTGTGCTGAAAATTAATATAGACATGTCAGTGCAGGTTTAATGTGAACTCTTCCTAACCCAGACTACTGAGCCTACCAGATGTTCGTAAATCCATCGAACACTGGCGAGCTGATGCAACATATCAAACTCCCTTTTCAAATCGTCTGTCTCTATAGTAAAGCACTGCATTGCTTTATTTTATTGCACCTCATAATTCATCATTCACATTGGAAGGTTAAGTGCGGTTCGGCAAGGAGCATTTTATCATATCCTAGCAAGGTATTTTTAGGTATACGTATTTTATAGTCGTGCTGCAGACCGCTTTCCCAGCAGCAGAGATCGTACAGCCTTGCTTTGTATCCACGTTATACGTTCTCAATGTCATGGCACCATGTCACCCCAACACACACGGATTTACGATTTAGTTCTATACATATAACATCACGGCACCTCGGCGTAGCGGTTAGCACGTCCGCCACACAGCAAGAAGGTCCTGGGTTCGATTCCCAGCTCGGGCGTTTCTGTGTGGA
>JBCNYG010000021.1:3367134-3381852 GCA_039654305.1 Porochilus rendahli
ATATATATTTATTAATTTATTTATTTATACATTTTCCTATCAACTACTTCCAGTTTGTCACTATTAAATATTAATATAATAAAAAATAATATTTTTATAGTATAGTATTTTATACAGATATATATAATCACTAATTATTTACAAAATATTAGGGTTTACATGTATTAAAATAAGACCTTTATTAATTGAAATAAAACGCATGCATTTGTAAATATTTAAAGTTTACTTGTTTATATATATATATATTTTTTTTTACAAATACTGCTTATAAGCTACAAATGCTCATAACCTTCACACCTCAGAACTCACAGTCTCAGCTCTCTGTGTGTATTTTCAATTCTGAGAATCCTGGAGGGATTACAGTGTTTTAGTTACTTATGCTCCATGAACACGGTGTAAAAATTAACGTTTTTGGCGTAAAAGAAGGAAAAATCTATCGGATCAGGAAGGAAAACCCCCCATTTCTTATATTCACAGAGCTGTGCTGCTGCCCTCATGCGGCGTCACTATAGCAACGCACGCTCTCCATGGGAGCCAATCGGAATTCAGGACTGGCCGTCACGTGGATACCAAGGCAAGGCTTTTACCCAGTCCCAGTCCAAAATGGCGGAAACCGGTGCAGGGTCGAAAGAAGTGACAGATGATGCCGCTTTTATGAGTTTTACAGAATCTCCGGATCTCAGGAGCGTCTTGGTGACAAGTGTTTTAAACTTAGAGAAGCTTGACGTCGACCTTTACAGGTAAACAAACGAATGGACCCCCCCCCCCTCCCCTGCTGGTTCTGTGTAAACCTCCCTGGCCCTGCAGTGCCCAGGTGAAAACACTATAACCTGCAGGTACTCCAGGAATGTCCTGTATGCACCTTATTGCCGTCTCAAGGAACTTTCTGTTCTGTTAAATGTGTGGTATGTGGTGTTCTGACAGAGGGAAGCATCACTGGGTTCCTCGGACTCGGCGCCTATTCGGAGGCCAGATTGTGGGTCAGGCTCTGGTGGCTGCTGCCGAATCTGTCAGTGATGACCTTTACGCTCACTCGCTTCACTGTTACTTTGTACGAGCAGGTGAGTACAAAAAATTCCCCAATAAACGGTATGTTGACCCGGTAACTACGCATCGGCTACTTTAACAGGTGCATCCATCCTACAGGTCCTAACCCCCCGACCTACATCCCACCCCACCACCACCACCCGTATACTTGAACTGTTTCAGAAACCCTGCTTATAAAATGCATCCTCGCAGCATGACACTACCACCACCATGCTTTATGGCATTGATGGTGTTCTTAGTGAAAGAGCAGTTTTTAGTTCTCTCCAACCATAGTGCTTTGTGTCAAAGGCCAAACAAATGTAAACTTAGTCTTGTCAAACCAGGTAATATTTTTGTGGGTAATTTTTTTTGTGTAGCGTAATGGCGTATAATTCCAGTTAAGTCAGTGTAGCTTGTGAGTGACTTGTTGACAAGTTGCCCTTGTGTGTGTAATGAAAACAAACCCACTGTGCGAGTGTATAGAAAGCGCTGCATGCTTTTAACCACGCGGTATTCTACCTTGTGCTAAAGGAGACCCCAAGATTCCAGTGCTTTACCAGGTGGACCGAACTCGAGATGGACGCAGCTTCTGCGTGCGATCGGTGAAAGCCGTCCAACACGGCCACCCCATACTGATATGTCAGGCGTCTTTTCACAAGCTGCAGCGCAGTCCGTTAGAGCATCAGTTCACCATGCCCGGCGTCCCCTTACCTGACGCCCTGCTCACAGTGGAGGAGCTCATACAGCACTACCTCAGGTAGGAATGCCAAACAGACAGGCGTTACCCGTCAGCTGAATAAATCGTACCGTGAACTTTTCATGTGGGAAATCTTTTTGTGTTCTTAGCGACCCGAATTTAGCTGATAACACCAAGCAGGGGCTGAATAAGATCCTTGCTGATGAAGTTCCCATCGAGGTGAAGCCAGTGAATCCACCGGACATTTACAGACGTGTCCCCATAGAGCCTAAAAATCTGTTCTGGGTGCGAGCGAAAGGACATATCGGTAAGTCTGAAGAATCACAGTCCTTTATGTGTCGTTAGAGGCTAAATTAATGGATACGGATACACCGCCGTTGCTTTTTTTTTCTTCAGGAGAGGCCGACATGAAACTGCACTGCTGCGTCGCTGCGTATGTGTCTGACTACTCGTTCCTTGGCACCACATTACTGCCCTTCCCCCAGTACAGAACCCAGTTCCTGGCCTCTCTGGATCATACCATGTGGTTCCACAACAAATTCAGAGCCGATCAATGGATGCTATATGAATGTGAAAGTCCCTGGGCAGGTCTGTAGAATTTTTTATTGTTTTTTTTTCTTCTACAAAACCAAAACACGAAGAACGACTCCTTCGATGAGTGAACGGTAATGGCAGGTTGACTGGAGCAGAAGTGAACCGTGAACCTCAATAACATGTCGTAAGAACGGAAATAAACAAGAAGTTCTTTCTAATAATGCAACGGTTGTAACTGTAACACTGTATTTTGAATTATTTAAAGGATCATCAGGTTTAGATTTTTGTCTCCCCTATATATTTAACAATTAAAGGGTAAATATTGCTAAGTAGTCCCAGGGATGGAACATCGATATCCACTGGATCTGAGGTGGATAACTGGAATAGGGGTGGCATAGTGGTTAGCATGTCCACCTCACAGCAAGAAGGTCCTGGGTTCGAGTCCTGGGCTCAGAGGGGGTGTTTCTATCTGGAGTTTGCATGTTCTCCCCGTCCTTGCCCTCAGGTGAATCGGTGTGTGTGTGTGTGTGTGTGTGTGTGTGTGTGTGTGTGTGTTGGGCCTGCAATGGGAGCTGTTCAGGGTGTACCATGGCTTCACCCAGAGTCGGCTGAGGGTATCGCCTGTGTATAGCACTGTGTATAATCATGTCTTCCTAAATTCATTCCAAGTTTTTGTATGTACCGTACATACACACCAGAAAAACAACCTAGAACGAGATTTTTATCGTATGTTCTTCTGTTTTTAAAGCATTATAATGATGATGCTGTCTGCTCCACGTGACCGTAATAAAATATGAGTTTGTTTGTGTTTTATTTCCCAGATAGCTGACCATAGTCAGGATATAGTCCCCCTGTAATCTCGAATGGTCTCACATTCCACCAAATATATATATATGTATATATAAACGTTGTTTCTGTTCAGAGAGACTTTGTGTTGCTTTGCGAATCCTGATTAATGTTTGAATGTGTTAATTAATTAATTAATTAATTAATCAAGTTTCCCTTAAAGTTTATTCATTATTTAATGTCTCTGGATATTTATTTTATTTCATTCATTTATTTGTTCGTTTTCTAAGTTGCTTAATCCTAATTAGGGTCGTCGGGAGGCTGGTGCCCATCTCAGCCGACTCTGGGTGAGGGCAGAGAACACCCTGAACAGCTCACCAGGTCATCGCAGTGTAGAAACACGCTGACAGCTACGCAGCTACTCTTGATGATAATCAGCAAATGTTACATTCCTCTCACCGCAGACAGGGAGAGACACAGCCGGCATTTGATAACCCAGTTAGCTGCACTGGGGGGACAGCAGTGACATCCTGCTGATAGTGGGGTTTGATCCCCCGACCTTGGGATCATTAATCCAGCACCCTACCACCGGGCCACCACTGGCCCCCCCCAATCAGCCTACTGTGCATATTTTTCGGAGGAAACCGGAGTACCCTGAGAAAACCCATGCAAGCACAGGGAGTACATGCAGACCCTATAAGGTACGCCCCGAGCCCGGGAATCAAACCCGTGAGCATCTTTCTGAGGGACGAATGTGCTAACTGCGCCACCGTGTCGTCCACAAAGAGATTCTCCTTCTACCAAAACAATCTATGAATCTATTTTCCTATGTAAGCATGATGGAGACAAGAAGTTTTCTTCATCAATTTTCTTCTCCTCCTTTTTTATTCTTTTCCCAGGAGGCAGCAGAGGCTTGGTACAAGGTCGCTTGTGGAGACAAGACGGTGTTCTGGCAGTTTCCTGTGCACAGGAGGGCGTGATACGAGTGAAAGATACGACTCTGAGTAATCTGTAGGTGAACCTCGATCGAGTAGAGTCAGTCTTAAGGCTCTCCAAGGCCCTGATCACGTGACTGCAGTGATTAATAGTAATTACCATCGATTTACACACTCACAATCAGCTCGCAGGACGACTCCTGATGGACCGTTCGCAGAATTCTCACTGAGAACGTCGAGTCATTGTGTTATCAGGTTCCTTAATGCTTCAGGGAGTGGCTCCATCTTCTGTGATACTGGCAGTGCTTAAGTAGTGACCTTAACTACAGATCAGGAAAAAAAACCCCACACAGGATGTGTTAGACAGGGCCAGAGGTGGATGAAGGTGTGCTTGAGTTCGTTGTAATTCATGGTTAATAATTAGACAGGCTGTATATAAGACTGCAGCAGCACTATATGTGCTTGTTAGAACTAATGCGCTATCGTTCCCATAGTAACAGCTCACAACATGATTGACTGCTGAAATGTTTTCTGTCAGCAGATTCGTCCAATCCATTTTTATTTATAAAGCACTTTAAAACAGCACAGATCACACTCATCCCTAGGGGCAATTTGAAACAGCCAGTTAGCCTCATATGCTTGTTCTTGGAAAAAGTTAACACTTAACATGTACAAATATTTTTAAAAGAGTGTCTGTGTAATGTGTTTATAATTTATACTGTAAATGAATAAAATAATTTTTAATGTCCAGAGCATTGCAATGTTTTCTGTAAAAATCACCGAGTTTATAGTTTTATATTTTAGTATTTTGTAGTAAACTATGAAAAACAGTCATAAAAATACAGTTTAAAGCTAAATGTTTGTGGAAAGTACAATCACACTTGTCTGTACTTGATAAACTTTCCATTCCATTCCAATTAGGGTCGCGAGGAGGCTGGCGCCTATCTCAGCCAACTCTGGGCGAGGGCAGAGTACACCCAGGACAGCTCACCAGGCCACCATAGATTTGATAAACATTTAATCCAGATGTGGTTCCCAGTTGATGTCGTTTGTTTGTTTATTGTTTGTTTGTTTTTATCGCCACTTTGATTGTGCTTATACTTTCATGAGTTCATGCATTTGTGGTTTTGCATCACAGGAGCATCAGTGAGCATAAGTACGGTCCAACAATAAAGCTTGGGGTGGGTGGGTCAGTGTGCCAGTGCATCCCAAAAGTGTTCAGTGGGGTTGTCGGAGACATTGTCATGTCAGAACTGCTTTGAATCTCTTGGCTTTGTTCACTCGCACATTTGCCGAACCACTTAATCGTATCAGGGTCTCGGGAAGGCCGGAGCCTCTCTCAGCTTTCTCACAGTGAAGGCTGGGTACACCCTGAACAGCTCACCAGACCATCACAGGGCCAACACACACACACACAACCATTCACATTTACACTCACACTTCTTACGGGGAATTCGGAATTCTGATGTGCACATCTTTCAAATGTGGGAGGAAACCGGAGTACCTGGAGGAAACCCATGCAACGTGCAACCTCCTCACAGAAACGCCCTTGCTGAGACCGGGACTGAAACCCAGGACCTTTTTGCCGTGAGGCGGACGTGCTAACCACTACACCACAAGTGCATACTGTATGACTGTGATGGTCAGATATCTGCAAGGCGCAGCGTTCCAACAATGACACCTAAAGTGGAATATGCACATGCACGCACACACACACTGATTTTTATGCTTTATTGCTTGCTGTGTACCATCAGTCATTACTTATGTATTTATTATCAGTAGGAAATATCCCTTATGTATTCCCTCAGTGGGTTAGCCATATAAATAAATAAATTTATTAAATTACAAATAAAAAATAACGACATGCATATTATGCATATTTACACCTTTCACATCACACAAATAGTAAAATCATTAAATAAATAAATAAATAAACAATCTATACCCGTTACTTTTTAACCGGATATGTCGTCACTAGTAGCGGTGTCGTCACAGCTAATATAAATCCAGAACGGAGGTGAATTGTTTTAGCCACACGAATGTAGCGGTGCAGGCTGTCGTGGGAAGCCGAGACTTATATACCAGGTGTTTTTTTTCCCCGGAGGAAGTCTGTTTTTGTCCTGAGAATAAAATTAAAGAATGCCTCGTGTATACGTAGGCAGGCTGAGCTATCATGTCCGTGAGAAGGACATCCAGAGGTTCTTCAGCGGTTATGGAAAGCTGTTAGAAATTGATTTGAAAAACGGGTAAGTTTGAGCAGCTAACGTGGCTAACTAGCCCGGCGCCATCTTTATGTTAATTTTAGTTTTTATTTTTTGCTAACAATAAACATGTTTACTTTCAAATTAGAAGGCTTTCCGTGCTATCCGTTATAAGTTAGTAGTGTATAGAGTGCATCGAATATTCGAGAAGATTTCGGTTTTGTGGAACTTGGGCCGCGTGGCCAAAATGGCGGACACTCTGACTGAAAAACAATACCGTCCATCTGGTGTACAGGCTGATCTACCGTGTCGCTGTGTTCCGAAAGTGTTTACGTGCTAAATATGATAATCTGTAGAGCGTGTTCATTAAATGCTAGTATTTTGTTTGGAATTAAGAGTAACCCGTTGAGCCTTCATGCTTTGGTTTGCTGCGCGCGCGAGCTTTTATTTTAGGCCCTTGCGTTAGCATTTGGCTAACACAGAAACTCTCCATTGTGCCAGGCAGACGAACACACACACACGCGCGCGCGCGCAGACCTTCTCGTGTTACACTACTGTACTTGTTTGGACGGTAAAGCGTGTTCGCTTGTGTTGTAACCGATCTATCGTGCCGCGCGCGCGATATTATCGCAGTTGACCGACGTCACGATGAAACGTGGGACGATAAAAAAAAAACAACCGCTGAGCGGGGAACGAGTTTTCTAAGTTGGTTGGTGGGATCGTATGTCGCTTATCTGTGACGGTTTTAAGGAGTGAAAAACAAGGTAATTTGTAATGGTTGATCATCTCGTGAAGGAAAGGAACAACTTTTTAATCACGTGTTTGCACGAAATCCGCGTTAAATACGACTTGTGACCAAATGCACCGAATATGGTGGATGGCAGCAAGTCCCAAAGTTTCTGAGTGGAGGTGTCCACCTGGTCGCCGTTTTCCGTTAATGGGAAACGAGTTTCGGAGCGAAGTGAAAACTTGGCGACCTTTGCATGATGTGTGTGTGGACTTTGAGGGGGGCGATCATTTCGGACATGTCTGAAATTTTTTTCTTGAGTTCTCGAGCCAGGCAAGCAAAGTGACGCTGCGGATGTCATGAGACGAATCTGAGAATGAGACCACAGCTGCGAATCCCTGTTCACGCCAGTCGTTTTTCTGTTGCGCCTCTGGCGTGATCACCTGTTTGTGGTTAAGGCTCTGGGATCACTGACCATTTGGTACCAGTGCTCCATACCCGAGCAAATCAGATGGGTTTTTAAACTAGCATTTCGTCCTCTAAATTTAAGCATACCGAATTATTTTTATTTGCATCTGTGTTCACATGACGTAGTGCTGTTGAAATATTTCTGGACTCCTGTAGGGAACAGTGTTTATACATGCATGCTGCAATTAATTATAAGTAGCGTTAAATATATGCTTTAATTTAAAAGTTACTAGATACTTGAATACTGGTTGTGCTCAGTGATCCGCTCTGTGCTGACTGGTGTCGTTTGTTCATAGGGGGAAGCATGGCTTTTTGTTTTTTCCCCAGACTGTGCATAAAATTAGCTGTAATTGCAGCTGACTTTGTATAAAAGGAACTCTTGTCTATACGCCATCCAGTATTAATTCATGATTCATCCACGTAATTTAGTGACGTTGTGGTTGTTAACAGAGCGTGTGGTAAGGTATTGAATATGGAAAGTGTGTTAATGAACTTGTACCCAAGACTCTAGCTTACTGATCAAATGGTCGGGGTTCGGGCCCAAGTACCAACAAGCTTCCACACGTGTATTTATTACCCCTAACTTGCCGCTTTGCATTGCAGGTATGGTTTTGTGGAGTTCGAGGATACCCGTGACGCAGACGACGCTGTATACGAACTGAACGGCAAGGAGCTGTGTGGCGAGCGCGTGGTGGTCGAGCATGCCAGGGGCCCCCGGCGGGACCGTGATGGATATGGTGGGGGTTGGGGTTATGGGCGCAGTAAGTCCACCATTATAAAGACTGTGTATTGTAATAACTTATTTATTCCAAGGTGTTGCAGAAGCGACGACGAAACACAACCCCTCCCTTTACTCAGTCTCGGTAGTTATCCAGCTGTTCCAGATTCTTGGAGAGAGGAGTTGCCCTGCTCAACTTATCCTAATGATGCACACAGCAAAACCAGGCCAGAGTCAACAGTGGGGGGTGTTTTTAATTTCTAACAATTGGCCTGTTAAATCATTAAATGTATTTGTTTTAATTGTGTGGTTGGGTTTATTGGGGTGGGTGGGTGGTGGGGTATAAGACTTTGCCAGTCTGACCAAAAATGGCCTGTTTTAAATTAGATTTGGCAACGCAACAGTGTTTACATGTCAGACGATGGGCGTGGTTGGGGGCAAGTAATTTTTCTTTTTTATTATTTTTATGTGCCTTCAACTCAAATGAAAACCTAGCCACGATGCCTTGTTGACATGTAAACAAAGGTTGTGACGTGTGATCATGCTGTGTGTGTGCGTTTGAAATCAACATTAACAAGTCCTTGATGTTTCAATTTGAAAGAGTCCAGTGCGGGCTGAGTCCGAGTCCATTGAGGCTAAGATGACTGCCTGTCCCGTTTGGCCTTGGCTTTCACCTTACAATGTGTGTGTGACCTTTGCCCTTTGACCCTTGGCTGACCTAACCGGAAGCCATGATGACAGCAGCCTTTTGCCAATAGACCAGGGTGATGGTGAGGAAACCCATTGGTTTTTATGTATGACGAAATATTGGAGAGGTTTTTTGGGTTAAAAGAGAGAAATGTAGCAGTCATCTAGTCTTAAGCCAGAAAACAGCAGTGGGCTTCTGTTGCTCTGTGTGGTCAGTATGAAAGGTAATGCTCGTCTTAGTCCTGGCTATTTTTTAATAATTCCGTCTTTTGCTTAGGGTAGTGTTTAAAATATAAAGCTTGTTTAGGCGTTAGAACCCATGAGGAGACCCCTAATTTTTTATTATGCATTTTGCACTCAACTTAATGTTAAGACGTGTATTTACATTTTATCTATCGTTTCAGTACAGATCATATTCATTCATGTAGGTCACCTCATGGATTTTGCATCAGGGTGTCAGTGATATTCAGGCTGTTGGTGTTGAATAAAAATTTGATCTCTTAACCTCTGTCTACATCTCTTTTTTTCTTTCCTTTTTCTTTTTAAACGATCCCATCAGAATATCAGGTGCTGAGGTAAACTGCGTCAAGTCGTTTTTGTTTTTTTTTTTTGTTCCTTCAACCAAGTGAAAAACAGCAGAAAGTTCAGACTTGAATTGAATATAAGTTGTTTAGTGAGTGACCCAGTAGCGTTCTCCCTTTTCTGACTATCCTGTCCTTCGCTTTGTGTCTGAAGGTAGTGGTTACAGCAGTAGGAGCCGCTCCGGCAGGGACAAATATGGTCCGCCTGTCCGCACAGAGCACCGGCTCATCGTGGAGAACTTGTCCAGTCGATGCAGCTGGCAGGATCTTAAGGTAACGGCTTGCACGTAGACACGGGAGAAATTATCTTGTTAATAAAGTTCTATTAGAAGTCATTAGCTTCTCCCGCAGAATTTGATTTGACTGAATATACATACTTTTTTTTTTTTTTTTTTCCCCTTTCGACTGTTCAGGACTTTATGCGACAGGCCGGTGAGGTGACTTATGCCGACGCCCACAAGGAACGGACAAACGAAGGAGTGATAGAGTTCCGTAACCACTCTGATATGAAGAGAGCCCTGGACAAGCTGGACGGCACTGACATCAATGGGAGGAAAATCCGGCTGGTGGAGGATAAACCCAAACGCCGCCGCTCGTACTCAGGCAGCAGGTCCAGGTTGGTTCGGTTGTGTGATGTAGGTTAATGTTGAAGATTTATAAACCTTCTTGACCGTGGTGGACACTCTGGTTACAGGTCCCACAGCAGGCGTCGCTCTCGTAGCCGAAGCCGTAGGAGCAGGAGCTCACGGAGTCGCTCGGGGTCTCGCTCTCGGTAAGGGCTTTATTTTTATGTTTGTTTATTTAAATAGTTTTTTTGGGTTTGGTTTTTGTAGAAGTTTTAAAAACAATTATGCCATGGTGATGTAATTGTTACAGAAGTAACTGAAGTTCTTTGTGTATTACCAGCTCCAGATCCCACAGCAAACGTCGTTCCCACTCCAGGTCCAAGAAAAAGTCCCGCAGCAAGTCTCCCGCTAAATCCCGCTCCAAGAAGTCCCGCTCTCGTTCCCGCTCCCAAAAGTCCCGCAGTCGTTCAGCAAGCCGCAAGTCGCGCTCCAAGAGCCAGTCGAAGCCTCGGTCTGAGCGCGGCTCCCGCAGCTGTTCCAAGGAGAAGTCAGTGAGCAAGAAATCACGCAGTCGCTCGGCCTCGCCGATGGAGAACGGGGACAAGAAATCTGCCTCGCGTTCTCCTTCTCCACACGAGGATCGCCACAGTTCCAAATCACCCTCAAAGCGGTCGCCATCTCGCTCTCCTTCTCGGTCCAAATCTCGCTCACGCTCCAGATCCAGATCTGCCTCGCAGGACTGAGCCTGAATGTGTGTGTGTGTGTGGGTGGGTGGTTGGTTTTTGTAGCTCTAAAAAGCAGCACTTGATAAAGTGCATCAGGTTTAGATCAGATATGTGTTTGACATTGCATGAGAACTGAAGGGCTGAGTTGTAAATATCGAATGGGTACCAGATTTGTAAGTGAATCTTAAGTAGCCGTCTCCATATTTTTTATTTTTTGTAAGTTTTCTGGGGATTTTCCCCTTCCAAATTCATTTCCTGTACTGTGTCAATTCCATCAGCTGTTCTAACCTGGGGGTAACCATTGTGCCCCAAGTTAGTGAATAAACAGACTTGTGTTGCTTCCTATATAAAATGTAACAATGTGATTTTTGCTGATTTGAGCAGATTTACTTGCTTGATGTGGATTGATAAAATTGTTAAACTGTCTAGACGGTGTCTTGGGTGTTATGCTATTTTTAGTTAAATAAACTTGATTTAATTTTCTCTTGTTTGTTGATGTGGATTTTTATTTCCCCCACCCTTTATTTGTTGAGTGATAATTTCATGCTGTTGTGTGTTTAATAAAATTCGAATTTGTATGTAGTGCTTTTTATGTGTTTAAATTGAATAATGTTCTGTATGCCACACCACCACTGGCTTCATTACAGATATAGGGGAACCAAAAGCATTGACGGTTATGAAGCTTTGTCTGAACGTTTTACTGCGTTCCAAGGAAGTACTGGGATTAGAAGGTTGTTTTGCGGGTTTAGTTAGGGTTTTTTGTTTGTTTTTTAAACTGGTGCATCTCAGTCACTGAGCCCCAGGAAGGAACTTTTGGTCTCCTGATGAACTCAAATATTTCTACAATGCCTGATACGTGCAAGGAAATATGCAGCAATGAGTCTTTGAGTGTAATGCAGTGTGTGCACTTTCTGGTTCTGTCAAATATCTAGCTGATTCCAGTATACTGATAATTAAGCCACCTGAGCTGCAGTATGTAAAAATATATAGAACAAAGCAATACTGGGATACATAACTATATGAATATATTGGATAGGGTTTGACATTTTTTTAAGCTATAGAAAGCTATCGACACTACAAGTTAAATAAAAAATACATTACTGCATGTTTAAATCCCGTTTTCCTATAGTAAATGCATAACATTTATGTATTAATTTTTCTCTGCTGATATTCTAACACTATTAGTACTGCAGCTGTTGCTATGGAGGAAGTCTTCATGGTTACTGTTGTTTACCCATAATGCAACACGGCCAGGATAACATTTCTGAGCTATGCTAAATCTTGAGGTAGATTTAACGGGTTAAACATCAAAATATGCAGCTTTGTGCTCGACAGACTGAAGGTTATAGTCGTTAAATTTATCAGAGGACTTTTTAAAGGTTTTGGCTTAATGTTGGTGCTTCGAGAATGTTTGTTTTTTGCGGTAGCTTTGTGATGCTAGCCAGCTTGCTAATACGGTAGCTAAGCTAGTTGTAATATTTCTAGTAGTAGCTAAGCTAGCTAGCGACTTGATAAGTAATTATATATATAAAATAGACGGTAGATAATTTTGTTATATTCAAAATATTTTCTGATTTGTATTTTCTGCCCAGAATTATTTAGTCTTTAGAAGAACCAGCCCTGAACCACAAAATGGAAAAAGAGCAGCGGAACGTTGTGGTTTTTAATTCGTCCAAAAGAGAGCTGTTTACTGCTAATACCGGTTACAAGAGTCTTCAGAAGAGACTGAGGACGCAGTGGAAGATTCAGAGGTACCAGTGCACTTCATAAGGCCATGCATTCTTGTGATGATGGCTTCCAAACCGCCTAGTCATTTACATCAGCACACTGTTTGTGTATAAGCTCTGGTTAACTACTGAAAATCGATCTTTCTCTCTCTCAAAAGCATCAAAGAGGAGATTACAGCTGAGAAACTGCATGGTGTGAAAGTGTGGATCACCGCAGGTCCTCGAGAGAAGTTCACTGAAGCAGAGGTGAAATGATTATCGCCTCACCCATCATGCCCACTCACCCAGTACGGATCTCTCACTGGTTGAGACCTCGGATAGCACGACAGTCTGTCACAGGGCAGCATGCACACTCTTATTTACACTTGGGGCAAACACATCACTCCGTAAGCAGAAAAAATGTGTTGTCCAGACAGTTTATGAAAAGTAATAATTTTACAGATTACTTGCAATAGTGTATTGCAAAGACATATAAATGAATGAATGAATATAAACGCACAATAATCATCGTTCATCATCTTCCGCTTGGTCCGGGGTCAGGTCGCGGGGGCAGCAGCATAAGCAGTGAGCTGCAGACGTCCCTCTTCACAGCCACTTCCTCCAGCTCTTTCTCAGGGGGACACCGAGGCGTTCCCAGACCAGCCGAATGACATAGTCCCTCCAATGCGTTCTGGGTCGACCCTGGGGTCTCTTCCCGGTCAGACATGCCCGAAACACCACACCAGGGAAGTGTGCGGGAGGCGTTCTAATCAGATGCCCGAGCCTCCTCAACTGGCTCCCCTGAATGCGGAGGAGCAGCGGTTCAACTCCGAGCTCCTCCTGGATGGCCGAGCTTCTCACCCTATCTCTATGGGAGAGCCCCGTCACCCTGCGAAGGAAGCTCATTTCAGCCGCTTGTATCTGCACTTTGTCAGTTCAGCTGCTATTTTCCAGATACAAGCGGATGAATGTACATTATCAATATTATTTTTTCAGATTTTTTGTTTTTTTTTGGAGAGACTATTTGGAGACCTAAAAGTGTTTCTTAAGAGATTTTTATGTTACACAAATTATATTTAGACATCTTAGTAATATTAAGGGAAAAATAGCCAATGAGACATTGATACATGAGATCCATCAGATTTACTGTAGTGACAATAGTGTAGACCAGTCTTTTATCACTTTACACAAAATCTATATTAAATCTTTGCTGTTTTAAAGGTGCACTTTGCAATTTTCTAAAGTATTTTTTAACACGTAATATTAAAGATTCTGTGACATCCTGTGACCCAGTTTCTTCGTTTCACTGTGTTTAAAAATTTCTGGCCAAGAGAGTGAAAATAAGGCGGCACGGTGGTGTAGTGGTAAGCACATCAACATCACAGCAAGAAGGTTCTGGGTTCGAGTTCTGGGCTCAGGACATTTCTGTGTGAGGTTTGCTGGCTGTTCTAAATTGCCCCTTGGTGTGGGTGTTGTGTGTGCTGGCTTTGCGATGGTCTGGTGAGCAGTCCAGGGTGTATCCCACCTTTGCCCAGTGTTGGCTGGGATGGGCTCCGTAGTACAATTAAGCAGTTTGATAAATGTCTGAAACACTGGTGTGTCCCTATAAGGCAGCTCCAAACAGCATGTATAGCGTTTTTCCTGTTTTAAATGAGATTGCAGTTTACCTCAGAGGCAGCGGAGGGCTGTAAACATTACAAACCTCTAGTTTTTTGGTTTTCAGCTCCAAGTCCTGAAGCAGTATCTGGATGGTGGCGGGAACGTTCTCGTGATGCTCGGAGAAGGAGGAGAAGTTAAACATGACACTAATATAAATTTCCTCCTGGAGGAGTTTGGGATCATGGTGAACAGCGGTGAGCGACAGCACATGCAAATGAACCGGACGGGCCGTTTGAGGGCCGTTGAGGCGGCGGAATGATCACTGTTGTTCCGCTTTTCCAGATGCCGTAGTGAGAAATGTCTACTACAAATACTTCCATCCCAAAGAAGCACTCGTGTCCAACGGCGTTCTCAACAGGTCATTATTTCAACCCGAGACTTGCTGATTGCAGAGTGACACGGTCAAAGAAATGCTAATGAATGTATTATTATCGCAGGGAGATCAGCCGTGCAGCTGGGAAAGTGGTAACGGGGGTCATTGATGATGAAAATCCGGGTAACAATGCACAGTAAGTGCTCCCTGATTCACACTCAAGCTCTGCCACAGCGTCTATTTTCATTCAACTGTTTATACTCTCAGAGGATTTTATAAATATCTCTATCTATCTATCTATCTATCTATCTATCTATCTATCTATCTATCTATGTATTTCTCTATCTATCTATCTATCTATCTATCTATCTATCTATCTATCTATCTAT
>JBCNYG010000021.1:3492463-3507619 GCA_039654305.1 Porochilus rendahli
GGAACGTAAATGCACTAAGGAATGAAGAAAAGAGAAATATATATATATATATATATATATATATATATATTTTTTTTTTGTATGAAATTTGCAGGTTCCGTGCATGTAAGGGTTTCCTCTGGGTACTTTGGTTTCATCCCACAACCAAAGACATCCACATTAGGCTAATTTGCTGTTTCAATTTACCCCAGGTGTGAGTGTGAATGGTTGTGTATGTAACCCAGAGTCGGCTGAGACAGGCTCCAACCTCCCCGCTACCCTCATACGATAAGGCGGCTTGACAGATGAATGAATGAATATTAAAAGGAGTTCAAATGAAATAAATAAACACAGCGTCATGAGATCATCTATATCAGCAATAAGGATGAAGGTGTGTTTAAAATCATAACCAACACCATCCAGTTGAAACGCGTCGCAGCATGGCAGGCACTGTAGGATTCAGTACTGCTGGTGTTGTAAGAAAGAAAACAGAGCTCGTTAATGAACTGAGGTTTGGTCGTCTGATACGTCTCATTCTGCCATGAACAACCTGCGAACAATCTGCGTTTAAAAACATTGGGAAGCAGCGATGTGGAACCAATGCGAATGACTCATCGGGTTAACATGAGGTCATAGAGTACTCTACACTCCACGAAAGGCTAGCCAATAAAAATATGGTTTCAATCAAATCAGAGACAGAGCGAGCCAATGTAAAAAATATTCAGGTAGACGGCTCCAGATTCTACAGACACGGCACTGAGAAAACAAAAGGCCTCTTCTTATTTAACCCGTGCTCTGATATGAGCTCCAACCGTGTCATACATGCTGCGTTCACATAAGTTTCAGACCCCGATTGGGCTAAACCACAGCTTATGGCTACACATCTGGCAGAAATGGTAGGAGACACATATAAAATATTTAAAGTATTTCAATTAGTGCTAACGTTGGCCCTGACGTTGTGTTCAGAGTACAGCAGTGTATATTCAAGTGCTAATGCTATCATAATGATTTACCTCATACTGAAACAGGAAGTTAGCATGAGAGTGCGTTGAAGTTCTCTGATAGGCCAGGCAGTAGGTATATTAGCTGTTCTTTGATTAGTTAGGTATATTAGCTGTTCTTTGATTAGTTGGGTATGTTAGCTGTTCTCTAATAGGAAAGGCAGTAGGTATATTAGCTGTTCTTTGATTAGTTGGGTATATTAGCTGTTCTCTAATAGGAAAGGCGGTAGGTATATTAGCTGTTCTTTGATTAGTTAGGTATATTAGCTGTTCTTTGATTAGTTGGGTATATTAGCTGTTGTCTAATAGGAAAGGCGGTAGGTTTATTAGCTGTTCTTTGATTAGTTGGGTATGTTAGCTGTTCTCTAATTGGAAAGGTGATTGGTATATTAGCTGTTCTTTATTAGGTCAGGTCTGATTGGTATTTTAGCTGTTTTCTGATTGGTCAAGTGACTGGTGTATTAGCTGATCTCTCATTGGTCAGATGACTTGCATATCAGCTGATCTCCCATTGGTTCAACATTGTTTTCTGATTGATGAGATTAAAAACGACACTTTCTGAAACATGTTTTAAAAAATACCACATAATGATACACGTCAAATATACTATATTCTTGTAATGTATGTATATGTTTATTTTTAATTAATAATTAATTTTTTTATATTTCTATTGCAATATAAATAATGACTATGGTTATGATTGCGAATATACTCTCATAATATACAGTATGTGAAATGTTTACTAATTAAACTGTCAATTTTTCATATTTGCATGAATTCTAATATATACAGCCGCATTAAGTATTGATAAACAAACAAACAAACAAATAAATAAATAAAACAGGCAAGCACTTTTCAAAGTATCATGGTGGTGTGTTTTTTTCATTTGAGATAAAAGAGGTTAAAATTGTTCCCGGTGGGGACAGGAGGCAGTGATTAAGTGATGATTCTCTTGCATTCAGTGCTAGTACCAGCATCATTCATCAACTCTGCTCTCGGTTCTTCATCCATCACTCACACTGACATGGTTAAAATAAAACCCTGGCAGAGTGGTGCTGCAACAAACCAGGGTTGTTGGGGCAAAAACACGACAGCCAGACGCTTTCAAACAAACATGATAACTGTCTTTGTGCTCGTCTGTCTTCACACCGAGGCTCCGCTTGGGAAACATTTCAACCTCCAAAACAACCATCCATCCTTCCATGTATCCGTCTGTCCATCTGTCTGTGGTTTCCTTGTGAAGATAGCAGGGATGGGGGTGACACAAGGCTTCCTTGTGATGAAAATAAAAAGCGAGCTGGCGCTTGTTTATGTTCGTGAGTAAATGAGACGGGTTCTGACATGATGTGTTTGTGTTCTTGGTGCTGAATGAAGCGTCATGGAGTCTGCGTAATGTTTGCGTTTTGTCCTTGTGAACACTGGGGGTTTCTCAGGTTTAGTGTTCCAGTTTTCTTCTTCCAGAAACTCGAGCGTGTTGACTCCAGTCTTCCTGTGACTTCAGGAGTGGCTGGTGTGAATGCGCTAGTGGAGCTAGCTACTATATCCGATAAGTGAATGTCCTCAAGTGGATTAATTTAACTTTTTCATAGTAGGAAAAACATACTGAGGTTTATAAAGAATCGTGCAGCCATGCTGGGGCTGATTTCTTTTCAGCCCAGACTGCAAATTGTGTCGGCGGCACTGATACGCCCCCTGATCTCCAGTCGCACTGATATAACCATAAAACACCATCAGAAGGAATTGGTAACTGAAATGCAGACTGCACATGCATCGTCCAATTACAGGACAAATTTCACAACAGGAAGCAGAACTTCGAGCTTGCTCTGCTTTTCATAAGTTAGGTCTGGGAAGGCGCAGTGGTGCAGTGGTCAGCACGTCCACCTCGCTGCAAGAGGGTCCTGGGTTTGTGTCCTGGGCTCTGCGAGGGCATTCCAGTGTGCCGTTTGCATGTCCACCCTGGGCCTGTATGGGTTTCCTCCAGGTACTGCGGTTTCCTCTGACAGTCCAAAGACATGCACATTAGCCTAAGTGGCTGTTCCAAATTGTCCCTGTGATGGACCGACGTGCTGTTTAGGGTGTAACCAGCCCTCACCCGGAGATAGACTCAGTTAGGTTTGCTAAGGAAATTTGACGTAAACCTGTGAAAGAGAGAGAGAGCGTGTGAGAGAGAGTGAGAGAGAGAGAGAGAGAGAGAGAGAGAGAGAGAGAAAGAGCTTTCCCCTCACATCATTCCTATTAAACCATTGACGAAACCTCGTGATATCACGCATGGCTCAACCTGAATAGCTTCACTGTTAAGCTACTGATGAATATCTGATTTGTAACTCTAATCCATAGTAACCGAAACTCAGAGGGAAAGTTCTGAGTAGTTTTTTCCCCAGATTGTGCTTCGGCTCAAAACAAATCATGGACGTTTATTAAAGGAAGATTTCCTCGATTTAATAACAGATAAACAAAGTAATAAGAAACAACTCATCAGAACTATCAGCAGCATTACCTACGAATCCAAACTAAAACTTCTTCCGCCACGTTCTCACTATAACCTGTGGATGCAGGAAGAACTTGTACAGCATAGTAGGAACGCAGGAGAAACCGATTAGGACGTGACGTGGTCTTCATAGGCGCGGAGGGCGCCGTCAAAACTTGGACGTATTAAAAAAAACGTAGTGCAGGTGTGGAGTTTCAGGATGCAGTAAGAACTTAATAAGGACGTACTAACGACAGTGTTGACATAGTAACAGCATAATTAAAACCTAGAAGTGAGTTCACTGGACTTGTTAAATGTAGATGTGAATACAAGAAAACCTGCGGAATAAATGAAAGAGCGCAGAACGTGGTGCGGTATTTATAAAGACGGAATGGATGCTGGGAGAATGTGGTAAGCGTGTGGTGTGATCTGAATGGTCATAGTATGAATGCAGTAAGAAGGCTTTGGATGTGGTGTGCTGGTGGTGATCATGTGTGTGAGAGCACGGTGGAGAAGTGGCTGGCACATCTGTTTCACAGCAAGAAGGTCCTGGGTTGAAGTCCAGCGCTCGTTGAATTTGCATGTTCTCCTTGTACAGGCATGGGTTTCTTCCAGGTACTCTCCAACATTCCAAAGACACCACATTTGGCTAATTGGTTGTTCCAAATTGCCCCTAGGTGTGAATGTGCATGGGGTGTAAATGGTTTTGTGCGTGTGTGTTGGCTCTGTGATGGTCTGGTGAGCTGTTCAGGGTGACCCTCGCTTTTACCCACAGTTGGCTGAGATAGCCTCCAGCCTGCCCGGCACTGTAATAGGGTTAAGCGGTTTGGCAAACGGACGGATGGCGGGCGCAGTGAGAAGCTGGCATGGACAGAATAAGGACATTGAGTGAACTTTAAAACGGTGCATTTTTCCATGTTTGACCACGCCCCCTCTGCGCTCATCCCAATTCTGGTCTTACTCCGAGTGTGATGGGGGCAAACCAGGCTGTTAAAACCACACAAAAGCTGCACGTGATGTAATGATGGAGTTTAATCAAACAATAAATGGGGCGAAAGGACGGTGGTCAGTGTGTTGATGACATCAGGTGTGTTTAGATCAGAGCCCTCGTCGTAGAGACGGAAATCCGTGATGGGTAACCGTTTCCATCTCCCTTTATCCGAGCTTGAGTTCGTCCTAGTTCAGACCACGGTACAGTGCAGCAGATCGGCATGAACAGTTCGCCCGTTAGCGCAGAGTGTTGTGGTTTAAAAAACGGAGCCTTACGCCAAGAACGATATCAAGATATCATGACTTCTGCCAAGACTATTAAGTTCGCATGCGTTGTGTCCTGTATCATTACCCAATACGTGTCTCCGAGGAGGCTGTGGGTTGTATAAACAGGTATATTTTTAAATCTGTTCAGGCTTAAAGTTGCCAAGTCGCTCCGTAACAAGCCCGGCCTGGTAGTTATGGCAGTTGAATTATTCAACAGGATGCAGGTCAACAGCAATGGTGTTATCGTCTCATTTCCCCTGAACAAAAACGCCGGGCTGAAACTCACCGAGCTGCAGGAACGTGTAATTAAGCCGAGTGTGTTTATACGAGCGACCTTGCGCAACCTTGCACACGAATTCGTTAACGCGGTGCAGCTTCCGAGGAACAAAAACAAATGTGGATGAGAACGGAGTGCCAGTAGTGAGATTGATTATTAAAGCACGTGTGTGTGTGTGTGTGTGTGTGTGTGTGTGTGTGTGTGTGTGACAGAGATGTATTTGGTCAGCACTTCCCCACATTAAAGAAAGCACACATTAGTACCTGGTGCTGAGATAATGAGATGTTGAGTGTGTATCAGGTGCTCCTTTGGGAAAAGAGACAGTTACTGTGCCTCGCTGTCTGGCTGTGTGTGTGTGTGTGTGTGTGTGTGTGTGTGTCCATATTAAAGTACAAATAGAAATCTGAAAATCACTGATATTAAAAGAGATTTAAGAGTGGACAGAAACACTGACCTTCAAGAGTCCCATATTTTTAATTGCTCCTCTTACCGTCATGTTGGCTCAAATCCCTCGTGATTCCTCCCCAACACTTTTCTTTTCTTTTTTTATTTTCAGATTTCACTCTTTTAACATTTAGTCTTTACAAAGATAAAATCACTACTGAATATTTCTTCAAATATCTATACTACTACTACGACTACTACTACTAATAATAATAATAACAATAATAATAAATAATAAATAATAGATTTGGGTGAGTATTTTTCCCCCTTGTCATATTTAGGAATATGATAATATTTTCCACCAAATGTAGATTTATGTTACTATCACCCGTATGACATATAGTATGTCCATATTGGATCATTCCAGAACCCGTAGACCTAGTAGAGCCCCTACCCGTAGATAAGTACGTAAGCAGTGCTTTCCTATCATACACATACCAAACATAAGCAAACCAACATTTGTTTAGACTGCAGACAGCGATGTACTTTATCAGAACGATTGCAGTACACAACCTGCTTCTCTTATAAAAACAGAATTTCCGTCAGTGCTTCGGTGTCTTGGCTGGACGCTCTCAAAGCCCGCTGTACTTTTCCACTGGAGGCTGATCTGTAGGTAAACACAGTGACGCATGCAGGATAAACTACTGGACATGGGCACTTGATACTGTTTGCTTGAAGGACAAGCTGTTGTCGCGAGAAGAATTCAGCTGTGAGAGACAGAAAGATCGACCAGACGCGAATCAGAGGCACTTTTTAACAAGATAAGGAGAAAAAAAGACCCACGGTTACTATTTCATCAATGTCAGGACACAAAATGGAGGGTCTGAGAAGGGTGTGAAGGAGTTTTGGGTGTTTGATTGCACATATGAGATGACATCCATATTGACATTAAATGAGCTAAGAAGCTGTCATATAGTTTGCAATACCTGCATATAAAATGATTGGCATCCATTCTAAGAGTATACATAAATTACTCACTCGCTCATTTGCTGAACCATTTAAAGGTCCAGTCCTATGTAAGACTGGACCTTTAAGTGGTTCAGCAAATGCTGTTAACTCTGTTAACAAACCTGTGAGACCAGTTTCTGATGTAGCAGGTCATGTCACCATATTTGCTGCGTTTTGGAGAGCTAATGCTGCTCACTCAAAAAAAAATGGATTTGTTTCTTTCGAGCGAGCAGCATTAGCCCCCCAAAAAACAGCAAATATGGTGAAATGACCTGCTACATCAGAAACTGGTCTCACAGATTTGTTAACAGCGTGCAAGCATGCAGCCTTGGAGTCCTTGTCAGTTTCTAGTCAATTTAACAGCCATTGGTGTGATGTTAGTAAACCTGATATTGATGAACATGATTCAAGGAAAGTTTTATTCGCATCTGAACCCACGGGGAGAAGGTTTGGGGTCATGTTTCAGTGAAGACGATTCAGACGACAGGGAAGAGCGACTGGGAAACTCTGCATGGTGAGCAGAGCAGAACTTAATTATACACAAACCAACATATGTAAATATATCATGTAGCACCACTGTGTATAAATATATAACGTATTTAAATCCACTCAAGCATCTATGAAAATTAGTAGCTATATAAAGGGTGCAGTACAATGTATATATTGTATATTAAACTTTTCATTATTATTATTTTACATGCTGTTTAGAATCTGTTAAAGTCATTTAATCATCCATGAAATATTAACTAACCTTTAGATTTCTTATTAATGTAAAAGATGCTTCTGAAACATATTAGTTGTTTCCTCAAACGGGGCGGAATCGACTCTGAAGCCTATATATATATATATATATACTGTATGTATATCTGAATCAGTGAATCGAGTCTTCTTGGAGTCGGTTCCCAGCCTGTCTGAACGCTGTGGTTGTTTTTTCGGGGATACAGTCCTCTCGCGGGAACTTTATGGAGCTTAATCCATCCTGGGTGGACTCCTACAAAGTTCCATTGAGCATATGTCTCTGGTTTTCCGTTCTTTTGTGTGCATGAGGAACGTTTTCAGCCATACAGGGCATGTTTTCACTTCCACACTTTCGCCAAGTCCACTGTGTGACGTTTCACGTACCACGTGACCTGACTTGACCTAGTTTACCCGGTTAAAGGGCCGGGAAACACAAAATTGAACTCAAATATCACAGAACACACAGCTGTGATAAATATTGGAACTGAAAGGTTTGATTTATTTACTCACCATGAACTATTAGCAACAAAAACATGACTAAATATTTTATGTAACACTGGACCTTTAATCCTATGAGGGTCGCAGGGAGGCTGGAGCCTATCTCAGCTGACACTGGGTGAAGGCAGGGTATACCATGAAGAGCTTACCAGGACTGACCTGTCCTGACTTGACTCAACCATGTCCCCGGTATGTCTGACTTAACATGTTTTTCTTTACCAAAACAAACTAATTGTATTTCATAAAAAGCTTGATTTGGGGGGTGACTGCCAGTACCATTGTAGTTAAAAATTGTTTATGAACAGCATTTTGGCCTTGTTGCGTTATTGTGTGGTTTTCCTGCAAAGGTGGATATAAAAAATAAAAAATTGCAATGTGTTCAAATTAATATTTGTTCCAGAGCTTCAGGACACTATGTTTTTTGGTGCACAGTTCTACTCACTCAACTGACGAACCGCTCAATCCTACTAGGGTCATTGGGAGGCTGGAGCTTATCTCAGCCAGCACTGGACGAAGCCCTGAACAGCTTGTCACATCACCGCAGGGCCGATAAACACTCACACTCACACACAGAGACCTGACATCTTCAGATGTTTTCTGATGACTCTGCAGTAGCTGGGCATATCAGTGGAGGTGATGAGATGGAATATCGGACTGCTGTGGATTCCTTTATCTCATGGTGTGAGCTGAATCAGCTGCAGCTTTTAAAGCAGTAATGTGACAGACACCAAGGAACTTACTGTGAATTTTAGGAGATCCAAAACTCCAGCAGCCCCGTTTCCATCCAGGGTGTCAATGTGGAAATGCTGGAGGATTACAAATACCTTGGAGTTCATATTGACAGTAATATGGACTGGGTTAAGAACACTACCGCACTTTACAAAAAAACAGACGTGCAAACCACCACACCACTATGCCACCCACAAACAAACCAACACAGGTAAAAACATTACTTCCTGGCAGGGACAGCCTAACAGATGTGGGAAAGGGCATGTTTTCGTCCTAGTGTATAAAACCAGTTGCACAATCATTTGGGTTTCACACAATCATACAATTTTATTGACCATTTGTTATGATTTCGGTACACAAATCTTTTTTTTAAATAAACACCAGAGTATTAGGGGAGCACAAACCTCTGCCGAGCCAAGCAATCCCCAACATCAAAACTTGCCCTATCTTGAATCCCTAAAAATATTCCTGTATCCGAAATTTCATTTGGATCATCTCCAAAATCTAACGAAGCCCTCGGTATCCAAAGCCCCACCTCTGGTAAGAGTTTCCTGAAAAAACACACGTGACTTGTTTGCATACTCCTGCTAACAAACAAACAAACAAGCCGAGGGTAAAACATAACCTCCTTGGCAGAGGTAATTAAAGACAAACGGATGCCCCTGCATGCAGAAAGGTTCTCTATAGAATTCGAACAGATCCTTCTAGACGAACCTGAACCTGTAATACTATATACACCGAAATATTCAGACCAAGTGTGAAAACGCCTTTAACCTCATGGTGGAGGCAGTGTGACAAATCAGTTCTGTGTTTAAGGATGGTATCATTCATTCATCATCCGTACCACTTATCCTGTCAGGGTTGAAGGGGCTCTCGAGCCAAGTTCAAGCTGAGTTCCCAGCTGAGTTCAAATAAGTGAAGGGGTTTACATCCTGAACAGGTCAGCAGTCTAGTGCAGGACCAACACAGTACACATACAACTGTACACTCACATTTACAGTCGCTAGTTAACCTGATCCACATGTCTTGGGATTGTGGGAGGAAACCAGAGAACTCTGAAGGAACCCACACAGAGGAGAACAAACATACACACACACATAGTGAGAGAAAGAGAGAGAGACGTTGACTGGCCATGGGGCTCAAACCCTTAGACCAAAGACCTTCTTGCTGTGCAGCGGGAGAGCTAAGCACTGCGCCACGGACGCCACCATTTGCATGAATTTCTTTAAAAGGGTCGGACACCGTGCCCTGTTTGAAGAGCAGGATTGTTGGGGTGGAAAAATTAGAATTATTGCTGGATATCATTTTAAATATACTGTATAACACAGGAGTGAATCAAATGTGACGGTGAAACTGTCGCAGGTTCCACGGGCTTATGGTTATGAAGGAAGGTGGTTAGCACATCCGCCTAACAGCAAGAAGGTCCTGGGTTCGAGTTGCGGGTTTGATGAGGGGGTTTCAGTGTATAGTTTGTACGTACGTGTCCGGGTTTCCTCCGCGTATTTCGGTTTCCTCCGACAGTCCGAAGACATGCAGATTAGGCTGAGTGCCCCTGTGTGTGTGTGTGTGTGTGTGTGTGGATTGTTGCACGCACGTGTGTGTTGGCCCTGGCTAGCTGTGCAGGGTGTACCCCGCCTTCGCCCAGAGTCGGCTGAGATGGGCTTCAGCCTCCCCGCGACTCTAGCAGAATGAAACCGTTTGGAAATGAGTGAGAGAGTGAGTTAGTGAGTGAGGGGGTTCGTTGTCTTGGCGTGATTGATAAGGAGGTTGCACCGGTCGGTTGATGCACCCTGATTGCACGCGCAACCAGCAGAGAGAGAGAGAGAGAGAGAGAGAGAGAGAGAGAGAGAGAGAAAGAAAGACGGAAAATCGATCAGGCGCAGAGGCACGCGGAGAGAAAACGCCTCATCTTTCCGACAGTGGATCCTCCCTCCCTCTCCCGCTCCCTCTCGGTGCTCTGCTCCTCCTCCGGTGTTCATGGGCTCTCGGTAAGCAGGCGAGCAAGCGCGCGCGTTCTTTGCCACCGCAGCGTCTCGCGCGCAGCACTTCTCCGCTCCGGTCGTGTTGACGCTCCGCGCCCCGGAGCAGCGCGTGATTACCAGGTAGGTAAACGCATTCTAACTCTACCGCCAGCGATCCTAATGCACTTCTTATTGCTCCTGGTCGCTTCCGCAGTGCTCGCCGCTTTTACAGTCCCGATCATTCCGGTGCCAGTCGCAGATTTGAATATTATGTCATGTTTGCATGTCAGTACGTGTTTGCACGTCGCATCAGGGCTGCCTGGAAGACAACAATGCAGGTCAGAACGCCTCCATCAGAACACCTCCAGAAAGAAATAGATAATCAAGCCACCGAGCCTGGAAAGCACTCCCACAATTCCAAAAAAAAAAAGAAAAAAAAAAAAAAAGAAAGAAAATCCACTTTAGTTATTGTTTTATTCAAGGCTCCAGTATAAGCCTATTGTCGGGTGCCATCAACTGCACAAGCGTCATCCCCATCCTTATTCTCTGCCCTATAATAAATGATGTCTTGTACGGATAAACAATGATGTGGCTTCGTCTTTTGCGTAATTCTCCAAGCTGTTAAACCCTGACGTGTGTGTTTAGAGTACTGATCACACTGTTGCCTTGATTATAATAATGTCCACTGCACACTGACTTCCTGGATCACCACACAAGCTACTTATGTAATGCCAAATCTGGGCAACATCTAAAGGGCACGTGCATGACTCCTCAGAATGAGTACACTACCATATACATTTGTTTGCACTCACACTACCACTCGTGCTCAGATACCGTATATCCTCAGAAACCAAGCCACCACGTTCAACCATGGCATCTTTTACTTAGGAAAGTGTGTACATCCAGCCATCTGTTAGCTATACCACTTATAGGGTCATTGTGGAAGCTAGATCCAAACCCTGGGTGACTTTGGACGAGAGGCGGGGTACACCCTAGACATGATCGCGGGGTAGCAGTGTATAGAGAGCGCATATTAAAAAACAATATCGTAACTGGACCTTGAGGTGAAGCTGATCTATTATTTGAGCTTAGTCTGAGATGCTATATTAATTAGCAAGCATGTCCTGCTCCAGTATCTTGTATTATACATAGATATAGATGTATAATATGTAATACAATAGATGTTAATAAATAAACAATAAATGTTCTTATTATATCTCTTATTGATTATATCTAATCTTACTGTACATGTGGAGAAATGTTACGGATGTATATCAGTTCTGTGAGCATGTCATGCTGATGATAAACCACACACCTCGTACATGACTACAGACACATCGTACATTTCTCATATTTCTTGATCCAGAGGATCAGCTTTGGTTACTAAGACGAGGTCACTATGTGATTGATTTGCAGCCCCGTATTTAGAGCTCGGGCACTGATATTGTGTTTAAAACTGGAAAATAAGATATGCATCGGTATGTTCCGATTTACAGTGCCATGGTATCAGCTTCCCTACAGCCAGATGTTGGTACAAAAGGATTGTGACTCTTGTTGGAACAGATCCTCATTCTGTCTCTTATGGAATTATACAGGTGGAACAGGGTGAAGAAGATTTCTTGTAGTTTCCTTATAACACTTCGCTGGCACTTTGGTTAGAATCAAAAGCCGTGCATTCAGCTCAAGTTTATGTTCTCCTAGCAGGTTATTATTATTCTTCATTCTCAAGTCGGCACTGAAGACGTTGCTCTCAGACATGTACGGAACCACTGGTATGCACAGTAAGACTCGTCTTGGACTTTACCATTGGTCTTGGGAAATATTCTAGTTTGTATATAATATATTGTTGTTAGTAAGAGTACAGCTGCATTTGAAAAAAAATATGTTTTTTTTTCTTAAGAAAGTCCTACAAAATAAATTAACTGATTAAATAAGCTTGTTTAGAAGTATGTTGTCTCAAGGGGAATTTCTTTTCTTTTGTAATTGGTCTTTACTCTGTAACGCTCATTTGTACTGAAGCTTCTTTGGACTTTGCCTTGAATTGAACCCAGACCTCTTTGGACTCAGTACTGACCAGGACTTAAGCCTTATTCAGTCAGGTCTTAGAATTGAGCCTCTGTGGTCTTCTTTTTGATTTAGACTCAAACCTTTTTAGACTTGTTCTTGATTTAGACTCAAACCTTTTTGGACTTGTGCTTGATTTGGACCTGAACGTTTTTTGACTTGTTCTTGATTCTGAGTTAAACGTTTTAGGATTGTTCTTACATTGTACTCAAACCGTTTTGGACTCGTTCTTGATTCGGACTCAAATCTTTTTTGACTTGGACACGAACCTCTTTAGACTCAATCTTGACTTGGACTCAAACGTCTTTGCACTGGTCTTGACTTGACTGTCTTAGGCTTGAACTGGTCTTGGGTCTTGAAAAAAGGACTTGACGACAATTCTATTTTCTAGTTTACACACTAAAAAAATTTCACAAATCCTAATTACAATCAAATTCGCATATTTATTTGATCCACCAACCCTCATCTCCTGTGCTAAACTTGGATACCAGCTTTATACTACAAAAGATAAAGGATGTAAGGATATTGGACAAATGCTATTTGATAGGCGGCAGTCATAAATCAATTGTTATTCTTTATAATGAATAATTAATCAGTTATAAGATATCTATTATATAAAAATCATCAGTAATAATTGATTTCGTCTGTAAATGATCTAACAGGCTAGCACAGTGTATTTGCAACATACATCCTTACAAAAGTCCTTATTTACACTATTATGGGTAGTGATTACACACAACCCGTCACAATTAGTTTATACCTAATGTAGTCCTGTTACAGTGTAACATCATCGGTAGGTAAACAATAACTACATATTTAATGTTATTATAAGAGAATAATATTACAATGCAACACCTCAGATTTAAAATTCAATCTGAAACGTGCTATATATGTGGTGATGCTGCTGCTGAAGCTCTCCGGTTAAATAATTCCCCTGAAACCCACCTGTCATGCCTACATTTGATTTGAAGCATTAGTTTTGAGCGCTTCACACCGCACGACTACATTCAAACCCACCTGGAGAAATGTTTTATACACAATTCAGCATGCAGGAAATTAGCGGCTTGGTTTTGTTCTGTGTGGTATGCTGCGATAAGGGCTGATAAGGTTGTAGTGCAGTTACAGATGGGTGCAAAGCCAAATAGGTGCTCCCTAATTCGCCTATCTCGGTGCAGTGAACCAAAAAAACCCTGAAAATGAATAAAAAATAAATTCTGATGGGGACGACGATATTTACCCTCCTGTGGTGCTTTGCATTTCATTTCATTTCATTCCAAATCTCATAGTGATGCTAAAGGCATGTTTGGAAAATTACTTCTAATTTACATCCCGTAGCCTTTGATCGCTGTTCTCTTCTTGTTTGGTGTTTATATGCCTAATTTTCAAAGAATAACAACACAAATGACTTTTGCACCTAAACAATTGCCTCATTTGCACCAGCATAGTCTCTATTCACTTATATGCCACTGTGCATACTTCCTATAGTCTCCTATCCTGGAGATTTGGACACTATATACCAAAAAAAGTCTGATAGACTTTGTTTGTTTTTATTTTTGACATTACCAATACTAATCTATCAGATTCCTGTTCTTGGATGAACCTGATGTGGTCTTCTGCTATTGTAGCCTACCAGTCTCAGGTGTTGACGTGCTGTGTATCCCAAGATGGGCAACACGCTTAGCACCGTCGCCCCAAAGTAAGAAGGTCTTGGTTCAAATTCTGGGGCTCAGGCATTTCTGTGAGGACTTTAGCATGTTCTTCCCGTGATTGAGTGGGATTTCTCCAGGTTCTCTGGTTTTCTCCCACAGTCCAAAGACATGCACTTCAAGCTAAATGGCAGTTCCAAATTGCCTCGAGGTACGAATGGTTGTGTTGGCTCTCTTGTGCCCCTGGTGTGATTGGTTCTGTATGTTGCACTGTAAGTGGCTGGCGAGCGGTTCAGGGTGTATCCCGCCTTCTCCCAGTGTTGGCTGAGATAGGCTCCTACCTCCCCGTGACCCTAATAGTAATATTAAGCGGTTAGGCGAATATGTGACTGAGTGTGTTCCAAGGTGCTCTTCAGCTTACCATGGTTGTAAACAGGGGCACGAATATCCACTTCTTGATGGGTATGGAACATCAACATTGGTGGTTAACAATTAACTGGACAAACCAACCAAAAAAGTCATACATAAGGCAAAAAAACAAACAAACAAAAAAACAAACCCCTATATATTTTCCTTGCATATCATAGAACAGTGATCCCCAAACTTTTTTCTTGTACTTTTACCTTTGCAAGCTATGGTAACTCCTCATTTGTTTAATTAGAAGCAAAAATGAACCTCGTAAAATACATTATATTTAATACAGCATCGTTGTTATATTTTAATATATTCACTCCTAGAATTTAAATAAGGTAGCAGCACGGAGCATTGAATTGTTTAATGAAGTATTGAACCAAACCCTTAATACCTGCAGTGAACCTGAGTAAAATTAGAGAACTTCAGAACAGATTAATTTATTTTAATACACATTATTATATTTCAATATATTCACTGCTAAAATAAAAAATAAAAAAAATGTAAAAATGTAATAGTGAACCGAAGCTCTCAGTAGGTTTCGGCATTTCTCCATTAGCTCTCTATTCTATTTAAATAACTTAAATATTTACTACAGGAAGTATGTTCTCATCACACACATCTTCTCATTCATTCATTCATTTTTCAAACCGCTTATCCCTAATAAGGGTCGCAGGGAGGCTGGCGCCCATCTCAGCCGACTCTGGGCGAGGGCGGGGTACACCCTGGACAGCTC
>JBCNYG010000021.1:3519243-3532003 GCA_039654305.1 Porochilus rendahli
TATATATATACATTAGCCACACCCACATTCATTATTATTTAATTATTTATATGAATTAGCCACACCCACTTAATAGACACAGATATTCTTCTCTTACACCCATCTATTAAAACTAGCCATGCCCAATTTATTAATTCATCACTACTATTTGTGTAAGGGTGGACTAATGTCACACCCGTCTCACAGTGGGAAGGGTTTTTCTGTGTTTAGTTTGCATGTTCTCTCCATGCTTGCATGGGTTTTCTCTGGGTACTCTGGTTTTCTCCCACAGTCCAAACACATGCACATTAGGCTAATTGGCTGTTCCAAATTGCACCTAGGTGTGGGTGTGAGTGCGAATGGTTGTGCATGTGTTGCCCTGCGATGGACTGGTGAACTGTTTTGGGTGTACCACCCCTTCACCCAGTGTCCGCTGAGATAGGCTCCAGCCTCCAGCCTCCATGTGACCCTAATAGGATTAAGCGGCTTGGCAAATGAATAAATGAATATCCATTGCATACACCCACTGTAGCCATAAAATTGTACCTCATCCATAAATATGAGCCATGGCCACTTTAATTAGTCCACTTAAATAAGTCACGGCTACTCAATACAAATGCTCCTAACTTACATGTACAGTTTATTAGCCACACACTTTCATTAGTCGAACTGAAAACAGCTGAAAAGTACTGTAATAATGCACTAAGGTCAGCATTATAATCAGCATTATTTAATTGTTTTTATTATTGTTTAAGAGAAATAAAGCGCTTCAGGATGTGGTATTATAGAAAAATAATCGACTTCATACTGACAGCAGAGATGTTTGGCGTTTTAATATTTTCCTGTAACAGCATGCCACTGAAGTGATCTGTTCCTTATTTAAACATTCATCATTATGGTGGGAAACTGCATTCCAGCACCTCATCAACTAATATAAATATGTTTTGACATTTGTTACCTGAGGTGTCCCTCAGGGCTCTGTTCTTGATCCATTTATTTTCTGGAGCTCAAATCATTCAAGACCTGCACAAAGTGTTGTCCTGTACAGTTGTTTTCCGTCCTTATTTTGAGGGGTAGTTAAGATACTTAGACAATGTAGTGTAAGAAATATTGTCGTCAGGACACCAGCTTTAGGCATTCTAACTGACAGGAAATGAGATGGTGTACTGTAAAAGTCAGGATGTTCTGGTGAGCTGCAGCTCTCAGCGTGATTGCAGTGAGTCAGCACATTCGCAAAGCTGGGAGGCTTTTAACCTCCATCTATCCCTCCTCAGCATCAACACTTTAGGTTTTTCATCTATTTCTTTCTTGTTGCCTGAGGAATGCGTTTAAGTGCTGTGCCAATTCTAGGAAGAGATGTGTGAATCAGACTTGTAATCTGCAAGTTGTTGTGTTGATGTTTGTGTTGGAGTTTGTGGGCTGGTGTTGATTTCTCTACCTTCGCAGCAGGCTCGCAGCATGAACCAGGACGAAGTCTGAACTGTTGACCGGTAGGACTTTTTAAATGCATGACTGACCTACAGGTACGTAGCGTAGTTCTTTTTTAACACTTAAAACCTGTCAGTTCCAGGGACTCGGGTTTAGTGATGAGCATTCTTGACTTACTGTCTTTGTGTGTCGAGCCGTGTAGGTTTTCTCTATGTCTGTGTTGGTTGCCTCCGTGTCCTCCAGTTTCCTTCCTCTCAAAAGGAGACCAGTCTGTTGGATGGTGACCCTAGGTGTACCATGGTCTACAAAAATCTATTGAAAGTTGAAAAAAGTAATAAAATAATAAAACTTATTGTATTTACTGTATTAGCAGCATGTTAACTGCCTTGTACAAAAAGGCCAAATTTTCCTCATGCCTAATCTCCTTCATTAAACCATGTGATCAGATAACACTAGATCTAATCTAACATGGATCAGCGGGTTTTGCGCAAACCTGTGACGGCCCTGCTAGCTTAAAGGTCTCTCTGTCACTGAAGCAAAAATAGGATGTAAATATCAAGCAACTCATTTTCATTTGTGGTTTCAGGCTTCTGAATCTCGTTTAATAATTATGATTTTATCAGACACCCAGAGCTACTTATGTTTTTATCTCATTTATACAACTGAACAGTTGAGTGTGAATGACGTTGCTCAAGTGCCCAGCAGTGGTACTGGGGCTTGAACCCCTGACCTTCTGATCAGGAACTCAGAGCCTTGACCACTTTCTTATTTCTTATTGTCCTAGTAGCTCCACCAAGGAGGTAATGCTTTTCCTGCAAATTGTTTGTTTATTTATTGGCACGATTGCGTATTTGTGGATTTTCTTGAACAATTCAGGAAAGGTGCCAATTGATTTTCGAAATATTTAGATTCCAGGAATTTTTAAAAGAATGTTTTGACATTGTGAGATTTTCTGGAAGTGTCGTATCATTTACAGCATTGGGCAGATGCTCTTATCCATAGCAGCTTACAATTATAAATTTTCATGCAATTGAGGGTTAAGGGCCTTGCTTAGGGGCCCAACAGTGTTGAAAGCGGGGATTAAACCACTTACCTTCAGACCAGTAACCCATCGCCTTAACCACTAAGCCACCACTGCCATATCATAGCAGGAGGTACTGTGTACTTTCTCATTCAACCGCTTAATCTTAATTAGGGTTGCGGGGAGGCTGGTGCCCATCTCGGCCGGGCGAGGGCAGGGCACACCCTGGCCTGCCAGGCCATCGCAGGGCTGTGCAGTCAGATTCAATTCCTGGGCTCAGGCGTTTCTTGCGTGCAGCGTTCCTGTTCTTCCCGTGCCTGTGTGGGTTTCCTCTGGGTACTCTGGTTCCCTCCTACAGTCCAAAAGCATGCACAGTAGGTTGACTGGCAGCCACAAGGTGTCAGTGTGAGTGTGAATGGTTGTGTAAGTGTTGGCCAGGCCTGGCGAACTGGTTAGTGTGTACCCTGCCTTCGCCCAAAGATGGCTGAAAATGGGCATCAGCCTCTCCGCGACCCTAATTAGGATTAAGAACCTTAGAAAATGAACAAATTAACGATGTCTTATTTAATATGGGGAATCACTGGACTTGGTGGAGGTTTTCGCTCTGCAAGTGATCTTGTCGCTTTTGTTGTCTTTTCATTTTCACTGGCGCCCTATGTGTTTGTAAATGCTTTATGAAAGCTATGTTATAACACGTAAACTGTACTACCCCTGATTAATCTGAGCAGGGATTATATCAGACAGTAAACAGCTTTTTTTTAAAGATGTATTTTATTAAAAATGCCGTTCGTAGCTCGTAAATATGGCACTGCAAGTGGCACCACCAAACTGTGAGAATGAGTCAAGCTGAAACCATATTCGCAGCCCATCTCTGATTAGACATGTTGACAGACGTTATAGAGAAGCTTTTAAATCCTTCACATCTCTCAGGTTTTCGAGGTGTTACCTCACCATCCATTCAACCTTTGAGCTGCAGAAATAGTGTAAAAAAAAAAAAAAAAAGAAATTCAATAAAACAGAAAGGCTTGTCTTGTAGTGTACTGTTTGTGTTGTACTGTCAGTTCTCCCGGAATCTGTTCGGAGTGCACTTCACACTACACACCTCCTTGTCCAGGGATAATTGGAAGAGCTTTTCAAAGTGGGTTCGATTAACATTTTTTTTTCATGCCGTCTCGTCGAGGAGGCCTTGCACGGGATCGGCCTGAGTAAGAGGTCGGAGTAATGTTTGGTGTTTGAGCGAACCTGAGCCTCCTCCCTATCCCTCGGGGCTTGTGCTTCTAAACTGGCTGGACTTGTTCTGTGCAAATGCAAACATTGCTTTTTTTTCTAAACTTCACAGCAGCAGGGATCAGCAGTGGCTTGTTAGAGAGACGGGGCACGCAGCTGGACAAGCACCTATTATTAACATGTGTTTGAGTTAAATGGAAACATTAATACTTTACGTCAGTGTTTACCTGAACATTGCGTATAGATTGCATGGACGCCGCTGAACATTATGCTCGTGTTAGTCTGTGGATTGCATGAAATATTTTATTGTACAAATTTGCTGTAAATTCAGTTTCAAGCCTCGGGTGGATGTAGTTTATTGATTATACGACTTGCTGTGATCCGTCAGCGCTTCCTTATTGTTTTATGGCCGCACTTAAGAACCGGGGGCAGTGTGTCTTACCCAGGACTCCATTAAAAGCAATCTAAAGGGATTTCTGGTGTAAAACCATTACACAGATTAAACCCACTTAGGAGTATTATAGAAAAGTTTGATGTCTTTTATGGAAAAAAACAAAAAACAAAAAACAAAACAGTTGATAAGCTGCATGAGCGATTTGCTCACTCAAGTGGTGTTGCTGTTGTTGTGGTTCCTGCACGTTGTTAAACCAGATCTTCTTCCCTATTCCGCACCTGCAGTTTATACCCGAAAGCGTTCTTCCAAAACACGCCTCTGCCCTCTCATTATCGTGTATCGCTCTGTACTGCAGCACACTGAGAATCCTCTAAATGTACACTGCGTAGTGGCAAAGCGGCCCCTGCTGAGACGTAATACATACATTTTTAATTGAAACCTTGCAGGAGCCTCTGGGAGTTACACAGCATTACACTTTTTGCATCAATGTGCGTTTAGTGTACGTTTAAAAAGAGTCTGGAAGATTGGCTTTGAAACCACAGCGCTTGTATTGATGCAGAATTTCTTTGAAGCCGGTGTGCTTCAGATCTAAATATCTAAAACAGAATCTGTGTTTATCGTTTATTTGGAACAACATTCTCAACCTATGTGTCTTGTTTATTTATTTATTTTTTTTTTTTTGAGAAAATCAAGTCGGAGTCAAAGAGTCGACTCTTCTAATGAATTGTATGATTTGAATCAGTGATAAGAGTCAGAATTCTGATCACTAGTGGGTGTGGATGTTTGTTTCGTTCATGAGATCATCCATTTTCACGTCATGTATCAACAGGAGGTGTTTGGCAAACGCAAATCATTCATAAAATACTCAAGAATACCATTCTGGTCAATTCTGGTCAAAAGTTTTTAGCCGTACTATAATTACAATAATTAAAAAAAGATTACGAATCAAACGTGAGCATTTGGAGAGAGTGCAAACCGCTGCCAAGCTGAGAAAAATTGCACAAAGTAGACAGCACATCCTGCTGGGCTGGCTGTAATACCACACTTCCAAAAAAGAATCCTATGTGTCAATGTTAAAAAATCTTTTAAAAATTACTTACTGCTAATTTTTAATGCCGATCATCTCAAAAATTTTATGGAGTCTTCCTTGTGCAAATACCCACCTCTGGTAGAAATTTCATGAAAATCCACAAACAAAAGGATGGTTAAGAAAGTCAAAAGTGTATAGCGCCCCCTAAGGGTCATTGTGGGGAATTTTTTAGCAAATTCAGTATTGCATTTCTTCGCAATTTTGTATTTTAGTCCCAGCCACAACCATAACAACCCTAACTGTAACTGGCCACAAAAGTAGCTCAAAAATTACCCATCATGACTTTTAAGAAAGTCTTTTAAGAGGCCATGTCTGCCGCAAAGGTGCCTTCACGGTTGCAACTGTTGAATTGATCCGGCACTTGACCCATGATCATTTTCAACATGACCAAACTTTCCGTGGATGGAATCCACGCCCTACCGGCTCTCAAGGTCTTCTTCCAGCTCTCACATACCGCAGTGGAGGTGCATGTACAGGATTGTGCCAGTAAAGAAAAAAATCATGTACCATGAAGTAATTATGGCTAAGTGTGACTGAGGCTTTAGGAAGTATCATTCGGTGTGGATTATTGTAATGCTTTTAATGATAGGTTTCTGGGAACTTGTTGATGCTTAAAATAACGCTGTAAAGTAAACCTTTTCAGCTGCTGTGATGTTTTAATGCCAGCGAATGTAAGCGCTGAACTTTCTGTCAGTGACACTGAGCCTAATAAGGGCATGAATAGTCCAATACAAACAGAAGAGAGACCTGAGGAGGCATTGGAACAACGCCCATTACACACACACACACACACACACACACACACACACACACACACACGGTTTATATCGCTGTCTGTGTGGGTCAGTGCATTTCAGTTATGGACGCTTTCCTCTCTTCTTCTCTTCTTTTTCTTCTTTTCTTTCTTCCTCTTCTTTCTTCTTTTTCCTTTTCTTTCCTACTCTTCTTCTTTTCTTCTTCTTTCTTCTCTTTTTTCTTTTCTTTCTTTGTCTTCTTCTCTTTCTTCTTTTTTCCTTTTCTTCTTCTCTCTTTCTTCATTTTCATTTTCCTCCTTTTCTTCGTCTCTTCTCTTCATTACCTTCTTAACTTATTTTTCTTCTTTTCTTTCTCGTTTTCTTCTTTCTTCTTTTTTTCCTGTCTTCTTATCTTCTTTTCTTCATCGTCTTCTTCCTCTTCTTTGTTTTTCTTTTCATTCTTCTTCTTCCTTGTCTTCTTCATCTCACTTACAGTTTCTTTGGCCCTCATCCTGTTGCCTCTGCATATTTTTTTTCTTTCTTTCCCTCATTCGTCTGTATGTTTCTTTTCTCACAGCAGAGGTCTGGACTCTCTCGTGGAGAATCATGTCCAGGTCCCATGTGGCACGCTGCTGCCTGCTAAAGTGGTCAGTAATGGGAAAGGCAACAAGGACACAGTGGAAAAGTGGGAAAGGGCTTGAAAAAACATCGACGTTAACGACAATCTCGATTTCCTTCACTTTTCCCCTCGTTCTTTCTATCCGGCTAAACGGGTGCCAGCTTTTTTCTGTTTGCGTAAGAGGCTCATAAGTGCCTGTCAAGTAATGACAAGCTCAGTGTAAAGAACTCATTGTTTTATTTATTTTTTATATAGAGTGCCGTATTGCTCTCCATGAAAGGATCTCATCATTGCCTGGAGACCAGCCATGTGCCAGTTCCAGACGATATGTCTACAGTACAGCTCTCCCCAGCACAAATCTACTGTTAGTTTGTTTGTTTATTTATTCACTCACGCTGTCATGGCTGCGCTGTAATGTGGCATACTGGCCTAATCAACCCGACACACACGTAAGGGCAGTGGTGGCTTAGAGGTTAAGGTGAGGGCTTAAGGTAAAGGCTTAACCCTCAATTGCTCAGTTGTATAAAAACAATAATTGTAAGTCGCTCTGAAAAGCGAAAAACCACTAGTTAAGTGGAAACATGCTCATGAAAGTGATTTATGATGGGATAAAAAAAAAATTATTCACACAAAAGCTCAAATGAAGCGAGAACTGTTCAGAGAAATTATCCGAAAGCGTGGCCACAAATGAACATGACTTAGAATGCTGGAGAAAAAAAACGAGTTCAATGAGGCAAAAGAATCAATGTAGCAATCATCAGCCCTCGAGCGTGCTCCTTTTATCAAAAACTTGTTGATGAACCCACTTGTTCTTTTGTATCCTGTCTACACTGTGATCCCAGTATTGCTGGCTCCACTCTTTCAGCCACACATCCTTTCCAGCAGTACCAGCAGTGGATGTCCATCAAAAAAATAAATAACCCTACCGTCAATGTTAGAACATAACGACTCTGTGAACCTGCAAACATAAAGAGAGGCTGCACGATAAGTAAGCTAGCCAGGTGTTGGTAAGCTTAGGTAGTGTTAGTGCTAAATAAAAATAATACGTATAAGGATATTAGGTATAAAAAACATATTTTGAGTTTTAGTCTCTTAAAAAAAGCATAAATTAGATCAAATCTGTCGGGCTAGGTACCTGGCGACACGGTGGTGCAGTGCTTAACATGTCCACCTCACAGCCCGAAGGCCAGGGTTCGATTCCTGGGCTCAGGTGTTACTGTATGGAGTTTGCATGTTCTCCTTGTGCTTGCGTAGGTTTCCTCTGGGTACTCCGGTTTCCTCCCACAGTCCAAAAACATGCACAGTAGGCTTACTGGCTGTTCCAAATCTCCCCTAGGTGTGAGAGTGAATGGTTGTGTGACTGATGGCCCTGCGATGGCCTGGCGAGCTGTCCAGGGTGTACCCTGCCCTCGCCCGGAGTCGGCTGAGATGGGCGCCAGCCTCCCCGCGACCCTAATCAGAAAATGAATGAATGAATGACAACTAACACACACAACCATTGTCACTTACACCTGGAACAGCCAATTTGCCCTGATGTGCAGGTCACTGGATTGTGGGAGAAAACCGGAGAGTCCTGAGGAAACCTACACAAACACAGGGAAAGCATGCAATCTCCATACAAAAATGCCCTCACCAAGCCCAGGACTCAAACCCAGGACAGGCTTGATTAGGTAAAGGGGCTACTCACAATGACCCATAGATGTGAATGTGTGTGAACGGCTGTTCATTTCTGCTAGCCCTGCAATAGACTGTCAACCTGCTCTGGGTGAAACCTGACTCTTGCCCAAAGTCATGTGAGATTGATTCCATCTCACCTATGACTCTAATAAATAAACAGTGTATATAATGGACGTGTGGAAGGATTGAAGGATGGACTTTGGTAAAGGTCTTGGCATATATGTGCCCTAGTATACGCTCATGCATTATAGATTGTTTAGGGAAGCACAGTACTGCAGCTGGTAACAATATTTATAGCTCTAGTGTCCCCTGTTCAAACCGCGGTTATAATAAATTGCATAAAGGTACCTCCTTCTTGCATTAGAGAGAGCTTACGACACAGGTCAAACTCAAGGCTCAGGCCAAATCTGGCCCATTAATTCATTCGATGTGACCTGCAAATGTTTCCAAAGAATATGATTACCGTACATTATTTGCATCAACCATTACCATGAAACCTAATTCATCATCCTGCCACTAGGGGGTGGCAGTCTCTTTCAAGTAAACAGCTTCACGACTCGAGAAAGATTGCATGCCAGCTTGTCGCTGCTAAGCGTCATCAGATAATGCAAGTGAATAAATGGAAAGAGGACAAGTATCTAAATGGATCATTTTGCCCTGCAGATTGCATGGTTGCCCTTTAAGAATAGACGTTCAATGATTATCCGTCCTTGTTCACCTTCATATTTAGTGATGTGGCTTTCAGTGCAAATGAGTTTGACGCCCCTGGCTTACAACATCCAAAGCAATCTCCCATCCATGCATTAACCAGGCGCCCTGCTCCTGTCTCAGGTTTATTATTATTCACCTGTTATTATTCACAAAAAATCAGTTACCATGGCCCACCACAAGGAGCGCGACAATTTTTGGGGCTGTCCAAACATATGACTGAGCAGGAGGATGCTTGTGTGCGCCATGTTATGCGATGAACTGGTGTACCATCCAATGACTTAGAAGAGATCTGTAGCATTGTTGTATTCAACATCCCTGACTTGAATAAAACAGTTCCTTGTTATGAAAGAACGAACTACACCATATTTATACAAGTTAAATACATCATATATATCAACATTTACTTGTATACGTATTCCATGACTGCTAATGTACACAGCTGTGAGTAAATATATATGCAACGTTTTTTTTTTAGGGAGGGAACAATTTATAGCTTGTTTTACGTTGCATTGGAACTACAAGTTTAACCATTACATTATCCATTATCCGCCAAAAGTAAACGGACTCCAGATGTAGCTTAATGTATGTTCAGTGCTTTAATGATCCTTCTCTTAGAGTAATCATTTTTAAGAACCCTGGTCTCTAACCTTGCTGCTTGTTTATGAACATTCCTTTCTTCCCTGTTGACTATCGTCCCTTAGTTCTACCATAAAATAGTACAAACACTAATAATAATAATTTTAAATATGCTGACCATTTTGTTTTAGTAAATTATTGAACATCTGAGTATTAAATACAAACAGAGCAGATTTGTAAAACGTTACATCGAGTGGTACTCCGCATGTGGGAGCATGATTCTCCTTCATCGATATTAGAAAGTACAGTACATTAATAAAATCATCTCCAAAGAAATGCGAAAAAAAAGCAAACATTACAGTAAACGTCAACTGCCTGATGTTACTCCCCCCCCATACACAGATGCGCGCACACACACACCCACGCACACACACACACACTGAAGACCTGCAGCTGCCAGAATCTCTCCAGATTTACACTGAGTCTCCAGTATTAAATGCTGATTAGAACCAGATGCCTTTTTCTTTCCTGTTCTTCTTTTTATGTCCAAAATGCTTTCATGGTTTGAAATAAGATAAAACAGAGCAACATGAGATCAGTGGAAAAAGCCAGTTCTCTCCTGTAATAGAATTTGCAAAGAGAAAAGAAATGCCATTTTGGGAGAGAACTGTTTGTTTAATCTCCTACATTTGCCACCAGGCAACTGTTTTTATCCAAAACACACACACACACACACACACACACACACACACACGCTCATCCATTCATTACACAGAGCCTGAAAAACATGCATAATCACCACACAAACGCATTTAGCAAACGTTCAGCAAACAACTGCATATACCAGCCTGGACAGGTTGCACATATGCACACCACCTACTTACTGGCCACTGGTGTTCCCTGTTTACTCATGCAACACCAAGTTTCCCCTTTACCTCATTTTCCTTTGCAAGAGCTCATACAGTCCTCAGTACAGTCAGAGTAGCAGTAATATAGGAAAATATCTGTCCAGCAGAAATATTTCCTCAATTTTTCCTTCTGCTTTCTTTAATTAAAAAAAAACTGCATGTACAATGGGGCCAGTGTCAAAACTTACAAGCCATCCATCCATTCATTCATTCATTCATTTATATCCATCTATTCATGTTTAGCCAACATTTTTGAAAATTTGTTTTATTTATGTTATGTATTAATTTTTTTGAAATTATATATATATATTTTTACAGATCACTGCCTAATGTTGATCAGCCTAATGTGCAATTTGGCAGACAGTTTAGATATCTCTTATTCCTAATTATGACTACATATAGGTGGCACTGTTTCTCTATCAGGATCAGGAATATAAGCCTTGGAGTGGCTTGGTTTTTGAATCTCATCCAGTCACTCCCATTTTAGCACTCAGTTGAGTTGCAGGTCTCGTGTTGAAGAGAAGCAGATGTTTGGAAAGCTCTTTCATTGTACAGCGACAAGATCCCTCTTCAAACAACCCAGATCTTCTCTCGCACATACCCTAGTCTGCTTCTGGTACTTCAGTACACTAACATCTGAGATGTTAAGCCATGGTTTTCAGCTATCCTCTCCCAAACAACTCAGACCAGTACAGCAGCACTCAACCAGTAATAACAGTCACTTCATTACACTTTTTCTTGCACAGGGTACAGTTTAACACACACACACACACACACACACACACACACACACACACACACACACTAACATAAAGCTCAGTAAAAATGCAGTTGCTGCATGCACAATTCTGCAGGTTAGATTTATTGGTGAAAAGGGCAGTGCAGAGGAATGGAGCATACAGATCCAGCAGTGTCCACTGGGCTTTCATCTTTTTGAAGCCCACCAAACCTCTGGATTTCACGCGCATTTTAAAATTGCGCACCATGCGCCGTCACCAAAACGCCTTTTTATATGACTTAAAAGTTTTGGAGAAGTTTTCCTCCATGTCTCTTCAAAACAGCTGTAGTAATAGTGATAATAAGTGCAGTATACTGAAGTAGCACTAGTACAGAATGGAAGGAGGTTGATGGTGAACTCCTCCTCCTCCTGAAATCTTGGGCTGAGCTTTAAGGCGCTCCTTTGGACCTGCGTACTGAGCGGATTCGCCATCCCGCCGTCCTTATCAGCTACTACAAGCATTAAATGCAAGCAAAAGTGTTAATTACAAATCTCTTCTGTTACAACGACCTTCTACTGTGCTTTTCTTTGTCACTGATTTGCACGGTCTCCGTGCGAGGACTTGCCAAAGAGCCATGGCGCAAAATGGGCTTCTTTTGACGGCTCTTCTTTTTTGTTCGGCGTGGACAGGATCGTTGGCTCAAAGTCAGGACAAAAAGAAGTTCCGAGGTACTCCTGTTTTCTCTTTGCTTGTCTTGGTATTAATAGTTTGTTTGATTAAGTCTGCTGATTGCCGAGACGAGCGTTTGGACACGTTCCTGTGCGTAATGCTCCATGAGAAGCGCGCTATTGATGCATGCTAGGATTTGACGGTTGTATGAAATCTTTCTGAATTCTTTGTCATGGTGTTAGTAATAACCCACCATGGAATGAAGCACAGGTCATTTTGAGAATGTGATGAAGGTGGTGTGCTCTGAAGGCAGTGTGGTGAGGTATTGAGGAGTGTCACGCCACTGTTCCAAGTGATGCTGAGTAAAGATGGATGACTATAATCAATATAGCATAGAAAACAGAATGGTGCATTTGTGATCATTATTATCAATCATTCCATAAACTAAGCTTAATAAGTGCTGAAAGTGCAGAACCCAACAGCCCTCCAACTGGCCTTGAGTGCATTTTATTTAACATATGTTGCCAGTTGATGTAAGGAAGCAAATATAATATTATAATTTAGTAAAACCTTCAAGATTTCATTTTTGTGTGTGTTCTAACGCCTATGAATCATGTGACCAGATCATGTGATGCACATCCATATCTAGGTAGTCAAGATGGTGGCTGAGGGCCACGAAAGACTGATGTCTTTCCATTAAGTTTGTTTAGTGTGATGTTTATCAAACAGATATCATGTAACCAGATAGACACATTTCTGCTCAGTCAAATTTATGAAAATACGATTCATTCATTTTCTGAACCGCTTAACCCTTGTTAGGGTCACGAAAAGGCTGGCGCCCATCTCAGCTAAAAATACAGCCTGGACAGTTTGCCAGGCCATCGCAGGGCAGAAACACGCTGACGGCTATGCAGCCCACTCTGGACGAAAGTCAGCGATGGTTCTTTTACATTCCTCTCACCACAGACAGTGAGAGACACGGCCGGCATTTGATAACCCGGTTAGCTG
>JBCNYG010000021.1:3549362-3566959 GCA_039654305.1 Porochilus rendahli
CGGGTGTACTCTGCCCTGACCCTGAGTCGGCTGAGATCGGCGCCTGCCTCCCCGCGACCCTAATTAGTATTAAGCGCTTCAGAAAACGAAAACCATGAATGAATATATTGGTTGTGTGTAAACCATATGCTTAGGTGTTATCAGAGAATCGTGAGCCTTGTTTTGGATTAATTCTGGCCCAGACTTGTGTATATTCTTTTTATTTCACTACATGGAAATCAACAGAAAGTGCAGGGGTTATAGAAAGCTTCATGCTTTTCCTCCAAAATAACATCACGCATGGCTAATGTATGCTGCCTGCACATGTCAGCTTATACGCTTCATCTCCTGACAGGCTGGAATTGGTGTGCATGAATCTACACCACGTCTTACCGCATTACACAAAGAAGAGTGTGTGTTGCGTCATGTCTGCCTTAACTAAAGTGCGCGTAATGACAATAACGATGATGAGCCTCTCTTTATAAAGCTTGAGGACATTTCATAATGACGGTACGAGCGAAAAGCAACAGGAGGAAAATGACACAGCGAGGACGAAGACATGGAGAGATAAACAAAGGAGCTGAAACGAGACTAGTGGCAGGGCCAGGTGTGCGGAGACACAGCATTTGTGCATTTGCAGAATATACACTTACCAAAACTTCCAATGCAGCGCTCAGATATATTACAATACGCCCCATTTTCTCAGGAAAGGTTTAACAATACGCAAAGATGTCAAGGATTACGTCTTGGTTTGAATTATTCCTGGTTTCCTGGTGCAGTTCTGAATCATCAAAGTCAGCATCTTGTATGGCCGCCTTTGAGTGGATTTTAGCGTGTGTGACATGTTCCCATTCCTCACAAAGTGCCTGGCACAGATGTCCGATTGTGTAGAGTTCTGGATGTCCCATAGGTGTTCTATAGGCTTTGAATCTAGGGACAACGCGGGACAACCAATACACTGAACATTGTTCTGCCTCAGGAAGTCCTGATGGACTTTGCCGATGTGCTGTCTCGTGTTATTCTGTTGTAGTGTCAGGCGGTAGTGAGTCACTAGTGTAACCACGACAGGGGCCATCATCAGGGTATTGGACCGTATTGAGATTTCCTTTAAAGAAAACAAGAACCGTCTTGTGTCTTTGGCTTATTCCGATTCACACGATGACACTTGGTCCACCCTGGCTGTGGTCACGCTCAAGGACATCAGCGTCAGCATAATGTTTCCCTCGCCCTCGCCAAACACGTACTCTGCCATCACCAACACTCAGCATAAACCTGTATTCATTAGAAAACCGGTCCCTGTTCCACCTGAGTCCATTCCAGCCTTAGTGTGCCCTTGCCCATTCCAGTTGGACGGGAGCGCGTAGCTATTTCTTGCTGAGCTCGACGCAGTCGTCCCATGGTTGAATTTTGCACTAGGACAAATGAGTATTTAAAATGACTGTTGCTAGGGCTTTTTATTGCACGAGGTGAGGAAGGAATGGGCAACGAGTTCTACTCAAACTGAGACAAATGGTAGACTTCTGAACAGTGTGCATTCGAGTGAAACGGACTGTTCATACACCGTGAGAAAACAGATATTCTGAGCATTTAAGGTCTGGCCTAGATCTCAGGACTCAAAACCACAAGTTTATATTTTCCAATTTTAAGTGTTTTACGTTAAAACTGTGTGTGTGTGTGTGTGTGTGTGTGTGTGTGTATATATCCATAAGTACAAGTTTCAAGCATATTATACCAGCTTTAAATAGCAATGTTATCATAGCTTTTTAATTAAAGAAACAAAATGATACAAAATATTAATATTTATAAAATAAAAATAAAAAATATTTTTTTTTGTTTATATGGGGTACTGTTTTTCTAGGTAGAGGTTTGCACTTCCTGAGTGTTCTTCAAGTTCTATTAGTCTTCCATGACGGTATTCAAGAGTTTTGTTTTCTAAAATCTATTTTTTTTAAGATTAAGGACTCATTAGCAGATGAAAGAGGTGGCATTTAAGGTCAGAGTGGGCGTGGCAGAGCTTATTTCACTCCCACACCCATCTGCAAAACTGGTTTGTTTTTGGAGTTAGAAAATCCAGATCAGAGTGTCTTCCAGGCACACATTATAAAATTTATTTTTCACGGTGTAGATCGAAAACTGTCAGGTTTGTAATAAGATTAGGTAACCATCTCGGAGCTCACTTGGCAGTCTCTCAGTCCCGTATTGCTTTATAATTCCTCCTCACGTGGCTTACTGTGTAAGCAAAACCCGGAGACAAGTGTGAAACAGTGTACGTGGTTACTACCTGTCATATAATCGGCTTCTTAAATGACTTGTTTGAAGATTAGCGTACTGAGTGTGTAACAGTGTCTAACAGTGTGTGTAAAAACAAACAACCCCTGATGAAGGTTTTCCGCACTGCTCACACCCCCCCCCCCAATGTATTGGAAGCATAACTTGGAATAGCTTCCCCCTTCATGCGTCCTTTATTGGTGTATAAATGAAATTTGGGGTCAAGTGTTGTGTTTCGATTGCTATTCCCATGTGTGTGCAAGTAAAAACAACCTTGTCGGTTTATTTCTTTCTTTCAGTAACAGATTGCGACACAGATGTCTCTCAGAAATCCACTACTCCTTAAGACATTCAAAAATTCTCCACCCTGAGAGAAGAAGGAGGCGCCGTCTCAAGTCTTATCCATGATAATATCACTGGTGTGGCTGCAGATTAGCCAGAGCCACATAAGATCCACTTTTTAACGTAATTGGTGGATGGGAGAGTCAGTGTCAGGCCTTCTCCCTCTTTGTCAGAAAGAAAAGAAAAAAAAAAACCCTGTGGATGAGATTAAACAGTGTTCAGGTTTAAAGGGTGATGCAAGGGGAAGACACTCCTTTAAAATTCTGAATCTCTTTTATATGATATTACTTAGGATGTTGAAATAGATAAAGGTAAAATGCAAGATCTTTCAACATTCCTTATAATTCATAAAAATAGACAAAAAAAGCAAGACAATTCTAAACAACGTTCATGGCGCCTATCTCAGCCGACTCCGGGTGAGGGCGGGGAACACCCTGGACAGCTCGCTAGGCCATCGCGGGGCCAACACACATACAACCATTCACTCTCACACTCATGTCCATGTAAAGGGTTCCACTTGCTGAATGCATCTCCCCTTTTTAGCATGAATTAGGACATATGGTGGCCACCGAGATGCCATTGGCCAGTTAGCCCAATGTGCGGCCTTTGGACTGCGGGAGGAAACCGGAGTACCTGGAGGAAAGTACATAAAACCTTTTTGTGGATATAACTTGATTGTTTATTATTTTCAGTAACAGTGTACACTGAGTGTTTTATTTCTTAGATTCCTAAAAATGCTGAAAATGAATTAGCACTAACAAGCTTCTATATGACATCACTGATGACTAATATTACATTATTTTCTATTACTAATGCTAAAATAGAGAGATTTCTCTTCCAGACTCAGACGTACCAAGAGCCACTCCGGTCCCAATTCCTCACCAGAGATAAATGGACAGTTGGCATCTTGTGTGATGTTTTTGCAGCAAGAGAGACCGAATAAGACCTTTTTTCTTCTTCCAGCACTGCACAGACAGACAGCCAAGCTGGATCCGTCATTATTTATTGGCTTTGTTCTTCAGTAATTATGATACAATGTCATTTCCAAAGACACGCTGTTACTGTTTATGCTGCAGCTGCGAAGAGGCTCTCTGTCTTTATCGGCTCTTCTGAAAAAAGAAAAAAAAAACAGAGCTGCGAAGACATAACTGCTTATTACAAGCCATCTGTCAGATGACCTTGGCAAGACCGGAGATATTAGCCATCTTGGAATTTAGCTACAGGCAGCGCTTGCAATCTTATCTTCCATCAGCTGTTGCTGAAGTGAACGGCTCTCTGACGGCCAGCGTCAAAGCTAGCTTTTCCTCTATAATTAGCCCCTTATGGTTATCTATCACTTCGCTACTGAATTTAAGATTGACTGCAAAGGAAAGAGCCATACTGCTTATTCGTTTAGAGGGTTTTTTATTTCTTTTTTCCCCTTTATCCTTAGCACTATGTTTTTTATCTTAATTTTTAATTTTTTTATTTAAATTTTTTTTTAGCAGAGGTAGACTTAAATCTGCCGAAGCACCCGAATTAGCCATCTGTTTCTATTTATATTTATGGCATTTGAACTTATTCAGAGCTGCTTACAGTTTTTATCTCATTTATTTATTTATTTCCATTTACGGCATTTGGCAGACGCCCTTATACAGAGCGACTTACAGTTATCATTTTTATACATCTGTGCATTTTAGGGTTGACGGCCTTGCTCAAGGGCTCAACAAGTTCCCCAGCTTGGTGGTACTGGGGCTTAAATCCCCAACCTTCTGATCAGTAACCACAGAGCCACCACTGCCTCTATTCATTTATATAGATGAGGGTTAAGGGCCTACCCCAAGGGCCCAACAGTTCCAGCATGTTTACTTCAGCAGCATTTGCAACCTTTGACTAATACACAAGTAACTTCAATTATGATGTAGTATTCTCGTTTCTGATTGGTCAGAGGGTTTTCTGTAATAGTAGATCCGACAACAGTTCCTATTTTGAGGTAAAAATTCCAGATCTATAATAACACTGTCATTACTGTTTCCATGGCAACAACCCATTTATTGAATAGTGGACAGGTACCAAAAAAGATATGGTGTCACATCCAAGTTTACAATGTTCCAGTATTTAGAATTACTGGTCTAGTCTGGACAAGGACACTGGAGAATTTATGAGTCTGATAACCAATACCAGCAATTTCTAGCCATGCTAGCCATTGTTAGCGATAGCAATGTGGTCTTTGGTGCATTAAAACACAGTTGTTGCACGTCCATAAACAGATGTTGGACAGTACTGTGTGTACGATTGATACGTTAAAAAGGAGATGCTAATAAACGGTCGTTTATTGTGTTTGACGGACACCTCTTTATCACTGAGTCACTTGTGTTTTCGCATTTGACTTATTGGGCCAATCTGGGTGCGAAAAGATTTTTGGCAGGTAGAGCAGATTACGCCGGAGTAGCATCTGCAGGACTGCTCTAAAAAAAAAAAAAGGCTCTTTTGCACTGCTGCATCTATCAACCACAGACACTCGTTCACCATTGGTCACTGCAGAGCGCCATTCGGATTGCGCTGACGCAAGCAGTTCCCAGGATTCAGGGTTTGTGCCAAATAATGTCAGAGAAACTTTCAGGGCCTCTTTAAAACGTTTCTTCTGGCCGCCTATGGATGGCTTTCGTTCTTGCAGCTTGCCATAGAACAACCTCTTGGGAAGTCGTGTGTACAACATGGCCATCCCAACACAGCTGGGACTGCCTCGAGATGGTTTAGATGCCTGGCAGATCCACACATGTAAGGACATGACTCAGGAAGTCAGAGGAACCTCACCAACCCTTAGCTCAATATCCAAGATGGCGTCTCCATGCATTAATTACGTGGAAGCTGTCACAGTAATACTGTTTTGTTTAACATCAAGTTGCAGGACACGGATGTCCATGCACCATCATGGTGCAGTCCAAATGACATTTCTGACTGATGGCTCGGGAATCCCAGTAAAACTGAAAGCGCCAATAGCTTTGCTTCACTTCAGCTTGACTTTTTTATTTTAGCACTTTGCCCCATAAATAAACCGCTTATTAAATGCTAAACAGTGACAGATCTCCTGTATCATGGATTAAAAATGTATTTTTCACAAACCATTGTTATGTTTTTCCTAAAGCGCACCACCGAAGCGTGATAGCGGACCCCCAGCTGTGTGGCGTGGGAACTGAGCTCATTAGACCAGGCGGGAAATCTTTTCATTCATCTAGAATATGTGAATTTAATACACTTCTCATCAGCTCGCTAATAAAATAGCGGAGTGCTGTTGCGCCCGTACGTATCCTGCAGTCCTCGAAATTCTCTCTTCCCGCAGAACATCCGGACTATTCTATAAAACCTAAGTACAGTGTTTTAGTCGGTGCGACTCATATCCCTGTCTATTCTTCTGTATCCCTTCCTGTTCACTGGAGTGGCACAGATTCGCTCAGACAAATATTCCCCGGATTGCAAAACAAGACGGCGTTACGGATTGGGACAACATTTTAGTAGCGTCAGACCTTTTAGAGGTAAACTCATGAACCACATTAGTCCTTAGAGTGCCCCAGAGCTTGGACATTGATTTCTGATGCTGATTTGTGGCATTAAAGCACTATTTAACATTTAAAGCTAAAACATTTTTTACTAATCCATTTTATAAGTGACTTGTGGGCGGGGCTACATAGGAGCCCAGTTTGTGAGGTGATTGAACATTGTAAGCTCTTCGACTTTAAAGCAGTTTTAGCACACCGGTGACAGTGGTGGCCCGGTGGTACGGTGCTGGATTACTGATTCCAAGGTCGGGGGTCGGGGGTTCAAGCCCCATTGCCAATGGGATGTCACTGCTGTCCCCCTGTGCAGCCAACTGGGTTATCAAAGGCCGGCCGTGTCTCTCACTGTCTGTGGTGAGAGGCATGTAAAATAACCATTGCCGATTTTCGTCAAGAGTAAGCTGCATTGTTGTCAGCGTGTTGCTGCCCTGCGATGGCCTGGCAAGCTGTCCAGGGTGTACTCTATCCTCAACCAGAGTCGGCTGAGATGGGCGTGATTTAGGATTAGGATTTTCTTTCAGAAAATGAAAGAATGTCATCATTGTTGTCATCATAAATGTTGGTGTCTGTATTTAGTCTCTGACAGTCTTTCTGTCACTCTCTCTCTTTCTCTCTTACACACACACACACACACACACACACACACATGCACACTGCTTTCAAATACACCACCTGTAGTTGTGTGTCTGTGTAGCTGGAGGAACATTTCATCTCTTTCAATCCAATCAAACGCAGTGTTTACAGCAAATCTGTGACAGGCACAGAACCACTGAGCATGAGGCAGCAGGAACAGCAGGGCGTGTTTGTGCGTGCGTGTGTGTGTGTGTGTGTGTGTGTGTGTGTATGTGTGTGTGTGTGTGTGTGTGCGTGCGTGCGTGTGCGTGTGTTTCCCTAGTGACTGTACATTTCGGCAGTTGTGCCCCATGCACTGAATTTTTGCTGTAATTGGGTGATGCAATTTTCTGACTCAGGTCTCATAAAAGCAGACTGTGTATGTGTGTGTGTGTGTGTGTGTGTGTGTGTGTGTGTATCTGTGTCTTTACTACTGTTTATTTACCTATTTATTATTCCACACTGAATTAATGAACGAGAGCATAAAACTTTATTTCTAGTCATCTCATCCTTCGTCCTTTGGCTTCTGTTTCAAACCCGTTAAAAGTTCAAAGGGTTGTAATTACTTGAATACACTTTCCAACATATATCTCACAAGGTTTTATCATCTAAAACGGAAACCTCGGGGGTGATCACTTTGCTGTTTTCTCGAGTCCTGCCATAACTCTCCGCCGTTTTCCACCCGATCCGCTTTCAGAAGAATACGGTGAAAGCTTGTCACTATAACTCACATTCGCCGCCCAGGGAATGAAATCTGCTGTGGAGAACCTGACAAGCTCCATTTTCATCAGGATGTGTCGCTCCTGCATGTTCCGCAAGGAAGCAAAAAAAAAAAAAAAGGTTCCTTTATGAAAGAGTAAACAGGAAGATCGTGAACTCATCAAACATCATGTCATCCAGCCGTCACATCTGTTTGAGGATTTTTAACACACTGTTCTGTTGCATCACTGCTGAACACTGACGCATTTTTGGGAACCATGAAACTCACTTTCACATCATATTAATGCACAATCACAATTCATTCATTTATTTTATAAGCCGCCTAATCCTAATTCGGGTCGCAAGGAGGCTGGTGCCCATCTCAGCCAGCTCGGGGTACACCCTGAACATCTCACCAGGCCATCGCAGAGCCACCACATACACAAACATTCACACTCACACCTAGGGGCGATCTGGAATTGCCAATCAGCCTACTGTGTATGTCTTTGGACTGTTGGAGGAGACCGGAGTACTCAGAGGAAACCCACACAGAAACGGTCCAAGCCTGGGACCGGAACCCAGGACCTTCTTGCTGTGAGGTGAACTGAAAAGAATAAAAAATTAACATTTTTAGTCTTGGGTAGCACGATGGTGCAGTGACGTGTAGTGAGTGCTTGTATGGGTTTCCTCCAGGTACTCCCGTTTCCTCCAGCAGTCCAAAGACATTCCATGGTGTTGCTTTGCCATATTGTTGCTTTGCCACGGTTTTGCATTGTCATGTTTCTTTGTCAAAGTATTGCTTTGAAGTGGTGTCGCTTTGTCATGTTGTTTCTTTGTCATGGTGTTGCTTTGCCATGGTGTTGCTTTGCCATGGTGTTGCTTTGTCATGGTATTGCTTTGAAGTGGTGTTGCTTTGTCATGGTGTCACTTTGACATGGTATTGCTTTGTCATGGTATTGCTTTGAAGTGGTGTTGCTTTGTTATGGTATTATCTTTCCACGTTGTCACTTTGTCATGCCATGTTGTGCTTTGCCATGGTGTCGCTTTGCCATGGTTTTGCACTGTCATGTTGTTGCTTCGTCATGGTGTTGCTTTGCCATGTTGTTGCTTTGTCATGGTGTTGCTTTGCCATGTTGTTGCTTTGTCATGGTGTTGCTTTGCCATGTTGTTGTTTTGTCTTGCTGTTGCTTTGTCATGGTGTTGCTTTGCCATGTTGTTGTTTTGTCATGGTGTTGATTTGCCACGTTGTTGTTTTGTCTTGCTGTTGCTTTGTCTTGGTTTTGCTTTGCCATATCATTGTTTTGTTGTGGTGGTGTTTGTTGCGCTGTCGCTTTGCCATGGTATCCCTTTTTCAAGGTGTTGCTTTGTCACATTGTTGTTTTGTTGTGCTAATGTGTTTGTTGTACTGTCCCTTTTAGTCGTTTGTTATGGAGTTGCTTGTCTGTGCTGTTGCTCTGTTGCTTGGTTATGTTTTTGCGCTCTCTTACTCATACTTTGTCACACTGTCGCTATGTCGTCCTGTCGTGTCATTGCACATGATTGCATTATTGCATTGCTGCTTGTTGCTGTTGCTGAACTTGCGACTCGGTGCTGTCCACATAATTAGAAACTGAACTGTCACCTGTCACTTTCCTACTTGCTCATGATGGTGAATTTTCCAATCAGTATGTCCTTTGATATGCCCTTCCTTTGCTTTTTATGACACTGGTTCTAAACAGCAAGCATTTTCCTTTTATATTTTGTTGTCCTTGTGAAGACTTTATTTATTTTATTTGGCCCTGATCCACTTTTGTGGTGAATCAGATGAAGACATATCTGTGAAAAGACCATCTAAATGAAGAAATACAGTAAAGCAACCTGATCTAATTCTTTACTGGAAAACACTCAACATAACATAAATAAATGACTGATTCACTCCCATGCTTACTTTCAAAGCCGACTCCCTTCCGTCTACACAACGTGGAAACAACACATCTGAGACAAGCTGTCACTCGTATCTGCTGACACAGTTGTGGTTGCTGTCTAAGGAACGTTACGGACAGATTTTTTGGTTCTGACACACTGCCTGTTTTCCCCATACATGCTTTTCTTCGCTCGATGTTTTTTTCTGTGATGTTCTCTATGAAGAAAGTAATCTTCACTTTCATGGTTGAATCAAGAACAAAGATGTCATTGTTCCTGTGCATGCACTCGGGTCACAAGTAAGCTAACGCTTGTGAACTTTCCCCTCTTTAATGTCTGCTTCATATCTACAGTGAAACAAATCGTTCTTTGTTAAAGCTGCACTGTTTTGTCGATGATGGGAATGCTGGATATTTTAGAGAGACTGCCTGAACAAACACGCTGAATTCAAGGGCTCTTGGAAAGGCACTTCATGGCTGATTGGGCAAAAAGGTCACCTTACAAAATGAAAATAAGTAGAGACTGGAGACAGTCAGAGATCGGTCAGTAGCAGTTTGTGTGGATAAATGACAAAACGTTGTTGCAAAGGTGTCTCAGACGCCCTGTCCTCCTCACATGTTGCTTCGTTGCATTGTTGCTTTGTCATGCTAACACCTTGTTGCACTGTTATTATGTCATTTTAACACTTTCTTGCATTGTTGCATCATTGTACTAACACTTTCTTGTATTGTTGCAACGTTGTACTAACACTTTCTTGCATTGTTGCAACGTTGTACTAACACTTTCTTGCATTGTTGCATCGTTGTACTAACACTTTCTTGTATTGTTGCTTCGTTGCATTGTTGCTTTGTCATGCTAACACTGTTGAATCGTTGCTTCATTGCGTTGTCATGCTAACACTTTGTTGCATTGTTGCGTTGTCGTGCTAACACTGTTGAATCGTTGATTCGTTGCATTGTTGCTTTGTCATGCTAACACTGTTGAATCGTTGCTTCGTTGCGTTGTCATGCTAACACTTTGTTGCATTGTTGCTTTGTCGTGGTAACACGTTGTTGCATTGATGCATTGTTGCGTTATTGCATTGTCATGCTAACTCTTTGTTGCATTGTTGTACTTACACTTTGCTGCTTCGTTGCATTGTTGCTTTGTCATGCTAACACTTTGTTGCACTGTTGCTTTGTCATACTTACACTTTGTAGTATTGTTGCTTTGTCATGCTCACACTTTGTTGCATTGTTGCTTTGTTTCATTGTTGTTTGTCATGCTAACACTTTGCTGCATTGTTGCTTCGTTGCATTGTTGCTTTGTCATGCTAACACTTTGTTGCACTGTTATTTTGTCATGCTAACACTGTTGCCTTGTCATGCTAACACTGTTGCTTTGTTGCATTGTTGGTTTGCCATACTAAAAATTGCATTGATGCTTTGCCATGCTAACACTGAAGCGTTGTCATGCTACCACTTTGTTGCATGGCTGCTTTGTTGCATTGTTGCTATGTCATCTTAACACTGCTGCGCTGTTGCATTTTCTTGTTACCACTTTGTTGCATTGTTGCTTTGTAGAAATACCACTTTATTACATTGTTGTGTTGGCAGGCTGACACTTTGTTTCATTGATGCTTTGTCATATAGACACTTTATTGAATTGGTTCTTTGTCAGGCTGACACTTTATTACATTTTTGTTTATAACCCTGACACTTTGTTGCATTTTTTCTTTGTCATGCTAACACTTTGATGCATTGTTGCTTTGTCATGTTAACACTGTTGCGTTGCCATGCCAACTTGTTGCATGGTTGCCTTGTTGCATTTTTGCTTTGTCATGCTAACACTGCTGCACTGTTCCATTGTCTTGTTAACACTTTGTTACATTGTTGCTCTGTAGCAATAACACTTTGTTACATTCTTGTTTATAACCCCGACACTTTGTTGCATTGTAGCTTTGTCTTGCTGACAGTTTGTTGCATTGTTGCTTTTAAAACACTGACACTTTGTTGCATTGATGCTTTGTCATGCTGACACTTTGTTTCATTGATGCTGTATTTTATAGACACCTTACTGAATTGCTACTTTGTCAGGCTGACACGTTGCATTGTTGCTTTGTCATGTTGACACTTCATCACGTTGATGCATTGTTGTGTTGGAACTTTGCTGCATTTCTGCTTTGTCTTGATGACACTTTGTTTGATGCTTTGACATATAGACACTTTATTGAACTGGTACTTTGTCAGGCTGACACTTTATTACATTTTTGCTTTATAACCCTGACACTTTGTTGCATTGTTGCTTTCTTATGTTGCCACTTCATCACATTGCTGCACTGTTGTGTAGGCACTTTGCTGCACTGCTGCTTCGTTTTTGCTGGCACTTTGTACAGATGCATTACTTAATACTCACTTAATGTTGCTGAAATTTAACCTTAATGTTGTGCAGATACATACATATTAATGTTGTATTTTCTTTCCCTGCTAGCACTTATTCTTTTTCTAATAGGCCCTTTTTTCTGAGTACCTGAAATCTTACATTGCTACACCTTTCTAGGCTTTCTATGGGTTTTGTACGTATCTGCGTCACAGCTACTCTAAGTCTGGCAGTACTATTTTAAAATCTCATGACAGTTTCCATGTTTGTACCTAACAGAATGAGTCAGTTGCGATGAATACTTATTTGGAATATGGTTTTGGGTGAAAAGGTTCCAGCCCAACCCTCATTATGTGCTCTGGTTATGGTTGTGATGTGTCTTGATCTACCCTTCTGTTTATTTCTCGTTTTTAAAACGACTTCGGTGTCAGATTTGTGCCCAGATGTGTTAAACCACTCATGTAATGCTGTGAATTATTCCATGATGCTTCTGATCACATTCACACATCTTCTGAGTGCTGGATTCAGCTCCTGGACTAATTTAGCAGGCTTACACTTCTCTGATCGGTTTCATTAACAGCTTGTTACGTCACATCTCACCATCACATGGCAGTGTTTGCGCTCACAGGGGTAACAGGAAGCTGTCCACCGTAGATTATAGATCTCTCTATGGTGCTCTCCCGGCACTTGAACACATCTGCGTTGGAAGTCTCTCATTAGGCGTGACATTATGAAAGCTCCAAGCGGCGCAAATTATACACGCCTACAAAAAATGTGACGCTGATGCCGAGTGCTGGTACGCACGATCCGCAGCTTTTTTAATTCTTTCTTTCTTTTGTAAGGCTGCAGAATAAAAATGATGATGCTGATATTTTCCATGTTGTGCCCCATTGTCTGAGAAATTGACCAGAACAAAAGCAGTGGAGTAAAGACATGGCTGAGATGCTAGAAGAAGGATTAATGCACTCATCTTTACATTCTGTGTTTAACAGCTAAAGTTTTTATTAAAACTGCACAGTAAGTTTGGCAACACTTTTCTGTGAGATCTGATCTACGCAGTAATGTTTTCTCACATGATTGGAAGTCAATATGAGGTTGTTTACTCATAGCTTTTAGATTAATTTTGTTCCTGAATCTAATTGAAAGTGAATTTGAGAATCTTAAACCCCTGTCACACATTGACGATTTAGCTGGTGTATGCTGACATATGAGAAATTTATCAAATGTGCTGGCGTACGGTGAATAAATTATGGCTAAGTTTTGTGAAAGTTAACAGCACGCTGGTATAAGTCGTAGTATGGTGAGCTAGCGTATGGCTCATAGGTTCCTCACATGTTGGCCATAAGTTGTAGTTAAGTTATGCGATCGTTCGCACGTTATTTGTAAGTTACTCATAAGGTGAATATGTTTAGCATACTTTGAACCTACGTATAACTATGTATACTATAGTTATATATAATAACTATATATACCAATGAATGCCTAGCGTGTTGGCAGTGAGAGTCTTGAGGAGTAGTCACCACTTCCTCTTTTGTACCCCATTTTATGTACCAATCCTCGTAAACGCTGCCAATACGCCCATAGTAGGCTAGCTGTAATTTAGAAAGATGTTCAGCTAAAGTTCTGTGGTCGTCTGGAACACGTCACATACGGGTCCAAAGGGTCCTGGGTTTGATTCCGAGGCTGTTATCTGTGTGGAGTTTGCATGTTCTTTCTGTACTTGAATGGGTTTCCTCCGGGTACTCCGGTTTCCTCCGACAGACCAAAGACATGCACATTAGGCTAATTTGCTTTTTGCTAATTTAATTAGGCCCTGTGATGGCCTGGGGAGCTTGTCTGGGTGTTCCCCCTTCTTCGCCCAGTGTTGGCTGAGATGGGCACCAGCCTCTTCTTGACCCTAATTTGGATCAAGCAGTTTAGTGAGTGAGTGATGAGTGAGTAAGTAATACGGGCACAGCTCTGAAGTTAAACATATACAGACATTATACAGCGATCAGCCATAAAATTAAAACCATAATGAGTGCTGGCGGTGATTATCTCGTTCTAGTGGGACCTGCTAGGGAATGGGAACTGTTAGGCAGAAAGTGAACAGTCCACTCCAGAACCAGTTCGAAACACTTCATTTTTAGTGTTTTAACACACAACAAGATCTTTAATGAGTGTAACTCGATGAAAACCTTTCTTCTAATAACGTCTAGAACGAAGCGTAGCTGAGGTAAAAACAGACTTTTTAGAAAATATCACTTTATCCAGACGACTTAAATTTTAAAAGCCTATTTATACTTTGTTGCTTCGAGCACTTTGTTACTGGTTTATTGCCCCATTTGCATTTTTTTCCAACAGGAGTAGGTTTTGTAAATAATTCTTGTAATTAATAAATAAATAATTCATGGTAACTGCTTTTAAACGCCACATTTTTTTCCTGCTGAAGGAACAGTGAGGAATTATTATGCAAATCTCATTCCAGTGAGAAAACAAGGTGAAATTATATACACGTTTGTTGGGGGAAAATTCGTTGTTAGGAATGTGGGCTGGAGCTCCTCTGGTATGTGTGTGTCTTATTTCCCTTCACAGTTTATACCTCGGGGCACGCGCTGCTCACTGGGTCCTGTCAGAATCCGTCAACGTGATAAGAACCTGTGCTTCAGTCCTGTTCATTCATCATAATTCTTTTTTGGCTTGTTTGTTTTTGTGCGGATTCTTCTGCCTTGACGGCATGTATAGCTGAACCTTTCTGCACCTTCTCAATGGAGTCATGGCGTGAAATGATGGGATCTTAGCTTTTGTTCTGTGCAGTCACCTGTTTCACTGTTGAAAAGTGGGAAATGATTCAGGGTGCATGACAAAAAGGACAACAAAGCTTCCAAATGCCCTTAAATCTTCAAACTGCATCCGTTTTCAAAATCATCTGAAGCCTGTTTGTCTGATCTGGTCCTGTATCCAGTCAGTGTGCCAGTTGCACAGACTTCAGGGGATTAAAAGGGTCTTCAGTAGTTTATGGAGACTGTCATGTGGCACAAGCGATGGTAGATTTGGATTTTTATAGAGCGCGAACGAAAAATTCCAACGAAATATATATATTTTTAATTCGTTCATTCTCGTTATCTGGACCGTGTTTTATTTAGATATTTATTTATTATTACAAATTTTTATTACAATTTGTGAGCTGTTCAGTGTGTGTCCCGCCTTCGCCCAGTGTTGACTGAGATAGGCAGCAGCCTCCTCGTGCCCGTAGTAGGAGTAAGCAGTTCAGCGAATGAGTAAGTGATGAGAAATAAACAGAGACTGAGTCATTTCACATGCACGTTTAAAAGAACACTCTTACAAGACGGTTCTTTATAGGTTTTTTGGTTCGACAGAGGATTAAAGGTTAAAAAAGGAAGGATGATGCATCAAAGTATCAGTTTCTCTTTTTAATCTCTAATGATGTCATAGTATGATAATGTTACACTGCAAGTCAGAAAGCTGGGCTTGGAGCCGTCGGGGGTAACGGCCCTTTGAGGATCTGATCTCTCTGGAGGCATCCGACTGCTTTCATGCTTCTGATAGGTGTTATGATGCTGTAACTTTGCTCAAAGGCATTCTGCCTGCCTGTTTCTCCATCACACTGTGTGAGCAGCCAGTAACGTCTTCAAATTTCCAATACTCCCTCTCTCTATCTTTCTATTTGTCCTTTTAAACACGACTGTATTCCATTTTTTCTGTAGCTACTTTGTATAATGTTACATGCCAGTGGTTGAGGAAAAACAGCCAAGCAACACAGAAATCTGAGCGATTACTGCTAGTTTTATACCTCCTTTTTCTTTTTAATGACATTGTTCAGCGAAATGTTCTGGACTGCTGGCATATTAATTCTGGCTGCCAGATCTGACAGTGTCTTACATGTCCATGACCTGAGAAACATACTGTTGTTTCATATTGTTATGATTGTTATGAAGTGTTGTTTAAGTGGTTTGTAATGGATCAGGAAGTGACACTGATTCTAATCACTGATCACCATCATTCTCAACAGCCAATCACTGATCACCTTTATTCTCAGCAGCAACTGACCCCCAGATTATCCATCATTTAAAACAAACAATCACTGATTACCATCATTCCCTCCAACCAATCACTGATCACCACCATTCCTGCCAACCAATCACTGATTACCATCATTCCCTCCAACCAATCACTGATCACCATCATTCCCTCCAACCAATCACTGATCACCATCATTCCTGCCAACCAATAACTGATCACGATTATTCCTAACAACCAATCACTGATCATGAACATTCCTAACAACCAATCACTGACCACTGTAATTTCCAACAACCAATCGCTGATCATCGTAATGTCTAACAACCAGTCGCTGATCACCATTATTTCCATCAATCAATTGCTGATGCCCATCATTCCCACCAATCACTGATCACCATCATCTCCAAAAACCAATTACTGATAACCATCATTCCCACCAGCCAATCACTAATCACCATCATTTCCAACAACCAATCACTGATCGCCATCATTCCACCAACCAGTCACTAATCACCATCATTTTAAACAACTAATCACTGGTCACAATAATTTCCAACAACTAATTGCTGATCACCAAAATTTCCTACAACCAAATTAGTGATCACTATTATTTCCTTCAACCAATCACTGATTACCATTATTCCCAACAACCAATATTTTATCACCATAATTCCCAACAAACAATCCCTAATCACCATCATTTACAACAACCAAAATCATTAATTGACACTATTCCTGTTAGCCAATCACTGATTACCATTGCTTGTAATGACCAATCACCTATCACAGTTGTTCCTAATTACCAACCAATAATCACTATTGATCCTGACAGCCCACTACTTGTCACTGTACTGCTTCTAACATCACTGTTATTCTAAGCAACCAATCGCTGATCACAGTTGAGAGACTGATCACTTATTTCCCTTGTAAACAAAAACCAGTCAGTAATGTCCATTGCTCCCAAATTCCAGTCACTGATCATAACATTATAATATATTATATTTTTTTTATATATATATAAATATATAACTTCTTTATGTAACAATTTGTGATGCATAAATGATCCTTACTAGACAATGACTATGCAAATTAACTGATGACATCATCTGACCATGTCTAGATACTTTGTGGACATGGGTTGCTTCTTTTTACTGAAAAGATTTGGCAACAGTATGAACGGATGGCGTGCCGAGTTTGTACAAAAGCGGTCAGTGTGGAGTGAAGTGTAGAAACAAATCGTCGGTGTTGACAGTGGACCTGTCGAGGGCAGTGAATAGAGGATAAAACCCAGTGCTGGGATGAACGCTCTCTGAAGCGCTGTGGTTAGCCTTTGTGCTGCTGTAGACGACGGAGAAGTAGGAGGTGGAAAAAGAGACGTGAGGAGGCGTTTGTTGGATCCCACAGGCCTCATAGAGAAATGTGGGTATGTCCAGCTGTTCTGGGTTCTAGACCCACTGAGCAATCCAGCGCTAAGCCTCCAGAATCATTGATTGCTTTTATATACGTCTGCACTTCTCTCAGCATGATAATGTTCTCCCCCTTTTCCCTCTTTTTATCTTCCGCTCAACTGTTCCCTCTTCGTCCATACATACCCACATCTCTATCAAACAAAGCTTGGGCGATGGAAATTGTTCCCTGCTGTTTCCATGGTAACTAAATCCCAAGCAGCCCCTCCTTTCTTTCCCTCCCACTTTCCCTCCCTGCTTCTCCTTTTAGTTAACATTAAAGAAAAGTACAAAAATATTTTCAGTAAAAGAAAACAATTCATATTCTCACTCAAATAAGATTACTTTCTTTCTGCCTTTCTTTCTTTCTTTCTTTCTTTCTTTCTTTCTTTCTTTCTTTTTTCTTTCTTTCTTTCTTTCTTTCTTTCTTTCT
>JBCNYG010000021.1:3610872-3624018 GCA_039654305.1 Porochilus rendahli
ACACTCCCCCCCCCACTGGCTTCCTGCCGGTTTGTGTTGGGTAGAGAGAGAGGGGGGTGTGTGTGTGTGTAGGTGTGTGTGTGTGTGTGTGTGTGTGTGTGTGTGTGTGTGTGTGTGTTAGCAACTTTTAGGAAACTTTTTTTTTTGGAGGGATAAAAGTAACACTTTTTTGGAAACAGTCTGGATCAAATTCTGGATCCAGGAATTTTTTTTATTTATTTATTTTTTTTTACATTTTGAGATTAATTTTTGTGGAAGGTGTGGTTTTACAGCAGGCCAATTTGGGGTGCTGTATACTTTGCATCATTTTTTATTTTTTTTTGTTTCCATCTTGGCTGAGGTTTGTGTCCTCCAAATGCCTGTTAAGATTTAATAGTGTGAATGCTTGCCACCCAGGGTATATTGGCCAAAAATGTAAGTAGCATTTGATGGCACAATGGTAACTGCAACTGTTGTGGTCACTGGTTTGTTCAGTAGCTAGCTGTTTTTATCTATCGCACTCCCACTAATCCTGATTCACAGTCTGCTGAAGCAGTGACAATCCCCTTGTCTCATCTCTTTCACTCTGTAGTTTCTGGATAAGTCAGAAGAGGTGCTGCTGAAACACCAGGCGAGTATCAATGAGCTGAAACGAGCCTTGAGGGAACCCAACAGCAAGCTGATGATCCGGGAAAAGCGTCTCTCAGTGACCTCACCGGGTGACACGCCTGAGAAGAAGGCTGTGAGTATGAGCGTATCGTCAGGGCTGAGTACTGAAGCTGAAAGCCAGGGTAGTTTATGGCACTTTTCTTTATTTTTATCTTCATTAGAATGTGCTGTTATTAATAAAAGTCCTGCAGTTAAAAAAAATGGTTTGTGTTTGATGGTGTGCATGGTTGATATGTAATTATTATTATTATTATTATTATTATTATTATTATTATTATTATTATTATTAGCATCATGATTATTGTCATATTATTGTTTTTTTATTTTTTGCATTAACTTATTATTAAATTATATGACAGGTTTTTGATGAATGGTATAATTTTCCTTTTTGTTTTATAATTTTATTTTACCTAAAACAATGGTTTTCAAAAATTGCATCAGTTGAAACTATTTTGTCTCAGCTCTATTACTGCACTGATATTTTGAGTCATGTTTCCATTAATTATTGCCAAGGGCATGTCCTGCATGGTCCATTTTATATAATTTTATTTCATTTCAATCCTGCCCTGAAAACATTTAAAATGAATTTGTTTGTCTTCAGAGAAAATTGTGTCTGACTTCTGTTAAAGGAAAACTCCACTGATAAACGTAAAAAAAAGAAAGAAAAGAGAATTGAGTGTTCATAGCTGTTTAAAATGCCTGCAGGGGTTTCTTTTTATAAATGCTTGCTTTTTAGAGTTTGTGTTGACACAATAATGTTTTTTCCCCATAGACTTCCACAGGGCATGTCTGGTTCAATTTTTTTTATTTTTTTTTAAATTGTGGTTATCATGCTGTTTTATGAAGGTGTATTGCATTCACTTGGAAAAAATATGGCTCGGTATTTCTTAGTTTATTAAATAATCTTTTTATTAAAAAAAAGAAAATCCTTTCAACAAGCTTTTATTAATTAAGCAGAATTTTCCATGACAAAAAAATTCGGCTGTTTTTCTGAATTATTGAGATACTTCTTCATGAGAAATCTGTGCTGTTAGTTTGATAAGTTGTCTAAACAACCGGAGAAGCTCTCAGGCAGTACAGTCAGATTGCTGGCACTGGTGCCCAGTCAGAGTCAGTAACGGTAGGTCAACCATCCTATATTGCATGATGATCTAGCTGTGTTCAAGCCTTAAACGTAATCTTCGTTTTTTATGAAGTGTTTTATTAAATCAGAAAAATGCACCTGTAATTTATTTTTTATGAAAAGTTCCAAGATGGCGCTATGGATGGCTGCCCCGGAACTTCGCTCGCGAGTACATTGCCTGTTTTTGAGTGGCTTACTTAAATGCTTTTCTGTACAGTGAACGAAGTTAAACCAAAGGCAAACTACTTGTCCAATAGTGTACAAATGTACTTGTACAAAAATACACAAACTTGGCCAATAAAGCAGATTCTGATTCAGAAATGCATTTTTTTTTCATGAATTTAGAAAAACAGCCATTTTTCTTGTCAGGTGAATGCAATACACTTCTGTACTGTTTACATAATTTGTGAGTTTTACTGATTATTTGCTTAACCAAAAAAGTAACGATGACTCATTATGAATATATTTCCTTAAACTTTCCCATAGCCTGATACCTCTATTTAAAGCCTTGGGTACAGAACTAAGGTGAGAGTTAGGAAGGAATAAGTACAGTGTGTAAGGTGAGTTCATATTTATGTCAAGAATATCAAGGAAATGCTGGCCCATGCAGAAGAAAGTGGACGCTTCAGGCAAAAAAGAGAGAATATAACTTTCCCATTGATGATAACAGCTAGTGTTTATGTGGAAAGTGTGAAAGCCTTTAGGCATCAAATGAGTTTTTTGTTTTTCGTTTTTTTTTGCTGGACCTCAATACTTTCTGTTACATTTTGAAAAATTGCCGTTAACAGAGGAATGAAGCAACCGACAGCAGATCAGTGCAGTCTCCTTCAGCTAGGATTTCAGAAATAGCACTATCTAATAAATGCTTCCTTTACAAATATTTTCGTCCAATGAAATTCTCCTGGGTGGCATGGGAAGCAGTGCTACCTCATACTGTACTTCCATGGTCCATGGGTAAATTCTCAGCTTGGGTTACTGCCTGTTTTTGTTCCTCGTCTCTGTCTGGGTTTCCTCAAGGTTCTCTGGTTTCCTCCATCTTTTCACAGATATGCTGTGATGTGTGGTGCGTGTTCTGTACAATAGATTTGGATCCTATTTAAGATGTATTCTTGGATAGACTCTGGATCCATCATCACCTTAACGGCACTCTGGGACCAAGTTGTTCTAGGGACGTTTTGAGAGGAACTATACCCTGGAGCGCTTTCCTGAAAACTAAAAACCATGATGATTTTTACATGGTGTTGGCCGTTGCTGTGCTGGACCAATTGCTGTACACTTACAAATCACTCATGGCTCCTACTGTGATAGTACCTGATAGTACTGCAGGGCGAACACACAAAAACGAGAATCTTTCTCTAACAGTCAGGAACCATGAAATGCTCCTAAGATCCGAAGGATAAATTACTTACTGGTTTTCAAAATTCTCTAAAGTGTTCTGATGGGAAGTCTTATAAATGAAGCAAAGTGCTGTCTGGAAGTACAGAAGGTTGATTACCCGGGCCTATAAAATTAATGGTGAATTTTCATCGCTAGCCAGAAGAACGGCATCTCCAAAACATCATTAGGGTTTTTATGAACTTGAAACACATCCCATTTTATTCGGCTCTTTAGGGCGGTAAAAACATCGTATGAACACTTTATCAGGAGGGGAAAAGCACAGAGCACTAAAAAAAATTCCAGAATGTTATCAGGGTAAAATATTATCGCTAGTAAATTAAGTTTATACTCTTGTGGTTTGTAATGATTCCTCTGGAAGGCTATTAACATTCGTTTCAGTGTCTCTATATCAAAAAACAAGCATTAAAAAAAACCACCCTAAAATAATGTGAATGATGAACGAAACCAGTTCTCATGTACAACTTGGGGATTTTCTTGAAGGGACGTTTAAATTTGTCATGGGGTTGGTGGTCAAAACTGGGGTTGGTAATGTTTTAGCTGTATACACAAACTGACACTGACCAAACACTGCCTTGTGTTCCACTGGGAAAAATCCCATAAAACGCTCCTGTGTCTTCCTGCTCGTTCCTGACCCAACTTCAGAGTCGAAGTGGAGCTTGGGCATGTGGAAGGGCGCGTGTCTTTGGAAGGACGTCCAAGGGCAGTGGAGGGTTAAGCTGGAGCCCTGAAAAGATGCTACTTTTTAATTTTACTAGCTTTACAGATTACCAAGCCGAGCTTCAATTAGCACACTCTTAAGAATGCTTGCTCAAGGGTAACTGAAATGGTAAACAGCTCTAGCTTTCCAAATTGGTGGCTCCATTTTCTAAATTTAGTCCTTCCTGTTTTTGCAGTTTAAAGTGTGTTTAAGAGTTCCTCCAAGCTACAACCCGAAGAACCTTAGGGATTAAGATAAAAAAATAAATAAACAAACTGTTTTTCTGATTTTAGAGTCCACTATTAGGCCAGTCTTGATCACAGTCCTTCACGTACACTCATAAAAAGACCCCTTCAAGCTGAAAGGTCACTTGGTGGTTGAAGGGTATTTGAAGAGCGTCTTATAATTAGTTTTGCATTAAAAAAGTGAACCTTCTAAAGATCTATCATAATCATTGCTTTGTCACATCGATTAGCTGGCAAGATTAACCACAGCTACTTGAGATTTAAAGATACCCCTTGGACCTGACAGGGGTTGAATGTCATTCTGATGAAACTTTACATGGAGATTACATTCGCTCCATTACGTGAGGCCCTTATTTTTCACCTGACTAAAAAGGGTGGTAGCAGATTAGTCGTCTTTAAGGTAAACAGCTTAAGGATATTGATTGTGATCCTTTGGATCTTGATCAGTGTAAAAGATTGTGTACTTTACTAAGGAATACTTATAATTCGTAAATTTGGCATAGGGACCTGTTTTAAAGGTTCTTATAAAGCCTGTTGGAGAAACCCTTAATCACCCCAAAAACCTAAAGGAACCCATTTTTAAGAGTCTTTAATATACCACCCAGCCAAAAAGGTCCCACACACTAATATTTTGTTGGACCACCTTGCTGTGATTACAGCACCTAATCATCAAGCCCTTGTTGCCTCAGTTGGTCAGGCCGAGTCTCAGCAACATTAATGTGGCAATAAAATGGGGCTCGAAGAGTGGTTCTGGGAGCATGAGGAATCTTTTTCACACATGTCCTGAGGACCCCAGAGTCCTGTGTTGAAAGTCTTTGCAATGTGCTGGGGGTAGACTTTAAGAAATGATTTGAATTCAAAATGTCGGTGAAATTAACCCAAGTCTTGCTGGGAATAAATGTTGTGATGTTGTGTAAGTTTGTCGAATCAATGGCGATAAAGGCGCTTCATCGGTATGGGACGTTTTTGCTGGCCGGTACATTTTAAAATTGGTTCTATAATGTAAACGGTATGTTTATATATGTGAAGGTGTTTTTTTTTTATAGCTGCAAATTAGTTAACAAGCAGATGTGAAACCACTACTGGTGGTGTAGTTCACAGTTTGGCCTTAACTTAGGAATTTTGTGCTGAATATTAGCATGACAAACCTCAGAAATTAGTGAATCTACAAACCAGAATCACACCAGAGCCCTAAGTACCTCATGACTTTTACTTTTGTTATCATGCTTTTTTTTTCTTTTGCTAGTGCTTTGTCGGGCGCAATTCATCCATGTATCCTGTCAGACTGGAATCACACGGCATGATAGATTATTATTGGTGACTCAAAAGCAAAAGCAGTTTTTTTGACAAAAACAGCTAAATTAAAAATATCTGAAACTAGAAAAGCACTCGGAGAGCGCAGACCTCCACCACAGCCATTCAGTACCCCATATGGTATTGTAGAAAATGCAGCATTTTTATAAATGCAACTATTGTTTATTATTTGACAATGCAAACGCGCAGCCATTTATATGATTGCACTGTGTATAGGGCCTTCCTTGAATAAGAGGCCTTGTGCTCATTTGCCTAAAAGTTGTACAGAAAGTTACAGGAATGAGATTACACCATCAAACACAAGCTTGCAAGTTACGCTTTGGTGTGGTCCGGACACAGTAACTCGGATGGCTACGACATCTGTGCTAATTCTTTTAAATAATTTTCCTGCATCCAGACAATATTCTGGATCACTGCAAAATTTTTATCAATTGATCCTTGTATTACTTTTGATTTGTCCTGAAAATTTCGTCAAAATCTGTTTATAAGTTTTTGAGTAATGATGCTAACATACAGACAGACAGACAGACAAACAATTAAACAACCCAACGCCGGTGAAAACATAACCTCCTTGGCAGAGGTAACAAAAATGCTCTTACCTCTTCTGCCTGGCGATAACAGCTATGCTACTTTCTTCCCTTTGCGACCATACACTAAATTCAAAGCGCTGAAAAGGCACTGGAATTCCGCATATCTTTCGAAAAATAATCACATATAGAAAGATCTATCTTCAAAAAATGGATTCAACGATTTCAAAACAAACTTATAATTTCTAAGCGGTGATGGAAAATGAGTTTCTGACAGTAGTAGTCAACAGATTGAGTTCATGCGAGGACGAACAGTTTATAAAGTACGCAACATGCTCAGTACATGCAACACAGCTATTTCAAGCTGTGACTTATCTGCCAGAATTGTACTGTTTTAAAAAAAAGCTAATTTCTCATAATTTTTTGTCTGTTAGTATTTACTTGTTTTCAGTGAGGTGCATAATAAAGTCTCCTACTTCTGAATTAACCTTTCACTACAAATGGGGCATAGTAAGATACCAGTTAATTACTCTTCTTCACTCTTTCTCCTGCTGGTCCTGGACATGACCTTCAGGAGGCAACTGGAGCAGCTGGAAGGGAACCTATTAACATCCTTTCAATGGACGACTTCATCCAGAAGACGTTGGTGATTTCACCTGAGGTTGCTTTGCTTGCAGATATTTCACTCCTAATCAAAGTTTTAACTGCCATACTAAAGCGTCAAAGCTTTATCTTCGCCTTGTTTTGACCGTAAAAGCTAACAATTTTCCATTTGTATTAACACGTAGGGTACTGAGGAATGGGTGGTAATTGAAAAACAGAACACTTGCCAACTTGACTATGTGACTGAAGTGAGAGATAAAAGCAAAGCCAATGTTTCTCCACTTCCTTTGGTTCCTGAAGTACCTTTAGAACGAAAGATGATACATATCGAAGTCACTGGTGAAGATGGCAAGGAAATGCAGGTTCAGATGGACACCTTCCCATCTCCTAAGATACCAGCAAAAGATGTTTCAAAGCAAGGGACTGGTGTAAAGGAACCAGAGGTACCACTGGACTCAAAGACTACCGAAATCAAGGTGGACAAATTAGAAGAATCAACAGAGGAATATTCTTCAGACAAACCGCACAAGGAAACGAGGCCACAGAGTCTAAACCTAGGAAGAATGGAGCTTGTGTATGAGACTAAAACAGAGACATCAAACATAGAACAAGAGGAGTCCGATGAAGACAATAACACATCAGGAAAAGATGTGACGCCAACCAGGCAACCTGGAATAGAAAGCTGGTCCGAGCCACTGTCTGAGAAGATAAAGGAAGAAATGAAAGAAAGGCCACTTAATGAAGAAAAGGAGAAGGAGCTTAACAAATCCGTGGAAGAAAATCAAGAGAAGCCCATTCCGACCAAGACTAGCTTTGAAGATGCCAACCAACAAGTGGGCGATTACATAAAGGAGGTGTTGGTCGAGGCAAAGAGCATTAATCTTGATGAACACCGAGATGGCTCTGAGTCAATCAATGGTCCAATTAAAGATGAGCTCAAAAGAAAATCAGAGATCAAGTTTGAGGTGACCAAAATCATCATGATTGACAACAGTGAAAATGAGGAGGAGCCTGAGAATGAACCCGACCTGAGAATGGATGAATTCATGCCTGAAAAAAAGATCAGCAATATTGAACTGCCAAGTCATGAAGAAGTCGTTTCAGAAACGGTGCAGAGGAGGACGAAGGTTACAGGGCATGTCCGTACCGAAATAACAAGGATCGTCCCTTTAAAACCGGAGAGGGCTAAGAGTCAAGAGTACAGAGACGATTTAGATATTGCTGAAGAATCTAGACTGTTGAAAAGACATTTTAAAAGACATAGCATGTATGAATCTCTAGAGAGACAGTTTGACCCGAGTAGATTTGAAACAAGCTCTTCGCATACCGTCTTTACTTCTCATAAGACCACCAAATCTCAAGAGGCATCACCTTTACAATCATCTACGGTCGATGTAGAACAGAACATCTTCCAAACCAACGAGCAACAGTCACCCATGTACTCCGAGTGTCTGCTCAAAGGAAATGCTATTCAAGATGAAGAGATGGAGAAGTACACCCCTAAAGCAGGGTGTGAAGGTCTTCCCCAGTGTGATGAAGTCGCCATGGAGGCTCATATGATTTCCTCCAAGGCCCAGGCACTCCAAAAAAGTGGTCCTCCAACTCCTCCGGTCAAAACCAAGAAGGCCAGAGAATCAGGACTGATACTCCGCCATAGCCGCAATACCAGCAAAGAGCCTGGAGTGGAATCTTTGAAGAAACAGCACGGGGTAACTCTGCTTGGCATCTTCTGTTTGCAATCATTGGAACAAAGCATCGCATGAGCTTCCAGTTGACTCACGCATCCATCCTGTCCCTTGCTATTGCTTGAAAAAATACAATCGTTTAACTTCTCCACCAGTTTCCATGAAGAGAGGGGTAGGAGAAGGATGCATCGGTTTGGATTTTTTTTTCTTTTTTTTTTTTTGCACATGAGACCATTTGAAAGCCCTGACTGTCCTATTCAACCCAACACCTTTACTTTCCCCTCTCTTCTACCATTAGCTTTGCTTTTTCCTTCCAACAGCATTTGTATTACCGGGCTGTTGCAAGAAAATCAAGGCTCTTGGATACCGCTTTTGCTCTGAAGTACTCATGACTTCTCCATGCTGTTTGCTTTGCAGAAGAAGCCAATGAGTTCTGAAGTGGTTGAAATTGTTGCATTGTGTTATTAATTCCGGGACATTTTGCTTGAACATCCATGATGCTTCTGTAAGAAAACAGTAGCTCTGATTTCTCAACAATTCTAGGTCTCCAATTGCGTCAGCTGAATTTTTAATCGTGCATGAATTATAGAACCCAAACGTAATAAATAATTGGAAAGTGTGTGTAATGAAACCCATTTATCATTAGATTACTGTTCTTTTACAGCACATCATGTGATGACTGAACTCAGTAAGAGAAATGTATGCTGCATGGGGTTTGCATCAAATACTGTATGCAATATGCATTTGTACGTCATGAAAAAAATGACTGTCATGAGAGTTCTTGCCCTTTACACTCCAACATGGAACCTTTCACACACTGAGGTGCAAACAGAAATTTGGGGGGGGCTGCGATTCAGATGAAAGGGATTTGAATCAGGCCAAGATTTGACGCGGAGAAAAAAAAAACTGCACATCGAGATCTAGAAGAACACTGGCACAAAAGAGTGTGTGGAGCTAGCAGTGTGATAAGCATGTGAGAGCAGCATAATCTCACCATCTCACACACTGTGATTGCCGAAAACAGTGAGGCTGCTGTCAAGCTTTGAATCACGAGGTTTTTGCTATTGGTTTGTTTGGATTGCCCGAGGCAGGCCCTGAAATGGCCAACAAAAGCAGATGGTGCTTTCATGACAGTGATAAAGGATGTTTTTTTGTTTACTTTTGAGACTACCTGACCGATGAGCAACACTGAGATCATGGCTGGAATGCAAGATGATTTAATCCAAATCTAGAAAACTAGCTTCGAAGAATTTCCCTAGTAGGTAGTGTTTCGCTTGTCCGCTTCACAGCAAGAAGGTCCTGGATATGAGCTGGAAAAGTGCCGTTTGTGTGTGGAGTTTGCATGTTCTCCCCATGCTTGCATGGGTTTCCTCTGTGTAATCTGGTTTTCTCCTACAGTCCGAAAGACATGCACATTAGGCTAATTGGCTGTTCCAGATTCCCCTTAATGTGAGTGAGTATGAAAGGTTGTGTGTGTTAGCTCTGTGATGGACTGGCAAGTTGATCAGGGTGTACCCCGCCTTCATCCAGAGTCGGCTGAGATAGGCTCCAGTCTTCCCACAACCCTAGTAGGATTAAGCAGCTTAATTAAGACCAAGTCCATAAAATAATTTGAATGCTGAATATTCAGTGCACTCCATCCTGTTCTGTGCCAATAGCTTTACCAAGTGTTTTTCAAGTGTGTTCAAATCATCAATCTTGCAGTATGCACTTGGTAAAGGGTCAAACAGTTCTTTTTTTTGAATGAATGAATGGCACTTACTCACAAAAAATGCTCTCTTTCTGTCTGCTGGTCTTCCAGGAGCCTCTTTCCACTCCAGCCATTTACGAAGAGACTGTAGATGAAGTCAAGGTCTATTATATTCTCTCGATGCATATTCCTGCATTCCTCGTTTTGCATGGCTTCATTCCTCATACTATATAAAACATTTACTTCACTCACCCCAGTGATGAATCCTTCAGTCCTGTTGGCTTAATCCACTTCATTTCCATTTCAGTCATGTTTAGTTTAAGATACAGTACAGGATATGTGCGGACGTTCTCCGAGTGTCTCCTCCGAATTTTGATCTGGATTCCATGTCAGCAGACTGTCCCACTGTAAGAATTCCTGTGTGGGGTTTTCATGTTCTTTCTTTGCTTGCATGGGTTTCCTCTGGGTACTCCAGTTTCCTCCCACAGTCTAAAGACATGCCCAAATTTGGCTAATGGGGTGTTCCAAATTGCCACTAATTGTGAGTGTGAATTGTTGTGTGTGTGTGTGTGTGTGTGTTGACCCTGCAATGGACTGTCAAGCTGTTTTGCCTTCGTGGCCCCGAAGCCTCTTCCCAGCCTCCCCGCGACCCTAGCAGGATTAAGCAGTTCGGTAAATGCGGGAATAAATACATGTTTAATCCTAAAAATATTTAGAGATCTGCGATGGCCTGGCGAGCTGCCCAGGGGTACCCCTCGTCCAGAGTCGGCTGAGATGGGCGCCAGCGGCACTATCCAATGTTAGAAACCAGAAATTAAAGCCATGCATACTGGGACAGTTCAACTAACCAAGAGGTTAAAAAACATTAAAGACTAGGGTTAAGATGATCATAAAGATTAAACTAACTAAACCATAGGAAATGATTGAAGTAACTCGGAGACATGACGTATGGGACAGAGCCTTTAGCATGCTGTTGTTACATACCCTTGCTTTTACATGTCCTCTCACTGATCAACCATAAAAGCTGCATGTTCAGATTATAGGGAAACGCACCACCCCTTCCACCCGCTACTGTTCTCTACTTTAACATTAGTGAAGTAATGCGGTCCTGCTGCTCCGTTCTTTCTGTGTCCCACAGCGGCGTCCCCTGTCCTCTAGTGAATACGAATACGAGCGCAACACGACAGTGACTCTAAGAGATTCACACCTGGGCATCGAGCGTAAGTGCTCCAGCATGACAGTCAGTTCCACCTCCAGCCTGGAGGCCGAGGCCGACTTCAGCACATTCATGGAGCTTCCTGGAGGAGTGGAGGAGTCTTCCAGGAGCATGGCTGAGCTTGGAGTGGGAGAGGACTTCAGCATCATCCGCATTACAGGATCTCATGATGGCCAACCGTTGAAGGAGAAACTACATGAAGAACGTATTCACCATGAGCTGGAACCTGTAAGGGACCATTTCACCTGCTCGGGTTCCAGACACCCAGCCATGGATCTTCAGAACCCACCAATATGTGTTTCATCTTTTTCTTTTCTTTTCCTTTTTTTGTTGTACTTGGACATTTTCTTTCTGGGACCATCATTGTTCGAATTTATCATTTCAGGTTTTGAGAATGTTCAACATTTTTTGTTTTTGCATTGTGGTTCATGTCATATTTTTACCATTTTATGTTTAAAACCTTTATTCTTGCATATGTTTTGGTTCTGATTGATGTTAATTTCTGGTTCATGCTCTTCCTTTTCATTTTACATCCATTTCGTCCAGCACCTCCACACTGTTCAGTCTTAACAAAGTCAAACAAAGATGTTGCTTCACTGTGGTTAAACAGTATAGTATATACTGTACAGGGGACACGCAACCTGATTTTAAAAATTCTAATTCTTGATTCTTTATTGAAAATTTTTTATGGAATCTTTCTATAATTAATCAGATAATAGTGTTAGCGGAGGATCCCGTCAATTCGGACTGACTCGCACCGTTCCTCCAGCTTTGAAAACATTTTCATTGATTAATCAAACCATGCCCTGTGATGGCCTGGCAAGCTGTCCAGGGTGTACTCTGCCCTCTGCCTATTCTGGTTTGTGTCTCATGAAATGGAACAGTCGGATTTCTGTTATTGTTGTGCTATTTTAGTACCATTCTGGTGTGATTGCAGTCACATGAGCATGACTCATCATTATTAAGCATTAATGAAAGTAAGAGCTTGTGTTCCTGATGTAATACATGTGTAAATTTGTTTCCTCTTAGCCTCCTGTGGCCAAGAAAGATCCGAATGCGGTGAATGTGGCGCATATGTTGAGAAAGGGAGACTCCCGAGTGGAATCTCAATCCAATGGTTCTGGGGTTCCTCCCAACATTACGGACATCCCAGATCAGGTAGGAGAGGCGCTGCAATGTACTTCCTCTTATCTTCTGTAAACAAAATGATAACTCGTTTAGTCATTCTAAAGTGACTTACTATCAAATCATAGCCAAGTGGTGTTCTGCAAAAATACAGAAAAAATATTGAGAATATTTAACAGAAATTTTAACTGTTGATTATTATTATTATTATTTTTCATTCATTAATTTTCTAAGCCGTTTAATCTTTATTAGGGTTGCGGGGAGGCTGACCTTATTGTTGTTGTTGTTGTTGTTGTTATTCTTCTTCTTATTATTCATTCATTTTTTAAGTGGCTTAATCCTTATTAGGGTTGCGGGAGGCTGACCTTATTGTTGTTGTTGTTGTTGTTGTTGTTGTTGTTGTTGTTATTATCATTCATTCATTCATTCATTCTTCTTCTTCCGCTTCTTCTGGGGTCGGGTCGTGGGGGCAGCAGCCTAAGCAGTCAGGTCCAGACGTCCCTCTCCCACCACTTTCTCCTTCCAGGTCTTCCGGGGGGACGCCAAGGCATTCCCTGACCAGCTGAGAGAAGTAGTCCCTCCAGCGTGTTCTGGGTCGACCCCGGGGTCTCTTCCCGGTTGGACATGCCCGAAACACCACACCAGGGAAGCGTTCGGGAGGCATTCTAATCAGATGCCCAAGACACCTCAACTGGCTCCTCTCAACGCAAAGGAGCTGTGGTTCTACTCTGGGTTCCTCCTGGATGATGGAACTTCTCTAAGGGAGAGACCTGCCACCCTGCAAAGGAAGCTCATTTTAGCCGCTTGTATTCGCGATCTCGTTCTTTCGGTCACTACCCAAAGCTCGTGACCATAGGTGAGGGTAGGAACGTAAA
>JBCNYG010000021.1:3675533-3689511 GCA_039654305.1 Porochilus rendahli
TTTATTTATTTATTTATTTATTTTTATTTAATATTATTTTTTTTGAGGCTCGCCCAGAGTAAGCTGAGCTGGGCAGCAGCCTCCACACTAATCTAAATAGGATTAAGCGTCTTAGAAAAAAAAAAGAATGAATGAATTAATAGATATTTCTCAGAATTAGCAAGCCAGATATTTGATATGACATCACTTGCTGAAGTTCCCGGGTAGTAATTACGTGTTGGTGGAGGTTTTGGTCTTTTTTATACAAAAAAAAAAAAAAGTCTTTTGGGTTTCAATGAAACTGACACGGTTACCCATTTCACACACTGAGACGCTATAAAGATTATGACATTAGCGCAAGACTTTTAGAGACACTGAGCACGGGGGGAGAGAAGCGGGCATGCTGTGATTTCGATGAACCAGTGGAGTATCGGTTGTGTCAGGCAACAGTCTTTAACTAAATCATGCCAATGGCTTCCCTTGTGTAGCACAGAATAATTTATGTTGTGTCACTGTAGCCTACTATTTTCGTCTCCTTTCTCTTGATGGCCTGATCCGCCATTTATTCCCAAGAGTGCTTCGGCTCTAACCCTCAAAATCTGAGCGGCACTTAGAGCAAAGGCGTGATAAGAGACCTTTCAGCGATGTAAAATGGACGAATTTGTTCCTTCTGTGAAATGACTCATGGCTTCTCATTAATATCTGCGATACGCTCTGAGGCATGATCCTAGAAGCACAGCGCATGCATAGATAACATATATTTCTTTATCTAATTGCTCGTGTATAATTTAGGCCATTTTCTAGCCAGGGGACATGAATCATAACACTGGGACTTTCACACTGGGTCTTTAGCTTACAACGTCCGTCCTTGCACATTGCCTTCGTTATGTCCTGCATATAGCTTTAACTCTTTGTCTTATACATAAAGAGGGAATACTGACTTCTGTGTTTAGAATACTTGTTTGAAGTGGGGCTGTGTCCATATAATGGATCTACAGTATGTTGTGACCATTGTTGGCAAAGCCATTGAAAGGTTGTTCATTCAAATCCAACTGAGGTGTTTAGGACGGCACTGTGGCCTGGTTCGCAGCAAGAAGGTCCTTAAGAAGCGAAGACATTACTGTGTGCTGTTTGCATGTTCTATCCATGCTTGCGTAGGATTCCGGTTTCCTTCCACAGTCCAAAAGCATACACATAAGGCTAACTGGCTGCTCTTAATTCCTCCTAGGTGTAAGTGTGAATGGTTGTGTGTGTGTGTTGCCCTGTGATGGTCTTCATCCAGAGTAAGCAGTTCACATAATTAATGGATGGATGGATGAAATGCTAATCATCTAAAAAAAAAAATCAGTGTGAGAAATGTGTGAAATAAGCTCACAGATTACATGTTGCGAGTGAACGTGTCCAGAGGTTAACAGGTTCTGAAGAGAACCTATAAATGAGCAAACGAGAAAATTCCTTAAGAGATATTTCTTAAAGCAATGAAATATTGTGGCTGGGCAGACATAATGCTAAAGCTAGCATGCTAATCCGTGACTTTTTTGGAGGAGTGTCTTCGGACAGAGGTCTGAAGGGAGGGGGGTGGGATTTAGACAACGGATACTTTCAAAATCTAGCTTTTTCTTCTGCAGACGTATTGTGATAGCTAGCAAGCTAGTCAAAATGTGTGAGTAGCCATGTTTCCTCTTACATTCAGTACAGTATACAGTGATTCTTTAAATGAAACGTGGTGCTGACTCAAACCTCGTCAACATCCATTCATTCATTTATTTTATGAACCATTTAATCCTAATTAGGGTTGCGGGGAGACTGGTGCCCATCTCAGCCATCCCTGGGCGAGGGCAGAGTACACCCTGGTCAGCTCGCCAGGCAATTACAGGACAGGATCACGCTGATGGCACTCCAGTGGTCTACTCTTTATGAACAACAGCACTGGTTCTCATCATCTTCCAATTGTTTGAAAACACCATGCTAATTTTACCTTTAAATTTAACTGCTAATCCTAAAGGTTCATATTCTTTTGCCTCTCAAATATCTGTAATTTTAGATCACTTTCCTCAATGAATTTTTCAACCCCAAACAGGTATGTATGTATGTAAAGGCAAAAACAGTCTGACTGCCCACCACCCACAAATGATGCTAGCTGGTTATATTAGCCATAGGTATAGTGAACAATTCTAATCATCAAACACATCTGAAAATCGGGATCAGCCCCATGTTGCACAATCCCTATGCTCCCCAGTCCCTATGTTCCCCACAACCGATGTTCCCCAGTCCCTATGTTCCCCAGGCCAGATGATCCCCAGTCCCTATGTTCCCCAGCACCAATGTTCCCCAGACCTGATGTTCCCCAGTACGTATGTTCCCCAGTCCCTATGTTCCCCAGCACCGATGTTCCCCAGTCCCTATGTACTCCAGTCCATATGTTCCCCAGACCCAATGTTCCCCAGTCCCTATGCTCCCCACAACCGATGTTCCCCAGTCCCTATGTTCCCCAGTACGTATGTTCCCCAGTCCCTATGTTCCCCAGCACCGATGTTCCCCAGACCTGATGTTCTCCAGTCCCTATGTACTCCAGTCCCTATGTTTCCCCGTCCCGACGTTCCCCAGTACGTATGTTCCCCGATCCTTATTAAATTAATGGATCTTCCATTGTATTGTGTACTTTATAAAAGTGATCTACAAGGATTGCATCCATATTGTAAAAGAGGTATGATGAGACAAAATTAAACATACTGATCAAAGTAACAATTTATGGAATATTAGGGTTAGGGTCAGCATTCTTGGGGAACATAGGTACTGGGGAACACAGACACGGACTCATGAAAATCTTGTTAGCCTAGCAGCATTGCTTTTCTAGGCTAGCCAACTAATGTTAGATGTTAGCTGCAGTTGCTCACAAGAGGTGAGCTCACAAAAGCTAACGTCTTGATTAAAGTAAATGACGCCAGAAAATGTAAATTAAACATTTTCCATTAATCTCCCTTCTTAATTTGAGCACCTCTTGTACTTTGATGAATTGTTTCTAAGAGCAGAAGTCTCTAATAAAGCACATCCATCAATCCATTCCAAGCTTTTATTCATTTGAAGCTCTTTGCATAGCGTTTCGTGAAGCAGCGAGCGCTCATAGGAAAGGACACATTTATTATCTTTGCTGTGACACGTGAAGCATTGTGGAGCTTTATTTCATATCCGCGGAGACGGATTTCGAACATATTACACTCCTGTAAGTCATTTTGGCTCTTAAAAGCAAAGGAGTAGCGGCTCACAAAGGATGTGATTTAATACTGTAGATGGGTTTTAATGAGTAATGTCACTTCAACCTGGCACCCAAAACTATTGTGTGGTGTAGACGCATAATAAGGGAACGTGTTAGATTAAAAAAAAGCTGCTTTATGTTTCATGGATCTTGCACTGAGGTATGAGAAAAAACACATGGCTGGGATTTGGTTTTAGACTAAAAAGGCATAACCTTTTCACTCTTTATTTGTTTGTTTGTTTATCTATTTTTACATCTATCCATCCATCCATCCATCCATCCATCTATCTCCAAGAGGCATATCCCAGGTTGTCCTATATTAGTATAAACTACATGGGAACGGTTCAATCCCATCGGATATCTACAGTACCTGGGGATAAAAAGCACTTGTTGAATAAGGTGACATTTGGTATAGAAAATAATTTGGTTCAAGATTTATCTGCGACGCTGAGGAATCTGAATGATTTTCCGCATCATACAAAGGTCGAATTCTATAAAACATGCACCTTAGCTGGTGGGAGCCAGCTGGAAGTGACACATTTCATTCCATGTTAACGTTGTTTCCAATTAATTCCAGACAAATTCCACAAAAATATGAAACAAAATGTTCATTTTTAACAAATTCACTCTTTTCCCCCATTAAACTCTAGGATTGAGAGTGAACAATCATTTTCTCACTAGCTTTCTTTGGGAAGAGGAGAAGAGGACGAACATGGATATAAATAGATAGATATGCTACATCCTACTGACAGCGCTGCTGGGTGGCAGAACTTCGCACCGCCATCTTAATCGCTATGACTCATTCTCAGATACGGCTTACAACTTCATAAATACTAAATAAATAAAATATCGTTTTGACATCTAAGGGCCAAAGTGCTTTGCTGTAAAGTGTACTAACTAACCAATTTTTTAAATGAATACTACTAATTCTACTACTACTACTAATAATAATAATAATAAAAATAATAATAGATATAATCCATCACGCAAACTCGGGTAATGCTTGAATCAAAATACTGATCAAAAACTCACAGTTTGCTACAAACACTGATTCTGAAATTCTAGAAATTCAACAAACTACAGTACAAATATATATGAAGAAAGCTAGGCTATATGGCCGTTGCATTTTTCAATGTTAAAAAAAGCACTTTATTCAAACCCAAAAGTGCCCATGACCACAATTTCAAAATGTAGCACATCTCCCGAGATCACAAGTTCAAATCTAGGTTGATACTGCAGACATCTGCGACCGGGAGTCCATGGGAGCTAATTGGACGATCTCTCTCGGGAGGGATGGTATACGCTCCCCCTGTCACTAACAGCGACCACCAGCCAATCTATGGGTGTCTGTGAGCTCAATCGTACAAAAGGGGCAGAGACTGATTTCCCTCCGAGTGCGTTAAGCCACCTCCAAATGCCCATGCACAGGAGTTCGTAAAGAGGCAGGTGGCAGCATCACATGTCATGAAGGGAGCATGTGCATTTTTACACCCCTCCCTGGTTGGTGGTGGTCGTATGTGATAAGGAGGCAACACTTGACATAATAAATTAGGGGAGAAAATATACTATATATACTAAGTGAACTATATAAAAAATTGCTTTTGTTTGATTTATGTTCCTGTGCCATATACACTAAAACCATTATTACCTTCAGGCTCAATGGATAACATTAAATTTTCCCCTTGACATTCCATCTTAAAATATTCACCTCATTTTAGTAAATCATTCAACCTTTAACTATTTTCTTTAACAAAGTAATCATAAATTAGTCTTGTTTAAAATTATTTAGTTTAATTCTGTTTAAATGACACGTTTCTTTAAGCCTTGTCTGTGCAAGTAAGCAGAGAATATTACAAGAGAACAGATTTTTTGGGGGGAAAAAAAGTATACACATCACTGTGTCATGTCCTGAGGATTTGAGGATCATGGCATCAGAGCATCTCCCCTGATGGACAATCTAATCTCCTTTCTCACTCCCACTGACTGATCTGGAAGATACGTCATCTGTTCCATACTTTTCACTTTTTTCAACAAAAAAAAGTGAAAATGGACAAATTGAAGAAAAATCAATTTGAAAGGGGGAAAAGTAATAAAGTAGAATGTCTCCAGCTGTCTGTTCTGTCCATATTATCTTAATATTTCATACGTGACATGACATTCAGGAAGAAATTGCACACTAAATTATAGCGACGCTACACCTAAATTACAGCTCAGCTATATTTTACACAATCTCTGATGTGATTCTTTTTAGAAGAAAGAATGGAGACATTGTGACACGGCTTTATTACCAAATTTGCCGAACTGCTTCGTCCTACTAGGGTTGTGGGGAGGGTGGAGCCTATCTCAACCAACACTGGTTAAAGGCAGGGTACACCCTCAATAGCTTACCAGACCATCGCAGGGCCAACACACACACACAAAACCATTCAGACTCACACTTTTCCATAGGAAGCAGCCAATTAACCTATAAAACAGCCAAGGTGCATAGTGCGTGGGAGGAAACCAGACTACCCAGAGGAAACCCAGCAAACGTGGGAAAAACATTCAAACTACACACGGAAACTCAAAGAGCTTGTAAGTCTATCTCAGAGCCCACACATATTAAACCATTTACACTCACGCTTACACCAAGGGGCAATTTGGAACTACCATGTAGCCCAGTGTAAATGTCTTTGAACTGTGGGAGGAAACCAGAGTACCCAGTGGGAACCCAGCAAGCTTGGAGAGAACATGCCAACTCCAGGCAAAAATATTCTCGTCATGTTTGGAACTTAAACCCAAGACTTTCTTGTTATTAGGCAGAAGTGCTAACCACTACGCTACCATGCAGCAAAAAACTGTAAACGATTCATATAATGAGCAGAAATTCCATTTCGGCATCATAAAGATGTGATCATGTGATCCCGTAACAGATGATATTATCTGAGACACAAGTTTCTTTACTCCACAAGAATCTTTTTATGATATCATGTACTGTAGATGATGAGATATTTAAAGTCTTCACAATTTTTTTTTTAAACAGTCTCATAATTTGTAAATGCAGTTTTTAGCAGATTGGTGAACCTCTGTCCAGATGCTTTTTTTAAAATACCATCATAGCAAAATACCATCATGTTACAGACCTGTTGCCAATAAACCAAATTAGTTGCAAAATGTTCCTCCAGCTGTTCCTGTCGATGTTCCAGTGGATGTTTCATGAAATAGTAACAGGTCTCAACTTACTATTTTTTTTATATGTTTTGTATGATTTAATAAAATATGGGTTTGAGAGATTGTTATTGGGCGGCACAGTAGCATCGTGCTTAGCACGTCCTCCTCATAGCAAGAAAGCTCGGGTTTGATTCCCGGACTCGGGGCGTTTCTGTGTGGAGTTTGCACGGGTACTCCAGTTTTCCCCCACAATCCAAAAACATGCACTGGAGTCTAACTGACTGTTTCAAATCGCACCTAAGTGTGAATGGTTATGTGCGTGCTGGCCCCGCAGTAATCTGGCGAGCTGTTCAGGGTGTACCCTGCGGCCCTAATTAGGACTAAGAGGCTTAGAAAAAATAATGAATGAATTAACTGCTTTTAAGTACATTTTACATATTCCAGAGCTTTTGGAGTTGGGGCTGTAATATACAAAGCAGTTTCATCCTTTGCCGTTGGAAGATTTGCAGATTCCTTCCTCCCATTGTGTTTGTAAACATGGTATTGAATTACATCACCTGTGGCTCAAAATTGCAATATGAAAGAATTTAAAACTGTCCATTAGAGTTAATAATTAATAATATAATATAAGAATTATACTCATTGCACCTCGCACTGAGCATAAAGAGGTTTAAGAGAGCATGAACAAAAAAATGTTAGTAGAACATCTACATCTCCACATTGATGTTTTAAATATTTATATTTAAAAGATTTTTTTAATAGTAGTCAGAGTACTGACTAAATAGAAGTTGCATATTCAGTGAAAAATTGCAATCTGCTGAGTCTTGCTAGATGGTTCTTCATTTGGTTATCACCAGATTGATGCATAAGAAATTAGAAATTCTTAAACATTTTTTAAATTAAAAATGGGTATTTATTTATTCTGTAAACTCCTTACTCCTACTTGAGTCGTGAGGAGGCTGGAGCCTGTATCAGCTGATTCTGGGCAAATGTGGAGTACACCCTGAACAGCTTGCCAGTCCATCACAAGCCAACACACCTAGGGGCAATTTTTAACAGCCAATTAGCCCAATGTGAATGTCTTTGGACTGTTGGAGAAAACCGGAGGAAATGGAGGAAACCCACACAAGCTCAGGGAAGATCATGCAAACATCACAAAGGAACCCCCGAGCTGGAGAATTGAACCCAGGACCTTCTTGCTGTGAAAGGGACAGGTTAACCACTCCACCACTATGCCACCTATTTATTTATTAATATTATTTTTCCACTTCCGATACACATCAAAATACAGGCTAATGAAGGCTTTTCAAGACTATAAGGTGTATCATGAGGACCTACTAAAAATATCATCACTTCTTCAGCCAGATTTTAGGCAGGGTAGTGGCTCTCAGTAATGAAGGGCCATGAATCTCTTTTATTCATTCAGTCATTCATTCATTATACTGCTTATCCACTGGAGCCGATTCTATCCCATCCCATAGATCACCAATCTATGGGTCTAATGTAGAAAAACACACAGCCATTCACATTCACATTTATACTTAAGGGCGATTTAGAGAAGCCAGTTGATTGAATCTAAGGTGTCACGGTGACATAGTGGTTAATACGTCCACCTCATAGTAAGAAAGTCCTGGGTTTGAGTCCTGGGCTCAGTGAGGGCTTTTCTGTGTGGAGTTTGCAAGTTCTCCCCGTGCTTGTATGGGTTTCTCCGGGTACTCCAATGTTCTCCCACAATCCAAAGACAAGTTGTGAGTGTATGTGTGTGTGTGTGTGTTGGTGAGTTGTTCAGGTTCTACCCTGCCTTTGCCCAGTGTTGGCTAAGATAGGCTCCAGCCTCTCCACAACCCAAGTAGGATTACAGTTAGACAAATGACTAAATAAGCAAATAATCTAAATTGCATGGCATCGGCCAGTGGGAGGAAACCAGTGGGTGGTAATACTAACCACTACACCTCAATGACATAAAAACCTCAATTAACTAAATTTACAGTTTTATATTTAATAGAGAAATTATTTTTTATCTGGGAGAAATATTTATCCACCTGTGGCACAAGGAGCATTTTGGGTGCTAGAAAGCATCTAAAGAGGGGTAGTATTGAATCCGGGATTAAACAGGATAATGTTACTAGTTGATGATGGAAGGTGGTACAGTGACGCGTATATTATTAGTATAGCATTACGAGGGGATGGGATGAACAGAGCAGAGAGCGCGCGCTGGAGAGAGAGAGAGAGAGAGAGAGAGAGAGAGAGAGAGAGGTGTGACTGTAAGACTGAGTTTCCAGCAGTTGCTTTCCTGGAGATGAAGCGCAATGCCGGAGTGATGTAGAGGAGAAATGACATGGTGCCTTTGCGCTCAGCCATCCATCCATCTATCCATCCCTCGCTCTCCGACTTCATCTCCTTCCTCCCGCTCTTCTTTTTTCCTAGTTGTTCTGCGATCAGGACCTCCTTAATGCCTGAACGAGGACCTCACCTTCCAAAAAGAGTTGCTTTGCAAACGGACATCTCGCTTTCCCCCCTCTTCCCCTCGCTTCAATGCTTCTGCGCTTATTTCACGTGAGTACGACAAATCCGACATTACCATTCGTTCTCAAGGTTCCGTGTGTACGAGCTGTAGTTACACTGCAAGGTCTAGGATCATACTTGCAGCTTAGTTTTACTGCACATCTAATTCATGAGTGTGTGTTACTTCTTAACAGTTAAAGTAGCTATAGGCTGACTAGGACATGTCGTATTTGCAGCCTGACATGTCGTTATATTTGCGCTATTTAAATACCGGCGAGTGCATTTTCTCACTTTCATTCCCTGCAGGCAGGAATACACTTCTTTCTCCTTTAGATTTAGTTACTTGTATAGGTTTGCATTATGACTCAACAGGTATCAGGTATCTACAAGTACTACAGATTCTGCTCACTTATCAAAACACCCCCCCCGCCTCCATCCTGTCCAAAACCTTATTTCCATGATATAAGAATATTACAATGACAAAACAATAACAAAATAATTTTGTAATCTTTATATTGCTATATGTTATTATATTGCATGACTGCATGTGCCGGTTTTACCAAATTCCCTGTCCTAAATAACACCATCTTTATATAGAGTTTGTTAATCTGAGTTTTAGTCCCATACTTTTTCAACCAGGTCATTCTTTCCAGTGCAGTAAATATACATAGAACAATAATAGTACAAAGAGGCACAGTGGTGTCGTGGTTCGCATGCCCGCGTCACTACAAGAAGGTCCTGGGTTTGAGTCCTGGATTCAGCAAGGGCATTTCTGTGTGGAGTCAGCATGTTCTCCCTATGCTTGCATGAGTATACTCTGGGTGCCTGTTTCCTCCGACAGTCCATGGACAGGGTGTACCCTACCTTTACGGACAGTAGGCTGAGATAGGCTCCAGTCTCCCCTTGACCCTAATAAAGAATAAAGCAGTTCAGAAAATGACATGACCTGAAAATAATTGTACAGTGAAATGACATGAAGAGATTAAACATGGGAAGGATGCTAACAGCTGAGTTACTAAGCTCTAAATGCAAGAGGGTAAAAATAGGTTCTTATAAGTACAAGAGGACTTTGTACAAAGTGTGCATATGAACAGTCCTCCTTCAGCTTTGACCTAGTCCTTCAGACATGTCCTCGCTTAAAAGACTTAAGAGACCTCACATTATTGCAAAGGGACAGCACATTAAAAATATCTGCAGCCTTTATAAGGTCATGGACAATGCAACACTTGCTATGCGAGTACCTGATGGTTAAAAATAATTTTAAAATTCAGAAGATTTATTTAGTATTTGTAAGAATATGACTTGCTGCATTCTGGACTAATTCGAGATGAAGCGCTCTGTAAGAGATGATAACAGCAGTAGCCTTGTCGGAAATGCATAAATGAAATCCAGAAAATATAAGACATGCTGATCTTGGTGATGTTCCCTGAATGGAAACAAAAACAGGACTGAGCTGGAGTTTGGTAGAAAATATGAAAAATAAATACAAAATGAAGAAAGGACTATGGTCAGCGATTAGGTGGTCAAGTGGGCAGGGCTAGGTTTGGAGCCAAAACCTATCTATAGGGATGTGGATCTCCACAAACAGGGTTGGCAACCACAAGTTTAAAGTGTGCAGGGATGCACCAATGTCACTCCCCCATTTGACTTCTATATTCTTACACTCATCATCTCTTAATATCCAAGCTGACTCTCCGGTAGTCCAGCATTTATCTCCAAGATCTGTGGTGTGCCAAAAACTTAGTGCATGCCAATGAAGATCACTATACAGTACATTTGCTGATTGAATTGGAAAACAATCCGAAATCTATTCAAGCCCATTTCTGTGCTTTCGGGTGTCCTTAGCCCCAATAAGTCACTATCTGATGAGTACACGCATCCATATAGCTTTTCTTTGTCTTGTCTTTCTGTCACGAACCCTAGAACACAATGTTTTCCTCTATTTGTGTACAACCAGTCTGATTATCCCTATTTTCTTTCCATTTTCAAGATGATGGCTTATCTTCGGGAAGCTTTTATTTGAAGGACCCCGTGTTGGAGTAACTATGGCAACGGGAGTAGCGGCATGGCTCCCTTTTGCCCGGGCAGCCGCCATTGGCTGGATGCCGGTGGCAAACTGCCCCATGCCCATCGCCCCCAGGGATCACACTAAGAAGCAGGATGAGCTGATTATCTTGAATGTCAGTGGACGCCGTTTTCAGACCTGGAGGACCACGCTGGACCGTTATCCTGACACCCTGCTTGGCAGCAATGAGAAAGAATTCTTCTTTAATGAAGAGACAAAGGAATATTTCTTCGACCGTGATCCAGATGCTTTCCGCAGTGTGCTCAACTTTTATCGTACAGGTAAGCTCCACTATCCTCGACATGAATGCATCTCAGCCTTCGACGAGGAGCTAGCCTTCTTTGGGATCATCCCAGAGATCATTGGCGACTGTTGTTATGAAGAATACAAAGATCGCAAACGAGAGAATGCTGAGCGCCTTATGGATGATCAGGAGGAAAACAAAGAAGGCAAGCTGCCTAATATGAACTTTCGTGAAACTATGTGGAGAGCCTTTGAGAACCCACATACCAGCACCATGGCCCTGGTGTTCTACTATGTCACCGGCTTCTTCATTGCTGTTTCGGTTATAACCAATGTAGTAGAAACTGTTCCTTGTGGTTCCACCCCAAACCAGAAGGATGTACCCTGTGGTGAACGCTATACCGTAGCATTCTTCTGCATGGACACGGCATGTGTCATGATCTTCACAGTGGAGTATCTTCTACGCCTGTTTGCTGCCCCGAGCCGCTACCGATTCATGCGCTCGGTCATGAGTATCATCGATGTGGTGGCCATCCTGCCCTACTATATTGGTCTGGTCATGACTGACAACGAGGACGTAAGTGGCGCCTTTGTCACATTGCGTGTCTTCCGCGTTTTCCGTATCTTCAAGTTCTCACGCCATTCCCAAGGCCTTCGCATCCTGGGATACACCCTTAAGAGCTGTGCCTCTGAGCTCGGCTTCCTACTGTTCTCCCTCACCATGGCCATCATCATCTTCGCCACTGTTATGTTCTACGCCGAGAAGGGATCAAGCTCAAGCAAATTCACTAGCATTCCTGCGTCTTTCTGGTACACGATCGTCACAATGACTACGCTCGGGTAAGTGGAGCTAACAAATGAGCAAAAGATTTAGTTGATTCTAAAGAATTGGGTGACATCTATAATATTTTGCAACATGATCATGTTTATCTCTTTTTTACTGAGTACTAGCACCACCTAGGGGGTGGGAGGTAATAATGTACACATCTCATGTATGTCCATTGTAGGAAAATAGCCAACCTTAGAGTGCTAACAATAACTTCTCATTGTATCAGGATGCATCATGCTACCACTGTTATTTTCCCTGAAGCAGTTTATGCCTTAGGATAGTAAATATTAGTGCGGTGCGGTGGCGTAGTGGTTAGCCTGTCTGCCTCACATCAAGAAGGTCCTGGGTTCGAGTCCTGGGTGATTCTGTGTGGAGTTTACATATTCTTCCCGTGCTTGTGTGGGTTTCCTCTGGGTACACCAACGGTTTCCAACGGCATGCACATTAAGCTAATTGTCTGTTCCAAATTGCCCCTAGTGAATGCCTGTGTGTGTGTTGGCCCTGCAATGGTCTGGAGAGCTGTTCAGGGTGTATCCTGTCTTTGCCCAGTGTTGGCTGAGATAGGTCTCAGCCTCCCGGTGACCCTAATCTTTGTTACTTTAATGTGGAAGATTCTCACTGTTGATACATAATTGCACTCTTTACACTACTTATAACCTTATAATCTGATTTATTTATGAGCAAGTGGTTGAGTTTTGGGTAAATGTTATGTTCATGTTCATGACCTACAACAAGACTGATTTGCAACTGATTTGCTAGTGCTCCGTGTATCGTGGACCCCTCTTCTTTTAGTTTCGAGCATATATCAAAGAAATTATAAAACGTCTTACATTTAGTCATTCAAGCATATGCTTATACACGGAGTTGTTATTGTTATGTGATAGAACAAAAGTGAAAAAAAAAATGGACTGAAGCCATAATGGCAGTGAGTAAATGAGAACTGAAGCACAAGGCATACGCTGTGGCTTCACAAAGGCGCTGTGGGTATGAGTAGCTGTCAGAGTGACTAATAGTGGGCACTGCTACATCTGCTAACAAATATAAACCTTCATGATATCTGCCATTTACTGTTCCGCCAGCAGACCAAATAAGGATATAACCGCTGGAGGATACACAGTACAGGCTTTGGTATGTGTATATGTGCTGCTTAGGTACACAAGCACTGAAAAGCCTACAAGAGAATTTAGGTTTAATTTATTGGATGTTATGACAAAGGTTGCTTTATTAGAACATTAGGGGTTTAAAAGCAGAACTGAGTTCTTAAGAAGAATATTTTAGTGGGTTTAAGAGTAGCTGGCTGTGGTACCGGATATGTGGTCAAAATCGAATGTCTGTCAATCTCGACGATAAAACTGATCACCACATGACACGATTTCTCTGAGTACCAACCGTCTAAATATAAAAAGTTGTAACCAGGGCTGCATTTAAAGTATAACTTCACACCAGTCCTGAGCTTATTCTTTAAAAATGCTTGAAAGGTTTTGCGGGCTGGGAAGGATGCGGCATGGGCATATGTGTACGTGTTTTTGGGGAGGGACAGAATGGCATGTGGACGGACGAGATTGGAGGGGCTCAGTTTGTCTCATTTGCCAAACCGCTTAATCCTAATAGGGTCATGGGGAGACTGGTGAATATCATATCTCAGCCAACAATGGGTGAATGCATGGTATATCATGAAAACAGTTCACCAAAACTCACACACAGGGTCAACATGCACACACACACACACACACACACACATACACACATACACACACACATACACACACACACCTGTTGGCAATTTGGAAATATCATTTTGCCTAGTAACCTGGAGGAAACCTATGCATACATAGGGAAAACATGCAATCTCCACACATGCATGCCAACTCGCAGCCCAGTACCTTCTTGCTGTGAGGCAGATGTGCTAATTATTATACCTCCATGCTGCCCCTCTTGATCAGTATATATA
>JBCNYG010000021.1:3887377-3897377 GCA_039654305.1 Porochilus rendahli
AGCATTTTAGGATTGCACTGTTTGTACCAAAAGAGGTCCTGTCTTACCACCTTCTTCGATTTCTGCATGAACTCTGAATGAGCGGTGTCTCTGTGTGGAGTTTGCAGGTTCTCCCCGTGTGTGTGGTTTCCTCTGTGAACTCCTGTTTCCTTCCACAGTCAAAAACATACACTGTAGGCTAATAGGTGGTTCCTAATTGCCCCAGGTGTGAGTGTGAATGGTTGTATGTGTTTTGGTCCTGCGATGGCCTGTCAAGCTGTTCGGGGTTGACCCAGAGTCAGCTGAGATGGGCACCAGTCTCCTCGCAACTCAAAAAATAAATGAATGAATGAATGAATGAATGAATGAAAGGTTTTTAAAAAAATAATCTGGACAACATTCATTCATTTTCTGAACCGCTTATTCCTAATTAGGGTCGCGGGAAGGCTGACGCCCATCTCAGCCAACTCTGGGCGAGGGCAGAGTACACCCTGGACAGCTCGCCAGGCCATCGCAGGGCCTGGACAACGTATATCTGGAAATAAAAAGTTAAATAAAAAAGTTTTTTTTGTCTTTTTTGTCACTTTTGTCCCGCCCTCACCCAGAGACGGTTGAGATGGGCGCCAGCCTCCCTCCAACCCTAATTGGGATTAAGCGGCATAGTAAATGAATGAATTAATGAATTATTATTACTTTTGTTGCATATAGCTATTATTTTTGTGTTGCATTGCTTTAAAAACAGCCTCAACAACGAAATATTCCAGTTGAAACCCTGTAAAGGTTCTACTGACAAACCTGATACAAATCATACCATTCCAACTCTATCATCGCTTTCATCTTAGCTTTGTGCGTCCCGCCTTTGTGGTGGTCCCTCAGTGCATTTGTCACGCTTGTCCACTCAGTGTAACCAATCTGTTGACTGTGAAATTGGCCCTCTGCTGGAGCATGTTGCCTCTTTATCTTCCTGAGAAGGAGACTCTGAAATGTGTTGGGGGGGGTTGGCGCTTGTACTCAAGCATCTGAGCTTTGGGATTGAATCGAAAAGTTCTTTTGTATCCGAAATATAATTGAAGAACCCTTCAGTTCTAATGCACTGAGGATGAAACTCCAAAGATCCGAAAAAAAAAAAAGATTCCAAGACATGAAACATTAGTATCATCTCTACTGTCGGATGATTAATGATCTCACTTTTCACTTTCATCACACTGCTACACACGTAATGTCTCTGCAAGATTTATAAACCCTCTGGAGAGCCCTTAAAGGTCTTTCAAGAACCCTGCAAGAACTGCGAAGGAATCCTTTGATATTATGCTTATTTAGAGTAAAGGTTCCGATGGAGTTGTGTGAATGGCGAATGGTCATGGATTCCTAAAATGGTTCCACTTTGAACCTTTAGACCTCATCCAGGTTGTCAAACCAAAGAAAGCTTAAATGTCAGATATTACATCATTTTCAGATCTTTATTTTTCATTTTGGGCACCAGTGGAGCACCAAAGCACTATTCCTAATCCAAAAACCTCCACAGTCCTTGAGGAAGCTTCTCCTCCTTTTACTCCTCCTCCTTCTCAAAAACAGATTTTTAGTAAAGGCTGGAAGCCCTGTTTGGCTTCCTCCTCCTATTTATGGGCTTTGTACTCTCTGTGCCAACTCTGCTTTGATTGTGTGCTGGGAGAAAGACCACAATGGGAGGAGATACCACTGGGGGGCAGTGAGTGAAGATGAGCTAATCGGAAGTCCCTGCACACCATGACGCACTGCCCAGAAGGAAACTTAAACATGCGCTAACCTTGTTAATTTAACACTCTGGCAGCATCTAACACGGCAAAACTGTAACAATAATTGTGGGTCAAAAAAGTGGAAAAAGCATCATATCCCCAATTCAAGAGCTCTAAGTCTCCACTGTGGAAGCACAGAGGTGCAGTAGTTAGCACGTCTCCTCTGGGTACTCCGGTTTCCTCCCACTGTCCAAAGACAGCAAATAAGCTGCAAATAGACTAATTGGAAATGTTTGATTGCCCCCAGGTATGAATGTAAGTGTGAATGGTCTGTTGGCCCTGTGATGTTCTGGCGAGCTGTTCAGGGTGTACCCTAATAAAGGATACAGTGGTTTAAACAATGAAAATAAATGAAAATACTTCTGAATAAAATACAGCTGAAAATAGTGTTTATTTATCTAATTTTGATCTGATTTTTATCCTACTATTGGACTGTTTAATTATTTATTCCAAACTAGAACCCTTTTAAAATGCTAAGCACCCTTAATTATACAAATAAGATTTCACTGCATTTTTGTTTTTGGGCGTGGGGTGGGGTGAGGGTTGGGGGGTGGAAATAAGGTCAAACCTCAGATCCTGAAGGGTTTTTCAGGTGTCCCTCTAGAGGAACTTAAAAGGGTTTAATGTAAAAATACAGCTGAGTGTTTTCCAAAACAAAATGCTTAGAGCTCGTTAATATACAAAGAAGCCCTGCGATGGCCTGGCAAGCTGTCCAGGGTGTACTCTGCCCTCGCCCATAGTCGGCTGAGATGGGCGCCAGCCTCGCGCGACCCTAATTAGGAATAAGCTGTTCAGAAAATGAATGAATGAATAATATACAAAGAACCCCCGGATCTCTGGATTGGCAGTGGTGGCACAGTGGTTAAGGATCTAGGCTAATAATCAGAAGGTCAGAGGTTTAAGCCCCACCAAGTGGCCACCCTTGGGCTCCTGAGCACAGGCCTTAACCTTGAACTGCTCAGTTATATTACTCTCACTCACTCATTTGCTGAGCCGCTAAATCCTATTAGGTTCACGGGGAGGCTGAAGCCTATCTCAGCTGACAACGGGTGAAGGTGGGGTACACCCTAATCAGCTCGCCATACCATCACAGGTCCAACGAATTCACAACCGGTCACACTTCCATTCACGCCTATGGCCAGTTCGGCTCAGATACCCTCCAGTCTCCCTGTGAGTGCAGGAGAAGGATTTAGTGGTTCAGAAAATGAATGCGAGACCGTGAGTAGTCATGTGCCCTTTGATGTGTTGCGGTACTCTGTATCTTATTGTCAGATTCTTAAAATGGGAGACTCTTTGGACTACAGCAGATGCCGAGCCAGCACGCTGCGTGATGTTCTCAGCATGTGTTAAAGCTCCTTGGCTCACTTTTGGGTCTTCACACACTATAGATATCACTGAGATCTTGCGCCTCGCATCTCTCATCTCCGCGCTTTGTTGGCGTCTGATTCTCTCCCTCACCAAGTCGAAGCGTTCCGGCTTTATATCCTACGGCCACCACGTGTACTGTATGTCATCGTGTATTATTTATTTTGTGGAATAGATTCACTTTGCAGTTGTGTGTTATTGTTTTTGTTGTTGTTTTGTTTTTTGAAAGTCGGAGGGGGCGTTTTATTTCCAAACTCCCCATTGTGCTCCTGCTTTGTTGAATAACGCATGAAATCTGCTGCTGCCTGCTGAGCTTTACAATCTGGTTGAAGTGTGTCAGTGAAGAATAGATGGGATTTTTGTTTCCTTATGTGCTGCAATCTAAAATAACACATTCACACTCACTTAAAATACCTTTTGGTTGTTTAGGAAGCTTTATATAATGGAAAGATGTAAATATTAAAGATACACTACATCTCAAGATATTTGATTGTCCTTTTTCGTTGCATTACTGAAAAAAATGTATATCAGAGTCACTTGGTTCATTTTTCAGAACTCGGGAAACAGCTAGCGAGCGGTAAATTATGAATGAAACGTCAGGACATATAGTCAGGTCCAAAATTGTCAAAAGTAAGTAATGTTGCCCAGGGGATTTTTTTCTCCCCCTTAAATATTACAAGAGTTGTCTTGGATTACAGATTTCAAAGCAATTTTAAAAAATCACTACTACTAAGTAATAAAAAATTATAAAACTAAAAAATAATACTAATAATGGTGGAGCAGTGGTAGCCTGGTGGTAAGGTGCTGGATAACTGATCCCAAGGTTGGAGGGTTCAAGCCCCACTATCACCAGGTTGTCAATGCAGTCCTCCCAGTGCAGCTAACTGGGTTATCAGTGGATGACCATGTCTCTCACTGTGTGGTGAGAGACATGTAAAAGAACCATTGCCAAAAAGAGTAGGCTGCATTGCCGTCAGCATGTTTCTGCCCTGCAATGGCTTGGCAAGCTGTTCAGGGTGTGTCCTGGCCTTGCCCAGAGTTGGCTGAGATGGGCGCCAGCCTCCCCTGCAACCCTCATTAAGAATAAGCGATTCAGAAAATAAATAAATACTAATTGTGTACATATGTAACCGTTGCTTATTTTCCATCCATTACTTTGAGTGCATTATCACTGGCATCCTGATAGACAATCCTGAACCTGCCTATTGACCTGGAAATACTGTGAACCCTACATGGATGAGAGTTCCCCAACACATACCAGGAGATGTTTTGGAGACGTCCAGGTCTGCCTCAGCTGTTTCTGGTGCACTAAGCACCATTTTGGCATAGCGCTATCTTACCTTTTTTGCAGAAATTCGGTAGGGGCGAACTTGATTTTGCATTGAATTGAACCAGGAATAGTGCATATTAATAACATGTTTTTTTTTTATCTTCCTGTGTGTAGAAGTTTGGCATTAAATAAAACGAAAAAGATGAAAAAGAAATCATGTTGTTTGAGGTAGCTTAATATTAACCTACCTCAAATAGGCTAGGCTAGGAAATTAGGCTAGGAATTAGTGGAAACCACAGGAAATATGTGAGAGGGTAGCGGAAACCACAGGAAATAGGCGAGGAAGTAGCGGATACAACAGGAAATCGATGAGAGGGTACTGGAAACCACAGGAAATTGGAGATGGGGTAGCAGAAACCATGGGAAATAGGTGAGGGAGTAGCAGAAACCACCAGAAATTTTTGATGGACTAGCAGAAACCACTGGAATAGCTACGGGAGAAGCAGAAACTGCTGGAAATAGACAAAGACGTAGCAGAAATAGCCGGAAATAACCAAGGGATTAGCGGACAGCACTGGAAATATGGAAGGGACTATCGGAATCCAGTGGAATAGCTGCAGGAGTAGCAGAAATTGCCAGAAATAGCCGAGGGCGTCCTGAAAGCCCCTGCTCCAGATATAAAAGTAGTACTGGCTCCATCATACCCATGATGCCGTGCCCAACATGGTGCCCCCATCATCTGAGGCATATTTCAACAGAAATTGCAGAGGGTTTCCGAGTGGTATTAGGGACTCTAAATTCCCCTAACTTGTGGATGAGTGTGTTAATATGTGTGTGTAGTGTTTTGTGATTGATTGGAGCCTTATCCAATGTGTATTCATGCCTCACAGCCAGTGTTCCAGAATTGGACTCTGGATCAAGCAAGACCCTGACCGGGATAATGGACTTTCTGGGCTTACTGCATTTTACTTCTATGGTGGAGAGGTTTTTTTTGTTTTGTTTTGTTTTTTTGAATATCGAAAATAATACAAGACAAAAAATAAAAATACAGACAATACAAATAATTACGTTAGCTGTTGGCTGTATGTCTTTGTCTTATGGGTCTTTATGCTGTTATTGATGAGCTGAAAATCATGGTCTTTGCTTTTCGTTCTCTGCAGTTCTGAAAATGTGTGTAGCTGGTAAAAGATAAATATGAACACTCAGCTCGTATTCTCAAAGAAACTCCAATAACCGCACTGCAAAATTTCCCCAGGCTCCATTCATACACACTTTCCTGTCTGCAATTTCCTGCTCATTGCTGAGTACCAATGAGTTCTTAAAGAGCAATTGAAAGACACCCCTGGGTACCTGTCCCCTCTATACATCCCTCCACACAGGGTTTTGATAAATGTGTGTGTGTGTGCAGTGAGGAAAAAGCTGGTCTATCTATCGACCTAGCGGCCGAGCAGCAACTCAATACACCACTGCTATTGATTTCTTGTACGTGTCTTGGCCTCCTTCCGACGACACAGTGGCCAAAGCAGCAAGCTGATTAAATAATGAAAATTTTTTTCACCCTTGTGGGAGGAAGAATTTACACGAGAATACACGCTACAGGGGTTGAATTTGGAATATATATGATGGGTGGATTTATATTCATGTCTACCCCCCTGTCCAATTTCACATCTTAAATTTCTCTTCAATAGCATCGCTCGTATGCGTATTCCGAGGCAAATCCGAACGACAGCATTGCAGCACAAATTAAAAGCCAGTAATAGTGCTAGAACCGCATGGCTCCCTGAATAGCACCCATTTCGATTGCATCACCTCCTGTGGCGTTTTTCAGAATTATTCTCGACTGCTGCGCCCAGCAAGTCAGCTTAGCTCACAAAACTCAACTAGCAGGACTTTTTGGAAGTTTGGGAAGCTGTGGGAACAAAAGGCAGGAACGTGGGGGATCTTACTTTGCAGCTTCTAAAGGATGAGGGATCTGTGAATGAGGGATAAATAAGGAGATATATCTTTAGAAAACAAATGCTACAATGTCTGAATATTCTTTAAAAATAACATGCAGTAACTGCATTAACTGGTGGATATGTGCTATGTCCCATTAGTTAGCTATTAACTTTTTTTGCTAGCTTCTGTGACAGCTTCCAGTGATTTCAGTGTCGCCAGTTTTAATGACTCACAAGCTAAAATTTATTTAAGCCTCCTTCCTCCTTTTGTACGTTTTTTTCTTCTTGTGAAATGGGTTAGGGATAGGGTTAGGGTTAGGGTCAGGGTCAGTGTCAGTTAAAGCTGGGGTTGGTGATCTTGAAAGCTAGCAAAATCTGAACGTAGCATTTTTGCAGGGCTCCAGCTAAACACTCCCCTAACTTTGGAAGTCTTTACAAAGCCACGTTCCTCTTCAGAATTGTACATGAGCAATCGATTGGATATTTTCCAGCAGAGCAAGAGCCAGTTATTGGTTTTTACAGGAATACAGCTGCCACAGATGACGGATATTTTACGGCCCTTTTACAGATCTCAAGTTATTGATTGTTATCTGGGTGTAAAGAATATTTTAACCAAACAGAACAGTTTGTGCATACAACAAAAAATTTACCAAACCCAGCTTTAATTACAGTTTACTATGCTAACTTGTTAGTTAGCTACCACAAAGATTTGTTGACGTTTTCCAAGTTAAGAATTTTGGAGAATTGTTCAGTAATTTCTGGATCATTTGTACCAAAGTTGGTAGAACTCTTTCTAGGTAAGTAACGAATGTTTTCCTAAGCTTAAAAATACATATCAATGTCATGCTACACCCAGTCCACTATCAAATGTAAATTGTTTATCAAGGTGAATATCAGTCCTAAAGGATTTCTTTTCGCACAAGAAGTAAACATTCACATTGCCTTGGTTACTCAATCACTTACTTATTTGCCGAACCACTTAATCCTACTATTATGGCCTTTGGAAGGCTGTAGCCTATCTTTGATGCCACTGGGCAAAGGTGGGGGAAACCATGAATACCTCGCCAGAGTGTCTCAGGGCAACATGCATACAAATTTGGAACGCACAAATAAACTGTGCATATCTTTGGACTGTGGGAGGAAACCAGAGTACTCTAAGGAAACCCATGCAAGCATGGGGAGAACATGCAATCGCCACACAGAAAACCCAGAGCCCAGTACTCGAACCCAGGACTTTCTTGCTGAGAAGCGGGCGTGCTAATCACTATGCCACTGTGCTGCCCTGTATTGGATTCGACAGATTTTACTGTGACTTTACTTTTATTTTCTTATAAAATTAAGATTGATGACAGATGTCATGGTGAAAAAAATCCCAGAGCTACTATTCATATTTTAAATTAATTATTTCTTTAACAATGTGGATGTTTATGTCCATTCTATCAAAACCAGATTCATGTTTGTAATGTTCCAGGTGCACTTATACCCCTAAAATTTTCCATATACACCATCTAATCTTATCACTTTAAGCAGATGGACCAGGTCATGCGTATGCCTCAATTCCTTGTGCCAGTTTACGTCCTTATTAACATGTGTCTTTTTCCCAGCAGGAGGTGCTGTGAGTGAAAATGAAGTCCCTCAGCTGGTGTGTACCCTTCACCCTTCTCCTCGCAGCCCTCACCCTTCCCTCACAAACCGCCAAGAATCCTGGCAGCAAAAATTTACAGGATCCCGAAACGGCAACGTTTTATGGAGGCAGTTGGAGGAGGCAGGGATCACGAGGCTTGTTTTCCCACAAATCTTTGCAGCCTGAAGATGACGGAGTGGGTCTTGAGGGTATGAGTCCGGTCCGCTTGGAAATGGGACCAGGAGATTGGGGTAGGAAAAGGGGCATAAGGCACAGGAGAGGGAACAAGCAACAACAAGGAGGAGAGTTCCAGCGCAAAGGCAGGAAAAATGGGCAGGTGGAAGGAAAGAGGAATGGACGCAAGGACAAAGCACATGGACAAGGTGTCTGTAGATTTTCTTATGTATTGATTGATGAATGTATAGATATTAATATATATATATATATAGATAGATAGATACAGATATAGATAGATATAGATATGTACAGGGGATATGTAGGGGTCGTAACTCAAAGGTATTCTAAAATGGCAAAAAAATTATGGCAGGTGAAGATAAAATGTATGTGTTACTTGTTTGTATAAATATTTCCCTTTGCTATATATTTTATCAGGGTATTATTATTATTGTACGACTGATTCCAAGCAAGGGTGGCATGGTGGTGTAGTGGTTAGCATGTCCGACCGACAGCAAGAGTTTGAGATTCAGGCTCAGCAAGGGCATTCCTGTGTGGAGTTTGCGTGTTCTCCCCGTACTACTCGAACGTGTGGGTTTCCTCTGGGTACATTGATTTCCTCTCGTAGTCCAAATACATGCCCATTAGGCTAACTGGATATTTAAAATTGCCCCTAGGTGTAAGAGTAAGTATGTATGGTTGTGTGTGTTGGCCATGCAATGGACTGATGAGCTGTTCAGGGTGTACTCCGTCTTCGCCCAGAGTTTGGCTGAGATAGGCCTCCTGCAACAGTAGCAGGATTAAGTGTGTTGCTTAAATGAAAAAATCGCAAGACTTTTTTGGACTCATATCCTATAATTTCTACCACATCCTTTAAAATCCACCCCAAATAAAGTATGAAACTCATTGGTGACAAAACAGCATTTAAATAACACACTGCCTCTAAGTCAGACAAGACACAATTGCACCAGGAACTAAATCCAATTTTTTCCATTTATTGACTAAATACAATGCTGTATGCTGTGCACTGATAATGCCGGCCCTCTTTCAGGATTCTTCCATGACACCAGCACAGGATTTGGCTCCCCACTGAGAGATATAGATGAAACCTATGGTCGCTTGTCCAATCGTGAAGCTGCTGCACTGGCAGAAGGCCCCGCCTCTCGCATCCCAGTAGCCACAGCGATCCCTGATCATCCGCCAACCAGGATCCCGACCTCCACCAAACCACAGGTATCAATTTGGCCTCACTTTAATGGAATGTTGAGCTTTAGAAGGGATTTATCCCAGTTTACAGCTATGCTACTGAGATCTGTGTTTCCGTGTGAAGTATATATTTGAATGGTGATGCTATTTAATATGGGAAAGGATGAAAAGTACTGAAATATGTGCTTCAAGGAAAGCGATTCATCTAAGTGGGTTTTATGGTCCATCAGATACGTCAGTTATACCTTCCCTGCTTTTGTGTTGTTTTCTAAACAAAATTAAATTAGAAGGCAGCATTTTTTTAGTTGTCCGTGTGCCCAAACAAGACTCATAGCTGCTTTTTATCGATTTTATGGTTAAAAACGGAATCTCAGATAGATGACATCAATCTGTCAAAGCCCAAGTTGACATGAAGGAGTGTGGCGTCAACCATAATTTCTTTCAGTATTCCATGTGTTTGTGCTTAAATGAAGTCTTGTGCATATCTAGGTTTCCACTACACAGGCAACGATTTTAATCTAAGCCTTTTTAACGCATCCAACACAAATCTCTCAGCAAATGGCATGAATGTGTCAAAATGCTATACTTGTACATGCTAATATGGACATTGATGACATCATCGTTCTGAGACTCGGTTTTCAAAAAACTGCCTATAAAATCCTTAAAACAG
>JBCNYG010000021.1:3920030-3933063 GCA_039654305.1 Porochilus rendahli
CATCGACCCTAATTAGGATTAAGCGGTTCAGAAAATGAATGAATGAATGAATGAATTATTATATATTATAAGATATCTGTGTAAATGTGCTTATACTGCTGATATTTTTTCCCATGACCCATTTGTGTAAGGAAACAGATTGTGCTGCAGTGCGTTGTGTAACGAGAGTTTTTGTGTAATCACAGGGGCTGCATGGGCTGGCTGTCGTCTTCTTATATCTGCGCAAACTTCAGCGTGTTGGCTTTGGGTGTGTGGGCCATTGCTCAGAGAGACTCCGTAGACGCTGTGCTGATGGTACGTCACTGAAGAACCTTCATATACAAGGCTCTCAACTCTATATCTAAAAAACTAACTCTATTGGTAGGTGTCTAAGGCTGGTGTGATAAGAGTAGTGTGGATCCTTTAAGGATAGAGTCTGGACTGAAAGCAGGAAAGGTTAACACTGAGCTTTCGTTTCACTGCGGTTCACTCTCTGATTTCCAGCTTCATTTGTATCATCTGTCTTGTTAGTTTAATTATCTGTTTAACAAGTTGATGTTTCAGGTTTCTGTTCAGGTTTGGTGTTTTACTTGATGAAAGTTTGTCCGCCTACCTGAGTTATATTGTTTGTGTTTTATTATGTGAGAGTCTGAGCGGTGGTGTGTGAGCTTCTTTTTTTTGGGGGGTTTCAGTTTCGTTATGAATAATACAGTTGTGGGGTTATTGGGTTTCCTGTGGGGATGTGGACACAAGACAACCATTCAATTCATGTTCCATTCCTATGTAGTATATTTAAATAAAAAAAGGAAATGTAGCACTCTGAAATATAAAAGTAAAACACTAGCACTCTCTAAATCTCACAATGTAGCACTTATAGCTCTCTCAAAAATGTATCACTCAAATAAAAAAATTTAAATGTAGCACTTTTAAATATAAAAAATAAAAATATAGCTCTCTCAAATATAAAAATATAGCTCTCTCAAAAAAATTACACAAAAAAATTAAAATGTAGCACTTTTAAATATAAAAAATAAAAATGTTATAATAATTTAAAAATGTTAAAATAATTTTATCTTTTACCTCACTTTGTCAAATCTTCTTTCTTTCTGTCCTTTTATCAAATTGTTCTGTTTCTTTTATTTCCTAATTTTACGATATTTTTACGTTTTCTTTCTTCCGTTCTTTGTCTTTTGAGTTTTTTCTTTCTTTTTATTTTACTTTTCTGTCCTTTCTTTTCTTTCTTTCCTTCCTAATTTAATATTATTAAGATATTCAAACCCTGGTAAGAAAACATCATTTATTTTTGTACTCTGTGCACCTCAGTTTCTGATTGGGCTGTTATTTACGATCCTGATCGACATCGTGCACTTTGGAACGTTTTACGTGGCATACGAACAGCTCCAAGGTGGAGCTTTGTTCCGCTTCAGCGTGGGCATGTCCATCCTCAGCCTCATCCTCAAGCCTTGTTCCTGTTTCTTCATCTATCAGATGTACCGTGAGAGGGGGGGAGAATACAACATCAACTTCGGTAAGTCAGCGACTGTGAGGTGCGCACCTGGGGTTTTGGATTCACCTGGTTTAAAATTTCTGAATGTTTGCAGAGACAGTCGAACATCCAGAGAAGAAAAGTTCTCAAACAGAAAAACGGAACAAGTGACAAAACCCTTGTACTTAATTACGGTGTTTTACAGAGGAACATAGTATGTGCTTAACAAGCCACAGACGTGGAAGTAAACTCTCGAAGTCATTGAGTGAAGTATTACATAACGTGGTGTATTGGGATGCATGTGCTTGTCCTGTGGTTTCTCTTTAATGTTGCTTCCAGCTGTATTTCTTTGACCTCCTTTGTTTTCTGGCCTTTCTGAATTTGCAGTAAGACTTTGTAGCGCTGTATAAACGGATTGAGTCAAAGGAAGAGGGTAAGTGAATTAGCAAGAGTCACAAGACAAACACCAGGCCCAAAGCTAAAAAATTCCCCCTGGGGTAAAGCACCGTATTGTTCCTCCAGCATCGTGGAGTTGTGTAAAATCTTAAGAAATACTCTTCAGTCGATTGCAGTTTCATTTCAGTGTAACACCCCTCTTTTTTTCAACTCAAGTTTTTGCTGACACTGCAGTTTGATATGAAGCGTTACCCAGCTGCCATGCATCAAATAACGCCAAACGCATATGTATCAGTTGGTAAGTACTTGCCACTTCTGGTCAGGTCAGTGTTTCCTAATCCTGGAAACACCCCACCTGATTCAGCTCAGAGCTTAACGATGCACTAACGGGTAAAGTCACATGAGTTAGAGCAGAAAAATGCACCGAGCTGTACAGGACCAGGGCTGGGACACAGACTGCTGTTTGTGTGAGTAGAAACTAAAAACAGTGTATAAAGCTGTGTAGATGGGATGTTCCGAGGTGGTAGTACCCCTGTCTGTGACATCATCATAAAGTGTATAGGTCAATCAGTAGGTCAATCAAGTACAATTGAGAACTTTTGCAGACCTTCAAACTGAACATTTTAGTTACGACATTTCTACGTCACTGTCATTACTACGTCCTTATTAAGTTCTTACCACGTCCTGATTCGACTCGACACTTAACTAAGTCCGCACTACTGTTTTTTTTTTTCAAAGTTCAGTGATGTCCTCCGTCCTCCCGCTCTTGTGTATGGAGACTGCACCACACCGTTACCAGTTTCAACTTTCAGTTCCTTGTACGAGTTCTAGCTGTGTCAACCCAATTTTCTCAGAATGTAGTAGGAATGTGGCAGAGTGGTACGGGGCTTTAACATGCGTAAAGTTTAGTTCAAAAAAAAAAAAAAGCTTTCTTCTTTCTGGGTTATTACAGGATAGCGTGCTGTGAGTGTCGTGTGGTACATTCACAGATTTAAAATATATATCTTTCAACTTTAGTTTACTTTCAGCTACTATTGATCCTGTATAATAATAATATTCAGAGTATTCAGACTCGGGTTAAATCTGAATCCTAATGAGCTGATTAGTGTTAAAAGAGCAAGAGAACAGCCACGAATTAGCCCTTCAGGCATGTGTAAGTTTACAGATGGATACATATGTAAAGATTATAAGCTACAATGTGCAAGTGCACTCCGCGCCAACAGTTGAAGTGCACTTGAGCGATATTTTTCTCGCTATCCCGTGTGGGCATGTGAGCACGGACACAAAAACAAAATCAAGCTTGTGGCCTTATGACATTTCCATACGTATGGAGCTCCCTAACTCAGCAAAAAATATTGTAGCGTGCATTGTAAATTTTTTACAGTTTGGCATTGTAGACCGCAACAATCACAAAAGCCTGCAAGTTCCTTGAAGAACTGATAAATCAAATTATTATATTTTTCTTTCTGTCATTATAGATAGATAGATAGATAGATAGATAGATAGATAGATAGATGGATAGATGTTTGTTTTCTGTTGTCTGCTTTTACCTGTCTGTTATCAACCACCCGTCCTCACTGTTTTGTTTTCATGCTTTTCTGCTCTCTGTGTCTGTCTGTCTGTCTGTCTGTCTGTCTTCCATTTTGGTATCTCTTTTCCTCTCAGACCTGGAGACATCAGTGGACAGTCGTTGCACCACAGACAGCGCTGATACTTTCCTTGGCCGACGTTACTGAACGCTTCCTCATTTCCTCTCTTTATTCTTCATTTCCATTTTTGTGATTGTGTTTCTAAAGCCGATCAGACGCTTTGATTCTGTGAGCTGTGAAATTATTTTATTGTGTTGTTGTGCTGTTGTATCTGTGTGTGTGTGTGTGTTGTGGGTGCATATTTGTTTTTATAAACACGGAACAAATCCTGAAATCACAGTGAAAGTTCTCACCGATCCTTATAAATCCATCAGGACATTCTGTGTAATCACTGCATTCCATCGTTTCTGCGCGTCATCATGGAGGATCCGTTATCAGTTAGATAAGTGTCCAAGTGGGCATGGATCTGGTTCTATATTTAGAGCGTGCTTAATTGACCGCTGTCTGTTCTCGTAGCTATAATAAATCTAGACAAACAGTTCTATAATTTGCGTTTATCTGAAAATCACACTAACACTTTTTAAATAAAGTCTCACAGGCCTAGTGTAGGAATCTACTTGGCAGCATTGTGATAGGGAAGTATATAAAAAAATAACAGATTTTGGATATATTTCTGACTGTTCCAAAGGTATGCCTGGCGACAACGCGGTTTATAAATTAACCTTTTAATCATAAAAGCTGTCCTACAATCCATTACATATTTTTGCAACTCGCTCATGAATTGCCACCAAATAATTTATCACCAAATTGACGTGTCAGTGTATTTAAAAGATCTCCGAAAGCTTGTGCACTTTATATTAAAATGCTGCCTAAGCAAACGTGTACTAGTCTTAACAAGAGAACCCAGAGCGCAAACCACAGACAAGCTTAGTAATCCTTCATATCAACCAAAAATGTCAAAAAGCCTCGCCCCTTCTACCTCACAATGTTAAAGAATACTCTAAACATTCCAGAATTCAGTGTCCCTGAACAATCCTTGTCCAAAGCCCCTCATCTGGGACAAATTTCCTGAAAATCTGTGCTTAACTTTTTGCGTAATCCTGTGCAAACCTGGAGTATATGTGTAATAATCACAGTTTTCCTTTTTAATTTATTTATTTTTGACATTAAAAGTCATGACATTCATTACAAATTCTTCATTCAGTATTTTATACTTATTTATTTTCAGTCAGTTGTCTGTGGGAAAATGCATTCATTCATTCATTGGGAAGGTGAGTGATAGGAAGTAGATGGGTAGATCAGCACCTGACCAATCACAAATGATGCCCATGAAAAAACTGAATGTACAGAATCAGAAACGGTTAAGGTAACAGTATCTCTGGATAACTGTAATAGATTTATATGATTGTAAATATATATATTTAAAAATTATTTTAAGCAGAAATAAAAACAACAATTTGTATTTTTTTAAATCTACACTTTCATTTGAGCTATGTAGCAACATGTCTGTCTACAGAGAGGCTGTTTTCATGACAGTCATCCCACAATCATTTACACATTTATGTTTTATAAAACGACCAATAAAAATTGTCTGGGAATCTGTAAAGTGATACACCGGTGTCTCTTTCCTTTAATAGCTGTACTGAAAACCGAAGAAAATAACAGTTTCCACCTCTTCCGATCTCTGACGCTGCGCCCTTTTGAGTGCATGTAGTCAGTTATTACACGGTGGCTGTTTTCGGATGTTTACAAAAGGAGACATCATGCAGAGTCTGTGAAAATGTGGTTCCAAAGTAGTGCCAAATGCTCCTCGGAGGTAACCATACACAGGTGTATCTCTGTAGGGATCCTTCTTATTTTGTCAGAGATTTATTACAATATTATGAGACTGTTGGAAAAAACAAGCTGTTTACATTGACGCAGTGTTTCCGTTGATGCTCTGTTGCGCTAGTGTATGGGTGTTCTTGCAGTTCAAGCTCAAGTTTTTACGTTACCCTTTATGATGTTATTTATAATGCAGTACTGGACCAATTTTTGTTTGGTTTTGTTCCTGGATAAAATGTATAAAAAGTTGGGAAAATAAGGCACAAATGGGAATTTTGTCATATTTCGAACTTCGGCTTCTGGCTTTAAAGCGGCCTTCACATTATGACAAATTGGCTCTTGAAGGTGTGGGTGGTGGAGATGAAGTCTTGCATGCTTCCCTGGAGGATGGCAACTCCTTCTGGGGCGCCTGCTTCTTCATGAACTTTTTAGGCATCTTCAGAGCTTACACAATCCGACAAGGGTAAAAATGTGCTCCCTCAGTTCTCGGATGTTTTATACCTGCGTGCAAACGTGACGTGTTTAAATTCAGGGATCATATGGAGAGCAACACACAGCTTAGTGCCCATCTGTTACAACATTTCTTAATATCCGTTCAGCGTTTTCTCTGGTTTGCTAACTATAAGTCAGAAATTTCACAAGTCTTACACTAGCATAACATATTTCTGTTATATCTGAATGCTTTGGAATTCGGTTATCACTTCAAATCCTGCACATGATTTTATAGCTAGAATGACGAAGTACTGTAAGAAACGGTTTCCTCGGTGAAGTTTTATGTAACATTTCCTTACATAATTTACAACATTACTTTCCTTGTGTTCGAAAATTAAATGTGTACTTTGAATGTTTGCTATTTATTTGTACTTTGTGTTACACTTGCCTGTAATGAACGTTATTGGAAAACAGACCTGCATCTACTTTTCTTTTCTATTCTTGTTTTAAGTACAATTTTTTAATTTTAAACTGTATTCTAATAAATCCTTCTCGTTCTCATTCTTTTTCTGCCTGTGAATTTACAGAATATGATGAATATGATATATATATATATATATATATACATGTGTGTGTGTATATATATGTTGGTAACAACATGACGAATTTGTTTCCAGTGGTGGTTGGACTTCGCCGAGGCTGCCCTTTGTCACCGGTTCTGTTCATAATTTTTATGGATAGAATTTCTAGGTGCAGTCAAGGTGTTGAGGGGTTCTGGTTTGGTGGCCGTAGGATCTCGTCTCTGCTTTTTGCGGATGATGTCGTCCTTTTGGCTTCACCGAGCCGGGACCTTCACCTCTCGCTAGAGCGATTCGCAGCGTGAGGCGACTGGGATGGGAATCAGCACCTCCAAGTCCGAGACCATGGTTCTCAGTCGAAAAAGGGTGGAATGCACCCTCCGGGTCTGGAATAGGGTCCTGCCCCAAGGGAAGGAGTTCAAGTATCTCGGGGTCTTGTTCACGAGTGAGGGAATGATGGAGCGGGAGATTGACAGGCGGACCGGTGCGGCCTCTGCTGTAAAGCGGAGCTTGTTCCGATCCGTCGTGGTGAAGAGGGAGCTGAGTCAGAAGGGAAAGCTCTTTATTTACCAATTAATATATATATATATAAATTAAATGTACACATCACATTAAGTAAAATTATTTAATTTTCTGTGTTGTATATATTGCATATCTTTTTATTATTTTTTTTTTTTGTACCCACAAGGCGTAGAAGATAATATGTTTCCAGTAGCTGTTTGCTGCAGAATCTTGCTTGTTGATATTCTGGTGGTGCCACTTTTTCATGCATTTATTTAATATTAATGTTTAATGGTTCCTAGGACGCAGCCTTCTAGCCTATTCAAACTGGGTCACCTTGACCTAATTTTCAGGGTCACAAGAATGAGCAGGGATAGTGAGGCAAGCAGCTTCTACCTTCCAAAACTGTGCTTGCGTATTCAAGAGCAACATCACATACTCAGGAAAGTGCATTTGGACAGATGCCCATGACTGACCACTGTAAGTGACAGGAAAGGGAACGTCTGCCATCCCTCCCTCCCTGAGAGCAATTAGAATGCATGGATGCACCAGTCAGAACTCAAACTCTCTGGTGTCAGTGGAGCACCTACCTGGTGAAATGTGGGAGTTTTAGCATTGGCCTAATTTATGTCAAGTCCCTAGTTTTGATCTTTGTATTTATGATGTTTGTATTAGTGGGCGAAATCTCTAAGATTCCATAGCTTTTGAAATGATTACTATACATTGTTTAAACGAACAAACAAGTATTAATAAAATGTAATAAAAATATAATTTTGCAACCAAGTATATGGCTGGGGTTTTGCACCAGTAAAACCAGTGAAACAAGTCAATCTGTTGCGTGGAACAGTATGTTGAACTAAGAAGCTGTCCGGTTTCTCCTCCTTAAAGAGACACTAAAGAGGTTTCTTTCATTCACTGACCGTGTATATGTGGAATTTTTCATTTGTTTTCATGTTGTTGATCTGTTTTAAAATGAATTTAAAAAAGCAATATTCATTTATTATAACTAATGAGAATGCTTTCTATTACTCTCCCCCTTAGGTTTTCCGACAGTGACCCGGAACCGAGACACCTATCAATCCATCGACCAGCAGGACCAAGCTAACAACTCAGCCAAGCCGTTTAACCAGGGGGAGGACCAGAAACACAGCGTGCGAGCATACTGATTAATGTTTTAACTCACTATTCATTATTTTTATGGTTACTGCAATGCTGGAAAAAGGTACTAAAATGTTTCTAAAGTGTAACGTTGCTTGTCACCATTGGGAGACCCTCAGGGGTCAGCACTGGGCCCCTGTATGTTGTACGGTTTACCTGGGAAAGTGAACATAGTTACTTTTTAAATTATTTTTCATTGGGTACCATGGACCTTACAGGCTTTATGTATAAATGATGACCACTATGACAAGCAGTACCAGGTTTTGGTAGTTTTTCTGGGAGTGTGTGTTGGGTCACTGGCAGTTAACGTTACACAACTAGCTTTCTCTGTTACAAAAATTTTAGGATGATGGGTATATGTGGCAGAATCTGTAGCAGAATTGCAAATATATCTGTTTATTTGTGTATGAAGCAAATAACCGTGACATGCAGAAATCACTGTGTGATAGGTCACAATATGTAGTTTATTGTTTTTTTTTCTTAATCAAATGTAATAGTGCAAGCGGATTTTAATGGGCTGCTAGTATGACGTATGGCGATAATACATTTTATTCCCTCCGTCATAATTTATTTATAATGAAGAATACATTCTGACCTAATTACAGCAGACGACCCGAAAGCAAAATTGTCGTCTTAGTTACACTGAAGTATTCGTAACTTATTGAATAGCTGGGAAGACGTATTATAGTGAGGATTGGGTAAAAAAAAATCAAAAAAGTGCATAGAAGGGACAGTAGTATTTTTATGTAAGCAAAAAAATTATTTCTGCAATTTTTGAACTTTTGCTTCATCTTCATCCTTTTGGATTGAGATCCGTCCAAAGTTTAGTTGTAGTAATAAGATGCTTGATGGTAGTAGTAATCTTCTTGCTTTACTCACATTCTGTGTAGTACACTACTGTCACTTTCTTTCATATTATTTTGTAACTCCTTAGTAATAAGTTTCCTCTTGTGACAGTCTGTTTCCTGTTTATCAGTCTCTTGCAAACCCATGGTTCATTTTCCCAATTTTATGATCTCACTTTAATGTCAAGTAGCTGCTTCTGTTTTTAATGTCTTTTAAGGTTGTAATCTGTAGTTGAATTTTATATTTTCCTCAAGGTCAAAAAGGTTATGAGCACAATAAAGTTACACTGAGCAAGAACCTTTCCACACTATATGATGCCCGACACACAGCCAGCTATGTGTGACATCCATTGTCAGTCACTACATTTTTGTTTCATCACCATGCTTTCGGGGATCATGTGATCACTGTGGAGTTTCCAGCGCCTGATTGCAGGCTGCTGTGATGCAAAAATGGCAGTTTTACAGCGTGACATTTGACATCTGCTATAATTTATTTATGGATATCATTCATTAGGCAAATTCTAAAAGAGGATATCATTACTAGCACTCAAGAGAATGGAGAAAGAATTTCAGATGAGTATGAATTGTGCACTGAAGATGAGCCGGATGTCGGTGAATAGTCCCACAGACTTAAATGTCTATTCTGTGAATAATTGTTTTAATATAAATGACATGGCAACATAAATTTAAAAAAAGCACATAAAATTTGAGTTTGGGGTTTATGTCATCTTCATCTTCTGCTTAATCTGGGGTCGGGTCGCGGGGGCAGCAGCCTAAACAGTGAGGTCCAGACGTCCCTCTCCCCTGCCACTTCCCCAACTCTTCCGGGTGGCCTCCGAGGCATTCTACTCCGAGCTCCTCCCGGATGGCCGAGCTGTCCCTAAGGGAGAGACCCACCATCCTGCAAAGGAAGCTCATTTTAGCTGCTTCTGTTCGCAATCTTGTTTTTTTGGTCATTACCCAAAGTTTGTGACAATAGATGAGGGTAAGAATGTTAATCGACTGGTAAATTGAGAGCTTTTCCTTCCGGCTCAGCTCCCATTTCACCATGACGGACTGGTACGAGATCCGCTTTACAGCAGAGTATGTACAGCATGTTTATTTTATTTTTTTATTTTGTTTATTTATTTTTTTTGCAGCTGTGGCACTTTTTAGGAGTTTTGGTATATACTACACTGAAATACAAAGAAAGAAAGAAAAACAAAGAAAAAAATTAATAAATGTTAACCATGACACAGACGGGTCAGGTGAGCAAGGGCCGAGATCTCACTAGAGGTGGGATAGAAAAGAAAGACGCTATTCATTCTTAAATATGTCATGCAACATTTGGAGCTCCGCATTTTAGTCACCTGGTTCATGAACTCATCGAATGTTGCAAAACGAGGCTTTGATGCGAGATAGTCTGAAACTCTTCTCAGGCAGCCGCTCATGTAGCGAGAAGATCGCAAAGTTGTCGGTTTTGCTCGTAAATTGTTCATAATGAAAACCGCGTGCATGTGGAAACATCACAAGAATTTCTAAATATGCAAAAAAATAAATATATAAATATTCACGCCAGCCACACACGGGCCAACTAAAAGGTCAGTACATGCTACACAAAAACAAATGTGAAACACACCCTGTACTATACCCTGGTACTGTACAGGTACTGTACCCTGTATTACACAAGAACACAATAAAAACAAAAATTTTGGTGATTAAGTTTCCATTTTAAAACATGATCAGAGTGACTCCGCCTGTTCCCTGTTACAAACTGTGAGTGTCAGTAGTTTTGATTCACGCGTTATCCACTTGGGATAATGTTTTTAAATCCTGAGATGGTGCACCGATCAGGTCATCCTGTTTCCGTGTAGTGTATACCAAAAAAATACTGTACAGGGTGATTTTTAAAAAAAAAAATTCCAGTCAAGCAATCAAAGAAGTGACATCAGACAGTACATTCTTAAATAACTGGTAGGGATTTGCGATACTTCTCAAGGCCTAAAGACAAACTACCAAGCTTTACGGTGAGGGGTAACGGTTAAGGCTCTGGGTTACTGTTTAGAAGACCAAGCTGAGACACTCTGGCCCTTAAGCAAGGCTCAGGTTCATATCTCAACAGTGTGATATCGTGGAGCTCTGACTCCCATTTCCTAATAAGCTGGGATATGTGAAGAATATCATCTCACAGTGCCTTAATGTGTACACGACAAATAAAGAATTCTTCTCTTTCTTAACTGCAATTTGAACTGTGTTGGGGTGAAACCTTTGAACCTTTTGCCAAAGCACATGTTACCCAGTATAAATATGTGTAGATTAATCTTAAAGGGCTCCAATAGTTCTGAAGCTGGCTGCTTCTATTCAAGCCTGAAAAACTATGATTATATCAGTGATTTCATATATATATATATATATATAAAATTTATTTATTTCATTTAAATTTTCGTTGTTTTTGTTTATTGCAGCATTGCTCTTGTCATCCTGCCGTCTGTTTTAGAATTGTCATACACATGTTTTTGTTCTCATCTCCCATTAGACTCATTAACGGTTTCCATAGAAACTATGCTGCCTGCTATAGAGACAGCGATTTGTTATTTATTCTATGTATATTTCCTCGCGGATGTTGTTTGGGTGCTCAGTGCCTGCAGTGACGACAGACGTGGGCTCGATTAGATTGCTGCTAATGAGGAGCACAGGAAGGTGATGGTTCGACGCTTGATTATCGAGCTCATGTTTCTGAGCCTGAGCTGTTATTATTTTCTCCCAAAGCCGATCGAGATTATTTATACCGTGTCCTCATTAGTGCTTGATTTGCTGGTTAGAGAGTTGAGCCAATGTTGAGGGATAATTATAACTACTGTGGGTTTTGTTTAGTTTTTTAATACATAATCATCAGGATTTTAAATAATGCAACAATTACAGGAGCAGTAGGACATTTGTTGATGTGAACATTTATTTAAATGTATTAATACTTGTAGCATCCTACAGTAAAAGTAATGAACAATAGCTCATGTACCCAAGATTTTTATTTATTTTATGGTTAACATAAGAACTTAATCTTCTCTAGCAAGGAAATTTGTAATTTCCACTTTCTTCACCTCCTCGTATGAGCGCTTGGGAGAGCTCTTAATTAATGTATAACTACCTGTTAATGTGTTCTCAGTGCTGAGTCATTAACGGTGAGTGGAGGCACCATGCAGAAAGAAAACATTATATAATTATTACATCTGCCGATGAGGTTTTGTCGCCCCCTCGTTTTTTGTTTGCAGGATTAAGCAAAAAAAAAATTGCAGATTTTCATGAAAGTTCTACCAGAGCTGAGGCTTTAAACTTGGAAGCTACTGTTAAATTTTAGAGAGGATCCAGATAAAAAAAATTGCGAAGGATTTTTAAACATTCAGTAGGTACGATATTTAACATTGTAATTCATACAGGAGATTGTTGGTCTTGGTGGAGGCTTGCACTCTCTGAAAGTACTATTGTTTTTTATTTTTATTTCAGTTGAAATTATTACGATTTGAGACGAGGATACACTTGGTATCATATGTGGATCTTAGTAGAACAGGCATACTGGTACAAACTAACAGGAAGTATAAAACTAACCTCTTTTTGAGGTGATGACCACAATAAATATGCGATACAAAAGCAACTGATGCAAATAGATTTTTTTTCTTTTTTCTTTTTTTGGCGAATTCTTTTCCAAGAATTGCTGCAAGATGTTTTGCAACATTTGCAAAGTGAATATTTTGTGGCCTAAATAATTACATTGTGTGAAAATCACAAGAAAGCCTTGTGAAAATTTGCTACTGATTTGTGAGTAATTTGCGAATGTTTGGTGAGAATCGTAAATCAGTCACCTTTTTGCTCGCTTTTTGTTCTCAATCGATTCACTTTTTATTAGCGTGACAAACAAAATGCGAATAAAATACAAATCATGAGAAAATACACAGAATATGGCGAATGCCAGCAAGTCTCAAACTTTCCACGTGGACGTCTCCAGCTTGCCGCTTTTCCTTGTGAAAGAAAAGGAATCATTTGCGACCTTCTCTTGACCTGGGTGGACTGTTTAAGAAGAGTCTGAGACTACTCCGCGTCTGAGCCTCGTTTTGCGACATAAACGGAAATTTCAAACGTTTGAATGTTTTTTTGCAACGTGTTCACAAAATGGACCACGAATGATGCCTCGAATGTCATCATCATCATCATCATCATCTTCTTCCGCTTATCCGGGGCCGGGTCGCGGAGGCAGCAGTCTAAGCAGGGATG
>JBCNYG010000021.1:3977111-3987366 GCA_039654305.1 Porochilus rendahli
AAGAAGGGAAGAAGGGAATAAGGGAGGGAGGGCAGGAAGGAAGGAGGGAGTTTGTAGCCTTGAGTGATGCTCCTGCTGCTGCTGGGTTCAATGCAGGGGGTTAAAAAACGCTCGAACTCAACACCTTATAAAAAAAAAGAAAGAAGAGGAGGAAGAAGGTGATGGGGGGAGGACGCAGTGACACAGAGATGTCATAACCACATTATCATAACGCGTCATGATCTCCTGTACTGTTCCTTACAGAAGCCTCCAGTCTGCTCTGGTCCTTGGATGCTGCATGCCTTGCCTTTGTGCTTCTCTTCTTTAATTTGCAGACAGGCGCGTTTACTTTTGCACATGAATGACATTTTTAATGGCTTCCATTATCATAGAGAGGCCACAACATCTATGCCGGCTATCGTCCCGTTTTCATCCATTATGCTTTGCATGTTTTGTTTTGTTTTTTTGTTTAGGTTTTTTTTCTTCTTTCTTTCACTTATTTATGTTCTGGATACATGCTGAAATAATGCATCATGGGACAGAAGTGAAGACCAGCTCGCTGCTTTTGTCTTGGGTAAACATTCCTGCCAGGATTCCGCCAAAGAGCCACGTGTGTCAGGAAAACATCACCTACATAAACTACCACTTGAGCTTCAGGTTTCTATTGGACAAATAAAACGCCCCTTCGGCATTGCACAGAGATGATAACGTGTCCAAATGAAAAGTGTGGGTGGCACAGTGGTGTAGTGGTTAGCACATTTGTCTCGCAACAAGAAGGTCCTGGGTTCAAGTCCCAGACTTTGAGGGCGATTTGCATGTGCTCTTTGTGCTTGCATGGGTTTCCTCTGTGTACTTGGGCTTCCTCCAACGGTGCAAAGGCTTTGGACGAGGCGAGTTCCAAATTGAGCCTAGAGGGTGTAAGTGTGAGTGTGAATGGTTTTGTGTGTGTGTGGGCCCCGCGACGGAAGAGCGAGCTGTCCACGGTGTACCCCACTATTGCTCAGAGTCGGCTGAGATAGACTCCAGCCTCGCCACGACCCAGTAGGATTAAGCGGTTCAAATGAATGAATGAATAAATGAATATCCTTGTGCTCTTGGAGGTTTTTAGCGTTGTTTGTTAGAAGGTTCTCCAGCTAGAACCCTCAGTGTATTCACCCCGTAAATGTTACTTAATTCCCATGGTGAAGCAATGTGATTGGATGTAAGAAGAGTACATTAGATGTGGTGCATGCAAATTAGTGGGAACAGCATTAGCATATCCGCCTGACAGCAAAAAAGGTTGTGGGTTTCCTCCGGGTACTCCGGGTTTCCTCCCACAACCCCAAGACATGCATGTTAGGCTTGTATGGCCCTTCCGAATTGCCTCCAGGTGTGGATGTGAGTGTAAGTGGTTGTGTGTGTCTGTATTTGCCCTACGATAGACTGATGTGGTGTATCATGGTGTACCCGGCCTGCATCCAGACTCGGCTGTGATAGGCTCCAGCCTCCCTGCGGTCCTAATGGGATAAAGCAGGTCTGAAAACGAATGAACGAGATTAGACAGGCTAACTTTGTGGCATCAAACCCAACACTTACACACAATAAAAGTAATAAGAGCACTAGCAGTGATGAAATACACCGTGACTGTCTGTTACCACAACAACGGTGAAAATGCCATTTGAGCGGATACGAGGCAATCGATTTGTAAAAAGATTATATATCGATGACGCACTGTTCTTTTTCTTTTTGTTTTTTTATTGTTTGCTGCAAATTATGGCAGAATCACCTTCGAATCCATCATCCAGCTTTAATTTCTTTTACGATAGTGGCTTCGAGCGAACACTTCCCAGCTTCAGAGCTTCTGATGTTCTAACGCCGTCCTGTACTCTCTCCTCCAACCTCAAGTTAAAATATTAGAAATCCTTTTCTTTATTTAGACTGCCTGACGGCCCGGTGGCGTAGTTAGCATGTCCGCCTCACGACAAACCGATCCTGGGTTCGTGCGTTTTTACGTGGAGATTGCATGTCCTCGCTGTGTTTGCGTGGGTTTCCTCTGGGTACTCTGGTTTCCCCCTGTAGTCCAAAGACATGCACATTAGCCTAGTTAGCATTTCCAAATTGCACCTGAGTGTGGTCAGTTGGCCCTAACATGGTCCTTCGAGCTGTAGCATTCGTCCAGGGTTGGCTGAGATAGGCTTCAGCGTCCGAGCCTCCCTGGTAGGATTAAGTGGTTCGCTGAATGATGAATGATAAAGTCAGATGGTAATATGCAGGCCGGCGGTTCCCGTAGCGTGAGGCGTCTCTGCCCTGGCTGCTTGATTAAAATTGATTACGCCATGTAGCATTAATAATAAAACAATTTACATTTACAATAAACACCGTCTGTGTGATGATTTTTAAGGATGCTGTCGTTACCACCTATTATCCTGCGTACAATATTATTACAATCCGCTTACTGGACGTAGGCCCATCTGTCTCCGCTTCCTGATAATGCGAAAGTGCGCCAGATCTGTTTTCCGAAATAAGGCTTCTAATGTTGCTTTTAATACACTCGGAGAATTAACGGAGCTCCTCTGTAGCTCCTAAACAAGACTCATCAATCTCACAGTCAGATCAGTCTCTCCCTTCCTGCGGGGTTCAGGTACCACGCTGGGAGAGATGTGATGAAGTGGCCTCGAAGCCGGGCCACGCTTACGCTTCTTTATACCGCCATGGCGCTCGGTTTGATAAAATCAATGCTGTCATAGTTTTCTCGCCTTCAGCTGACTCGAGGCACTCGGAACTAATATGGGGTTCGAACCACCCTTAATACGACTCACGGAGTCTTTTGGCTTTGAGTCATTTCTGCTGTTCTTTTCCAAGAAAAACAAATCCATCATATAGATGTATCGACGAAGCCGAATATTTCAGGTCAAGTTTTTTTGCTTGTAAACGGCACGACTGTTCCGTGGACTGTATCATGAGTAATTCGAGAACAGGCGGCTTTTTATTGATTAGCTGATGATTGGAAATGTTTCTTCACTGAGAGACTTCACTGAAGGTCAGAAGTGATCAGGGTGCTCTAACAAGTGCAACACATCTTTGGATCGCACTTGGGTGAGGACCTCGGGTGATCCTGGACCCTACTTATGGGTGTTTCCTACATTTGTGGGTGTGTCCTGTTTATGAGTATTTTCTACATTTGTGGGTGTGTACTATTTCTGAATGTTTTCTACATTTGTGGGTGTGTCCTGTTTATGGATGTTTCCCACATTTGTGGGTGTGTCCTGTTTCTGATTGTTTTCTACATTTGTGGGTGTGTCCTGTTTCTGATTGTTTTCTACATTTGTGGGTGTGTCCTATTTCGGAGTGTTTTCTACATTTGTGGGTGTGTCCTTTTTGGAGTGTGTTCTGCATTTGTGGGTGTGTCCTATTTCTGAGTGTTTCCTAGGTTTATGGGTGCGCTCTATTTATGGGATGTTCTCCTACATTTGTGGGCGTGTCCTATTTATGGTGGTTTCTTAGGTTTTTGGGTGTGTCCTATTTATGGGTGTTCCCTACAGTCACTGTTAGCAACATGGCGGCTATTGGTTAGCATATCCACCTGACAGCGAAACGGTTCTGGATTTCCTCCTGTCCTATTTATGATTGTTTCCTACATTTAGGGGGTGTTTCCTATGTTTGTGGGTGTGTTGTATTTATGGGTGTTTGCTACGTTTGTGGGTGTTTCCTTTTTTTGTATTTGAGTGTTTATGGGTGATGCTTATGATTATGGATGTGTCCTATTTATTGGTGTTTTCTCTGTTTATGAGTCATGCTTAAATTAAAAAAAATTGCTTAAATAAAAATCCACTCTGGAAGCTTAAATTTTTTTTTATTAACTCTTTCTATACTCCATCCCCCCTTTTTTATACAATTGCTTGAGTTAAAATTAAGAGACAATCTACATAAAACAGGTTATTTCACAAAAACAGGACCCTAATGAGCTGAAGAGGGGTCCTCCGTCAACCCAAAAGGGCTTAAAGCACAATAATAATCAGCTCACTGTACATTATACAACATATCACATGACTGCTTATAAAATAAAAACGACACACTCCATAGCGAAGGTCTGTTAGTAAACACCAGCTAGCTTAATACCGCAGTTGACTAATCAGAATCAGGGACAGCGATGAGTCGTGTAATAATGAGTGTTCAATTGCCCCACTGCTGGCCACTGACTGTGGGGTTTCACCACAGTTGAAGTGAATCTTATACAATCCTCCGTTAAGTGGAGCCCTGCAAAATAATTTTCCTACCTGATTTCCATAAAAGAAAAAAGAAACAACAGTGTCGTTAATTAAATATGCAAATGTTTCCATTTCGGGGCCTGTTTTCCTACAGCATACAGAAGTTATTATTACGACAGTAATTCCAGTTAAAGAGGCTTCGTCCAGTCGAATCCAGTTCACTTTTTGTCCCGTTCCTCGAATTGCTCCTCACAGTCTGCTAGCCGTCCCTCTAAAATATACATGCTGAAAAGATTCATCTTTTATATAATTTATATATCTGAAAATAAAACATCGAACATACTTACTTAGTGCAAGCCACACAACACTATTCCAGCCAGTGAGCAACATCGAGTGTTCGTTGTTGAGCGTAGCACAGAACACCCTACTGCTGATTGGCTGGCGGGAAGGTGGGGTGCCGTTGTTAGTATTGTTGCCCCTTTCTTGACCTGCGGATCGTCACAGAAATGCTTCCGCAGAACACCGCAGAGCAACGACGAATGTATCGCAAGTCGCCGCAGAGAACCGTCAGCACCGCAGCCTTCTGCGGCTACTCACAGTAAGTTCTAACATGTCCGATTTCTCCGCTGCATGACAGCGTGACACCACCGCCAGCCAGCATCGTATGACCACCGTGAACAGCGTATGAACATCAACAAGTAACGTATTGCTGGGAGTCACCCTACGATGGTTACGGTGATCATACCTTTTTTTTCGGCGATATAAAAGCCTGTGAATCTTAACCTCAGCGATTGTTGCAGAATCGTCTTCAAAGGGAAGAAGACAAGGACAAGAAAAAAAAACTGGCCAACGTGAGAAAACGTTCCATTTTCCGTATCTACACCGCGGGGTGTTCCTTCTCGGAGTATCGCTAGGTATCGTCGGTGAGAAAGGGATGTTATGCGTGTTCCTGAATTTGGATGGGCGGAGCTTGTAGAGAAACACCGAACATAGCTGTCCAGCCAGGTCTTTCTGTATGGAGTTCTCCTCATACCTGTTTGGGTTTTCTTTAGGGTACCCAGGTTTCCTCCTACCTTAAAAATTTGATAGACCGCTGACCTGTCCAGGGTGTGCTCCGCCTCCCACCCAGTGTCAGCTGTGATTGGCTGTGGGTCACTTGCAACACGCAGTGGATAAATCTTAGCACTCTAGAATGAATCAGGATGTCTTTGGTACCGTTCTATTAATTTTGACACCACTGAGTTCATATCAACAATTCTTTATTTTGTCTTTGCCTAATAACAACACAATTTTAAAATGCATGTAACATAATATAAAAGTGATAACTGTTATAAAATTCACTTTCGTACTTGGGACCTGAAGATTTATTCCAAAAACTATACTGTATAAAGCGGCTCTGGAAAATGTCAGAGAAATGCTATTGATTTAAAGGAATGATATCTGTAAGTAGGCGCTTTCAGGTTATTGTAGCATTTGAGTTAAGTTCTTTCTCATAACATTCATCGCCATGGGGATTTAAGGCCACTGTTAAAAAAGATATTAGGAGTCAAGTCATAATATTTTGAAAATGAAGTCAGAATATTGGTTATGTGACAAGGTCGTGACATTTCAGAAAATACAAGTCATAATATTATGAGGAAAGTTTTGAACTATTAGGAGCATAAGGTTGTAATTCATATAAAGAATTTAAAGCAATAATATCTAAAATTGTGAAGATAATAGGCTTCAGATTTTAAGAATTAATTTATAATGTTTTTTTAAATTATTGAAAATTTTTTGAGAAATAAAAGTTATAATAGTTCAAGAAAAATATTATTTTAGGAATGAAAAAAAACACTTCGGAATTCAATTCAAATATAATGTATATGAAGAAAAAAAATATCACATATAATGTCCTAAATAATAGAGAAATAAAACTGATATTACACGAAAGAAAAAAAAAATCTGAATGCTCACCCACTCATTTGCTGAGCTGCCTAATCTTACTAGGGTTGCGGGGACTAGCTGACCCTGGGTTTACACTGGGACATGATGCCCCATGATTTGGGGATGGACGCAAGCTGCCCCCTTTTTATACCCCGATCATGCTCTACATTTGCGCCCGCAAATCATGGAGCTCCACGCTTTTTCTAACTGCGGAGATTGGGGATATCGTGCCCCAGTGTAAACCTGGGGTGACACTGGGCGAAGGTGGGGTACACCCTGAACAGCTTGGGAAACCATCTCAACCCATTCACACTCACAGCTAGGGTCAGTTTGGAACAGCCGGTAAGTCTAATCTGCATGTCTTTGAATTGTTGGAGGAAACCGGAGTACCCGGAGGAAACCCACGCAAGCACAGGGAAAGCATGCAAACGTTACACAGAGCCTGGGAGTCAAACCGAAGACCTTCTCGCTGTGAGGCAGACGTACTAACCACTGTACCACCATACCGCCCTAACTCAAAACAACACAAATAATAATTGCTATGATTTAAGAATAAGAAAAAAAAAATCCATGATGCTGTGATCAGTGGCAATCATTGGACCAACAGGTAATCAGTGGACTGGGAACCAGGTGTGCTGAGCATGTGACATCATGTGTTCGAGGATATGTGACTGGGGTGGTGCCAGGGTTGCTGGGAAATGTAGTCGGTCCTGAGAGCGAGAGACCCAGCTTACAGTTTTGTGTTTTAATTATGTTGCTACAATGTTGCTATAACGTTTTTGCATGGACTGCACACATGTGACTCCGGTATCCTTTTCAGTACCTGTCCAGTACGGTTCATGGAAAAGGAAACCCCAGTACAGACGTGCACAGTCCTTGTCCCATTCTAGACAGCCCTGGATGTGGACGTACTAGCAGTCTAGATGTGTGGTGACATTTTGGCAACGTCAAAACAACGTTGTCTGTAAAATTTGTGTACATGTTCTCAGTAAAGCGCTGTCAGAATGTTCAGATAACGCTTTGTGCAGCCAACCAAATTATGACCTTTATGTAATGCCGCGATAACGTTACACAACGTTGTGTGTTAGGTGGGGAAACATGCTGAGGCTGTGACATCAGTTTTGTGTTTTCGGAAGCATGGTTTCTTTTCTTATCAACGTGACCTACGCACAGACAGCGGATGCAGACAGCGGCAACACTGAGAATGATAACTTAATAGTAGTGTGCTATGACCGTAGTATTGATAGTTTCTTGGATATTCATTCATTCTTTCGTTTTCTAAGCCGCTGAATCCTAATTAGGGTCAGGGCGAGGACGGTGCCCACCTCAGCCGACTTTGGCCGAGTGCAGAGTACATCCTGGACAGCTCGCCAGGCCATCGCAGAGTTTCTGGGATAAAATATCGTTTAAAAAGGTTTGCCTGAGGGGCCTATATTTGTGCCTTTGAAGGACCACGTGTGACGCCAATAAGCAGGTCCTACAGGTGTAAACAGGAAACGATTGTACAAGTCTTAACCCCAAGAAGCTCACAGGAAGTCAGCTCTGGATGGATCCGGTATCATCTGACACTTGGAGCTCTTAGCTCAAGATTTTGCTGCTAATGGAAAAAAAGCAGAATCAGCTCAGCTCCCCCATATTTTGGGGGAATTCAAGTCAAATATAATACATAAAGAAAAAAAATTATTATATCTCATATTATAAGAATAGTGCTGCAATATCTAAAGAAAAAGTTCAAATATTTTAAAAATAAACCAAATTTACATAATTGTTTCCATAAGTAAGAGAAATAAACCTTAACCCTTAAGGGTCCAGGTTAGAATTGGCAGTTTTTGACTACTTTTGATTTTACCTTTATATATTTCACCTTAAAACTGTTCACCTTGCCTTGTTTGGTGTAACAGCCTCACCTGTGTGACCTTACAGTTACTTTTTTATTTTGGCATACTGTATTAACACATTGGACCTAAAATTAAAAAAAAAAAATTCAAATAGAAAAATGGTTGTTTTTTTACTGTGAAAAACGTAAACATGTTTAACGAACCATTTTTATAACTTAGTTACTAAGCAAATATAAAATGTAAGTTAAAAGATCGATGTACAAAGTTAGCACTGACATTTTCAGGGTGTGTTACTCCTCCTTTTGTACACTTCATGGCAGCATTTACCTGTAGATTGCCTTGTTTTGTTTGTTTTTTTTGCTGACATCACTGGTCTGGAGAGCTGTCCAGGGTGTACCTTGTCCTCGCCCTGAATCGGCAGAGATAGGAGCCGGCCTCTCCGTGACCCTAATTAGGATTATTTGGTTTAGAAAATGAATTACTGGATGAGCTTAATCTAACTAGGGTCGTAGGAAGTCTATCTCAGCCGACACCGGTTGAAGGCAGGGTGCACCCTGGGCAGCTTGCAAGACTATTGCAGGGCCAACACGCACACAACTATTTGCACTCACACCCAGGGGAAATTTGGAACAGCCAGTAAGCGTAATGTGCTTATCTTTGGTCTGTGGGAGGAAACCAGAGTACCCGGAGGGAACCCACGCAAGCATGGGGAGAATGTGCAAACACCAAGTGTTGCATTCCTTGTACTGCGTCCCTTATTTGCAGTCTGGAAGATGTCTTAAGTGATCCCATAGCATGCTTAAAAAAAAAAAAAAAAGCAATTAGCAAAGAGACTAGTGAACAGACCAGTGTCAAACTCGTGCTGTCTTTGTTGAGCCTGGATGCTTTAGTGATTGCACTGTGAATCCAGCATGGGTCACAAAAAAGCATCTGAGCTTTAAAAACACCCTCGGATGCCCTCTCACGGCGTGGTTAAATGGAGGTTAAGTGGATTTTAAGGATTGCGTGCAGGAGGTACAGAAAGCCTCTTTTTTCCTCGTTTCCCTCGGGGTGCAGTGCAGGATTTGAGATGTGCTGCGTGTCTCATGGCCTACCGCCTGAGCAGCAGCATTAGGAGAGACAGAGACAGACAGAGGGAAAGAGAGAAAGAGAGAGAGAGAGATATACTTCTCCATCATTACCATCTCCAAAACCCTGCTGGTCTATTCATTACTTAGCAATGCAAGCCTCATCGCCACAGGCCATTTCTTTAGATTTTTACAGCCGCACAAGTCTAAAATGTAGTTAAAAGAGTCTTATCTTTATTTCAATTATTGCAGAAATAAACACTGTTCATAGACTCCAATCTTCCAGCAAGACTCTGCCGGAGCGTTCTACAGCCTTAAAAAAAAAACCTTAAGCGTTCTAGGTCTTCCTATACACAGATATTTGATATAGAGGTGTTAATGTGAGGGATGTGAGTGAGGTCATGTGACATGAGCTCGTATGTGAAGTTCGGGGGGAAAAAAGAAAGGCGACTGATTTTTAATTGAAGTTTAACACGCACGTTAGGACTGCACCACGATGAAACACGCCAGTGCTGGTGTACATATGGACAGATGACTTTTGTCTCATTTTTATAAAAGGCAGAATGTTTTTTGAGATGGGGGTTGAAATGGCTCCAAATGGCACCATCTACCACCCAGGTGTCAAACTGAAGGCCCGTGTGCCAAATCCGGCCATCCAACTCATTTTCTGTGGCCTGCAAGAGCTCTCAACGAATATGATTATCATACACTCTTTGCATCAACCACTACCATGAAACCTAATTCAGCATCCTTCCACTAGGTGGTGACAAACCTATTTCGAGTAAACATCTAGTTCATGACTCAATATTCATGACTCAAAATAGATTGCATCCTAGCTTGTTGCTCTTAATCAACGCCAGGAAATGCAAGTGAATAAAGGAAAAGAGTACAATCGCCTAAATGAATCATTTTGCCATCCAGATTTCATGGTTGCCATGGTTTCATGATTTCTGACACCCCTGATCTAGCGATTAAAATCATCCAGAACCCACAACGTGGACTGTTTGGTACTTCTCTAGCTCATGAATTTTTTAATTTATTTAAAATGTCATATCAGTGCTTAGCACGCCCGCCTTACAGAACGAAGTCCCTGGGATCGAGTCCCAGACTCGGGCGTTTCAGTGTGAAGTTTGAATGTTCGCCTTGTGCTTGCGTGGGTTTCCTCCAGGTCCTCCGGTTTCCTCTCCCAATCCAAAGATGTGCACATCAAACGAATTGGTTGTTCCAGACTGACCCTAGGTGTGAGAGTGAGTGCGAA
>JBCNYG010000021.1:4945357-4955523 GCA_039654305.1 Porochilus rendahli
GCTTTGTTTCCAGTTTACAAAGTGATTATTTTTAGCACATAATCCTTAAACTGTTAAACACTTAATCTACGTACCTCGTCGCTGTAATATTACTTATAATTCCTCTCTTGTTGTTCAACCTCAGCTGTACTTGTACGAATGGGTGTCCGGCCCCGTGTCAGAGAACCACACAACAGGGGAACCTTTCTGTGTCCGTGCACCTTTGCGTCTAGAAAAAGCGGAGTCCCCTGCCTTCGAACTTCAGCAGTATGGTTCCAGGGAGTACTCTACGTGGACAGAGTCACGCTGGAAGAACATCAACGCACGTATCTTTCTAGTCGCAAGTCCACAATTACAGGTAACGTGGTGCATCCTGTATCAGCACAGCTCTTGATTTTGTTGCTAGGAAAAGGATTATAAAGAGTGATATATATATATATATATATATATATATATATATATATATAAATTTTCTCCCTTCTTGTGTTGTCTGACAGATGCTAACACTAGGAGTAGGCATAGCTGTTTTGCTGTTGTCTCTAGTAGTCACGTACTTCATCAGCTCAAAGGCGGATATTCTGTTCAGTTCTACCCACGATATCCCAAGTTCCACCTACTGAACACTCTCCTGCTCAGCCCACAGATCATCTCACACTCGGATCCATTCATAAAGACTTTATTACCACTGTCGTGTCTCCCGCGTGTCCTGACAGGACCGTCTTACAGGAATATTTCCTCGTATCCAGACCTGCGCTCCTGAAATAACTTTATTCCAAGCTGGTAAAGAAAATGTAACATATTTAAAGAAAGACTTTAATTCGACCTGGTCACACTGGACTGGACTTTACAATTTAAGGCCAGGTTTTTGGACTCTACAGAAAATAAGAGGGTAAGAGGTAGATGTCAATCTTTTTTTTATTTTTTGCAGAACTTTCATTTGTGCTTACTGTACTCTGGGACTGGCACTAACCTTTTTTTAAATGTACGAAGAGTGTTTTTGTAATTTGTGTTTGTGAACATTAAAGAAACAGTTTGCCGTTTTTAGAGCCCTTCTAATGAGCCGTCTCTAAAGCAAACCATTTGCAATGAATATAAAATACTACCACTGTATCCAGCTGATCTCAGTTGCCGAGATGCCGAGATCCCTTTTAAGGGATATCTTAAAGGTTTGCTTTAAAAGGGGAGGAGCTAATTTCCGGCCCGCTGGCACGGTGGCGTATTGTTTAGCAAATCCGCTTCACAGCGAGAAAGTCCTGGGCTTGGCAAAGGCGTTTCTGTGTGTTCTCCCTACGCTTGCGTGGGTTTTCCTCCGCGTGCTTTGGTTTCCTCCCACCATCCGCACATGCACATTAGGCTAATTGCCTCGGGTGTGAATTTTTGTGTGTGTTGGCCCTGCGATGGATTGGCGAGCAATTCTGGGTGTACCCCGCCCTTGCTGAGAGTTGGCTGAAATAGACTCCAGCTTCTCCGCGACAAGCGGTTCAGAAAATGAATGATGATTTCCAGGTCAGAAAGGAATGAAAGGATCAGATCCATCATGTTCATCACATTATTGTAAATCTCACAGTTTTAAAATGGTTTTTGAGCTTCTACAGTTATTACAGGTTTAAAGTTGCTTTCATGAATTGCAAACTGCATCTTTTGTGTGTGTGATTGTGCAAGAGAGATGAAGAATGACGTAACTGATGAGTATGATGAATGATTTGCATTTGTCAGTATAATTATTTGTTATCTGTAGGCAGTATGTGCAATAGGTCTAACAAAAAATTAATTAATCTTTCTGTGTAAAGTCTCATTAAGAGTCTGCATTATTTCATGTTCAGTCTGAAAAACCACTACTAAACTATGAAGGGGGAAAGACCCATACATTTTTTTTCCTTCTGCAACATTAAAACTCTGCAGCTAACAGAGCTCCATAAGAAACACTTTATTAACACTGAGGAACCAAATCAATGTTAGATGAAATGCTTTAATTTCTGGTGTTGTCATTGTTTTGTTTTGTTTTTTTTCCCTGTAAAAACGAATGAGAGTCTTGAATTTGATGCTTTGTTTACTGAATAAACTTGGATTGTTTGACAAAGCTTACATTTGAAATTACTGTATTTCCGTGAAGCGTACAAACTATATTTTCAGGGGATGGCCGCATTTACTTACTTCCATGTAAGTACTGACACCTACTATAGTCACCCACATGCACATGATGCATACAGTGAAAAACACCAGTACCATGCTCATACTCGTGTGATATTGTGGTTATATGGCTTTCTAGGCATGTCATGATCACTTACATGTGAATTGTTATCCCTGCAGATCTGTTGTGTTGTTTTTAGTTTATCGCAAAGCATTCTGACCCTAAAACTAAAATTCTTTTCTTACTACTTCTATGTCCTTCCGTGCTGTTGATGCCGAAGTAACACTGTCCAAGATGGCATCAAGTTGATACTATGCAGTACATTGATAATCGACGGAGTGCCCTATCTACATATTTAGATGTCTATGTATTCCACTTCGTGACTGCCTATCTTTTAAGATTTTGGTAGGTGTGTGTTGGCCCCACTGAACTGTATTTATAAATTGGAGCGGTGATGGGATGAAAATCTTTTCGGCTACGCACTGCCATATTGGAACCAGGATGATGTAGAACAGCTGAGCAGGATAGCAACAATATTTTCACGCTTTCAAAGAAGATTTTGACCCATTTCTTACATGACAGTATGTCTAAGCAACTTCAAAAATCACAAAGACCTATAGGAATAGATATTAATTGTATAGAAATGCTAAAATTTAATTTAAACATATGATGAATCTACAGTTCAACATTTGATTAAACCGTCCCAATGTCAAGGCAGTGTCACTGTAAATCTTTGTCATTGACAAATTGGTAACAAAATGTTAGCTCTAACTTGGATTTATATATATAATTATGACTAGGCAGTAGGTTGTCACTGCTGTCCTCCCAGTGCAGCTAACTGGGTTATCAAGTGCAGGCCATGTCTCTCACTGTCTATGGTGAGAGAATGTAAAAGAACCTTTGCTGATTTTCGTCAAGAGAAGGCTGCATAGCCGTCAGCGTGTTTCTGCCCTGTGATGGCCTGGTGAGCTGTCCAGGGTGTACTCTGCCCTGGCCCAGAGTCGGCTGAGATGGGCGCCAGCCTCCACACGACCCTAATTAGGAATAAGCGGTTCAGAAAATGAATGAATGAATGAATGAATACCTTTGAAATGACGGACGTTTTATTAGGTCACCCTGTATTAATTCATCACTCTTATGTCCGATCTGATAGCTGTTATATTGATCTGAAAGCATGGCATATTTGGCTTGTGTGGTAATGGGGCCATTGTTTTTGTATTTGAAATGTCCTTTGTAAAAGTTTTCCACCGAGTAATCCACTTGTTGCACATTGAGACTGCTGTAAATGAAATCATCAATGGGTGGTAATTGGATAAGCCTACCTGGAAAAATAAACACAGTGACCCTGTCACATGAACCGCTTTTTTATGCATGTCTGGGCCTCTATGCCGTCTGGCTCACAGGACCACAGAGGAGTCGTGACACAGAAGTTTAGCCTGTTCGATCTCCCTCTTGAGTGCTGAGCGACGGTTTAGTGATTAAACATTAAAACTAACGTTTTTTTTATTTTTATCCTGATGTGCGGAACACAGCTTGGCCCCAAACCTGTACTAGTCCAGCGTCTGATCCATGCCGGGCTGCTGTTGGCCGAGTTATACATGTGTTTTGTCTCCGTTTAACCTGAACGCAGGGCAGACACCAGCAGATCATGTTTACACCCTTTTTCCAATTAAAAGATTCATGGCAGTGGCTATTGCTAAACCAGAGGCCACTGGGGGCCGTTTATCACCAGACCAGCTCAGCCGATAAGCTGCACACACCTTATTCGATCACTTAGTTGAAACTCTCCCTGGATGAGGCATGAATACACCTCTTCATGAATACCCACTTGTATATTATTACATTTTATAATTGGCTCTATTTCCATGCAGGTGCCAGAGTGATGTCATAATATAAACATGTTGCTTACATACTTAAACCAAATTTCCATTTTCTAATTTCTAACTATTTTATGGGTCCAATATTTTGCTCGTTTTATTTAGCAGAGGTTTCACCTGATTTATATTCTCTCTTCACCACAGCTCTGCCGAATGCTTGATTCTGATGATTCGAAGGGTTTGGATTAATTTTCTACATCAGCAGCTGTTCCAGCTGCAGCCGAACTCAGGTTTCAATTACATGCACTCACTAATATGTCGCCAACATTTGCCTCGGACACCCAGAGCATAATAATCCACAACTAAACAAAGGAAACTGTTTGATGAAATTTGTGAATATGTGGCAGTTTTCCTTAAAGGGTACCTGTGGTGAATTCGTATTACTTGCTCTTTAAAATGACCATGTATGACATCAGTGGTTCCTTCAGGCAACGCCAGTCCTTGCTTCTTGTCAAGTACACGTGACTATCACTACTAGGCATGCGCAGCGACAGGTTGCCTTCTTAATTGGCTGTTCCAGCCCAGGAACGCAAATTCGTTGTTTCGTCCTATTGCTTGGGCTGCATGCAGCAGACACCAGTCTATGATAACACATTTTCGGCCAGTGCTGAGCTGGGTCGCCGGGAAAATGGCGGAGTGCAAAGCATACGGCTATAAAAACAGGCAGAAATGACAGAAAACATTACATAGCATCGCATAGGCCGTACTCTGAAAACGTTTCCTTTCGGACGCAATTCCGTAAGTCTGCGAAGACCACTTCAAGCCGATCTTCTAATTGGCTAATCGGCTGTTCTAGATCGCCTCTCGGTGTGAGTGTGAATGGTTGTGTGTGTTGCCATGCAATATTCTGGTGAGCTGTTCAGGGTGTAATCCGCCTTTGCCCAGTGTCGGCTGAGATAGGCTCCAGCCTTCCTGCGACCCTAATTGAATTAAGTGGTTGAATGAGTGAGCAAATGAGTTTGCCTATATCCACAAGATCGTATTTGAACCTGTAGGTCATTTGAATTCACCCTATTATTTCATGTTTGAAGGAAAAATTCCGTGACTGAAAAACGATTTTTTAACATCTGATCCTACAACAAATGATCCACATAGGTGAATACAGTACATTGTTAAATATTTCACTCTGGAGTTTGCATGTACTGGACATACCGCAGAGAGAACAGAAGCATGCGGTATGAGTGAGTGAATGAGCACAAACCCATACAGACCCAGTTAAACACCACAGAACAGACCCAGATACAGTACAGTGTGGGTCTCAACTACGACCGGTCTACAGTCAGAGAAGATTTGCTGGAGATTATGCAGAGATCCTTATTTTCTAAAGCATCCGTCATGCATATCTGTGGTCGCCATTACACGTGATAAAATCCATGATGAGCACACAGATATGCGTGGACGTCAACTACAGCTTTAATAATGCACATCTACCCACTTTCTGCATACTGTTATTATAGAAACCTTTATTTACATTTTCATATATGTGTTTCCTTTTTGATGCTTAAAGCAAAACAGCTCTAGCGTCTTGTTCAGTGGTGTGGAGAGGCGGAGAAAAGGCCTACCACCTGACCAGATGCAACATTTGCAGGCTGCTCATTTGCAGAAACAAATCAGGGTCTTTGTTGCTGAATGAAGACCCAGATTTCACCACAACTCCAACAAAATGCTCCAAAAAAAGCAGTAAAACTGCATTTCAACATGAACTATAAGACATAAAACCATATTAAGATATCCATCAATCCATCCATCCATCCATCCATCCGTCTAGCTTATCTGTCACGGTCAAAGGGAAAGCCGGAGCCGATCCCAGCTGACTTCCCACAAGAGATTCGGTACACCCTGGACAGGTTGCCAGTCCATCGCCGGGCTACGATAATGACAAACATCCATTCACACCAAAGGGCAATTTAGGGTAATGCCTTTGGGTGGTAGGAGGAAACTAGAGTGCTCAAAGGAAACCCACACCGCCATAAGGAGAAAACACAAACTCATAAATAAGTTATTACACTTTCCAGATAATCAACTGCACCCACACATAATCAGGAAATCTCCTCACTCACAGCTAATCCTCCAGGCTAAGAACGTCAGAACACAGATGTTAACTTCACTCAGACAGTAATTCATGCTTGGGATTGAAATGGGAAACCTGCAGCTGCAAGGTGGCAACACTACTCCCTGTACCAGGTCCCTTTTTAATACTTAATAATTCGTAAAATTTAAATTCAGTAATCATTAAGCCGACACGGTGGCGCAGTGGTTAGCACATCCACCTCACAGCAAGAAGGTCCTGGGCTCGAGTCCTGGGCTTAGGCATTTCTGTGTGGTGTTTGCATGTTCTCCCCTTGCTTGTATGGGTTTCCTCTGGGTACTCTGGTTTCTTCCTATAGTCCAAAAACACACACCTAGAGCCAGTTTGGTACAGCTAATTAGCCTAATGCGTGAGTGTGAATGGTTGTGTGTTTACGTTGGCCCTGCAGTGGTCTAGTGAGCTGTTCATGGTGTACCCCGCCTTCAGCCTGTTTTGGCCAAGATAGGCTCCAGCCTCCTCGTTACCCTAATACATTTAAAGGAGTGAATGAGTAAGTGTTCATCAATGACTCTCATGCTTACTTATCCCTCTTTTCAAAATTGGTTGTTTAACTGAGGGATTTAAAAGAATCAGGTTTAAACGAGGCACGCTAATTGACCAGCTCTTTTACAACCAGTAATGATTCACTTAGTAATTCACTAAGAAAATCAAGTTACCACAAAGGACAATTGAGTTTTGACATTACCTGCAGAATATAACTATATAAGGGTTGATGAACTGTAAGATATCATGTAATTATGATTAAATTGAACTTCCTGCCGCAATAGCTTTATATTTCATTGCATCTAGCTTCATGTATCTTTCTTTCCTGGCATTTTCCGTTATTATCAGGAATGCTATAGACCAATCATCAATTTGCACCAGACAGAAAATCCATCAGTGTGTTGAAATGGATAGTTCATCATGTACAGCAAGTCAGCTCATTTCTAGAGGAAAATGAGCCATTTTCGAAGATGAAGTTCAGACTGTATCTCAACCGTTGGGTTCAAGAGGGTAATAAGCCTTCCCAGGGACATGAAGGCCAGTGTCATTTTGATTTAAAGATCCATCACCCACGATGCCAAATGCAGTATCTACTGGATCCATACTGCCATGTAAAAAAATAAATAAATACATCCCATGATATCGTAATTGTGGAAATGTGATGAGTTTAAAACTCCAATATAATATAAATAATTTTTCTTTTTTTTTTTTTTTTGCTTTGTGTTTGGTGTCTACAGTGTAGTTACAAATGAGAGGTGAGTCGCCTAATGGTGCAGCCAAGCAGACCATTAAGATGGCCCCTCCGCTCCACCACATGTGACACACCCACCTCCCAAGTCTCTATATGTATGTGTGAGTGTAAGGGAGCGGAGAAGGTGAGGGAGTCAGGGATATAAGCCTGGAGGGAAGGAAAGTACCCTCCAGATAGAGAGTTGTAAGCATGAATAATTTTTCTACATTGAAAAAACAATTGCAGTGTTTATGCATGCATAGCAATAGTCAGATGATCAATGCAAAACCTTTTTACAACCTATTTGTGTTTTGGAATCTTGCAGGAAACACGCACGTGTTATTTTTTTTAGATATTTTTTCTGGACTGTATAAAAAAAAGGAGAAAAAAGAGACGCCCATTCAATTTTTCCTCTCAGAAACCATGCAAACTATTGTACTCAACTGTATCAATGTATATGAATACAAGTAATTTTATTCATGCTTATGTTTAAACGTTGTATGCTTTTTAGCCTTTCTGACTAGGAAATTACCAGGAATAATCCAGTCCAATATATCTATTTTCCAATTTGATCGGCAATGTGATTATATAAATATCCCAATTTGATTTCCCCCAATTTGATTTTCCTTTCCTTTTTCCTTGTTTTTATTTGACATGTGTGATGAATGCTTTGAGGGAGGAGGGTGCTGCTCCATTTTTAACTTTGTAGGCAAGCTTTAGTGGTTTTTATCTGATGCGAGCAGCCACAGGAAGCCAGCAGAAAGAGTGTAGCATCAGAGAAGTGTGGGAGAGGAAAAATCAACATGATCAACAAAGATTAACAGTATGAGACTCTGGATGCTGTACTTTGAAGCCATTGTGGTGATACATGAATTTTCACACTAAAGAATCGATTTGCAATACAGAACTGAATTAATAACAAAAACGAAATTGCTATAATGCATTAAAGCGAAATGAAAGGAAAGTTTTCTAAATTCTTGTTACACTAAAAATATGTATTTTCATGATCAGGTGGTTTTTACTTACATTTTCAAAGTTGCACTCTGCTAAAATCTGCTCAATAGTCTGCATTATAAACTGATGAGCTTATGAATAAAATAAAACTAGTCACATCTGCACTACACTACAGCTACCTACATCAAAGTGTCTACTCGTAAACATGACCAAAAAGTATATAGCTCAGTGTATTTATATGTAAATCACTTCCGTGTTCACAGCTTCTTCAGTTGGCATGTACGCAAAAGACACGGCTCTGTTCATAGCTCCTGGCCTGCTGCCACTGCTGCTTATCTGTGAGACTATTTTTTTTTATTGCTTCATGTAATACCCATTCACTGGACTGCAGTAATTAAACACCAATGATGAATGCATTTGCAACCCCTAATTGGTAGTATTCGGACAATTTAGCAGATGCTAACAGGAGCTTTTCTTTGCCGCTACTCAATATCCCCTTGCCCAACCCTTGGCTCTAAACTCTGTATGAAGTACCAAAGACAGAACAAGGTCAGGCTGATGTGTAAACATGCTGCGAGGCAAGCTTCTCAAAAGACTGTACTGCCAGTACCAGCCCTATGCTGTTTGCTCATCTGATACCTCGGTATGTTTATCTGAAGTAATCTACTGTTATTTTCATTCACTCTAAAAGGAAATGTCATCCTGACGATTAAGGAGTCCCAAGGACTTATTTTCCAGAAAGTCAACCTGTGGGTAAATACAGTAAACATCTGCCGGTTGATGAGAAATGACCTTGTCTGAGAGAATATGGCAGCTGGAGCCATTTAATTGAATTTATTTATTTTCTGCCGTGTGCTTTTTGTCATTTCTATCTTCAAACGGTCTCATTTGGGTGGTTTCTGCATAAAAGATCATACAGATGGTTTATATTTTGAGCAAATGCAGTTATCTAATGTATTTGTCATGATTTACATGATCTTTCATTATCTGGTATTAGTGATTCATTCTCGGTAGATAGTAATTACTCTTCTTGTATTCTGCTCACTGGGTCATATCTCTACATAATCAGTTTTTGTGGTTCTGTAACTCATTTCATTATCATCCCTTAGAATTGTTAATGCTTGCATCTGGGAAAAGTATTAGCGTGACTAAAAAAGTTTTCATTTCCTTGGGATTTAAGACAAAGAGCAGAATCTGGTGTATGTTTGGTTTTCCATCATCAAAGAGGCAAAACTCCAGTGTATCCCATTTACTGTATATTAGCAAATAATAATAAAATTTGGGAGAAGGTCTCATCCAGAGCCCGAACCCTGAAACGATTCTACTATTACATTTTGCTAACTCTTTTTGCAGATTACTAATCCTACTTTAAATCTGCCATGGTGGCGTAGCAGTTAGCACTCCAAAGACATGCACATCAGCCTAATTTCCTGTTCCAGATTGCCCCTGGGAGTGTGAATGGTTGTGTGCATTGGCCCTACCATGGTGCGGTGAGCTGTTCAGGCATATGGGCTTAGATCTGTACTCAGAGACTGTGAAGACGACTTTTCACTGCTGGTGATATAAACGCTTCTGCTGCAATTATTTAGGACCTACAGCCGTGGTATAACCAACTGGACTACATTCTCTTACTACTCTTATATGGTTTGTATTTTTATATTTTCCCTTTTGAGTCTGGTTCCTCCCAAGGTTTCTTGCACGTGTCAACTGAAGGAGTTTTTCTTTGCCGTTCTCGCCGCGCGCTTGCTCATCAGGGATTTGTAGGGGGTTGTAGAAAAATGTAAAAATTCATTCATTCATTTATTTTCTGAACCGCTTATTCCTAATTAGGGTCGCGGAGAGGCCAGCGCCCATCTCAGCCGACTCTGGGCGAGGGCGGTGTACACCCTGGACAGCTCGCCAGGCCATCGCAGGGCCATCAGT
>JBCNYG010000021.1:5012353-5023299 GCA_039654305.1 Porochilus rendahli
TTTTATCTTTTTCTTGCTGTTTTTATATTTGAAGTTTTGTCCCTTTTAAGATCTTTTTAGAAACATGTATTTATCAATTCGCAGAATTTGCACATTTTTTACTGATATTTATGTACTGTTTCTGAAATGATTGAATAAAGGAGACATAAAAAATCAAAAAAAATCTCCTTCTCTCCCCCCTCTCTCCCTCTCTCTCCTTCTCTCTCTCTCCTTCTCCCCTCCCTCTCTCCCCCCCTCTCTCCCTCTTTGCTGTGTGTGTGTGTGTGTGTGTGTGTTTTCAGACAGATGTGGCTCCTGACATACAGATGTGTATATGCGAGTGTGTGTGTGTGAGAGAGAGAGAGTAAATATAAACAGTATGCTGACATTTTCTAGCTCATGTTTTCTCCATCATTAAACCAGATTCATGGAAAAATGCTTAGTAGTATTATTTCCACTGGATTCTGGGCTTAGCATCTGCCCCTGGAGTCAGGAAAGAGTTCAGACGGTGGGTGGAAAATGTTCACCAAACACACCAGTTTCTTTTTATATAAATAAATAAACTAGTGAAACATTCAAGTCTCCTTATTATAGCTCAGTTTTTGGCAGTGAAATAATGAGGGTGGCACGGTGGTGTCGTGGTTAGCACGTGCGCCTCCCAGCAAGAAGGTGCTGGGTTTGAGTCCCGGGCTCAGTGAGTGGTGGAACAGTTTGCATGTTCTCTCCATGCTTGTAGGGGTTTCATCTGGGTACTCTGGTGTGTAATGACCTTGTAATGACACGCACATTAGGCTAATTAGTGTGTGAGTGTGAATGGTTGTGAGTGTTGGCTCTGTGACGGTGTACCCTGCCCTTCGCCCAGAGTCAGATGAGATTTGAAGTCCATTTGGACTCTCGTGAGCAAAGGACGTGGACGCCTAGGTTCACTTAAGGCAAGATAACAGCACCAATAAGAGTATAGAGATATCCAGCTACCAAATCAGATACAAACTAGTGAACTTCTGAATTAACATTTAAACATAATAATACATTATTCTTACATTCATCAGACTAGCATCTGCTCGTATACATGAATGAATATCATGTTCCGCAGTGCGTTCTTATGCGAACATTTCCTTGTTTACAGCTTCTTCTACTCCGGTCACATCTCCCTTTTTTGCAGTAATAGAAATAATAAAGAGTAGACGCCGCTTCAGCTATTGGAGCGCGAGAAATGCGGCCGCCATATCGGACCGGTAGCTAATCAGATACGTACGTAGGCAAACAGCAAGATGCTAGAGTGTTGTGTAACATAATTCTGTTCGAATTTCTGGACCGTAAAGAGATAATAATAAAGGTTTGACATGGGGATGATGTGTTCACGTGTAAACTTAACTTGAGAATATACATGTTCTTCTCTATGCGCTCTTTTTCTCTGTGTAGTATATAAAGTCTATACACAACTTCTGTATACATTTTCATTTCTCTGATATAGATCTTTTATCTATTGCATTTATATGAATGATATTGATACTCTGTATATGATTTGTGTTTTCCTTTTCTCTAATCATACTTCGTACATCTTATGTACAGATGTGATTGATATTGATACTCTGATTCATTAATGTTTTCCTCTTATTTAATATTTTACATAGATATGAATTATACTCGTAGTTCTCACACACATAGTTCGTACATTCGTGTGTGAATATGTGTGTGTGTGTGCGTGCGTATAAAATCCTGAGTCGATTTTTTGTAGAACAGTGCTCGATACGTCGAAGTAGAGCTAAATATAATGTATATAAATATATATATTGTATATAGATACGTATACATGTACATACAGTCTATCAGAATCTCCCATTAGCGGTAATTATTATTAAATACGCTAAAGCATTTGTAATTAATTTTGACCAAAATGAAAAAACATGCTTGGGAAAAAAAGCTAGCATTCAGAGTTACATTGGATTTCATGCGTAGACACTGTTTTGCGCCAGTCCCTGAATAGAGTGGGTACCGCACCGAGATGGCCGCACTACGGCTCGTCAGGGCTCGTAGCGGTAGCAGTCAACGCGGCGTCTTTATTTCTTTATTGTGTCTATAATAATAATATGTCTGCTTTTATTTTCTCTTTAAGGCACATCCGTCAAACAGTATGCCGTCTGTTAGCATTAAAAAAAAAGCTGCTTATATAATAGGAATAAAAAACTTCAGGATTTGTTTTTAGGAAAATGATAAATTGCTTATTTTCCTGTGGTAGCAAGCCACATGGTGTGTTATTCGATTCCTTATGAATGATATACCACAATGTCTTTTATTAATCTTCTAATTGCACAATCCAGTGTCACACACAGGACAGCAGCTTCCCCGTTTCTGATCTCGGATGCAAAGCTTTGTATTGTGCGTGTTACAGCTGTGATTGTTTACCCAAAAAGTGTTTGTAGTGGTGTTTAATTAGGCCAGAACAAGAAAGGAGGGACGAGGAATGAAAGTCTCATCAAGACTAAATGGTTGTAAAGTCTACAAAGGCGAGTGGTTTACATTTCGTTTGTAAATATGTTTCCTGCTCATTTGTCATGAAAATTACCAGACACATGGTTTGTTGGACTCACGGAGGGTATGCAAAAATGTGGCACCTTGTTGTAGGTCAAGTTTAGTCGCACTCACGTATGTGATATTTTTAAGTGCCTGTCGTGATGCACATTTAACCCACATTTATTTATTTGTTTGTTTGTTTGTTTGTTTGCTTATTTTACATGGGACTCTATAACGGTGTCAACGGTGATAATCTACTCAGAGATATCCACCTTGCCTGAGGTGAATATGTATTGTTTATATATTGCATATACTATACAGTAGCAAAAGAAAAGCAAACTAAGTTTGGTCACTCACGATCATTTGTGGCATCTTTTAGAACTCATACAGAGTTTTATTGTGCTGTACATGAGAACGTGTGAAAACGATGCTTCCTTGCGTGGGTGGACGTGCTAACCACTACACCGTGTTGCCGCGCTTGCAGCGTCTTTTGAAACTCCCAAGTTTGAAAAATCAGTGGGGGTTTGTTTGTTTGTTCGTTCGTTTTTTACATATATACTTTTTTTTTTTTAATCTTGAATATGTGGACACCATATTACAGATTTTTCTTGCTTTTCTTGTGACCATGACAAGATTTTTCCTCACCGGTTCTGACTCCAGCGTTATCCTCAAGTTTGCAAAGTAGATAACTGTTAATTATCCCGAGATAGCACACCAATCACGTCGCGCCGTTCCTACGAAGTCCCTAGTAAACATACAGTAAATATCATACTTTTTTTTTTTAACATGGATTAAGATCACATGACCATAACTTGCAAGTCAGTGTAACTTGAGCTCACGTTGCGTAAAGCTAGAATTGGCCCGAATTAGCCAACTGAAAACCGATGCGACGTTCGGTAGGTACAGTGTTGCCATTATGGAAATTTCGTCATGACACTGTTTTCTCTGTCTCATGTGTCTAGCTAACTATTTGTAGTCGTTTAAACCAACAGAAGAGAGAAATTTCAGTAAATGCCTTAAGATACTCTCTCAAGACTTCCTCTATTAAACTCTAATAACCTTTTCTGTCTGTTCCAGTTAGTGTGATATTTTCATGCCCTGCAATTTACCAGCATGACCTGATTATCCTATTAAAAGCTGCCTGGAGTTGAAGCATAGAATGGATATGATATGCAGTAAAAGTGTAATAATATTTTATATTGTATGTCATTACTTGGAAGCATCAGTCACAGGAACTGACATCATTTTTTAGTTGGCATAGAGGTTTGAATGGCAGCTGTACAAATGAACGACTGCCAGAAATGACTGACCTGCCAAGAGACCTGTTAGAAAATCTGTAACTTCTTATTTACAGATTCCAAACCTTGTTTTTTTCCAGCAATGGCGAATTTGCTGCGTCTGCTCCTGAGCGTGGCTGAAAAAGCCGCCAACGTGGCACGGGTGTGCAGGCAGGAGGCGCCGCTGTTCGAGTTGCTGGTGCAGGAGAAAACTGGAGCCGACAAGAACAAAAAATTTGTCCAGGACTTCAAGACTCTCGCTGATGTCGTGATACAGGAAATGATCCGACACGATGTTTGCGAGCAGGTACGCCAGGAAACCTTTCACCTGTTTATCCGCCACCTGTATTCTCTGGTTATACTGGTTGCCTAATCGAAACTTTGTGTAACAGTTTCCAGAGTTGAACGGCTTCATTTACGGAGAGGAGTCCAACAAGTTCGAGAATGGACTCGGTGAGTGAGTGAGTGAGTGAGTGATTCTTCTTAGTTAGTCACTTCTTAAATGCTTTCGACGACGCCCAGGGAACAAACCCGGATCATGTACAAATGCGGCAATAAGAAAGTATTTGTAAATATTTCAGAAATATTTAAACGCTGCCTAAAAGCGTGACTCCGAAAACGTCTGCATGTGTTAGTTGACAAAAACAAGCGTGAAAAAAGTGAGAGAATAAGCTGCGAAGTGCACTCGGCGCGGCACCGGTATATTTTTCCTGCCGTTTGTTCACGGATTTGGCTGCCTGTGTGGGCACGTGAGCACACACGTGACAACAAAATCAAGCTCATGGCTTTACGACGTTTGCATACGTATGAAAGGCAGAACTACACAACTAATCGAAGAGTGTAATAGATAAAGCAAAAGTCCAGTGTGCGCATGTTTACTAGCAGTAGGCTAACTGGTTAGCCACGTTACTGAACGGTGACATTGGGGTATATGAATCGAAGTTGAAGATTTCCTGTCCATGTTACGTACGGTATCTTGTGCACCCACTGATTACTGATGTATTGGCGTTCACTGGCTGCAGATAATACAGAAAGGTCGAACACGTCAAGTACTCTCGGTTAGCAATGTGTAACTAATGAGACAATGATTAGCTAAAGCTATTTTAGTGAACAGAAGGACGCTCATTCAGTCCGTGTTACATACTGACTTTTTGAGTTCATACCGTAATGCTGCGCCTCCGAGTGATATTACCCAGCATCCACCGTGGTTTAATGCATGTTGGCTTAAAACGTTCAAAAATCTCCAGGAAGTTTCAGGTCTGCGTCACGTATTTCGGTACCCGTTGCATGACCACGCCCATATACTACACAGGTACATAAACAAAAAAAAACAAGCCTTTTATTGTTTATTTGTCTATCAATTAATTTTTTTTTAATCATGCCAGACACACAGGTGCATAAGAGCCGGTTAACGGCGTCTCTTTATACCCCTTTAAATGTTACGTATATTCTAAACAGAAGCATAAAGAAAAGCAAACTAAAATTAGAATTAAATTTTTTATGTTTGCATATTTTAACCATAGCAGAAAGAGAGCAGCGAACAGTTCTTATGTTAAAAACGTTCGAGATTTTTGATTTTAACAGGTTTCCTAAACGTCCACTGCGCACTCATCGGCCAGAATCAGAATCTCGGCCCGTTCTGTCTTCTAGACTCGATACTGTGTGATTATTCGGTACAACGTGTTTGGATGTTTTATAATTATCTAACGATGCGCTGTGCTCTGACGCTTTCACTCTTAAGGGGAGAGTGTGACCGTCACTGTATGCTCCAACCAAGAAGACACGACGGCTTTGTTGGCCAAGGTGTTGGACGGAGACCGAACGGCTGCGTCCCTCCTCGCCGAAGCCATCCATCAGAAGCTGCAGGTACAAGACGACCTTGCTGAGAAGCTGCAGCTCCCCCTGAAACCCGAGGAACTGGCCGTCTGGATCGACCCTATCGGTATTAACGTCAGCTGTGTGCTTTAACCTTTACGCTAAAAGTGTTTGAAAGTTAATGTTGTGATCAGGAAAAGAGGAACTGTAGACCAACGATCGAGTCCACAGTAAAACAAGAAGCACTCTGTTTGTTAGTGTTGTTGCCTTGGCAACGTGCATCCATGAATCTGTTGGGTGGAGTTTTCTGGCGGAGCGCTGTGACGGGACGTGCGTATTTGTTGCATGTTGTTTGTTTATCCGTAATCGCTGATTCCCCGTTTTAAAGGCACCGTGTGTGATAATTAGCATTACATCGATTAGCATTGTATCGAGCGACATCTAGTGATGAGGTTCCAGAGTGCAACCAACAGAACGTTCATTCCTGACCCGTTCCCCTCCGAGCTTGTACGATTCTCGGCTACTGTAGAAACGCAGCGGTGCAAGATGGCGGGTTCTATGAGAAGTGTTTGTTGATATTATTCTTAATTACTCACTCATTGGGCAAACTACTATTTGGGTCACGGGGAGAATGGAGCCTATCTCGGCCGCCACTAGGTGGGTTACACCCCGAACAGCTCGCCAGACCATTGTAGGGCCTACACGCAACCATTCGTACTCACGCCCGGGGTGATTTGGAACAGCCAGTTCGCTAACTGTGGGTGGAAACCGGAGTTCCCAGAGGAAACCCGCGCAAGCAAGGAGAACATGCCAACTCCACACAGAAACGCCCGAGCCCAGGACTTGAACCCTGGACCTTCTTGCCGTGAGGTAGACGTGCTAACCACTCCGCCATCATTCAGCCATGATATGCTTAATTTCTCCACCTAAATGTTACATACTGTGCCTTTAAACCTTCATATAATTGAATATTGTCTTAAACCTCATGCTGTTAACGCTCCTCCTGTGCAGATGGTACAAGTCAGTATATCGAAGGGAAAGAACGAGAGGTATCCGACGACGAGATTTGCTCCTCTGGGCTCCCGTGCGCTCTGGTTCTTATCGGCGTTTACCTGCGTTCCACCGGGGAACCCGTGATGGGCGTCGTCAACCAGCCGTTTATGTGCAAAGACTCAACAAGCAAAAGGCAAGTATCATGCACTACTGCTGGGCGTCATTGACTGTGAACGGAAGGGAGGGTTGCACGTGCGTCCCCCGCTCGCATGGGTTTCTCCTGAGTACTCCGGTTTCCTCCCACAATCTCAAGACATGCACAGTAGGCAAATTGGCTGTTCCAGATTGCCCCTAGGTGTGAGTGTGTGTGTGTGTGTGTGTGTGTGTTTGTGTACTGACACTGGTGAGCTGTTCAAGGTGTGCATACGGGGCGAAACCATAGTCGGTTCGGTTGAGATAGGCTTCGCCTTCCTGTAGGGCATTTTACTGATGCAACGTAATAGAAGTGAAAAAAAAGCTTGCACCTCTTCATGATTTTGTTGATTTCTTGCAGATGGCAGGGTCGGTACTTCTGGGGAGTTTCCCATGACGGTATCAACGAGTACTCGTTCACACCGTGTCGGCGGCCGGACGGGAAAAACCCCGACTCCCTGTCGGTGGTCCTGAGCTCCAGCGAGAAGCAGGAAGTCAAAGATGCGTTACTGCCGCTCTGCGACAACCAGCTGACCTACGCCTCGGGGGCGGGGTATAAGATCCTGTGCGTCATTCAGGGCCTGGTGGATATGTACGTGCTCTCAGAGGGTAGCACCTATAAGTGGGACTCGTGCGCTCCTCATGCTATACTGCGTGCTCTCGGCGGGGGCATCTGTGACCTCAGCGAGTGCCTTTCTGCCGTCAGGAGTGGCAGAAAGGACCTCAGGGTGGAACTGACCTATAACTCACGCAGTGGGTGTCAGGGGGTGGAACAGTGGTCAAACCAGGGGGGGTTGGTGGCGTATTTGGACTCCACAGTTCTCGCCAAAGCTGTTGATGCACTTGCTAAAAAATTATAAAAACACAAACACATACACACGTGTATAAAGAGAAGGAAAACGCCGTGTTGTTTTGTTAGGATGTTTATTTTAAAGCAGGGATGGTTTTGTATCATCTGATTACATTTTGGCACAACTTTCCGACATTTATTCCATTATTATTACTTTGGTACATCATCAGACATGTAATCATCGGGTATGTCGTAAACTTCGGCATCAGGCTGCCTAAATAGCTGTGCTAGCTGTAAGCGCGAACTCGGTTTGTTGAAAAGTTTGCATTCAAAGCTCACTAGGAAAATATCACAAGCATGAGGTGCTAAAAATAAAGACTCACAGTAAAGTCCTACCCTAAACCCATGATGGTAATTCATAGATATATATATATAGATAGATAGGGTTAATGGTAAATGCAATATTGTGAGATCATAAGCCAAAAGGAGTTTGAGGAGATGTGATGTCCTCATATGACATCACATCAGTACATGCTTACTATGTGTATATATTTATATTCTATACTCACAAGGCTGCTGGTTTCTGTAGTTTGTGTGTGAGAGAGAGAGAATAGGGATCTATATAAAAAAAAAATATATATATATAATGTAAGTGTGTGTATATACACTCCTGGGCAAGAAAACTGAGCCAACATATTTGTAGGTACCATATGATGTACCATTGCCAGTTAACGGTGATGGTTTGTCTGAAGACATCATTTATATCAAATAATTAGTTTTATGAGTAATAAACACCCCAGCCCACACCGCCAAGGCCACTAAAGCTTGGCTGGACATGAACGGCATCAAGCTCTGGTTCTGGCCGGGACGGAGTTCGGATCGGTACCCAATAGAGAACATCTAGGCATAAATCCAACATAAATTAGTTGGACGAAGGTTTAGTGACACCACTGAACTTTGGGAGGCTGTCAAGTCCGAGGGGACGAATTTGGACATTTCCAGATGCAAGAAACTTCCAGCGAGTCAATCCAGGAGACTTGGAATGTTTGTGAAAATCTAAAGGAAAGCAATTCCATATTGACTATTTAATAGAATTAGCATATTTATTTTTCTTATAGAAGATAATTTAAAAAATTTGGGAAAATATAGAAAAATCATTTTGGGCCAGGTGTGTGTGTTTATATTAAAATAAATAAATTTATATATATATATAAATTTATAATAAATTTATGTGTGTGTGTAGATATATATTGTTGTTTTTATTTACATATTATTTTATTACATTTATGGTTGTTTTTTTTTCAGTCTAGTGCCATGAACTGCCGATTCAAAGGATCTGTTGTACTCAGTATGCAATATTATATTTTGTAATGTTTAAAATGCAAATATCATTCTGTTATAAACATTAAAGATATATATTACTGTGGCATCTTTGTTATTGTTTACTTCTCTGGCTACACCCTAGGTACACAACCACACTTTAAAATCTACGCTTGTTTTCAGGATTGAGACGGAATACACAATAAAATTGATTACAGATTGAAGATACAGTCCAGTCGGAAAGTCATGATCTCTACCCCTTTGTTTATTTATTTATTTAACAGGTTATAAGTTGTGTGCAGATTTTTATGGAATTTCTACCAGACGTGGGGCTTTGGACACGTCTGCATCCCTGTGTTCTATTTTATCTATCTGTTTATCTATTTTTTTGTTTATTTTTTGCTGTATACTTTTTTCCTCTCACAGCTTGGCAGAGATTTGCACTCTCCCAAGTGCTCTTGCTTTTGCGTGCATTTATTTTACTGCCAATCTTGTTTATTCATCCATCCATTTGCTGAACCGTTCAATCCTAATCCTAGGGTCAGGGGGATGGCTCTCTGGGTGAAGGTGGGGTACACCCTGAACAGCTCATCAGTCAAGTGTAGGGCAACACAAAGAGACACACATGACCATTCATACTCACACTAATACCTAGGAAAAGCCAAATAGCCTAACGTGCATGTCTTTGGACTGTGGGAGGAAACCGGTGTTCCCAAAGGAAACCCACACAAGCATGGGAAGAACATGCAGAATCTACACAGAAATGTCCTCATCGAGGCGGCGACTCAAAACCATGACCTTCTTGGTGCTGACCACCTTGGACGTCTGCTTCTGCATGTTGAAACCCATTTAAATTAATGTAAGAAATCCAAATGTAACATATTGTACTTTTAACTCTAATGATTCTCAAACCCAAGTTCGTGTTTACACACTTTTAAGACTATTTGACATCGAAGCATACAATCGCAGAGGATAAATTTTCTGTAGGGCGGTACGGTGGTGCAGTGGTTAACGGTTTCCCTTTTGAGTTTCTCTGAGAGTTTTTTTTTCCATCTTAAAAGGTTTTTTTCCTTTATTAGGAATCCAATAAAAAATTTGCGTTTGTGAAAAAGACCCTTTTTAAAAAAAATCTATACAATGTGAAGTGAATTGAAAATTTAATTAAACAGAGGCTGCTGCCCTCTAGTGGTTGTCTGTATTACTTTCAATGCTTCATAATTAACTTTACGTGTAACTTCAGTTTTTAACCGTTAGGTGGAGCCAAAGTGTTCAGATTTGTGGATGTACTTCAAATATTTGCCGGAGAATAATATTGTTTGCCCAGTGCAGCTAACTGGGTTATCAAAGGCCGGCCATGTCTCTCACTGTCTGTGGTGGGAGGCATGTAAAAGAACAATTGCTGATTTTCGTCAAGAGTAGGCTGCACAGCCGTCAGCGTGTTTCTGCCCTGTGATGGCCTGGCGAGCTGTCCTGGCGGCTGAGATGGGCACCAGCCTCCCCGTGACCCTAATTAGGAATAAGCGGTTCAGAAAATAAATGATGATGATGAATATTGTTTGGTCGTACACTTATCATAATAAATGATTATTATAATTATTATTTTTATTTTTATTTTTATTTTTATTTTTATTTTTATTTTTATTATTATTATTATTATTATTATTATTATTATTAAGGGCAGCCGGGTGATGTAGTGCTTAGAATGTTTGTTTCATACCACGAAGGTCCTGGGTTCAAGTTCTGAGCTCAAGCGTTTTTGTGTGTTCTTCCCTTGCTTGCATGGGTTTTCTCTGGGTACTCTGGTTTCCTCCTACAGTCTAAAAAATACACATTAGGCTAATTGGCTGTTTAAAGCTATGGTGTGATGACTGATGGTCTGCTGAGCTGTTCAGGGTGTACCCTGTTTTCGCCAAGTGTTGGCTGAGGTAGGCTCCGGTATCCTAGTAGGATTAAATGGTTTGGCAGAATGAGTGAGTGATTATTATTTTTATGATGATGATGATGATGATAATAATAATAATAATAATAATAATAATAATAATAATAATAATAATAATAATAATAAT
>JBCNYG010000021.1:5046400-5060418 GCA_039654305.1 Porochilus rendahli
GGACTCTGGGGGGCCGATACATATGTGAAAATGATTCCTCGTGCTCCCTGAACCACTCGCTCATTATTTGAGTCCCCATTTTATATCTGTGCCATCAGGGAAGAAAAAGTGCATTGGTGTGACAACCTGCTCAATACATTTAGATCATCAGCTGACATTAATGTTGCTGAGCCTCGACTGGACCAACTGGAGTTTAGGGTATGTTTCTGAGGATTTCATATGTGAATGTAGTGAAAGACACATTCTTGAGTTTATTAATGAGTAGTTTGTATATTCAGACACTAAAGGGAAGAGTGAAGACACTAAACAACAGTAAAGCAATTGACAGTTAATGAAGTTAAATGAAGCCAACACCGATGAAAATTCCCCCAAATGGTTAGGCAGTCATGAATTGTTATCCCTCCCAAATTAAACCCATCAAAATCACCTGCTGGTTTTTAATTTGATAACTGTAGCGTGCGATGGAATTTGTCACGTTACAGCCGTACCTAATTATACAGGCTTAGGCTTGACTGGGGTTGGGTTTGAGGTGTGGCACTATCAGTACTGCACCCTGTACTGGAATGAGATGTGTGAAATGGACAGTTATGCCTCATAAACACACACGCACAGAAAAAAATTCAAAGCACATCGGATGAATAATAATTATTTACTCGAACAATTACGGTCTCCTTTTCACTTTCAGAGTAGCGTGGAGACAATGAGCACTCTATGAGCAACCAGGCAGGTTACGGATGAGACATGCCAGGCCAGCTGGCGTCATTGTCCTACCAATCAAAATGCCAAGCTGGACATCCGCCAGCAATTCAGTGAGCCGAGCCGATTAATCAGAGAGACGAAGAGCAGACACCATTCCTCTGTCCTCCCACCGGCTGGTGTTCTCCTTCCCCACGTCTCATTCAGCTCTCTCCAGAAACAGCCTCTTAATGAATTGCTGTGAAATGCTGGCGCAGACACATTAACGGTATCCTGATCTTTCTGTCTAATATCTCGATATTGCATTTGCAGCCTTTGAGGAAAAATGTCAGCTTGTGCTGGTGTCAAGTGTAACGCTATTAAAAGGCTTTGAGCGCCCTTCATCGTGAGAGGAGGCTAAAAACACTGAAACCCCCTCTGCGTCGTACAGCAGGCGCTTCATACGAAGGACGTTCGGCTGACCTTAATGCTGAAAGTGCGTGCAATATGATACTCGTATGTCTGAGGACTCTGTGGTGAGGCTTTAATCTGCCAGCAAAATGAGCTTCAAACCGCATGATAGCTACTCATTTTTTCCTTAACAAACAATATTGTAACGCCTGTAAGATGATGTTGTATGTGTACTTTTAAATCATGTTCCTTACATTTATTATTTTAGATTGTCTGACTATTTAGATACTCAGATACCCCTAAGATACTTCCTGATGTTACTTTTTGCCATAAATTTAAATGAAAATAATTTTCTAAAAATTTCTTTTTTTTATTATGATCCTCCTTTTTTGAGATTTTGGGTTCTCAGACTTGGCTGTACACATGGCGGCTCTATATAAGTGGAATCACTTCCTATGTATATATAGAACCAGCTCAAGCTAAGCTTATGAAAACAAAACAATTTGTGGTTATGGGTAAATAAAACAACTACATGGGAACAGGGCAATCTGACTGGTTTGCTCTCTGAGGAATAATAGACAATATTATTAATTTAAGATATTTTCTCATTTATAATTGGAGGATAGCCATCGAATAATTAATTAAATTAATTATTGCATCATTACTTTGGGATAAGTTGAATTATCATTGTATAGCTGGAATGTGCAACATAGTTGGCCTCTGCAGAAAACAACCCTTCAACTGATTCATTCTGTCATATTTCACCTCCTTCAATAAATTGCGTATTATCCTGAGTGGATATGGCTTGGATTGTAATGGCAGACACAAACTGGGGGACATCCTGTTGAAAGAGTGGCTTGAACCTCCGACCTTGGATGGTGTAACAAACTCATTTTAGTTTGCTTTTCTTCGTCTCTGTGTAGTATATACTCAAACTTTGAATTAAAAAATTAGAAATTAACTTCAACTCTTTAACTAAACAACTAAAAATGGCTTTAGTTTGCTTTTCTTTTGTGTCCTTGGATCTACCTCACCTTTAACTGCTAATTAATTGTGCACTATTGAAAACCACAATAGAGATCACCCTAAATTCTACAGAGCACCTTTAAAATGACGTGAACAAGGATACGATTCATGAATTCAAAGTGATTGACACACTAACTCATTTGCCTTAATCCTATTAGGGTCGTAGGTTAGCCTTACATGCATGTTTTTGGACTGTCTGACGAAACCGGAGTACCCGGTGGAAACCCACCCAAGCATGGGGAAAACATTTAAATAATTTATTTTAATGTATAAAGACACATTATAAACAAAATAATCCTAGGAGCTCGTGGTACGGTGTGATGCGACGGTAACCCGGAGTTGTTACCAGCACATGGTTTTCTCACGCGCTGAACACCAAAGCAATTTACCAACCGCTACATTTTTTTAACATTCTAAGGAGCTACACCTCATACTTTTAATTTTTTTGCAATTCTCTTTAACACTGTGGAGCATCTACGAAACAAGTTAGTACCTGTCGGTTACTCATAAAACAATACGTTATAAAAACAATATATAATGAGACAGTTGTTGCCACGCCAGTCTCTTTTTCTTTCTTTCGTTCTTTCTTTCCTTCTTTCTTTCTTTCTTTCTTTCCTTCTTTCTTTCTTTCTTTCTTTCTTTCTTTCTCAAACAGAAATCTCATGCTTTGTAAACTTAGTTACAGCTTCACTTCTGACTGCAACAAAATACTAAATAATCATCTCCTTCCAGATAGCTTTGCTATGGCAGGGATGAAAATCCAGAGCCATTTTGAGTCAGCTTTTTAAAGAGCTTTCAATATTGCAGCATGGATGTTTGGAGCTCTTATGTTACCACAGGGTGAAGGGGCTCACTGAACGGTTTGATGGCAATACAAATTAAATGCCACGGCATTTGCGGTTACTCGAACTCAACCCGGTGGCGTGGTGGAGTAGTGGTTAGCACATCCGCCTCACAGCAAAAATATCATATGTTGGTAAAGGGGCCGGTAGAATCCATGGCAAGACATTTTGAAACTGTTCTGGCAGCTTGTGGCGGCCAATACTTTGAAACACTTTAATTTGTAAAGCAGATTTTCCATTAATTTGTCCCCAGTCTGTTTTACTAATTCTGTTAATTCATTACATTGTGGCTACAGTATATTAGTAACCAAAGGGACTTTATGCAGTGACCAGTAGGAAACTACTGATGAATAAACATGTGCTCGTGAAAACACATGAGAGAAACGAGGTATTGAGGACCCTAGTGAAAGATCAATATCCTGCCTCATTGTCAGCAAGCCCTTCTGAATGTTTAAAACCTAAAGAGTGGTCTAACTAACAGAAAGCAGCTTTTTTATTATTTTTGATCCCCCCTCATTTTCTCCCCTATTTTTTTTTGTCATATCTAATTCCCACCCGTCAAGTACTGCCTTCCCTATCTCATGACCACCACCAACCAGGGAGTGGCATAAGCATGCACATACCAACTGCATGACATGCAATGCTGCCACCCGCCTCTTTACGAACTGCTGCGCGTGGGTATTCAGGGGCGGCATAACACACTCTGAGGGAAACCCCTATCCGCCCCCTTGTACGAATGAGCTCACAGATGGCCCTGATTGGCTAGTGATTGCTGTGGTTGAAAGGGGAAGTAAGCATATGCCAGCCCTCCCTCCAGTGAGAACTCGGCCAATTAGCTCCCATGGACTCCCGGGCACAGAAAGCTGTTTTGGAGAAAAATGTAATTTCTTCAGGAGAACATTGTAAGTGCCAGAAATACACCAGCCATGACTGCGATTATTTTATGCCGCAAATAGAATAGACCATACTGGCACACATAGATCTTATCTACATCTGTCAATACGGTTGCTGGGATTGAAATGGCTATGCTGGTTAACGACGTTGATGACACAGGAACGGTGAAATGAAACAACCAAAAAAAAAATTAAACACACGTTGCCAGGTATTTGTTGACGTTCTTTTCGGTAATTTCATCTTCGCTTATCCTTGTTTCATTCCTGTCTGTGCAGGCGTTCCAGCATGCCTTGTGGTCCACCCAGATTTACAGATTAATACAATTACCTTTCAGGGACGTTAAATCATTAAATCATCACTCTCTTATTATAATGTTTTTTTTTTACATGTTAATCCAAGCATTCTCACACAGATGTATGTCTTAGGGCTTGGCAGTTTTCTTGCCACAGTTACAAGCACTAATGTGTTTTTTACTAGAAATGGCCTTTGATCAGAGAGCTGTCAAAACAAGGCTTTGTGACCACTCCCTGTCCCACCTGTTTGGGAAGGTATATCTCAGAGACAGGAACATATTCGTTCAGGGTGTGACTCCTAAAAAAAGGGCTTAGTGTCTGACAATGAATAGCTCGAGGGTCCAGGAGATGGTTATAATTTTACTCAACAAAGTTTAGGGATGAGATAATGAGTTTGTTCAGAGTAAATGAGGTGTGGAGTCGAGTGATGTCGGCATGGCAGTGTAGACGACACTGTGAATGGCCTGTCTTGAGGTGTTTCACACATTAAAAAAGGAAAAAATATCACCAAAAACACTTAATATAAATGCACAATTTTCAGCCAAGCAGCCCAAATCCATGTCATAACACTACAACATTATGATCACTGATAGGTGAAGTGAATAATATTGATTATCTCATTACAGCTGGATGTGTTAGCCTGAAAGCAAACAGTCAGCTCTTGAAGTCGATGTTTTGGACTCAGGAAAAAAAATGAGCAAATGACTTTGACAAGGGCCACATGACGTGACGGCTAAATGACTGGGTCGGTTCATCCCCAGAATGGCAGGTCTTGTGGGGTGTCCTTGGTAGTCAGGTGGTCTTTGGAAGGAGTGTTATGGGTGCCCAAGACTCATTGTTGCGTGAAGACGCCTGGTCTCATTCCACAGAAGAGCTACTGTAGCACAAACTGCTGAAACTGTTCAACAGTGCATTGCAGCTCTCTGTGTATGGGACTGCCAACTGCGGACCAGTCAGGTGTTATGGCTGATCGGTATATATTTAAATGTATCTACACAGTAACATAATAAAAGCAAACAAAAATTAGAAAATTAAAATTATTAATAAAAAAAAAATAAGAAATTATTTTTATTTTTTACTTTTACATTTTGATTCGGGTCAAGAATTATCCTGAGATTGTTATGTGGATAATTAATAATTCTTTACCAGCGAAATACACCAAGCCTGTGGCAAATAATTGTTTTGGTATATACTACATGGGGACATAAGCAAAAATAAATAAATAAAATAATTTAAAAAAGATTTTAATTGGTCATTTTAACTTTTTTAATGACACAACAAAAAACTAAGTTTTAGTGTATATACTGCACAGAATGAAAAGAAAAGCAAACTTTTAAAAGTGTGACAATAAGCACACCTGCTCCCTCACAATGCTCACCGATTTCATGATGGCATCTTTTTGAAACTCATTCAAAACCTTTTAAGACATGATGACCATATTACATAACTTTCTTTGTATTTTATATATATATATATATATATATAAATAACTTTTTTTTTGGGACTGCATTTTATTGAATTTTTAGTTTTCAGAATCAATAACAATGATGAACCGTGAGTGTTTATCTGCCATTTCAATTCATACATTATTCACATTGGATAATGTCTATTAGACCCCAAGATAGTGAAGCAATCAGATCGGGTCATTCCTGTGTAGTATACTAATGTCTAACTACAGCATTCTTTTCATGAATAACAATATGAGTACTTGTTGGAAGGTGTGTGACCTATAAATAAAAGTATAAAAAATGTGATGGTGACTGAAAATATCACATATATTCATATTAATACAAATTTGCCACAAACCTCATATACAAGGCAACATGTTCATTCATGAATACCGTATGGAAACTCGTACGCCTCGCTACTTTTGGGTCTCAATGTCACAATGAGTTACCTTCGCCACAACTTTCACAGATGCCTGACGCTTCCCAAGCACAAAGAAATTCCTCTCGTTTCATTTCCTCTAGATTACAATATCATGGCTGTCTTTTTTTATGTCTTCTCTGTTTGTTTTTTTCCTTATGCTCCATGTTCCGACGAATCTCGAAGGTGTGTCCAGGCTTGAATGGTCTTTCTTTTGTTCCCCCGGTCTGCAGGCACGTGCAAAAGTCACTCCAGGCTAGGAATGAAAGCATCATGTCTGTGTTTCTGCACTTTATTATGTACTTGTTTGTTATTCGTGTTCGGAAAGGATTTATTTTCTTTTTCAAGTTGGCTGCGATATTGAGATGACTAATACAATCAAGTCCAGACTGATATTAGTCATTATGCACAGAAGAGTGGCTCAATCTGATTCGGGATTTAAGGATTTGAATATAATACTTGGGTTAAAAACCACAGCTGTAAGACTGTAATTGTGTTTAAATATTATTAGGTTAAGTTAGGTAATATAAAAGCCTGTGTGGATAATGCGGTTAACAATAATATTATTAAATACTGTATTTTAGATATTATATACAAGGTATGGAGGTCAGATGTTAGTAAAAAGAGAGGTACCTTTAATAAATATAGTAAGATCCGGTAGTAAGTATTCCAAGCCGTATTTAGGGCTCTGTATTTAATCTGTATATAATCTGTGTTATTAACTAAAAGCACTTTTTGTTCCTTGAATAAAGACTTTCTCTTTCATGTGGTGGGGAAAAACATTACTAATAGCTTGTGAAAAATATTGATGCTTCAAACCCCCGAGTAACACTGTTTTTTCTTATTGAACTCAGCCTCATTATATATCATTCATCCATCCATCCATTCAATCAATTACCGAACCTCTTGATCCTGCTAGGGTTGCGGGAAGGCTGGAGCCTGTCTCAGCCTACTCTAGGCAAAGGCAGGGTACATCTTGTACACAGACACAGAAACGCCCTTGTCGAAGCCCGGGACTCAATCCCATGACCTTCTTGCTGTAAGGAGGACACCACTGTCATTGAATATCAGAATCAGCCGAATAATTGAATTCATTTTCCGATCCGTTTTATCCTTTATTAGAGACACGGAGGGGCTGGAACCCACCCAAAGGTGGGGTACACCCTGAACAGCTTGCCAGACCATCACAGGGCTGACACACACACACACACACAAAGACATTCCTACGCACATCCAAATCTATGGATAATCAAGACTATCCAGTTTGTCTAATATGCATAACTTTGGACTGTGGAAGGACACTGGAGAAGAGGGCTGGAAGAAGGGGATTGCTAATCACCCTGGAACATCCAGCTAACAGGGCTCTGGTGAAGCTTCGATGGACCAAGCAAGTTGGAAGCGGATTTTTGCGTCTGCATGCACGACGGCACAAGACAGTTAAATTAAACGGATAGATTATTATTAATATGATTATTATTATTATTACTCTGTACCACTCCCATGATGCACAGGGCCACTTTTGTGGTTTCTGCTAGTGTATGTTTTCACCTGAAAGTGTTCCAAGCACTCTTGGACTATAGAGGGAAACCAGAACACGCAGAGGAAACCCCACACAAGCGCAGGAAAGACGTGCAAGCTCCACTTAGAAATGCCCTAGCAGTTCACAGGGTTTGAACCCAGGACCTTCTAGCTGTGAGGCAGGAGCCCATTATTGCACTATAGCAGTTTTAAACATATATATATAAACATATATATTCTTTAAGAGTTAACAATAGCCTGAAAATATGTAAATGACCTCAAGGCTTGGTGAAACTGAGAGCATGGGAGTGGAAAAGTTCATGCCACGCATAGCAGCCATTCTTTTAAACAGATTTTCTTTCTGTGTTGGATTACGGCTGAAAGAAAAACCCAGTTAAATGCTTTCTACGGAATCTATGGAATGTATAGTATAAATGTGACTTTTTAATATCCTGTGAGTATCGAGAAATCCTCCTTCTTCCTACCCATGGTCTTTCCTTCTCTATTCTTGCTCCTAAAGGCACGAGCACTGAGCATCAGCTGTCCTCTCACTACCGAGTGTTATTGATACTTTTGCAGATTTGAGGTACAGGCTATTTTCTCCTGCTCCATTTAAAGGGATCTAATTATGACACGTGGAAAGAGAGTCTTGTCTCAACAAAACTGAACCATGATCATCTTTTTAAAAGGAATCCTTGTTTGTGGTAGTAACTACTGTAGGTTATTGGCAGCATAGTAAAGCTGTAGTACTACCGTGGGTAAACATGTCATTAGCACAAGAGCATAAAATCATGGGGTTATTATGGGAACACTTTCAAGAACCAGAGGATAACTTGGTAGAACCAAAGAGAGTAATAACTGTAACAGAGTATGACTGTAGCACAACAGAAGACCACCGTGAAACTATAGAGTATTACCAGTAGCGTAACCCAATGGTTCTATAAAGATTTAGGCACTGCCAGTAGATATCTGTATTAATGGGTATCTGAGGCTGGTGTTATAGGAGTAGTGTGGCCCCTTTAAAGACTGATTCAACTTCTGCCTTAGAGGAAATAAATAAATAAACATCTACTGCGTTTCCTGACTATGTTCTGAAGCGAAAGCAGGAAAGGTTAGCACTGAGTCTTCTTTCCACCGCCTTTCACTCATTGATTTCCTCCTTCACCTGCCTTAATAGTTACATTATCTGTTTTTAACAAGTGTGTGTTCCATGTTCCTATTAATGTTTTAACAAAAAGATTGCATTGTTTACTAATATCACTGCGCCTGTTGCAGGCATGATTAACGGTCACGTACAGGAGTAAGCAAATGGTTTCAGAAGGACACTGTACCTTATTTTCCATTCACATGTCCGATCATAACCATAAACAGAGGTGTAATAAGGTTACAGATAGTGGCTCACTGATGTGGGTGTGTCACGTCAAAGGAGTACTGTGTACGTTATTGTGTGTCCCCCATTAGACCTACTCTTTAAATTCAAACTAATCAAGGGAAAACGTGTAACAGGTGAACACACTCAGGAACACAGTGGAGTAATGAGACTAAAGCAGCAATCGGTTACGAAGCACATGGCTGCGCGCGCACACGAGCACATTCATCACGGTGGATTACACCATTACACACTTGAGCTGGGGGTAACAATGACAGAATTGTCTTTAGTTGGTGTCCTGAGTACTGTATATTGGGTTTCATATCAAAAGAAGCATTCTTCTTAACATTAGGTTCGTGGAAGTGTATGTGTCAGGTTAGAATGAGGTTAAAGGAAATGGACAAAATTAGAGGAAGAGCTGACACAGGATATGTCGAAGCAAAAAAACAACACCAAAAATTCAGTTGAATTTAATAAGCCCTCGTCGTGATCTGTTGGAGTTTTTGCGTCACCTGCATTTTCTCCGAGACTGAACGCTCATTACAACTTGATATGCGTCGCAGCCTCTGTGGACAGAATGGATTCGTTCAGGGTGCATGCATTACACCCAATCAATACTGAACAAACCCCCCATGGTCTGTGTGTGTGTTTGTGAGATAAATGGATATGGGGTTTCACGACTTCAGTATGGCGAGTAAAGATGGAATCTAAGCAGCCTCGAAGCCCACTTGAGTTCTCCGTAAATTATACCTATGTGTTGTGACCTGAAATTGCATAGGGATTCTATATTTCATGTCCTCACTTGGCATCTATTACAAATGGGATACCATGTGATCTGGTAATTCTGGAATTTGAACTCGCAACATTTCCGTAAGGAGCAAAGGACCATAATCTTGTAATTTTGTCCAGTATTTCAATGGGGGTAGGGGGTAGATGAGGGCATGGAAACAGTCAACCACTCACACAAGTGGACAATTAAATGTACCAATTTTTGCCTAATTTGCACATCTTTGGACTGCCATAAGATTTGAACCCACAACCTTTCATTTGTGAAGCAACGTTGCTAACCACCACACCACCGTATAACCCTTTCTAAAACACTGCATGATAGTTCTGCCCAAGGAGCTTTTACATGATTATACAAATCTCCTTTGACATGTGTTACAAAAACATTACCTTTGCATAAAAATGGGTGAATTAGCATAAAGTAGGACATTTTTAGGTTAGTTCACCCTCATGAATCATAATAATAAATTGATACGTGCCCCATATTAAACAGTATCCCACATATCAGTAATTTACCCTTGTGTTTACGCTATAAAAATACAGACCCTATAGTGTTTCTTTAATGAGATAAGATAAAACAAACCATGACTGCAACCCCCGACAGAAACATTATGGTTTCCTCTTTATTTCTTTGGAATTGCTAATAACAGCAATATACAGATTTATGTATTGCCTGAAAGAAAAGCTCCCAATAAATGTCTCTATTGATAGTTGTCCAAGGCTGGTGGTGTAAGAGTAGTGTAGCTCCTTTAAGGCAGCTTTAGGCTTATTTGCTGTTCCAAGTTGCCCTGCGATGGCCTGGCATGCTGTTTAGGATGTACCTCGCCTTCATCCGGAGTCAGCGAAGATCGGCACAGTCTACCTGTGAGCCTAGTAGTAGGGTTAAGCGGTTTGGCCAATGGATGAGTGAAAATAAATATCAGCAATACATAACAGCCAATCAGAATCAACTCAGTGAAGTAGCAGCCCTATTGGGTTACCTGTGGTGGGAATGCTTGGACACCGGACACGACACAGGCCAACCATCCAAGTCATGCTCCATACCTATGGTACTCCGAAATTCTGCTATAAAAAGCATCTGTAAGGCATCCTACGCTACATTAGCATATCCACAGTGGCAAAATTTACACACCAAAGTCTGACCTACTTTCTAAAAAAGGCAACTTCTTTAAGAGATGTAAAAGCTTTTACTGTTGCATGTTGAGAAATATACAGCTTTGACAACAAGTGCCTCTTTCAGGCTTAGCTAAGTGTGGAATTTATTATTTTGAAATGTATTTATTTATTACTTAGTATTTATTTATTATTTTTCTTTCTGACATCTTTTAAAAAGGAGCACAAGAAACACTTAAATCAATTATTAGCACGTGATCATCCATCATTTTACAAACGGTATCGAGCAGCTAACATAAAAACAATGGCGTACCAAGTCATGTTCTGTCATTTAGATTTTCTCCTCATATCTCACTCAGCGAAGCTTTTTCAGCCTGCGAACATTTCTTAGTACTCGGATGACGATGGAATTTTTTGGCCACCCCCGACGTTGTTCCGAGTCCTTGTAAGGTGACTCTTTGTCTATTTACGACTCTGCCAAGCCAGTCGAATGCTCCTTATAAGCAGTGTGATGACTAAGAATCAAATGTTTTCACCATGTGCTCCTGTTTTAGGGTCGGTTGTCATTCCAGACGCTTCCCAGACGGGCCTGCTTTACTGAGTGCCGAGATGTTTGATCTTGGTAAATATTTGAGACGCTAGTGTGACCTTCGGGTAAAGAGGAAATAATCCTTCGGTTGATTTGTGTCAGTGAGCTCACACTACTTTTACATCAGGGTTTTAAACAACGTTGATATTTTGAGGCTATGTCAAATCTTGAATTTTTTAATGTATGGATTGAACATGTGTATATAAAATGTGTCACACTTTTCATGCATATTAACAAGTTATTGGTGCTAAAAATGGAAGATAGCTGACATATACACAGTGTTTTTTCATTAGAGGTTGTGTGGGTTTCCATGGTTACGTCTGGCTGTACGTTAAAATAAGTCGCTTTGGATAATGGCATCTGCCATAAAATCCAAATGCTATAAAAATTTTAATTTAGAATGGGTGTGTGTGTGTGTGTGTGTGTGTGTGTGTGTGTTGGTCCTTTGATGGACAGACGAGCTGTTCAGGGTATCCCTGCTTTTGCATATAGTGGGCTGAGATAGGCTCCATCCTCCCTGCAGCCCTAGGAGGATAAAGCCAAATGAATGAATGAAGAAGGAATGAATGAAGAAGGAATAGTTCATGATGTCAATATTTCAAATGTTCATGATGTCTTATTTCAGCATATCATTATTTCAAATTAGATTATGCCGTGATAAATAAAATCCATAAGATTATATAATTTCCTAAATATTATACATTTGTAATAATAATAATTCTTAAAGTGGTTATATCTTGACTGATATTCTAAAATATGTCCAGTAATAAACAATAATCTGTCGCGACCTCTTTTTTCCATTACACGGTGTACGCTGGTGTTGATATCACACTCAGTCGCAAAAGAAATCGCCCTCTCCTGCTGCATGTGTCAAGATGGGAGGTGATTGAATGGATGTGATGTCACCGTGAACTTCAGTGACCTCTACAGCTCAGCACGCTGTGATTTAAACACAGCCGAAGTAGCTGAGATAGTACTCATCTACTCATCTCAGAGATTATAGCAGCATCTTTAGGCCATAATAAAGGGACCAAAAAAAAAAAAAAATAAATAAAATAAAATAAAAAAAAATAAAATTAAAAAAAAAAATAAAGGGATCAGGTCCTGAGGCACTAATATCCATGTTTGCTGAACAATAGTGCGGTCGGATCATGAGGATTTAAGGAATTATTGGAATTGGTGAGCATTTAGAGTGAGAGGAGAACTGTTTGTAAAGGTTCTGTTGGTTCTATTGGTGAATACGTTCAGGAAGGTTACGCTTACCAGGTAATATTTAGCAGTCCATGGAATCAACAATAAAATAATTTTTACATTTTTTATCATGTATTATGTTTTGAATTGGCGTGTTGTACATATTGACATTTATTTCCTTTTTAGCGTTCTGAAAAGCAGCTGTTAATAAATTACAATTACATTACAGGTACTGTACATTTTTGTATTCCAAACACAAGGGGTGCAAACAGATTTGAACTCAGGTGCATATTGTTAATTTTGCTGATTGGGGTTATTTATGTAAAGAGAATCTGACTAATGTGGCTGAAGCCTATCTCTGCTGACACGGGGCGAGGGCGGGGTACACCCTAAACAGTTCGCCAGACCATTACAGGGCAACACACACAACCGTTCACACACACACACACACCTAGGGGTAATTTGGGACAGCAAATTAGACTAATGTGCATGTCTTTGGACTGTGGGAGAAACCGGAGTACACAGAGGGAACCCATTCAAGCACGGAGGAGGACATGCACACTCCACGCTGATACGCCAGAGTCGAGCACAGGAGCTTCTTGCTGTGAAGCGGACATGCTAACCGCTACGTCACAGTATTGTTGCCTAATTTTTTCTGACCTTAAGTTATATTTTCAAACATTTTATCTTGCTAAATCAAATTTTTATCAGTTTGCTTTTGAATTCTGATTATGAGAGTGTTGTATTATCTGTTTATGGTGCATGTGTATATGTTAATTGACCCAAAGCATTCAAAACTATGGAGATTTTTTACTTTTCAGATGAAATATTTTCGATTATAACAGAACGGCAACACTGGCAGTGCTGGCTTCTCTTTCAGATCTGCGGATCTCTTGTGGTCAGAGGCTCGTGTGTGGATTGTGGTTCGCTCCTGGGTATAAACACAGTAGGATGCCTAATCAGTCCTGAATTTTTGGGGTGGTGTTTTTCCCCTTGTTGTTTTTTCCCCTTGGAAACAGATAGCGCCTGTTAAAAAATGCAGCCCCCTAATTATCCCTCACTGAAGAAGATTGTCTGACGTTGAGCTATTTTGGTACCTCCCATGAGGGTTACCATAGCAACCTGAAGTCATGCTTTATAAATGATCTGAATCTCAGGGCGCTGCTGCTCAAGCGGTGAGCAGACGCTTCTGTCTGCAAGCCTGATTAGTTGCTTCTTTACAGCCATCAGCTCCAACTTTATTTTTACGCTTGACGTTTTGAGAGTAATATTTCCCCAAGTCTGTCTGTCGGCACTTTATATATGGCTTTCTATGTATTAGTTTCCGTACAAATAAAGTTGTGGGTTTCCTCCCACCGTCACCAAATAACCCCTAGGTGTGAGTGTGAGTGCGAATGGTTGTGTGACTGATGGCCCTGTGATGGCCTGGCGAGCTGTCCAGGGTG
>JBCNYG010000021.1:5172438-5185880 GCA_039654305.1 Porochilus rendahli
TTCAGGTTTTTTTGCCCCCCCCCCCCCAAATGCAGTACTCACATTTGCCCAAATGATGGCAGTGACATTCTCTCAAGGTTACAGCTTAAGGTTGCACCCGATTCAATCCAGACTTCAAAATCAAGGGCATGAATAGAACTCAAATCTTGATTAAAGTGGCACACTTCAGCCGGGAAGCACATTACATGTAATTGAGACGTGCTTGAACGGAAGGCTTGTGTTGCGCACAGAAAAATTAAATTAGAAGCGAGCAGTTAAATGTTGCATGAAAACAGGCTCGCAGCACAAAGACCAACCAAAGGCTTCTTCTATATTTAGCTTCGCACAGTAGCAAACAACCCGAAAAAGCTTACCTCACAACTTCAGCCCCGGGCTCCTGCCAACTGAGAAGGACTTTTATTTATTTATTTTTGGCTAAAAATGATTACTAAGCAAAATAAAATGCATGCTAATGTGAAAAACTTTAATCAGGATTTTTTTAAGCTGAACAAAAGGGTCAAGGGTCACAAGGGTCGTCCCTTTTGTTTTTGCTGAGAATCTCCATTCACCGCACGCTAATAGTGGTGCAAAGAAGTGCCTAAGAAATTGGTACTGGTTGCCTAGGGATACAATTGGTGTCACACGATTAATCACGTCACACTACTGCGTCATCAGTCACCACGTTTATTTTTCCTCAATCTTTATTCCAGTTTGTTTGAAATTTCCAAATTTACATCATTTCACATTAAGGCACCCTGGGCTACGAGTATAATAGCATAGCCCTTTCAGCTTTTTTAAAATATTCAAGAAAAAATACTTTATCAAAAGTAGTAAGATAAGACAAATAACAGTATACAGGAAAATAACCATAGAAATCTGTCAGTGGAACTGAACTGGTGAATTTATTATCTCCTCTACCAAAGTTAGATAGAATACTGTGTTCTGGGTTATGTGTACTTGTATTTGTGTAAAAAAAAAAAAAATTAACAAAAAGAAAAGAAAAAAAAATAGAAATTTGTGCTAAAAGAGCATTGTGCAAATGCTGCAATTTCAAAAAAAAAAAAAAAAAAAAAAAAAAAAAACATGCATTCTTCATAACCCTCCCCCGCCTCATCACTTATTAAACGCTAGTCACATCTTACCCAGCTATTGGATTAAACACAACACAGTTTGGATACAACTATAATGTATCGGACTCTAATAGAGTGAATTCCAGACGAAAGAAAAATGAAGTCTCTTAAAAGTGGTTTAATCGAATACTCTCGCAACCGTGGAGTCTCGTTTTGATTCGTCAACATGTAAACAATCGCAGTAGTCCAGGTCACGCAGCAGGTACAGGAATTAAAAAAAAAAAAAAAAAAACAGACAGTAAAGGAAAGTCAAGAGTGTCAAACAGACAAAAACAGCATCAGTAGTAAATATGAATTCAAAGGAATGGAGGAGTCTTCAAACTGACACCTGAATCTGACATCTACGTTCGCAAATCTGGGTTCTGTTCCCCTGGAAGTCGGTGAGAAACGCCTCAGTGGTACGTCAGAAAACGCGATCGCGAACGATTCGCAACTTAAGCACAACAGTCCACACATCGCATGTACAAAAGCAAGTGCCAGTTCGTCATGGATACAGGGTTACATGGTTTGGCTGTATTCTGTTGCTCCTGTGATGTTTTTTTTTTGCGTCAGATTTAAGGCACACTGACGTGAAACGGGGAGCCCGGGATGTGTTCTTCGCCCCACTTCACCGCCAGGATATAGTTTCCGCGATCCTTCAGGACGTAGCTGACGTTGTACTGCATGTTGCCTGTGTGCTTCACCATAATCTCGTCACATGGAGTCTGAGGTCCGAGAACTCCAACCAGAAGCATGTTCTTCCCTAAAACACACACACACACACACACACACACACACACACACACAATATTTTAAAAGTTATTTTGAGCTGAGAATTCAAACTTGTGTGAAGTATTTATGGAATGGATGAGGTTTGACCTTTTAAAGGTCACTCAAGGTCAAAGGTAACAGTCATTTGAAAGCCCATGTACGTTTTCGTGTTAGAGTTCCACAGTCACATCATGTCGATCAACACTCATTTTAAAGTTATAGGTGCTCAGAATCCTGTGACCTTGATTTTGACCTTTTAAGGTCACGAGCTTTTGGTAGTGACCGAAAGAACAAGATCGCGAACACAAGCGGCTGAAATGAGCTTCCTTCACAGGGTTGCAGGGCTCTCCCTCAGAGATAGGGTGAGAAGTTCGGCCATCCAGGAGGCGCTCGGAGTAGAACAGCTGCCCCCCCGCGTTGAGCGGAGCCAGTTAGGGTGGCTCGGACATCTAATTAGAATGCCTCCCGAACGCCTCCCTGGTGTGGTGTTTCAGGCATGTCCAACCGGGAAGAGATTCCGGGGTCGACCCAGAACCCGCTGGAGGGACTACATCTCTCGGCTGGTCGGGGAACTCCTGGCAGAACTGGAGGAAGCGGCTGAGGAGAGGGACGTCTAGACCTCACTGCTTAGGCTGCCGCCCCTGTGACCCGACCCCGGATCGAGCAGAAGATGAGGATGAAGGTCTTCCAAGGGAAAAGTGGATGACAGTTTGGAAGGTTTTTTTTTTTTTAAAGATATAAACAACTCCAACTTTAACAATCTGTGTACAAGATTTCTTGACCTTGCTCTGCCCTTGACCTATGACCTTGACATTCCAAAATTAACCATTGCAGGGCAAACACACACACACAACTGATCACACACACATCCAAGCTTAGGAGCAATCTGTGACAGCTAATCAGCCGAACGTGCAGGTGTTTGGACTGTGGGAGGAAACCGGAGTAACCCGGAGGAAACCCACACAAGCACGGGGAGCGCAAGCAAACGCCACACAGAAGCGCCTGAACCCGGGATTCGAACCCAGGACCTTCCCTTATTGTGAGATGGACATGCTAACCACTAAGCCAGTGTTCCACTCTCAGCTCATTTCAAATCAACTTTAGTTATAATAAGCACTTTTGATCATCCCCCTGAGACCACAGGAAGAAACCTAGCGACTCAAAGTAGACGGTTGATATCCTCCACAACCCCGTCACATGCTTAAAAATACTATTTCCTGTGCACCAGGAAATTCACGGGAGGTGGCATGGTGGCGTAACGATTAAATCCGCCTAAAAGCAAGAAGGCCCTGACTTTACGTCCCGGCCTTTGCGTGTTCTCTTGATGCTCTCGCGGGTTTCCTCTGGGCACTCCGGTTTCCTCCCACATTTCAAAGACATGCACATTAGGCTAATTGGCAGTTCCAAATTGCCGCTAGGTGTGAGTGCGAATGGTTGTGTGTGTTGGCCCTGCGATGGTCTGGCGAGATGTTCCGGGGGTACCTTGCCTTCAAGCACGCATTCCTTATGGTAGGATTCAAAGGAGCCACGAAAAATCAGGTCAGTGCATTACCGCATTCTCTAAAGAATGCCAAGTATCATACACTGCCTTCTTCCCACCAGGTCTGGAGACTATCAGGTATATTTCTGCTGATTTTTCTGGACCGTTCGGCCTTGATACAGCCCACAAATACTGAAAAACTCTTCTGCACATAAATAATAATAGTTATAACCCCAGATTAAAGACCGAGGCGGCCGAGGGGAATCTTTAAACCGCATGACTGAAAAGGTTTATAAAACTGCAAGCAAGAGAGGCGTAAAGGAATAAATCATTAGCCAGAAGTCAGACAGCAAAAGGTTTATTTTTTTTTCTTTGTTTAAGACAATGTGTATTAGGTACAGCTACAAAGCACGGCGTCTTCCACATCAATTACGCAACACGCCTTTAGAGCACGGCTACACGACACAACGACTGCTTTATATCTGCTTTGTTGCTCACCTGCTTTGCTGCAGTCCACGGAGAAGCTGGCTTTCTGGCCAACGTAGGCCTTGCTGAGACCCGGGCCTCGGCTGGTCACTTTACTGGCATCTGAGGCTGCCTTGGGCATGGCACTGAAGGTGTTGGCACTGAGCGTCCTGACTGGGGAGTCCACCGTCAGTGTCGAGGTCTCGCTGGCATTGGTTACGTTCACGAGCCGTGAGCCTGAACGAGGGAGAAAAGTGATGTGCGCTTTAATTAACGTCAGGCCAAAGTGGGCGCATACTTTTTTCTTCTATTTCTATAAAGCAAAGAACACATTCAGAAATCCGGCGCCTGGTTCTGATGAAGACACTCCGCGACTAGCCTATCCTGCGAGAACGACATGTGGCGCTTCCACTGAACTGACCGATTGTGTGGCGCCTTTCCGCAGTGAACGTGTATAAGTCTGACGGATAATTAAATAAAACAGGAACATTGTCAAAAAAATCTAAACAAAAGCTAAAACCCAGCAACGAATTACATCGGATTAGAAGAGAGAGGGATCTCAGTGACTTTCACCACGGTATGGAAACAGATGACCATTAAAATTAGCTACTAGGAAGACGTACATCTCAAATGTTTGTCTCTCCCTGGACATCTTCTGTGTGGTCATATTAAAATTTGTTTAATTAAAAAATTTATTTTTAAGCCCTTTGTCACATTAACGAATGATTTTCATATCAGACGAGGAGGTGTTTTTAGCAGGATTACACAAAAAGTTATGTACGAATTTTGGACAAGGACGACTCCATTAGACTTTGGAGATGATTAAAAAAAAAAAAAATTAGAAGATCCAAAAAATTGGAGATGATCCAGAATAAATTCTTGATCCAGGAATTTTTTTAAAGGAATTAAAAAAATTTAAATATGACATTGGAAAATAGGACCTTTTTTTTGTTTGTTCGTTTTTTTTTTTTTGGAAGACTCATATTACAGAGCACCCAGCAGGGGGAGCTGTTTGCTTTGTTACATTTTGCAAAAACGCAAGTTAAGGACTTTTCTGAAATTTCTACTAGAGACGGGGCTTCGGACAAGGAAAACTCCAGTAGATTTTACGGATGATCCGGGTCGAATTCTGGATCCAGGAATTTTATAAATAGACGTTTTTTTTACACTGTGGATCGCGTTAAAGATCGTCGGTCTTGTTTTGGTCAGTTGTTTGTTTTTGCCCCATGCAGATATGTTCAATATGTTTTTACCCAGAGATGATCACTCAGATTTTATTTTTAACGAACTGTACTACTGAACATTATGAAACTGGTAGTGGAGATGTGTATCGGTACCACTGTGTACATCAAATCTCAAGTCATTTCTATACCTGTGACTTTAGCCTTGAAAGGACTGCCGGGGATGTGACTGGGGCCGCCGTATTTGATACTGATCAGGTAATTTCCAGGAGCCATTGGCGTGTAGTGCACTCGGAACCCCTCGGGACACTCCTGACACTCGAGCTTCACTTTTGAAGGGCCTTCAACCATCACTGCCAGGGAGCCTGGGCCAGCTTTGCTGGTGTTGATGGTGAACTCAGATTGGTTGCCTGCAGAAAAAAGTAAACAATAACAGGAAGTAATTTCAGAAAATAACCGACAAGGTATGAAAAAATGTACACCGTTTACTGAGACAGATCAAAAAAAAGCAGGACCATGAAAGAGTAGCTGGATGCATAAATCCTTAGAAAAGGAAACGAAAACATGACAATCAGACGATCCAACTGAATTCCTCCTGCTTTTCATTCCAGAGCAACATAAAGCTACATCTCCGAGCCTTTCCTTCCACCCAGCAATGAAACCATCACGCTCCACAAAGGAAGCATTTTTCTTCTTTTAGACACAAAACTATTAAATAAATCAAACCATGGGACACAAAGAGCTGTGAGATCGTGTGTGCAAGTTATTACTGTTATATTCAAACAACGTTGTTCACGTGATGTGCTTCAATGCTGTAACTTCAACACAACACACACTTCCAATGAGAGAACACCACGGATTAGAGCTGAAATGTTTAAACACTCGGTCAAAGTTGCAATTAACGCACGGATTAACGCACTTAACTAGATAACCCATGCGCCCTTACAACGTTACACTGGGTGAATTCTGGACTCTGACTGGTCAGTTGTTTTTCTGGTATTTCTTTAGATGAATAATTGCGATGCAGGGCATCATTGGTGGAAGCAATAGTCAATTTTATATAAATAAAAAAATGTATCTTAATGTAAACATTTTAAATTTATTATAAGCATTTTTACAAAAAAAAAATTCAAATTCAAATTAAATAATTAAATTTAATAAAAAATAAAATTCCAATAATAATTTTATATCATTAGAATCATTTTTAAATAAATTAAATAATTTTTAGACTAGCATTTTTATATAAATAAAAAATGTATGTAAATGTAAACATTTAAAATGTATTATAAGCATTTTTACAAAATATAAAGAAATTCAAATTCAAATTAATTAAATAATTTTCTATCAATAATAATTTGACATACTTAGAATAATTTTTAAAATCAATTAAATAATTTTCAGATTAGCATTTTTATATAAATAAAATCATTATAAACAATTAAAGTTATTTTTACATAAAACTATTTATATATTAAAAACTACTTTTAAATAAATTCCCGAAGCCACCCCACCTCCCCTAGAAGAGCATGATCTTTGGAGAACCGACTTGATCTTTAAATTACAGTAAATTGGACCAAGCTAAATGTCTTAGAGAGCACAGCTAGACTGCAGTCTCGAGGCTGTATGCGGTCTCCAAAAACATGTCATTTCTATCATTTTAATTCTCTTTAGCAGCTGCAAATAAGTCCAGGTCTTGGGTAAGTAATGTTGGCCATCCATCAGCACAGAAACCACGACAGCACAAACTGGCACGAGCGAAAAACAAACATCAGAAACTCCAAGCAAAATGAATGATATCCAGAAATAAACGTGGCCATAAATTGTTACCTGTAGTGCCTCGTTCTAGTCCGGCGCCATAAGCAGTGACAAGCCCAGCGTCTCCACCTTGTCCTGGCTCTCCGACCCGAACCTGGAACGGGCTCCCGGGGATGTGTGTGCCGTTAAACTTCACGTCGATAGTGTGCACGCCGTTCTCTCGCGGGATAAAACGAATGGCGTACTTGTCTGGAGGAGGACCAGTGAAACAGTGAAGGCGACATGAAGCGTTCAAGATGAGCTAACTTAGAGAAAACATCTGCCAGCAAGCATGAAGCGAGAACTGGAAAAGGTCACCAATGTCTCTGGCGCTTAAGCAACAAAAACATTTTTTTTTTGCTAAACATTTTTCTTGGATGAATTTAGCTCTTTATGCTGCCAGATCATGCCGTCGACTTTCAGTTGTCAAAAAAAACTCCGCGTCAGTTTGTCTGCTGATTTGGGCGTGTTATGTCTACTGACCCCCTGTTCCCTTGTTTGAGTCTCACCTTGCTCCAATTCGGAAACCACACAGTCCTCGAGAGCTCCGGAGGGACTGTGCACTTTGGCATCGAGGGCACCGCGGGCACCGTTCAGACGCACAGCGAAAGAAGCTGGCTGGTTTACTTTGAGGCCTGACTCCTAAAGCAGCAAACAGTGAAGACTCAATCACACCCGTCCACACCGCAGACTCATAGCACAGACAGTATTATAAAAAAAATAAAATAAAAAAATTCACATGGTCAAATTCACACTCATTCAAAAACGTGACCAATCAACAAAGAAATGATTGCTGTCTGATTTTTGCTTCTTTAGATATTTGAGCCCTGCGTGAATTCTTTGCGTGGTTTTTTTTCCCTTATATACATACCGTTAAGATACCATTACCTGATCTCAACACCCCAGCTAAAGTTCAGGAGAAAGAGGTTCCACATTCTACAACATTAGCTTTCAGGAACCGGAGAAGACAGAATCCCAGGTCGAGATTTACTACAGTACCGAAACCCGAAAACGTGACACACTACGAGCGTGTGGTGCTCCTCTCTCTCACTGCTTTAACCAGATCGGGTGAGTTTTGCAGTTGGGTGTCTGTTAAAAGCCTTTAAATGAAACACGAGTGAAACACCTCAAGTCCCACACGAGTTTAATGATGTCCAGCAGCTGGTCAAAGAAGCCTCTTTCTCTAACCACCACCACAAACGTCAAATGTCAAATGCGGCGTCTTGATTTGCGTACTTGTTAGTGCGTTTAGGTGCTTCATACTGACATCTTGCGACATGCAGTGCACTCAGAGTGCCGAGATGATGTACAAGAAAACGAGTAAAATGTACACATACTGTATATATATATACATATATACACTGTATATATACAGAATTTCAATCACAGAAACCCGTTCAGCCCAAGATGATTTCAAAAAGTTCCTGCTGCAATCCGTTCCCATTCGCTCTATTGGGTTCAGAAACTGAAACAAAAAGGGTATTCTACAAATATAAACATGAATTTTTGGCTAGTCCTTTAAATCCCAATAAATTCTATATAAGCTGCACTACATACAAACGTGGGTGAGTAGGGCCCAGCTTGCCGTCTGGAGTCTACGGCTCCATACCATTTTTGCTAGATATTCTAACGTGCATCTACAGACCTCAGACAATTGTCCTGCCCTAATCACATGCACAGACAAATTTTGTCACGGTTCTATCCGTTCAGCCAAATTCTCAGTCGAGACACGCCTGCCGACAGCACCGACGGAACCCCTCGTCTTTGACAGCTGCAGACACGCCCTGGTGTGGTGATGTTTCCTCGTGTCTCACCTGAAGACTGGTAACAGTGAGGCGCCGGGCGTCATGTGGAGGCGCGCACACGGCCACCAGGTAGGGGCTGTCGGGGATGTGCTGGTCGTTGAACTTCACAGACACCTCGTAGTCACCTGTAAGCACGGAGAGCCGTTAGCAAGGGGTCGGAGCTAAGCGCCGTGTCTCGGTTATGGTGAAATTCTACATACCGGGTTCCTGAGCCACGTAAGAGACGCCGCATGAGCCGTCCTTCCTGTCCTCGAAGGACATTTCTGCACGGCTGGGGCCCTCCACAGCGATGGACAGGCCTCCGGCACCTGCTTCACGGGTCCAGATACTGAATTCAGCTACAACGAAACGCACATATGCATTCATTATGCAAGTACCAAGTACTGTACCAAGGTAGTGTATTTAAGAAATTAACTTAACTAAACTATTCCATAACTACCCTTAACTAGTAACCCAAACACAAAATCAAATTGGTAATCTGGTTAAGATTTAAACTTGTAAACACCAAGACTAAACATCGTAAATCAACTTTAAAGACAAGTGAATTATCCATTTAAGTTCTGCACCTGGTACACCGATCTCTGCCCTTTCCAGCCCAGGGCCTCCTGCCCGGACTTTCTGGGCCCCTCCTTCTCCCAGCGGCCCGACAGTGAACTGGAAGGGGCTGCCTGGGACATGCTGCCCACGGTACTTCACGTCGACTGTGTGCACGCCCATCTCGTGTGGAACGAAGCGTACGCAGTAAGTGTGGTTGCCCACCGCCACGATCTCAGCAGGTTCAGTGGTCCCTGAAGGGCTGGTGACCTGAGCGGAGAGGTCGTGGACGTCGATCTCTGGACAGCGCAAACCAAAAAAGAAAAGAGACGGAAAGATGAAGTGGTGACGAAAGACAAAAAGCATTGAAAAGCACTCAAGCTCTACAGTAAGAACTGAAGTATCAAGAGCGGGGTTTAACTGAGCAGCTTGACGCTGGCTTCGCGGGGACGAACTTAGCAAGCAAGGTGGCGTAACATTCCGAACGAGGCTAATAGTACATGGATATTCACGGTGTGAACTAACCATATGCTATTTTACATGCATGGTGACACTCATGCTGCAAACAAGAGCAAGCGCTTTCTGCCAACCTCTTTGTCCTGCATGCCCAGCGCTTACAACGCACCCTCCAGCCCACAGGGCCTCGGCAGGGATGCCGTGCTCGTCCTGTTGCGCCTCACTGTGCGCACAGTGATCCTCCTGACGCTTGAGCGCCGCGGAGAGTACGAGGGTTTTCCCCCGAGCCACAGAGAACAATGAGAACGATACACTCCGCGAGAGAGGAGCTCCCGGGCGAGAGCCAGGAGAAACCACGTCACTGAAGAGACAAAGACACAAGCAGAGAAAGAGAAAGGAAACCAGTGAGGAAAGGTAAGAAAAAAAAAGACAGCAAGGAAATGTTAAGGGTGGAAAAGCATGAAAAGAGGAAAGAGGGAAAGAGGAATATTACCTAGACCGAGTTTTGTTTTTTAAAATAGAAAATAAATCAGAAAAACATCCCAAGGGTGTTTAATTCTCATACTTGTCTTAGACGCAGACTCAGACTTGCAGTCCGTGCTCTCATGACTACAGACCTTTTCTATTAGTTCCACATAAGTCACTGAGTAACGCACAGCAAGAGGATGTATTTGAAAGCCAAGATATTACAGGGTTAAAGTGGTCTAGGAACAGGATTCATGTTTAAAACTCTTAGGATTATATCAAAATACATTAAAATAGTCCTTTAAAGCGAGCTAGAAAAATACCAGGTAACATGAGCAGTAGCCGGTCATGTGTACACCTTTAAGTTTCACTTTGCATATCTCCCGTCATCAAGACCTTGCATGTAAACGTCAACCGCGATTCCCCGCTGCATATCAATGTCCATGCGCCACTATTTCACAGGATTTCAACGGAGTCAACTGGTTTTCATTCACGCAAATGATCATTCGTTTGCTACTGGTTTGGTCGTTTCACCTTCGTTTGAGGTAAGATTTGCCACTCAGTCCGTCTGCGAGTGGCGCATTCCGGTGGGAATGCAACATCAGTGCATACCCTCAAATAAACTTTACTACTACTAACTCTACTACATTATTGAACACGTATGTCATCTACTGCAGTGTTTTTTCTTCAGTGCATAGTTTTTTTTTTCATCGAAACTTTTATTAAATTTGGTGGAAAGTTGCAAGAGCCAAGGAAGAACCAGGAACATGGAGAGGATCCAAGTCGCCGGGTACTGGGGGGGAACGACTGGGATGCTCTTCTTGTTACTGGTTTTTCCTGCAACAACTTTGCAGCACATTTAATAAAAATCATGTTGAAAGCTTTGATGCAAATCTGCTTACAGGTAAACAAACAAGCAGCATGGAGAACAATGCCGATGGTCAGGTTTGGGGGTGTATCTTCTCACACAGCCCGTGAAAACAAAAAACGCAAAGTCTAGCGAAGCTAACTGACAAACTTGCTCTGATTAGTTACTGATATTATCAGATAAACGTGCTTCACTGGAAAATACAGTCTTCTCAACAGGTTGCTTAACGGGTCCGATATAGCTATTCGGACGATACATGCTGGCTGGTTCGAGGTTTAAGCTGTAGGGTGAGTGTGCACCAGGTAGCAAGCGAGGTAGGGCACCACCCTCACACCCAGCCAAGCGCATGAGCCCTGGCAAAAGGGAGCAAAGCTCTGTGTGGCCTCAGTTCCATTACGGTACTCATTACTCAGAGCTAACCCTCCATTACATTACAACCTCATCCTCCAAGATTGATACTTTAAACACGGCTCACATGTGGCCTGAGTCAGAATGCACCAAACTCCATCAACACATCCCAGACCGTCTGACGTGACCGCTCCACGCAACAGCTGCACTGGTCCCCAAGCACAATGCTGTTAAATTACAGCACAGATTCAGTGTCCTCATTCCTTAATATCACACATGACCCACATGCGTCATGCTGCATATGGTTTTACTTACACTATACGATTCCCATTAGGCAAGCGAGCACATAAAACTTCCCTTTGTTTATTAGTATCTTTTTGGATGGCTTTGCCGTCAAGACTGAAGCGACTCCGAGGGGGAAAAAATGCTTGAGCTCAAATGTACGAAAGTCAAAAGCTACGTCTTGTCAGCACATCAGTTGCAAGTAATATACAGAGACAGGCACGTCATAATTTCTTAAAAGATCGCTACTTTAACCTTACACAAGTGCCGAACACATTAAACCACGACTCAATCCTCGATAGCACGTGCTTACCAGAGCAAAGTACCCACACATGTGCCCTGTGTAACACCACCCACCCACTCGAGGTAGGTTCGCCGTCCATATTTGGTAAAGGAGTCTGGCGTGTGTCTTTTGATTTAGCCTTTTTTGGGAAATACCCAATTTAGAGAATTAAAAATATTGTTGCTGTGAATGCGGTAAACTACCCAAGTCTTAGAAAAACACGCGAGGTATCCTTTTCATTTATCCACTGAATCAAAAGAATATTTTAAACTCTTGAAACCAAACTGCCTTCAGCTATCCTGTTGATGTTTTAAAGTTTAAACCTCGTCCAGCAGAGAAATTAATAGAGGCATTATCAAAATTACTCCTACACGTTGTTTATTAAAAAGAAAGAAGAAAATAAAATAAAAACAAAAACGGTCTCAGCATACATTTCCAGATATCTCTATACATCAAGTTCCTGCCAAAAAGCAAACAGCATTATGATGAATATGGACAATGAATAGATGGACAGACAAAGTCCTCTAAAGACCCCTCAAATCGATGGTTTCTTAAGTACGAAGTATAAAACACTTGGAGACACGTTATAAGAAAATCAGAAAAGGAGATGATGCGATGCTGCCTGACCCACAGTACCACTGTGTTACTTCGCAATAACTGCGTGCTGAAGGGTTTTAATCGTATTTCACAGTAATTAGTAAACATGGACACTTTTAATTACCGAAAACCACATTACAGTTTTTAACCCAATCGTCGTTACAGCTAATGTGGACTGTCTGCAGAACTACTGATTAATATCATTAATGTTATAGTAGCTATAAACAGCCTTTCCCTCAACCTCCACACCTCCTTTTTCCCTCTTATATCTCCTTATAGAAGGATTCAACACATCACCGACTCAGAATTGTTTGTAAATTCGTTTTTGCTGCGTATCCATCATACAGATACACCGTCAGATGCTTTTGTAGAAAATTCCAGTAATCGACAACTTCTGAGAAATCAGGATTCAAGACCGCGCTGACACACGAAAAGAAATCAAGCAGACTTTCGTATTCATATCTCAAGTATAAACAAGAGCAATTTCAAAAGTAATAAATAAAAAAAAAATTTACAAATATGCCCGGACGAGCAATAAACTAAAATCGGACAAAATCAGTATTTTAATGTGATGACAAGTTTTAAAAAAATATCACCACAGGCATAATTCATACACTTTTATAACTTATTTTTCCCCCTCTGCATTCGGCAGACACCTTTATCCAGAGCAAATGACATTTTTATACAACTGAGGTTTGAGGGCCTTGCTCAAGGGCCCAACAGTGACAGTCTTGTGGTCCTGGGGCTTGAAACCCGGACCCCTGACCTTTGGATCAGTAACACAGAGCCTTAACCACTCCTTATTAATGATGAAACGAGCTCTAGGTTCTAGTAAGCGTCGTGCAGAACCAGGCCCAGTTCTTCTGGACACTTGCTTGCTTGCCTGCAGTAAAACTCAGGAGCAGTAGTTGTAGTGTTATATGGGTATTTGCTGAACATGTTTTAAAAACCTATCCAAGACAACACCTTCTTTAATACCTTCAAAGTAAAAAAAAAAAAAAAAAAAAAAAAAAAAAAAAAAAAAA
>JBCNYG010000021.1:5220136-5231227 GCA_039654305.1 Porochilus rendahli
GTTGTCATATTTTTAAAGGTACAGTATGTACGTAATATCTAAGTATGATTTAGGGATATCCAGAGGCATCTAGTGGTGAGGTTTCAGACTGCAGCCAACTGAAATTTAATTCCCAACCCCTCCTCTTTAAAGCCTTTATGGTATCTGGGCTACTGTAGAAACATGGTGTTGTAAAATGGCAGCCTCCATGAGAGGGGACCCGCTCCTCATGAAGATATTAACCAGGACTTGAACTCGGGTCCTTCTTGCCGTGAGATAGACGTGCCAACTACTCTGCCATCTGCTTACAAATGCACCTGTTCCTTATCAGCTACCAGCATAAGCAGTCAATTAAACATATATACATTGCTGTATTGCTGTGTGTAATGAAAAATGTACATGCTTATACTGTGAAAAATAAAGTACCTTCTTCACAGCAGTACCTTCTTGCTGTAAAGTGGGTACTTTACGTTCTGGGCTCGGGTGTTCTCCCTGTGCTTGTGTGGGTTTCCTCTGGGTACTCCGGTTTCCTCCCACAGTCCAAAACACGCACAATAGGCTAACTGGCTGTGCCACATTGCCAATGTGTGAGTGTGAATGGTTGTGTGTGGTGGCCCAGTGATGGTCTGAAGAATGAATGTGAGTGGGTCAGTGAGTGAGGATCGTCAGTCATAATTATGACCACAAGGTGGCAGTAATGCGACTCTGTGGATTCCCCTGCAGTCAAACTTGTAACAGGAAGAAGAAACATGGCTTTCCACGTGAAGTTTGGTTTCCAGGAAAGAAAACAGAATGGAAAAGGTGTGGGAGAGGAAGGTGAGCAGAGAAATGTATAACTAATATAAAAATAGTTTAAAGTAAAATATGAGCAGTTTAGATTAACTTTTTAAATATTTCTATTGTCTAATAATTTAATATTCCCCATAAATTAGGCAGTTTTATATGGCATCATAAATTGTATGATATTATAACATTATACAGGATTATATATTTATCACCATAATACAAGACTTGATATCATAAACACTACAGAAAATAATTTCAAGAGTTTTTGTTTGTTACATAAGCAGGTAAGAGTCTTGAATCTTTAGGCCTGCATGCTTTTGATCCAATACGCTTAATACTGGATTAAGATTAAATCTGCTGGGAGTGTATATGTAATGCAATAGACTCTTTATATTCATGTTTCTGTAAATAAAACATGATTATACTGAAGTTCAGCTGTCTTTGATCATGGAGTGTATATAATAATAAGCATTTATTTATAGTAGGGATTAGAAATGATAAATCCTAAAAAAAATAGGTTGCAGGGAGGCTAGAGCCTGTCTCAGCCGACACTGGGTGAAGGCGGGTTACACTGTGAACAGCTCGCAGGGCAAACACACACACACACACACACACACACACAACCATTCACATTCACACATAAGGGCGATTTGGAACAACTAATTAGCCTTACGTGCATGTCTTTGCCTGGGGCAGGAAACCAGAGTACCCGGAGGAAACCCACACGCATGGGGAGAACATTAGAAAAGTCCTAATTATCCACACAAAATATTACATGTTGGCATTTTCCCCCTTTTTGTTTATTATAATGTACATAAGAATGTTGGCGAGTGTGGGTTTTTTTAGTAGCCGGTTGCAAAACATACACCTGATGCAAAATAGGATGCTTAATTCATCCAAGAATTCCACCAGTTTCTCTGATGGAACTCAAGTTCTACAGATGAACAGCCATGTTGTGAGCCAGTAATGTGTTGTATGCAATAGTAATTCAACTTATCCAAAGGCAACAAAGCAATAATTTGATTATCCTATGCCAGTGATGCAATACCAAGATTTATTTGATGGCTTTCCACCAATCAGAAACAAGAAAATCTCTTGAATTAAGAACAATCTTAATTATGGGGCCATTTACCAAAGCACCTCTCCATTGGTGCTGTTCAAACCACTCCTACTGGTTGGACTTCTCACCATGAGTCCTGTATCCTTTACTTTTGTGTTAGTAGATTGCCCCCTATTGTATAAAACCTGAAACTGCGTAATTTTAGGCTAGCATGGTTTAGTACTATATATCATACTACTCTACCTTGTTTGCTTTGCCTGATATTCCTGTATATTTACTCACTCTGTTAGATTTCAGAATTAACAGTGGAAACCAGACACTCTCACACACGTCATGGCCTGATTAATTTTAAGCACTGTTATTGCATTGTAGACCTGCATGCAAAGACTTGACCGAGCAGGTTAGATTAGGATGCTGTCGACTTTGACTCCGAGAAAAAAAAGAAAAACCTAAGAATTCCACCAGTTGAGTCTCACTGATGGAGCTCAAGTTCTACTGATGAACAGCATTGTTGAGCAGAACTTGATAGGTGATGTGGAAGATAATTTCCATTTTCCTGATAGCTATTTAAATAAAACGGCAACAAACTGAAACATAATTGCAGCACACTTTATTTTAATGAGTTTAATATGAAAGTATACAGTTGCACAAACCTACGTGAAAAAAAATTATGTATTTTTCCTTTTGTTTTTAAAAAACTATTTTTAAAATATACAAAAGTTTATTTGAAGTTTATTGCTTAAGCTTGTCAGAGTAAAATAATTCTTATGCTAATTTGATAACAAGACATAAATTGTGCAGGCAAACTAATAACTCGGATTAACTGTTCATGCAAGGTAAAATATTTCTGAAGTTAAAAAGTAAATGGATGCAGTTGCTGACAGAAGGCCAGTCAGGTCTTGGCTGCGTGATTAGATTACTCCTTGCAAGTGTTTTCCAGCAGTTTGATGGTGCTTGTCCAGGGCTGACTCCACACCTTAAACTGACACTCACGGGGCTTTAGGGAAGACACACAGGCATGAAAATTAGCTTGCATAATGTCTGCAACATACATAGGGCTCAACACAATGAAAGGATAATGTGTGTGTGTGTGTGTTGTGAATAGATGAATTTAAGAACTCACCTGCTCAGTTACTGCAATTTCACACACGCTCTTAACTCCATCTTTTCTGCAGGCTGTCCTAGCCATCTCAACGGTGAAAATATAATTTATGCCAGAAACAACCTAAATGAAAAAGGTGTAGTCAGCCATTGGTTATAGGTTTGGTGAAGGTATATGTCATAAAGATATATATGATTGATATTATAATTATAGATGGATAGAATAATAGTATAATTATAATGATAAATAGATATATACACAAGATAATGATAGATGGTATAATTATAGACAGATGTATATAATTATAGATATATACAAAGACAGTATGATTATAGAGATAGATAGTATGATTACAGATAGATAGATAAATAGATATATTGTATAATTATAGATAAATAGATAGACAGATAGATAGATAAACAGTATAATTATATCTAGATGGATGGACAAATAGAATAATTATAAATAGATGCTATAATTAAAACTATAGATAAATAGTATGATTAGTATAGACAAATAAATAGTATAATTATAGCTAGCCAGATGCATAACTAGTATAATTATGGATGGATAAATAGTATAATTATAAATAGTATGATTATAGATAGATAGTATAGTTATAGATAGATGGATAAATAGTATAATTACAGATATATAGATGGTATAATTAAACTTATAGATAATAGTATGATTATAGATAGATAGATGGTATAGTTAAAATTATTGATAAATTGTATGATAGATAGATAGAAAGATAGATAGATGGTATAATTAAAATTATAGATAGATAAATAGTATAATTATAATACTAGATAGACTAATAGTATGATGATGCATAGATAAATAGTATAATTAAAATTATAGATAAATAGTATGATTATAGATAGATAAATAGATATATAGTATAATTATAATGATAGATTAATAGTATGATTATATAGATAGATAGATGGTATAATTAAAATTATAGATAGATAAATAGTATAATTATAATACTAGATAGATTAATAGTATGATGATGGATAGATAAATGGTATAATTAAAATTATAGATAAATAGTATGATTATAGATAAATAGATATATAGTATAATTGTAATGATAGATTAATAGTATGATTATAGATAGATAGATGGTATAATTATAATGATAGATAGAATTACAGTGTGATGATAGACAGATGGATAGATATATGGATGGATTGATGGTATAATTATGATAGATAGATTAATAGTATGATTATATAGATGGATGAAAGGATGGATGGATGGTATAATTTTAATTACAGACAGACAGACAGACATGTTTCCTACCTGAGTCTCTGCCTTCATCACTCTGGAGACCTGGCTGAGGAAAACGTCGTTGTTCGCCTTGTTGTGCTGCGCGACCGCGAACTGCAGGGCATTCTGCACATCTTCCCTTTCCAGGTCCACTTCCGCCGGGCCTCCCGGAACACCAGCTCTCGCTACAGCCAGCAAGACCAGAAGAGGAGCCACAGCCTGCAGAAACATGTTTCTCTCTTCGAGTTTAAGTCTCTTCTCCTCTATAATTGTCGCTGCGATGAACAAACGCAGAGGAGCTCCGAGGTAAACACAGTTATATAAACACACGACTCATCCGATGGGCGGGGCGTGTCGTCCGATCACGTGACACGAGCCCGAATGACGTCAGATTACCTCAGGCTAAGTGAGAGGTCAAACATATTTTTTATTTTATTTTATTATCATTCAGACAAGAAGCTGAAACATTATAATTATATAACAACTGTATTGGACTTAATATTAAAGGAAACTGGACACATACTGCTGAAAAGGCCATCTCATCCTTCGTCACGTGACAGATGTGGGGGGGGGGTTGTTGTGATATCATTATATAATAGTCGGTGCTTGTGAAGTTTCAGTACTGTTAGCTCAGTGTGAACTTCTCAATGTGATATAGATAACTGCTTACTCTTTCCTATTGCATCAAGTTTCCAGTTTTGTTAGTATTTTGGAGACTTAATCAGATATCACCTGTCTAATAATAATGATGATGATAATAATATAATAATAATAATAATAATAATAATGATATAATGATGATGATAGTATAATACTGATAATATAATAATAACTAATAATAATAATGATAATAATATACTACTACTAATAATAATAATGATAACAATAATGATAATGATGATGATGTTTATACAAATTAAAATAGGAGCTGGAGCAAAGAAACTCGACTAAAACAGATTTGGTGGTTGAACTAAAGTTTTAACCAAACTCTCCACAGTGATTTGACTCATCCAATCAGCACAAAGTCTACTATTTTTAAAACACTAATATAATAAATATTAAACATCAGAAATTTCAACATTACAAGTGGCTTTACATTTAAACAGTATACAGAATTCCACCCAATAAATCATACATGAATAATATAATGGGTGATGATGAGTATGTAGTGAAAAACCAGCGAAATATTCCAAACACAGCATTTCTGAATTACCGCTGTATTATATCCCAGTTAGACTCCCACCGTGCTAAAAGGTCTTAACCACAAATGTGCCTCTGTCCACCCAGCAGTATAAATGAGTACCAGTAAAAATATTGAAAAGGTAATTTGCAAGTCCTAGTCGCCTCAGAAACCAGGATACGCTCCAGCTGTGATCAGTCACTAGGCTCGAGTATAAAAAGCCCAACAGACTTACTGCATTACATGATAATAATAATACAATTAAGGGGGAAAATATTTTGTTGACCACCTTTCTGAAAAATACCAGATAAGCTGAACAGCTTTCAAAATTCATCCTGAATTTTAATAAATGTGCTTTATAAGTTGGTCAACAAATGTCAGGCTACAGCGTTGCATTGTTCATTCATTTGATGACACACACAGACTGAAGCCTATCTCAGCCAGCTGTAGGTGAAGGAGGGGTACACTCTGAACATACAAAAAGGCCACCAGAGGGGACAACACATATAGGACCATACACACTCACTTCTAGGGGCATTTTGGAACAGTCAACCTAATGTATATGTCTATGGACCTTGGGAGGAAACTGGATAGCCCGGTGTTGGCTGTGACAGGCTCTGTGAATGATTGAGAGTGAATGTATTTAGCAGATTCAGCATTCACAGTTGGTAGCGGCTCAGACCAAGCTGAACAAACAAATTGATCCAGCTCTTTTGATTTTACTTCCATTTTGTAACAGTTTAATTGTTAACAAACAAACAAAAAACCATACATTTTGAAGTCCACACTGTTGGTGGACAATGCATGAACACATCCAATAAGTCTATCGAAAAAAAATTCCCAAAGCTCACAATGTTCCAGTTCTTCTATTGTTTGCTTATTCAGTGATAGAGCATCTCGGGAATGTTTTCAGAACAAGCATACTCAGCAGTACATTCCAGATGTAGCCAATAACGAACTCCTTTGCACAGCAGCAGGAGAAAGAGGCATCTGCTCTGGATTAATAGTTGTCAGTTGTACTTCAATATGTCACCCCGGGCCTCTAGTCACCTCCCATCCTCACTTCTCATGACTTAAAATACACTGCTCAAAAAATAAAGGGAACACTAACATATTCTAGATCTGAATTAATAAAATATTCTTATTAAATACTTTGTTCTTTGCATAGTTGAATGTGCTGACAACAAAATCACACAAAATAAAATCTAATTTATTAACTCCGTCTCATGCTACCACTAGAGTGAAAGCACCGCCAGCATTCAAAAGTGACCAAAACCAGCCAGAAAGCAGAGGAACTGAGAAGTGGTCTGTGGTCACCACCTGCAGAACCACTCCTTTATTGGGGTGTCTTGCTAATTGCCTATAATTTCCACCTGTTTTCTGTTCCACTTGCACAACAGCAGGTGTGTTGGCGCTGTGATGGTCTAGCAAACTGTTCAGGGTGCACTCCATCTTTGGCCCGAGTCGGCTGAGATAGGCTTTATTCTTCCCATGACCCTAGTCGGCTTAAATGGTTTGAAAAATGAATGAATGCATATACGAGGGAGAACATTTGAGGAATGCAGTAGAGACGGGCGTCCCACCTCCCCCAGGCCTTGCTAGGAGTCTGCAAAACCACTCGTTTTTCAATCGCATGTTGGTCAAGACTCATCGAGCTCCTGTCTGACACATCCGACACCCCCACCCCCACCCCGCCCCCACACCCCACCCCACAATAATAAATGCAGTGGATGGGGTTAGGCTCACAGCTGGGGGTTTAAAATGGTTAAAAGTGACTCGTTTATTTAAACAGGATTAATCCATGTCAGTGTGTTAGGTTTAGTCTGGGCTCAGGTTCACAGGGTTGGCGTTTAAACCTTGAGTAAACCTTGAGTTGCAGGAAACGATCAGGGGATTATATAAAGGGGACGTGACATGAAAGTGACCGATACCCGTGTTGTACTGTAAACTAATCCGAGTTATTCCTCTACAGAGACCGGCCGCACACGGATTATTTAAAAAGCTGCTGCCGAAAAAGTTAACGGTCCAATAAAGCTTGCCGTTTCGGTACAGAAAATTTAACTGGGCCCTTGTGGCATGAGGATCAAGTGCCACTATGGGCAAAAACGTCTTAATGCATTAGCTACTGCTTTTGCAGGACTGAAGAATTCCACAACAGGTTAAGGCCTGCGCTTACTGACAGTCTATCAGCCGTGTATGAAATCTTACAGAGCTGTTCTGTGTTTACACAGCAGTATTTCACGTGAGGTGAACGGGCTGCGAGGTTTGAGTACAGCATGGCCGTGGGGGGTGGGTAAAATAAAGCCCAGTCATGGTGAGAAGTTAATCTTCTTTACTGCTTTAACAGAAGTCTCTTTATGAGAGAAATAAGGAACGACCCAAAGACCTTCCCGAAATCTGGATCATGTTTAGTAGATTTCGAGGAATAAATAAATACTAATAAGCTATGGTAATGGTAATAAGCACCGTGCTGCTCAGTGTTCCAACAGATACTTCTTGTTTTTATCTCATTTATGCAACTGTGCAGTTAAGGGTTAAGGGCCTTGCTCAAGGGCTCAACAACAGCAACGCGGTGGCACTGGGGCTTGAACCCCCAACCTTCTGATCAGCAACCCAGCACCTGAGACACCACTGCCCCCCAAAGCTTTCCTTTCGAACCAGCGTCCTATGGACGGCCGCCATTATAATCACCTACAGTACTCCAGTTTCCTAACAAAGCCATCAAAGATAGCTAATAATAACAACAACAACAACAACAACAATAATAATAATAACAACAATAATAATAAAAACAACAACAATAATAACAATAATAATAACAACAACAACAATAAAAACAACAACAATAACAACAACAATAATAACAACAACAATAACAATAATAAAAACAACAACAACAACAACAACAACAACAACAATAATAATAATAATAATAATAATAATAATAAAGTAAGACCACATTAAGCTCTACTTTAGATTCAAAATTTACCGTATAAATTCAACAAAATAATTATTGAACATAAACACCTCGCAAGTTGGTTAGAGTTGACCCTTCAGGAGCCACGTGAACATTGAAAATTCCAACCCTTCTTTTAGCTACTGATGTGGGAGAGATAATTCTGGTAAGGAAAAAATGCAGCCAATCTTATAAGCCAATAAGGTTTTGGTGAGCGTTTTGGTCATAATATGGTGGCTTTCATGAGAAAGTACTTCTCCTGACATACGCCTACCCATGATTCTCTACCAGTACAATTAGCTTACCTCTCAAAAGCTGTAAAATGTTTCATATTACGAAGGAATATTAGTGTAGGAACATTGTGGCGTTTGGGTTTTCACTACAAACCTGAATGAACAGATTGGCTTGGCTTTTGTTGGTAAAAGATTGAAAACAGACTGTATGACTTGGTAAGGCTTAACTTAGTAAGCCCAACTCTAAACCAGTAAATCATAACGTTTCACATATCAATGATTACATGTAATTGAATTTTACCCGAGGATTGATTCTGGTCTAAAGTACCAGACAGTCAACTCTACATCAGCTTCCAAAAATATTGTTAATACGTTTCTCCGGACCGGGCCAGAAGGATCAAAAGTGCTTAGCTAACTCAAGAAATACGAAAGCTTCCTACCTGCACCATAAGCCCGGGCCTTTTTGGGGTTCAGCTTGGGTTTGAGAGGTGCCCCTGGTTTGAGTTTGGCCTTGGGGAACTGTGAGAGGTAAGTCATGACAGACTGTTCATCCACGGCCGGGTCGATGATCTCTTCGGGCGCGATCACCTGGAGAAACACACCGAAAATAAACACTATCTACCACAACCACTTCACGCAAGGGCAGCATGCACCAGAGTCACCGTAACTATTATTAATATATTCTATCTGCTATGAGGGCTCTCCAGGGCATAGACGGATGAAAGAGAGAGAGAAAGAGAGAGAGAAAGGAAGAGAAAGAAAGAGAAAGAGAAAGAAAGAAAGAAAGAAAGAAAGAAAGAAAGAAAGAAAGAAAGAGAAAGAAAGAGAAAGAGAGAAAGAAAGAAAGAAAGAAAGAGAAAGAAAGAAAGAAAGAAAGAAAGAAAGAAAGAGAGGGAAAGAAAGAAAGAAAGAGAAAGAAAGAAAAAAAGAAAGAAAGAGAAAGAAAGAAAGAGAAAAAGAAAGAGAAAGAAAGAAAGAAAGAAAGAAAGAGACAGAGAGAGAAAGAAAGAGAGAAAGGAAGAAAGAGAGAAATGTTATAATATGATAGATAACGTACTACAATTATTAAACAATTTAAATTAAAAATAAATATTTTGTAAATATTTTCATTTAAATGTTTAATTTAATGCAGAGAATTTGTAAAAAGAAAAATTTAAATAAAGTTAAAAAAATAATTATGAAGAAAGAAATTCATTTTTCATATATAGGTTTCTTCTAATAAACAAACATTTGGGAGTCCAGGTCATAAAAAAATTGTTAAAAACATTGTTTTACTGAATGTTAAAAAACTACATTTAATTATGTTTCATAATAGGTTTTTTATTCTCTATCCACACTTAATTCTTTATTATTATACTTAAGATATGTTGGATCATCATTATTGGTTTGTGCCTCATGTACCTCGGCAGCCGGCTAGGGTTTATTTTAAGGCTACCATGGCGTCCAGTCGGCTCGCACATCGCTTACGAAGACCCCTCCCCTGGTCACTGGCATCAAGTGACACCAAGCCTGAGCATCATGGATGCATTTCATAAAAAAAAATTTAAAAATAAGTTAAATTACGTTTTTCCCCCTCATTTGAAATGTTTATTTCAGAAGAGCCGACCATATAGGATTCACTTTTAGCTGAGAACAGACACACCCCACCCCTTCTGTAGTGATGTAACAGCTAATGATATATGAGCTGATATCCTGGAAGTACATTAGCCAATCAGAATTTGCCATTGCTAATACTCAGTGGGTACACATATGATACCTTTTAATAGTAAATATACTAATTTTACTCTACATTTACTATACATTATGACATCACTTTTGGAGCATGCTAGCTTAAAAAAGTCCTAAAATAAAAAATTTAAATACCATAAATTGGTATTAGAGAGATAAACAGCGTATGTCCAAAAGAAAGAAGACACACCCTTTGTTTGTGATACATAGTCTAGGATAAAACCACCACTAGGGCTTTTATTTCCTGAACAGCCGCTAGCTCAGATGGAAGTATGGGTCTCTTTGTGCATTCTCCGTTCTTTCGACCTGCACACCTTTGTTTGCCGAGGTGTGATTGGGTGTGGGCATACCGTATACCACACTTTAATAAAAATGAGTGACTGCCTCCTCTTAAACCAATAAAACCTTCAATTCAGATAAGTGTGGAACACTGCATGTTACTCTTGATGAAGAGACACATTAACCCTCACGCAGGACACAGATAAGAGTCCCGCCCTCCATAAAGATAAAGGATAAAGTTCAGGAGAGCAGCAAGACCAAAACACACCCCTTCCACCACGTGTGAATGTATCGCACACACCTGAGAGCTCTTACACTGGGATTAGGATCGTGTACAGATATAACACACACACACACACACACACACACACACACACACTGACCTGGGGGATTCCCAACCAATCATCAGCCAGCTGCATGGCTTCTGTCGCATTTTCAACTGGTTTCACTGGATCCCACGTCTCCCAGTCAGGACACAAGCCTAACACACACACACACACACACACACAC
>JBCNYG010000021.1:5249898-5266792 GCA_039654305.1 Porochilus rendahli
CAGGGTGTACCCCGCCCTCGCCCAGAGTCGGCTGAGATGGGCGCCAGCCTCCCCGCGACCCTAATCAGGAATAAGCGCTTCAGAAAATGAATGAATGAATTGAACAATATCAACAAGGGCCACTCACAGCAAGAAGGTCCAGGGTTCAAGTCCTTTGCTTGGCGTTTCTGTGTGGAGTTTGCATTTCCTACCCGTGCTTGCGTGGGTTTTCTCCAGGTACTCCGGTTTCCTCCCACAGTCCAAAGACATGCACATTAGGCTAACTTGCTGACCTAAAACCCCCCTTTTGCCCAGTGTTGGTACCTGCCTCCCAGCAACCCTCATAGGATTAAGCGTTTCAGCAAACGAGAGAGGGAGTAAATCATCATGGAGAAGAACAGCAAACATTCTTTGAACTAAACCGTTGTTTAAGAACCCCGGGCAGGGCAGTGGGGTCATCATGGACAGCTGTTTGAGCCGGGCGCAGGTCCAAAGATGTGTGCTGGGTGTGATCTCCGACGCTTGCATTTCTCCTGATTGTAACCAAACATACCGCCTTCCATAAACAAAGGCTATTAGGCGCAGACTGCAGGGCTGATCGGCTGAAATAACGACAGGGCTAAAACAGGCGTCTCCGATCCTGGAGCAATCCCACCCGCCCGCGCTGTGCTCACAGGGACCCAGTTACAGAACAAAGGACGTACGAATTGGGTCAACAGTGTTAGCTAAAAGGCTGGACGAGCAGGAGAGAGCTCTGGGAGCAGAATTAGATATCTAGACTCCTCGGGTTTCAGCGAGGAATAAAATGCCAGATGCGTGCGGTTTCCCAAAATGTTGAAGTGATAGATTTTGTTGATATCATCCTTCCTTTCGCCTGCATTTTCTAGGAACAGCAGCTGGGAAGATTCTGTTTATTTAAGTGCTTTCAATGGACGTAATTTAATTGAGGAATTCTGGGAAAAGTGCCACGCGGCATGGGTTTAAAGACTGCGATTATACTTTAACGTTTACATCACTTTATTTCCTTCCACCACAAATCTAATTAGTCCTCACCGCAGTCTCGCTGCTTAAATATACGACTTATTATTTTTAAAAAGCCTTCGATTCGAGTTATGGAATTTTTGTTTTTCTAAGTAGCTCATCAGCCAAGACCTACCGAATGTTCACACTTGGCACTACAAAAATCGCTGTTTGACATTCATCAGTTAATAACCTGGAATAACAGGAAAAGAGAGAAGGCTTGGCTGATGTTCACCAAACAGCCGTCGAAATCGATATAAAGATCAATACAATATCCGAGTTTTAAGAAAAACACCGCTCGAAAACAAGTCCAGGGGATGCCTTGCCAAAGAAAGAACACTTCACCCGGCTGCATCTCAGGTTTCCAGGTCTCGAAGGCAGACACTGTACTCCTGTGTGGAGCATTGTGCGATCTCCGAAACCTTGCATTGTGGCGGTACGAGGAGGAGGAGGAGGAGGAGGAGGAGGAGGAGGGCGAAAGACAAAAATGGGGGTAGAAACCTGTAGAGTCCTCAGTGACGTTCTAAGAAAGAGCTCTCTGAACACGTCCTTGTGTAACGAGCCGGAATGACATTTTTTTCCCCAAAGGAACAAAACAGTCATTTAAAACAGTGCTGCAGGCAAGCGGACGGAGCGCGGGAAGCACACGATGGGTAACCAGCAGCAATCACAAAATAACGCAAACATTTGGTTTAGAACGCCACACCGAACGCACAGTTCAACACCTCAAGCGCAAATACGTCGGGCTGATATGCCGAGTTGGTTCCTGCTTTAAAGACGGATATCACCGATTGTTCCGTCCGTACACCCTGGACACGAGCAATCGTGCATTCTGATTGGCTAGTCTACTACTAGGATATCACTGCATATACCGTTAATATTTACATCACTATTAAACAAACTGAAGCGCTTTAGTCCAGCCTCAAGCTAACCACTAACGCTAGCAACGGGAATTCGGAAGTTCTACCCGTGCTTGTGTGGGTTTCCGACAGGTACTCCGGTTTCCTCCCAAAGACATGTACGTTTAGTCTCTCGGCTGGTCTGGGAACGCCTCGGCGTCCCCCGGGAAGAGCTGGAGGAAGTGGCTGTGGAGAGGGACGTCTGGACCTCACTGCTTATGCTGCTGCCCCCGCGACCCGCCCCCGGACCAAGCGGGCGATGATGACGACATGCACATTTAATAGGCTGTTCCAATTAATCGCCCCTAGATGTGAGTGCGCGCGAGTTGGCCTGCGACGGTCTTCGCAGCTCTTCGGCTGAGATAGATTCCAGCCGCCCCTCGACGCAAGAAGGACCAAGCGTTTCGGCAAATGAGTGAGTGAGTGCATGTCATCACTTAACGTTGTGTACTTTGCTACTGTTTACAGTTTATTATCCTTCGATTTTATTCTATCGCGTTCTACTGTTTATATTTTTGTCTCTCTCGAGCAGGAACAAGCAAACGCCCCTGGTGTGGGATTAATAAAAAGCTAATCTTGTCTCTTATCTTGTAGTTGGATGTTAGAACTGAAAGTGAACACAGATGTGTTCTGGAACAGTACGGAGAAGTCAACCAACATGACCTACATAAAGTGGCTAAAACGCAGATAAGTCGAAACGCTTCGTCTCGTCCTGGACCGAGAGTTACAATATCAGGCTGACGTTGTGTAAACGTGTGATGCTTTGTTGAACTGTGTTGTATAAACTTGCCATCTTGATGAATTAAAATAAGGCTTTATACGTCTGATGTCATCTTGGCTGAAGCGGCCAAAATAAACAAAACAGGAGGCGGGGACTCAGTGTGTAACTACTTGCAAATCTCCAAAGTTACAGCCTTATGACAAACTGAGCTGAAACGCACACGGCAAGAGATGATTACCGTCTCCTCCAACGTGCCAAATAAAGAGATCATGTGTCCATGGGGATCTTTGTTTGCACGTTTCTTGCCCTCAAACCTCTCTAACGCTCCTCGATCTGTCTGAGCTGTAACTCAAACGGCCGACGGTGCCTTTCGGTAGGCGATACGCACTTTGCTACGGTTTCCGAACGAGCCCCGGCTTCCACCCGAGGGTGGAGTCGTTACACTCTGAAGGAATTCCTGACTCTGATATTTCTTCTCGAATCCGCTGCTCGAATGCCCCCGTCAGAGCCTAGCAACATCCGCTTCAATGTCTAAAAACGCTAAACGGCGATTTCAAAATCCACGCAGGCACGCAGATCGTAAAAAGCTCCGAGAGCGTTCAGGTGTGCAGACAAGTCCGACGTGCTTTTGATTAGCGGAGGCTTTTAGAGTAAAACCATTCGAAACATTTGCGGCCTGCAGCTTAAACCCACGTTCAGGGAGCGCGGGACGGTTGTGTAAGCATTAGGCAGGGATGAGATCATCGAATGCAACGCTTTCAAGCGCAGGCTGGAAACAGATGGCATGTCAGGAGAAGGTAAAACATTAACTTTAATCTTCCACCGACGCAGCGCACGGGTCTAAAGAGCAGCATGACCTACTGATTTTTTCCGACTTGGTGAGAGAACGCTGGGGAGCCGTGGCACGATCCTTAAATCGCCTGATGCGCGACGGCGTGTCTGCGATTCATCTGCACCTCTCAAACGAATCATGTGTCGTTTACCATCCCAGAGACCGGACACGAATCGTCCAGCGGAAAAAGATCGGCGTTTCCTTTTCAGAAATTAACTGTGAACTCGCGCTCCAGTAAATTAAAACGGCGTTCTGCGGGTTCGAGTCGGCCTACACATTAGCTCACCCATGATGTCAGCGAGATTGAAGGCAGGAGATTCCTGTGTACGTGGCAAAGACCCAGGCGTTTCGAAGGTCAGCGCCGAGTTCCAAACGACGCAACGTGGCCTTTGGTTCCCATGCCGACAGGGTACGCGTTTCCTGTGCTGACCTTAGTTGGGTTTTCACACACACACACGAGCATGCACTACAAGAGAGCAGGGCCAGGGGTGGGGGGTAGTCTCTGCCTGCCAAATTTGGCATATGCAGTAAGCTTTAGGTAATGGAAGAGGTTGAGAAATGCAAACACTAAGAGAGCAGATGATTGAAAGACAAAAATGGTGACTGGAACCGAACACGCAAGAAGAAAAACAGCTTCCAATGTGAAACACTTCGGGGTTAATGGGGGACACCAAGTGGGGTTTACAGCCGGACACCCTAGAGGAGGACATTACAGTCGTTAGCGTCCATACATCACACATCACGAGTCCGTGTTCAGGCAGAGTTCCCATTTGGGTGTTTGCTCCGAGAGCTTTTATTTACCTGCAAAGTTTGTCTGCCGACCCGAGCGGTGGAGCACAATCCTAATTTTTTTAGGCTTCAGAATGAATCGTATTATGGTCCTGGGGTGGCTTACTCAGCCAACTCGACAAAGGCGGGGGTACACCTTGAACAGCTCGTCAGACCATCACAGGGCCAGTACACACACACACAGCCAATCGCACGCAGACCCAGAGGCAATTTGGAACAGCCGGTTAGCTTAACGGGGATGTTTTTGGACTGTCGGAGGAAACCCATGCAGGCAAACTCCACGCAGAAACACCGGAGCCCATGACCTGAACCCAGGACCTTCATGCTGTGCGGCGGACAGCTCACCACTACGCCACCATGCCGTGTCTAACGGTTTCACAATGTCACACGTCCTTTTTATTTTGATATACCGTATTAGTCCCGCAAAGGAAATTCAAAGCTTTAACCTGTCCAAAGTGAGCACCCACACGTAACCACACACTCGGAGCACGCGCCGCGCCACCCGGGGAGCAGTTGGGGGTTCGGAGCCTCGCCCAAAGGCACTTCAGGTATGAAGCTGGAGGAAGGGCAGGTGCAGCTGACTTCCCAACCGCCACACATTTTTCCTGCCGGTTCGGGAAACGAAGCAGCAATCTTCTCTAGCAAGCCGTCCTGCGCCACTCCAGTTATGAAGTGGTTTGGCGATGCCCCAGATTGGTGAACACTTTCGGTATCTGTATCGGTATCAGTGAGTACTTGCACCCAGTCCAAAAAAGATAATGGTAACTAGGCAACCGTAGTAAACACTAAACATATCCAAGAATGTCCTCCTTCTGCACAGGTAGCAAACTGTGACATTCCGATGTAGTGAGGTCGAGAGGGGAACCAAACGCAGGGTTTCTGTTTCGGTCTGACATCAAAGCGTGAACGCCACGAACTCCTAAAAAAATATGATTAAATTACAATAGAACCATGGGCATCACTCATTTCCCCGGGCTGAAGCTAACCTTCGCGTTCTGGCACTTTCCGTCCCCGTGCGCACCATGGTGCCGTACGCGCATCCAGTTCTCTCGAGTTAGCACAGACGTCCCACGTTCCCAGGCTTCAGGAGGAAAGAACTTCCTTCCTCCAACCCTGCCCTGCGTGGTGCTTCCTGTGGTTGCGTTACAGCCAAATCAGGTGCGGCCCATCATCTTTTCCACTCGCGCTGCTCTGTTCCAGACAATCAGAAGGACAGAACAGGGCATCGGCTGAGGAGGCGAAAAGCGGCTCCCGAGCGAAGCATGTCTGAAGGCTTCTTTTGATGCAGAACACATGGAGCATAAATCACACAAACAGCCATGTCTTATACATTATTCTCTGGCTGAACAGAACTGAACGAGTCGGTTCTGAAGTCGGTGATGTCACCCTGGAGAAGCGGATAGAGTGAGAAGTATAATTCTTTATTTAAGAGTTAGCTCGTGGCATTTTAATGCAGGAGTTTCCTTTTAATGTGAATTCCAGACGGTACACTGCAGACGTTTCACTTTAAAAACAACCCCCTAGGAGGCAAGATAAAGACCTGGCTTCCTGTGTGTGTGTGTGTGTGTGTGTGTGTGTGTGTGTACGCGTGTCTACCACAGGGCAAACAAGGGTGAATAAGTATCGCCATGAAGAGCCTGCAAGACAGGTTTTCAAGAGATACGGGTTCCTGTACCAGGTCAAACCAGAAACTGGATCAAAAATATTATTTGAAAAAAAATGTATAAAAGTCCTTTTTTATTGTTGAGTTAAAATGTTTGTTTATTTTTTTTGCTGTAGTCTTTTGCTCGTTTGCATCAAACCCCATAAAGAGTACAGTGTGAGATGAATGAAACGCTCCATTGAGCACATCCTGAAATGTTATTATAACAAGCTCTTTAACGGCCCGGAAACTTTTCTTTCACCTGCAGAGCGTGCCGCGGCTCAGGTTCACACCCGAGGCTTTGATGAGAGCCGATAAACCGAGCACGTCTTCTGAGCGGGGCGTGGCCGACGCTACAGAGGTGTGTGCTCCCGCTTCTAGCGCACCGGCTTTGACCCACAGAAAGTCCTTGGAGGCTCTAAAATGCTACGCTCTAACGAGTCCTGCTCTCAAGTTTGAATATCCCTTCAATTCAAATCGCCATATTTTCTTTTTTTTTTTTTTTTTTTTGGCCTGGCTGGTGCTGAGTACTCATGAAGTATTCATGTTCAACACAATTTGACAATCATCTGATCATGTTATTTAAAAAAGAAAAAAAAACAGGGGGATTATAACTTGTAGAAACGGAGTGATGATAAAAAAAGAAGGAAGACAAAGGATAAAAAGGGATGAAAGAAGAAAAACGAGGAACGGGAAGTAGGAGGAAGGAAAAAAGTAGCAAGAAGGAGGAAAGAGAAGGAAGAAATAAGAAAGAGGGGAGGAGGAGGAGGAGGTGGTGGAAGAGAAGGAAGGAAGATAAACAAAGAAGAAAGAATGAGGACGAGAAAACACTACAAGACGCATCGCTTGTATTAAATCAATTGAATTCAAAGAGGGTTGTTAATTGCGGCAAAAAGTCGTCAGCAGTGAGGACTCCGCAACGGCGAAAAACTACCGACACTGGGGAAGCCTCCCACGACCGCCGAGCAAACACCGAACAAAGTCCGTCCTTCGTCAGATCACGCAGAGCGTCCTCTATACAAGCCGCACTGGTTACCGAGGAAACGATACATCTCAAATTTCAACAACGCTCCACAATAACTCGTCGGCGTCCAATTAACGACGAAAGGCTCCCGTGAAGTCGGGGCGAGTTGGCCTGAGGGCGTATGATGGATAAATCTATAAATCTGTATTGCACGATTCAGCCTGAAACCGTTCAACATGCGTCACATTGAGTGCCGGTGTGCCAAGTACAACACGTTTCGCTGTGTGCTCTCGAGGGGGATCCCCATCAGCTAACTCGTTCCCATACGCTGGTCATGCAACGTGTTCCGGAGCCAGGAAATGATCCGAACCTCCTTTCGCAGTAATGTGTACGTGAAAGCGACGGCATATTCCAGACCAGGAATAAATACCCGAAAACCAAAACACCCTGCGGGGTATCGGGATCATATCCCGGCCCTCGACACAGCTTTCGCTTCTCCACAGATTCCGTCAGACTGCCCATGAGGCGGACATGTGGCGAAAAAATAACAAAGAAATTACTTCACTTCTGCCCCGTCAGCATCTCAAACGTTCGCAAACGCTTTTGATCAGGAACTTGGATGGTGGATGAAGGCTTCACATTTGATCAATCATCACACCCAGTCAGATTTGCTTAGCTTTTTGGCAGAAACGTGTGTGTGTGTGTGTGTGTGTGTGTGTGTGTGTGTATGGGAGGGGGGACACACGTGGAAATAACTCCTTTGTTGCCCAACACTTATTCTCATCGCTTCGGACTAATAAGGCCCGGCTTTCGTGATGGAAATCTACCATTTATCGCTCCGTAGCACATCATCTAGAGACGACAACGCAGATGTGGCACTCTAGACCGAACAGCGCTGTCGGACGTCATTAGGTTATCGTGGAAAAGACTCGGAGACCAACGCAGCAGCTGGACTGTGTAGGATTCATCACTTGAGCAGGGAGCGCAAGAGCAATCCTGCAACACACCCCTTCGTCACCGTTTCACCCCCCTTCACGATGACCTGTCTGTTAAAAATTCGGCGTGTCCCCTTATTATGATGGACCGGATTAAACATCAAGCATTTTTCTCACGAGGTCACGGCACATGCTTGTAAAGTCAGAATTAAGACTTATTTACGCTTTTCACTGAAACTCTGTGGGTCTTGAAGGCCTGGGACCGTGACGATTGGTTTTTGGGTGGCCTGTTCCCCAGGGAGACATGAGAATTCAAGTCAGTCTCTGAGTGCGAGGGACGATATCCTCCCACCCATCAATCAAAAGGACATTAGATAAACGCAGGGCATCTAGAAGTTCACGTATTCAGGTTATGACCAACAACATGCACAGGAGTTCAAAAAAAAGAAACGCCATCGGTTTGCTTCATGTGTTTGAGAGGACGCATTGGTCAGACCTTCACCCTTTTCAGGCGGTTGATACCAAGAATGCTCAGCTCACCGAATCGGAATCCGTTCAGGCACACGCACGACACTAAGGAACTAAATCTTGAGCAAAACCTTATAAATCTGACTTAAGTGTGAATTAAATGATACCGTGTTTCCCCGATTATGACCGAACGGTCCAAAATAAGCCCTACCCCGAAAATAAGACCTGGCTAAATCTATATTTTTTTCGCACCCTCCCCCTCATTTTCTGCGAATGCACGCACGCCGACGCCACTTACCGCAGCGCTGCGGAGGAGAGACAGAAAAAGAGGAAGAAAAAAAAACGGTAAGTAAAGTACCGTAAAGCAGGACTGAAGGGCATGATGGGGATAAGAGCAGGACTGGGGGAGTCTGTTTTGACCCCAGACATGAGTGCAAAAAGGAAGAGCTACGCCGTTACGTGTATAACTCGAGTAAAGGTAACTGGTAGGTGTGGCAATCTTAGCTCATGTACAAGCTAAAACGAGAAGCATTGCCACTCATTACCGTGCGCTAAACTGCTACATTAAGCTCTCTGGAGAGCAGTTACCACTTCCTAAAGACATTTGGTCCCTGGAGACACCTAGAAGTAGGGAACTGAAGAAGAACCCAAAGGGATCACGTGGAAGTGGAGGCGGCCAGCAGTACAACACTGAAGCTCGCGCGGAAATGGAGTTTTGAGTAGCGTGTCTCTGTAGCCGTTCTCTTCTCAATGAGGCGTCGCACCGCACACCAAAAACCAAAACGACACAACAACTGCATCCCTGCTCTTGGGATTACTGGCCGGACTGGTCTCAAGGCATCAAGAACCCCTTCATCAGTCACCGTTTGGAGAAAAACTCGACACTTCCAGCGACAGCGCCGCCGCAGAGGTGGAACAACTACCGCTTGCTAATGGAGCCACGGAGCTGGATGAGAACTCCAGATGTCATGTTTAATATGGGAACACAACAAAACCGCGATCAGCATGAGCCTCAGCCGGTGTTATTTTATACAAACCGTGATCGTGAAAGAGGTGTCGTTATAAAAAAAACACAACGGACGAGTCACTATTTAACTTGGCGTGATCACACCTCGGTATTTTACTTCATGGTGCACCACAGTGCTTCTGAATCACGCATCTGCAGAAGCACTTCCTCCTTCTATAAGGGTTGAAGGGAGGCTAAAGCCCATCTCAGCTGACACTGGGCAAAGGCAGGGTACACCCTGAACAACTCGCCAGGCAATCGCAGGGAAATGAGGCTAGTGAAAAAACAGCGATCATTACCGATTGTACTTCGTTTCATCATTGCGCTTTCACGTCAATACTTGGTATAATTAATTTTTTCTCTTAGGTAAAGCGATGAAGACGAAAACATGGCTCGTGCAAAATAATAATACACCATTTATGTAGAACAGTCAACCAAATGGCATTTTAACTGCTATAATAGTCTTTTATGCTGCGGGAGATGTAACACAGGAGCTGCCACGGCACTTTGACTCGGCTTTTATTTGCCTCACCAGACGGCGGCTTTAAACCTCGAGCGCCTGGCTTTCGATGCAACCTGACAGCACGAGCGGTTCCGCTCTGCTTTCCCAGCACTTGTACCTACAAAAGCACGCAGTCCAGTAATACATAATAAACGACAGCAACATTGACATACGTATAGCAGAGTCTCTAAATGACCACCCAAGAAAAACTCAACCTCCTGTGAACTTGCAACCTTCAAAACGAAGAACGCGGCAGTAATCACCGAACCTCCGGTCCTCCTCTATGGGGCTCGTTCTCTGGAGATTAGACTTTGGCATGGTCTGATTTATGGAACTCCTGCTGGAGCTGGAAGCGCTAGGGAAACCTGGGGCGGCTTGCGGTAGTCACTGTGATTAAAGGCTCTAAGACGGCGGTGAATTCCATGGGCATGACCACGCTTTGGAGAGAAACATATTTGTTTAGGCTGAACTCGGAGGATGCTAGGAGGCGGTAGGCTTTCAACGGCTTCCGAGGTCAGGCTGCTTGAACGAGCCACTGCAGAGCTGCTCGTCCGAGATGTTTTCTTTTTCTATTCGATATGCCAGATCTCCGTGTGACTTCACTGGAGTTCATCGCTCCTTGCTCGAGAGCCACCCCGTGCTCCACGCTGCTACTGAGGCAGCGGTTGCTTTTTTAGACGTGAAGATTACAGACCTTCTCCAAAGAGAGAGAAAACGCATCGGGATGTATTGAAGAACAGTCGACGGCGCTATAATAACAATAAAGCAAACCGCCGTGTGGGCTGGGGATTCTGAACGAACATCAAGGCCTGAGGGCTGAACTTCAAGTGACCATTTTGAAGGAAGAAAAAAAAAAACTGGGTTCTAAGTGATGTCATACGGCCACATGTCCTCCAAGCAACAGCAACTTCAGGTTCTGATACGGTTCTAAAAATGACGGGGGATCCATGTCCTTGAAGGAATGGTTCGGAGACCGCTTCGCTTATTTTAAGATATTTCAAATCCGCGCTGATTATATTGCAAGCGGACTGATGAAATATTCAAGTCAGACACGAAGCCATATTTAAAGACATTGCGAAACAAAGACCATTAAGATGACAAACAATGCATGATTCGCCACGGTACGCTTTCGCAGTAAATCAAACGCATGCCTTCAACAGAAAAGAATTCTTTAGTTAGATCTTCTTGCACTTAATCTCTAGTCTTCAACTCGTTTCAATTCGTGCTTGAAAAGCATTCTGACACCAGCACTTAAGATGTTATTAGTTTTCGTATGGGGAGATACAGCTCCAGATTACACAAGCTAGCTACAGACACCATAGGTGAAATTTTTGATGGGTGTCACGGCGGGGTAGTGCTCAGCACGTCCATCTTACTGCCAGAAATTCTTGGGTGCGAGTCCCAGGTTCGGGCATTTCTGAGCCGAGTTTGGATGCCCTGTCCACGCTTGTGTGGGTTCGTCCAGGAACTTCCCACAAGCCAAAGACGTCCACACTCCATAAATTATTTAATAACGCTGCTATTTTTATATTTATATCTACTCCTATATTCTATTTGCACTTCCCCATCCTGTCATTTTTTTCCTTCCATCTCATCTTTTTCTTTCTTTCAACGCCAAGCGTCTTATCCTTATGTTGTCTTTTTCTTTTTGTATTGTCTTCGCACTGTATGTGGCTACGACAAAAACCTTGGTCGTAGCCCTGCGTTGGGGGTTTTTCTTCCCCCGAATTTGAAGCTTCATGTTGCATGTTTATGTAGCACCTGGTCCTGGAGAAACGTTCTCTCATGTCACTATGTAGCGCATGAAATGACAATAAAGCTTCTTGAACTTAAAGATGCGCATTAGGCAGACTAATCGTCCCAGATCAAGCCTGGCCATGAGCGTAACTGCGACCGGTCGTGAATGTGTTCGACTTGCAGTGGTCTGGCAGGCTGTTCAGGGTGTACCCCTCCTTCACCCTGGCTGAGATACGCTCCAGCCCGCCTGAGACCTTAATAGGATTAAGCAGTTTGGCAAATGAGTGAGTGTGAAGTTTGTTTATGCTTTATTTTCGGCACAAATGATGCTGATGAAAGACAAGCAGAGTGTAGTCATTTTCTTTAATCACGGGCCGATTGTTCTTCAACATATAATCCGGGACGTAGAACGTGTCATCACACAGTCACGCCATATTTTACTGATGAGCTCATCAGACTGTGGCCAGCAATAAATCGCGCAAATCTCGACCCGGCTTTATCAGGACCTGATTACTGACAATACACCAACACCACAAAACACACTGTCCGCGTTCACATCAGAAAGATCAAGAGCGACTAAACCGCACGGGACGCACTTTACTGAACACTTCACCTTTACTTCAGCTGTAAATCCGACGCTGGCCGTTCACAAAGGTTTAGCTGTACAACCGGACATGTTTAAAAAGACGAACATGAAGTCACGAAAAAACAAACAAGCCCACTAGCTACCGATCCTATCAACAGTCGCTCCTTCCAAACACCAATCTATATTTAGCGTGTAAAGCCAGCGTAAACATGCAGACGTCTCCTGAACAGGAAGACGCCATAATTCAGGATACAACTGTGCAAATTATAAGCTACAGAGGATGTCCATCTACTTCCTGAGTAAATAGATGGGATGATAAAATAAGAAGAAAAGAAAAAGCTGAGCTCTCAGGGAAGGAGGGAGGGAGGGATGGCATACGATGTCTTTGCTGACACACAAAGCAACTCGGGCCAATCAGAGGTATCTGTGAGGTCATGCATATCAAGTGGACGGATGGCGCACACACACCCACCCCCCTTCCGAGACCGTGTATTAGCAGCAGTCCAAAAATACGGTCTACTGGAATCCCGCACCTCGGAGGAAACACGTGGTGACCTTCGCCCTCTCTGGTTGGTCGTTCGCCCAAAACAAGAAATGTGTCACCAATTAGTTGGCAATTTGACATGACTTCTAGTATTCCCCCGACTACAAAAAACAAGTTTTGACATTTCAAAATGCTGCTGGAATAAACAGGAGCCCTATATATATATACACACACAGGTAGTTTTTTTTTCTTTTATCTATTCAGGATTAGTACAAAAACACACCTTGCCACAGTGACAAAGCAAATCGTCATCGTAAACCAGCAAACGGAGAAATTTCAAGCTCGCACAGGTACAACGTTTCCAGGGCTTGAAAAAAACAAAGCACTCTGGGAACTCACAAAGCACTGAATTCAATAAGACAGAAGCGTGTTCACACCCATGCTCAGCACAAAGTACTCTGCCCGAATGGATTACTTTCCTCCAGCACGTTCTCCCTAATAACTGTACAAGCAGTTCTGGCTTTCAAGCCCAAAAACTTTCCCATGAGAACTTCATTCAGCCTCTGCATAGATAGCATGCTGTAAATGACGGCATGACAAAACTCATCCATGTTTGCCTGGTCTAGGAACAAACCCTGCACATCACCGTGACGACTACTCCGGCAAAACATGCTCTAAAGTTGGATTATCTAAGGGCCAGGATCAACCCCGCCAAGGGAGCATTATTATTATTATTATTATTATTAGCTTTAAGTGAATAATGTTAATAATCCAACTTCTCAGAGTTTATCATGGTAAACAATGATACCAAAATACCTCTAAACTATTGCAAGTAGGAGAATGACTTCAAATGACCCCCAAAAAAAGCAATAATTCTGTAAAAAATTAACGGAAGTGCAAGGATTCGTGTTCAAAATCAATAAGGGATTAAGCTCTTCCTGTATCCAAGTGAAACAAACATCTTCTGGAATAGGTTAAGGGTAATTATTTAGAACAGAGCTTTAATATATATATATATACACACACACACACACACACACACACACACACACACACACACCATTTTATCAGGCATGTTAATCAAGGATTGTTGGAATTTTTCACAAATAATACAGTAAACAATTTAATTTCTTTGAAATGGTGATCCGTAAAAACTTGAAAGTTAAAAATTTCAAATTCATTTTAATTTCCCATATAAACTTAAATAAGACAGCAAATTACTTTTTCTTACTTTTTTTAAAAAATTTTTTGTTGTTGTTGTTGTTGTTTGTTGTACTGATACTCCAGTCCCCATTACCCAGTTTTTAGCACAACTTGACTTCATCTTCACGCTTTGGTTAAAAATCTGCTTCTTTCTTTCAAATGTTCTCTTACAAGAAAATTACAAAGTTGAAATTTGTGAACGCATTGGGGTTCATTTTAAAATTCCACCCAAACCTTTTCGGTAGTAGCTTACCTTTACATGAATCTGTGTATTTTGTTTGCAAAATTACATGTTTTAAAGTTACATGAAGCATATGATTTATATCGAGTATCACAAAAGAAAAAAAAAAGAAAAAAAAGGAATGAGGTACTGGGAGAATGAGTGCATTGGTGATATAAGAATTTCCATTTCAATGTTGACATTTCAAACACTTCTAATCAGCTCAATCATTTTAAAGTGAATGTGTGTGACGAGTTGTTTTTTTTTTTTTGTTTTTTTTTCAGTAGATGAATCCTAGAAATGTGGCTACATAAACAGTCAAGGTGTAGACTGGGAGGTGCCCATGTTTATAGAAACACTTTCGGCTTAATTGTTGGGATTTCTCCCCCCAAATCAAAACCTTTGTAGTGTAACTTTACTTCGTTTTCTTTCAAATGTAGCGTTTTTCTGTAAAATCAAACACTTTTATGTCTAAAAGTGGATTCAAATGTGTTGCATTTTAATGCTCAGTGTAAATAAACTAGGTGTGGCAGGGAGGTGTTTAGTATATCATTTAAAAACAAACACCACTAATCACTTTTATTTACACTTGAATTCATTTTCACTAATTTTACTTCTTTAATACTGACTTAACATTTGACACCTTTGTATAAAATAACGGGTGTTCCTGTTTATAGAATTTTGGATATTAAAAGCATGTATAACTGCTGATATCAAAAATGAAACGTTCACAATTTTTCAAATTAAAGAAAAATCAGGGGCAGTTTGTTTGGACTTCGCTTTGTGTAGGAATCAGGGCTACCGTGTTAAAAGAATGTGGTGTGGTGGGAGCAATGAAGGAGGAAACCAGTGACAGGTGCATAAAAAAAGTAATTAAAAACAAATCTACAAAAACTACATGCTGCCTTTTCTCCATTTCAGACTTTAACCTTGTTTTTTATTTATTTATTTTTTTAATTCCCAATAGAACTTAGATCTGATCATGTGTTAAAGGGAGCGCGTGAGGCTTTCGGGGGGGCATAGAGAGAGAGAGAGAGAGAGAGAGAGAGAGAGAGAGAGAGAGAGAGAAAGAGAGAGAGAGAGACGCGTGCGCTCAGGTTACCTATAGAGACGAGCCGAATATTCTCGCGGTCCAGGAACTCGAGCGCCAGGGACACGTTCTCGAGCCTCATCTGCCGAAAGGTGGGCCTGGCGTGGTACTTCCGGTACATTTTCTTCTGGCTGAGCACTTCGAGCAGGGCGATGAGCCGCAGTCCGTCGTTCAGGTCCAGCTGCAGGTCGGCGATCCGCTTATTCACGCACTTCAGGTGCTCGTTGCACCAGCGCGTGAACGTGTTCTTCTGGATCTTCTTCCAGGGCGCGTCCTCCGCCAGGTCCTTCTCCGTCGCGGGCATGGTGTCCGGCTGCGGGGGGAACTCGAGCCTTATTATAGTCGGTCACTTTGGTTTTGTGTCTGTGCGTCTGTGTGTGCGCGCACGCGTGTATACGATTGTGCGTCTGTGTGCGCGTGTTACCCTCCCGACTCCTGAACAGCGTCTGAACTCTTCCCTCTCCTGCAGCACCAGGAGCTTCTTTGCGCTTGCGCATGCGCACTATAACCCACCGTACCGCCACTTAGATCGCTCCTGTCTAATAAGAGGTTTACCTGGAGCCTGTGAAAGAGAGAGCTGAACCCTGAACGCTTGTGTCGGTCACCTCCTGTAATAACGTCTCGCACCGACATCTTGATGTTTCACCACTTTATTTCCGACCCAGACTTGATCGCTGTCCAAAGCTCGAACTCTAAAAATTAGTCTGAGTCCAATTCTGGTCAAGTTCTGCTAATACACCTCAAATACTGGCGAGTAATTTCTCCGAAAGGACGGCGCGGGGGCCGGGGGGTGGGCACGTCTACCTTGAGGAAAGCCGGTCCTCGGTTCGAGCTCGGCGGTGGCGTTTCTGGTGGAGTTTGCGTGCCTTGTGTGGGTTTCCTCCGGGTACTCCGGTTTCCTCCGACATCGCAGAGACATGCACATTGTCAGGGAGTGTGAATATTTTTGAGTGTGTGTGCTGGTCCTGCAATGGACTGGTGAGCTGTCCAGGGTGTACCATTCGTCCACCGAGAGTTGGCTGCGATAGGTTCCAGCCTTACTGCAACCCCATTAGGATTAAGTGGTTCAGCGAATGAATGAATGAAAGCAAAAGCCAAATCTTTAGGGTTAGTTCCTACATATGCTTCATCATCATCATCATTTTTAGCAACTGATTTATTTTTTTTGTCATAGATTGCTCCTGAACCAACACCAGGAACCTTGGTGCAGGGAAATGAATGACCCTCACTAGGGCACCATGCTTATTTACACCTACGGGGCAACTGGAGGCTCAATGAAACTCTGCATTACTGATCACTCGGCACACTGAAGCGACTACGAGCCCTTGAGGAAGGCCCTTACTGTCCCTGCTCTAGGGGTGCTGTATAAAGACGGACCCTGTGCTCTGGCCCCCATCTTATTAACCCTGGCTGTATATGTGGTGGCTACATGATTAAGGCTCTGGATTACTGATTAGAATGTTGGGGGTTCAAGCCCCAGTACCAGCAAGCTCCCACTGTTGAGCCCTTGAGCAAGGTCCTTAGCCCTGAACTGCTTAGTTGTATAAATGAGATTAAAAAAAAAAAAAAAGTACTCTGGCAAAGGGTGCCTACCATATGCCATAAATAAATATATAAATAAATAATTGTTGTTTTTTAAAAAAAAAAAAGTACTGTATGCCACGTATGAGATTTTTTTGTGGAAAAAGTGGAATAAACAGGACAACCTGCAATAATCCCATATAGACACAGAAAGAACACACACACACACACACACACACACACACACACATATATATATGGTTGAGTGACTGATGGCCCTGCGATGGCCTTATGAT
>JBCNYG010000021.1:5283782-5298688 GCA_039654305.1 Porochilus rendahli
CAGAGAGAGAGACACACGGACAAATACTGAGAAAGAGAACAGATAGGGAAGAGAGAGAGAGAAAAAGAGAGATAGAGAGAGACAGAGAGAGAGACAGAGAGAGAGAGAGACAGAGAGAGAGAGAACAGATAGGGAAGAGAGAGAAAAAGAGAGATAGAGAGAGAGACAGAGAAAGAGAGAGACAGAGATAGAGAGAGAGAGAACAGATAGGGAAGAGAGAGAAAAAGAGAGATAGAGAGAGATAGAGAGAGAGACAGAGAGAGAGAAGCCGGTTGCGTCGACGAGGGATATGTTAGGCTTGCTATTTTGCCCGTGATGCAGACGTGTCCTGTCTGTACGGTGTGTGCGTGTTTTTATTAGGATTGACGTGTGAATAACGCAGGCCTGTGCATTAAACTACAGTGAGCTGGTCTGAGTAGAAATATCAAGCAGGAACCTGTACGAACAGGACACGGCGTTTTATGCCCTGTGTGCCCGTGACGTTTGGGAGTGAAGGTTCAAAAAGAGAAATTTTGAAATATTTAGATGGCGGCGACTCCATTTGCGGTCACAGGAAACCGGGGGTTATTTGTCTTATTTAGGAAACGACAAGCAAGGAAGAATCGTGTCAGAACCAAGCACAGCACCCGACACTGCGTTCTCAGCGAACATGAAGAGGATTAAAGCGCAAACCCCGACCGAGGTACAGCACGCACGGGTGAATACCTTGTAGCTGGAGAGTCCGCTCCTGATGCTGGCTCTGCTGCTTGAAGTTCTCCTGCAGGGTGCTGATCTCCAGCTCATAGTTAGACGCCGCTTTCCGCCACGTGTCGAGTTCGGCCGTGACGGCCGTGAGGTCTCCCTGCAGGGCGGCGATGTCGCGCTCCCTCTCGGCCGTGGCCGTTTCCATGGCGTGCCGGAGCATGAGCACCTCCTCCTGGGCGCTGTAGAGTTCCTCCCGGGTGTTGGAGATGGTGTTCTCTCTCTGTTCGCGCAGAGCCTCCATGTCGGATTGCAGCTTGGCGAGCTGGCCTACAGGAGGATGAAGGGAAAAAACGCTCGAAAATCTATCGAAACACCAGGAACTGTACAGCAAACTCTTTTCTTCACCTCAGAGCGTAACAGCAGCGTACTAATTAAAGCAAACTTTTAAAAGCGATTGCAGAGAGGAAATATTGCACTTGTTTTACGGACAAAGTCAAAGTCCGGTCCACTGTCAGTTAAACAGAATTCGTTTTTAAAAGAAGCGGTATTGGGCATCGTTACAGCATGAACTGTGCGCGTGTAACACGTTTAAGTGATACAGACACTTATTTTAACTTACATGACCATAAAAGCACAAAACTGGTCATTTTATCCCATGGATTACTAGCCAGGGCTGAACTACGGGGGTCAGTGATGCAGCCCAGCCAGTCCGAAGAGGTCTTGTCACTACCGGGCTGGAACAGCCAATCAGAAAGGTGACATGCCTCTGAGCACGCCCAGAGTCGTAACACTCGCACGTACTTTGAAAACTAGCAAGGACTGATGGCGCCGGAAGGAACTGCTGATGTCACACGTGGTCGTTTTAATTAGCGAGTAAAACTAATTCGCCAGAGGTAGCCTTTAATGCTCCGTTTCGGAGATTCAGTCAGCGACATTCACCGAGTGGGAGGTGCGTAACTTAACGACCCGGTTCACAAATTCAGGGCGACACTTCAACCAAGGCAGTCACTGATTCTTGAATCCCCCCCCCCCCCCAAAATAAATAAATAACAAGCTTTATTTAAACTTTGAATGAGCTCCATTCGATCCGTTACTACGGAAAAATATCAACGTTATTTCTTCTTAAACGCATCAAGCGCCACTTTCCTCCCCTTCGTCTCAAAGGAGTGTCACACGGTCGCACTTACTCTGCAGGTACTGGATCTGTTTGGATGATTCCTCAGTCTGCTGCCTGTTGATTCTGCGTTCCTCCTCAAGCAGAGCTAACAAAGACATGAAGAGTTAAACCTTCACCACTTCCAGAGAGGCAGTAATAAAACTACAGATGTTACTCTTACAGATGTTCATCTTCCATACACTAAATCAATCAGGGGGGAAAAAGCTTAGCTTGCTAAACTATTTAAAATCACTTAAAACCTAAAGCTCCGGCACGCATGTTAGACTGGTTCTGGAACGAATCTGAAGTGTTCCGTGTTCTTTCAGATGTCTTCAAGTATCTCTGGGTGAGTGGTTTAGACCCATAAAAATAAACTACATGTAATAAATTACTTTATATATTTACACCAAGACGCTCGTTAACGCCGGAATCCGTGAACACGCAGAAATAAATCTGGAAATGTAATAACTTTTGCCCTCCATCTGTCCCAAAATGACGGAGTTACAAGAACCTGCTCTAATTTTCCACACCGAAATCATGACTCGCATCAGAATATTCTTACAACCATGACGGTTGTCCAACGCCATCACCAGCCGGACAGATCATCAAACAGGGTAGCGCACGTCGTACAGTGTTTTAAACCGCTCCATGTCTGAAACAAACCCCGAGCTCTAGAATCCGACAACCTGAAGGGACAAAAACGTTTTATCCAACACCGAAGGGTCGGTACCTTGCAGCTCAAGACATTTCTGCTTGCCGGTATTGGCGAGCTCCTGTGCCTCCAGTAATTCGCTGCGCAACTGAAGGATGATCTCCTCCGTGTCTCCAGGCTCTAGGTTGGCCCTCTGGAGCTCATCTATACGCAGAAGAAAGAGCAAAACAAAGCCGAAGGAATGTGAAACTGAACATTTACACAAACAAGCCTAAATTTATAGAAATAGGATTTTAAAGCAATTTCGGAAAAAGATCGTTGAAATCTGATATTACCACACACCCATCCTTCCAGAAGCTCCGCCCCAAAATTCATACACAGCCATGGCCGATCAGTAACAGGATGCCTTTGTGCTGAGCTCAAGCATAAACTCACCAAGGTTGCTGATTGGCAGGAATAGTGTTGTGTGGTTCACACTGAGTGAGAGTTTTAACTGATCGGATGTATTTTTAATCGTGAATTCGTCGCTTAGAAATTATAATCCCAATTAGGGTCGCATACGTACACACATGCAATCATTCACACTCGCACCTAGGGGTGATTTGGAACAACCAATCAGCCTACTGTGCATGTTTTTGGACTGTGGGGGGAAACCAAGGTACCCGGAGAAAACCCACAGAAACACAGGGAGAACATTGAAACTCCCGAGCTGGGAACCGAACTCAGGACTCCTGACTTTTGTTATCAAGTTTTATGTAAAATGTCCAAGAAATAAAAACAGGCAGGTCTGAGATCATGCCTACATGTACATTTGAAAGAGTCATACACGAGAACTACAGCAAGATTTCGTACCACCTGACACATTCTAAATTCCCTTAAACGTCCCTCAGTGAAACGCCAAACTGTTCTTTAAGTACCACATGCTGACCTCCTACACATCCCAGCACATGGACAACGTGGTGTGCTACGCGGAGAGCCGCTCTGGCTGCAGGCCAAACCCACTGAACGACAGTTCCAGAAGGAAGCTTTAAGCTTGAGTGATCGCGACCACGCTGACAAGATTTCCTCGCCGCTTCTCCGGCTTTTCCCGAATTCTTTCCCCCCGGAGAGGCTCTTTACTTGTGAGCCCCACATACGCTCTAAAAATGACAGGCTTCGGCATTAGGGGGGAACCTTGGTTCCATCCACAAACTGGTGGATCTCACTTGTCTCAGTACAGATGTGAGCGCTGAGCTCATACTCCAGTTTTAGCTCCGAGTGACTGGACTTTACGTCAAACGCCTGTCAGAGGAGGTTGGAGGTTTCGAGTTTCTTTCTTTTCTTTTCTTTTCTTTCTTTTTTTAAAGGCCTGGGGTAAATTCTCAAACTGAGAGCTCTGTTCATGTGCCACAGACGTAATGAGAGGCAGGATGTGCTCTGTCGGCTACATGGTAATCACTGGCTTCATTTTAATCACACAGGCGTACCCCTTTGATAACACTGTGCGGTATAAAACGGAGACTAAATGCCATGACCACCGTGTAGTCGGTGTCAGTGCAATGGGGCTTCACTAGAGGATGCATGGAAACCACAATTTCTTTTCGGTATAAAAACATTAACTTGAAGAGACTAAAATATCAATTTAGACATGTACGTTACGACATCCCATCATGTTAATTAGTAATGAAACCTGACACCGCATGATGTCAGAGGAAAAGTAATAATTTAATCAGGGTGTTGGGACAGATTTTTTTTTCCCCAAAAAATATTACTTCTAAACATTAATAGCTACCCATTTCCCTCCATCTCCCTGCCCACACACCACCCGGTCTACTTTGTCTAATATCAGGATGATAAATTCCTGTTGTGCTTTATTTTGGCTTACTTTTTTCCGGGGGGATAACACTTAATCTGGCAACACATTCAGTAATCATTCAGTCTGCTGCATATTAACTGGGCATCATAAAACTAAAATGGACAGAAATCTTAATACAGTCAGTCGAATGTTTATACACAGATTAAACACAACTGATTGTGCATTGTTTTTTTTATTGTTCGGCTAAACCACCTGGAAGGATGAAGCACAATCGGGCCAGTACACCACAGGAAGTGGCTTTGGTTTAATTTCCTTGTACACAACTAGAGGGGCATTCAGAGGGCAAGGTGTCTCCACCACACACCACGGATTACGATTACTCACGTGCTTGTCTTTTGATATTATCTGCAGTATGTGGATCTGAAAAAACTAGCAAAAATAAACCCCTTTTTTTGGAGGATCAGGACGTTTGACCTTTCGAGATCATTTAAGATCAAAAGGTAATTATCTCAAATGAAAGTCTATATATGGTTTCATAATAAATAGTGTTTCATAGGAATTGTACGCACGCTCTTTTTGTCAAATTCTGTGACCTTGCTCTGACCGCAGCGTTCCGAAATCAAGTCGTATCTGGAACACAGTTTGGGTGGTTTCCGCACCACGTTTGGTGAAAATCTGTGCATGGGTGTGGTCAGGATTTTGTTCACAGACAAACAAACAGACGCAAATTCAAAAACCAAATTAATCCGATAATGTAAAATATTCCGAGAACAATGCAGGAAAAGTGGAGTCTATTAGAAGCCCCTTTAACTAAAGCAAGGCACACAGAATGAAGTACTGTCCCATTCGAAGAGTGAAGTCAGCGGACGCGCCAAAAGCAGCCCAAACCCCGGCTCGGAAAAATAGCCCAGTGTCCCCGTTAGCTTGTTTCCATTCGCTTGTGCTACAGCAGTGCTTTTACACGTGACGGGAGAAGGACACAACAGGAATGTGGGTTCTGGGTGATCCGTAATCACCGACCTCCTCACTGATGGACTCGCATTTATGAAGTCGCCTTCGATCGAACGGTTCACTTGATTCACTATTGGTGACTCGGGGCTTCCTTAATATGCACTGAGGAGCTTTGGCTGGAAGGTCACACTCGCGCTGCCGGTTAGCCGTTTCGGTTTGAAGCATTTAACTTGCGAGAGCGGAGAGACTGCTCGCACTCTAACACCACAGTCTTCTTTTACCAGTGTTAGTTTTAGTAAACAGCGGTTACCAGCCTTGTAATTGCAGTTGCTGGGCCAAAACGTTTAAAAAACACTTTTGACACATTGCCTAAAAACTGTAGTCTGAACCCAAGGCAGGTTTCAGACGTGTTTGTATGAGAAGCTTGTTACACTCTTACTGTCTTAGGCTTATATACAGTGTAAGTCACTGTAGTGGGCGCAGACAGCTGGAGCACACTGCGACATCACAGAAAACGCATGGATTAGCAAATGTTCGGCCTACAACACTAATCCGACAACCATCAAACCACAGACTACAGTCACTACAGATTCTCAGTTAAGCTTATCGAACTGTAATAAGTACATAAGGAGGGAAAAAAACCAATCTGATTTATTATTCTTTACAAACCACCAACGGACCTAAACTGCTGACATGTAATTGCATGGAAAAGAACAAATGTGACCTTCATTTGACCTCTGAAGTCATGTGAGAGAGTGCTTTATGGAGTTTTGTGTCAAATAAGGGTCCAATGTCGGGTCAGTGATGATTAATCACACAGCCAAGGCCAGTTTTACTTAATTTTAACAAGACGACCTCCATTTGACCTTGAAAAAGTAGGTCATGGTCCTCTGAACTCTTAAGAAAACTTAAGTGCGAGAGGGCACTTAAATGGATTTGGGTTTCGAATATGAAGGTCCGATGTCAGGGCCAATCAGATCACGGTCACATCAGTAATTTCACTTTGAAGCTGCGTGACAGACTCCATGTTGGCGGGGAATAAGAAAAGGATTACATGCTTTTTTTCTTTTTTTTAATAAACCAAATGTAAAATATGTTCTTGAGGAGAAACCATTGAGACACACATGTGACTTCACGGGTAAAGTATTTGTCCTTGAGTTGAAGCTGTTTGTAAAAACCCGTCCATGTTATTAGGAGTTGTGGTCTTAAACGCATTTTTCACTCGGAATATCATAAAGTCGCTTCGTCTCGTCCACTGAACAATAATTCTTCTGTACAATCAGGAAACATGAAACAAGATGTATTGTGACAACTCGAGCCAACCACATCGCTCCGAGCACAGCAAACCAAGGTTACAATGATAATGAGCCTCAGATGACAGATCCATCCTACAGACAACCCAGCAGCTCGGAAGCCTGTTCTCACCCTCCGAATTTACACCACAGCATAAAATTCCAAACGATCCATGGCCTCACTCTCCATCCACACGTGATTTAAGAGGCATTTCGTGCGTCCGTATCACACCGCCTTACTGCTGTGCCTGCCACTGTGTCTGTCACCGAGTTCAGGAGCACAACGAGGCCCTGAAAGGCCACTTCCTTCCTCTGCGTCTCCCGGCGTGTTAACCAGAGTCTGTTATCAGACTCCCACTGAATGCCATGAGCTCACTGGGAACAGATGAGTAGCATATTGAAGAGGCAGGAAAGAGTGGTGATCTCAATACAGGCTTATCATCTGCAAAACATTTCTGTTCAACACCCCCCCCCCATCCCCCCACCTCCCCACACACACCCCTCTCCCCTCCCAAGTTCCTGAACAGACACTAAAAGATGACTGCCGCTACTAACTGTGTGAGAGATTTACGAGACATTGCGGAAGGGGATGTTCGGATTATGAATAAAAACTTTATTTATTATTCCCCCATTTATTTTTTTTTTGACGCATATTCCAACAAACAATGACAGCAGGAGGAGCTGGAAAATTCATCAGCTAATACACCACTGTTTCCAGTCTTGTTCATATAAATGTCCACACAAACACATGAAACACCGGACATGTGAATTATTACTTATTTAGATGTGGACTTTTGCTAATTGGACAGTGATGTACAGGTTTCGGCTCCTGCAAAACAGCAGCTGGTTGTGCGAAGTGGAAAGTGACGTAATTCAACAGACATCCTTTTATTCTCCTTTATAATTTATTAACTTCGCTGTTGCTACCATTACACTTCATAACTTCTCAATTAATGTGAATAATTAATAACTCTGAATAAGTATTGGCAGAAAAAGAAAAAAACAACCAAAAAATCCCCAGGATCTGACAGTTATACCTTACTCTACTTCAGCTTCGTGGAACAGCGACACCCAGTGTTCAAACCAGGAAATTCATGTTTTGTTTTCAACTACAGCTTCACCCTAATTTAATGTTTAATTTAATTTAATTTACTATCTCTGAACAACTTCTGCCCGGCTCAAAAATACCAAACATTCAGTCGGTTTGAGGATTTTAACCCCTTAAATGCCGGTTTGATTGCTTCATGTCACTGTTATTTATGAAAAAAACACACACAAAAGATGTCATTTTCCATATAACAAATATTGGGGAGCTGGGGGATTTTTCTTTAAATATTGACTTTGATGCATTATTAGTTTTTGTGTAACATCAGATTTAAAATTTACTAAAGCTCAACTCCTCCTGGATGGAACAATGATTTCAGACTGTAATTTGTCTCCCCTGCGCTCCGGTGTTGCAAACACACTCCAGAAAATCCCGAGTTGAAGGGTCATGGTAAAAATAGGGCTAATAGGTTCCAAAAGCCCCAGCCAAACTTCATCGAGCATTTAGATCATTAGGAAAACGATCAGGATAAATGATAAGGATTCTTCAGACTATTATGTTCCTAAGTAACCAGAACACAAGCATGAATAAACTCAGTACGTCTGGAAGGTCTTTTTAAGGTAACTGTACAACAGGTGGACGCTGCACGTCGCTACACGACTCAGCTGTGTTTAGAGCACAGTCATGTGTTAACCTCCTCTGCAACAGCCGCATGGATACAGAGTCCCCAACAGGGACGAGAGAAATGAGAAACCTTTCATGCACTGAACAGAAAACAGTGGAGTCACACTGGAGCTGGAGCAACGTCAAATCTCCAGGCTTAACACATGCATCGGAAATGACCGCAAAGCACCCGGGTGAACTCTGGAAGGTTCGGATGGGGCGGGGCGGGGCTTTATAAGCGCAGGTTTTTCAATCCCAGGTGGGCGAGATAACAGAGATCAGAGGATTAAAGATCTGCAGCCTCACAGGAGACTGAACTGGCATCCAAGATAAATACAAAAATAAACCAGGGCTTAACACTGGGGCGGGTCGAGCTCGACCAAAACCAGAATCACGATCGCTTTGGTGAATGACAGCAGGATTATTCACTGACTGATTAAACACCATGCATTTATTAAACAAACAGAACCCTTTGGATAAACCAAAGATTGAATAGCATGCACACACACACACACACACACACACACACATAAATGACTAGATTTCTTACAGTCATGGCTGTTTACTCATAAGTTTGGTGCCACTTTCCTCAACGTCCTTCAAATCAATCAAAATTTATCAGTATAAACACTACACAGGAATGGCATGATCTGATTGGTTCACGGTTTCGAAATAATCAACACTAGGTGAATGACTGGTTATTGTTTTAGTAGGTACTTCAGAGAATCATACGCAAAACAAAAATTTTACATTTACAAAAGTCTTACATTTTTTAAACATTTTGATGAAAGCAGATAAGCTCCGTGTGTCATGACACCTCTAACCCCCGAATACATTTAAAAAAAGGACAGCAAACTACAGCAAGATTATTCTAGTATATTCTAACCAATACAGAGGCAGGTCAGGCGAGCTTTTTTTAACCTTTACGAGTCGATGGACGTGCCGGCGCGTCCAAACCACGTGGCCAATTTAAGATGTAGCAGGAACACACGGTCTTGCCGAGTGTCAAACTATACCGGGTTTTAAAAATGGTGTTTATAGGCCAAGTAAAATCAGTTATGATTAATTATTTAATACCTTTAATTTAATATGTAATATTAACATGGAATACCGGACACGTCGCTACGGGCCGTTCGGTCTCTGTATTGCCAGAGCCAGAGCTTGGTCCGCATTGGTAACATGTCAAATTTGTTTCCGGTGGGGGTCGGACTCCGCCAAGGCTGTCCTTTGTCACCGGTTCTGTTCATAATTTTATGGATACAATTTCTAAGCGCAGTAAAGGTGTTGAGGGGTTCTAGTTCCGGTTCATAGGATCTCGTCTCTGCTTTTAGCAGATGATGTCGTCCTTTTGGCTTAATCGAACCAGGACCAGGTGGAAAGTTCTGTCATTCAGGAGGAACTCGGAGTAGAACCGCTGCTCCTTTGCATTGAGAGGAGCCAGTTGAGGTGGCTCAGGCACCTGATTAGAAAGCCTCCCGAACGCCTCCCTGGTGTGTGGTGGGGAAGAGTCCCTGGGACCGACCCGGAACACGCTGGAGGGACTACATCTCTCGGCTGGTCTGGGAACGCCTTGGCGCCCCCCCGGAAGAGCTGGAGGAAGCGACCCGACCCCGAAAGAGCTGGAGTAAGTGGCTGGGGAGAGGGACGTTTGGACCTCACTGCTTAGGCTGCTGCCCCACAACCCGACCCCGGAAGATGAATGAATGGATGAATACCTTTAATTTAACTTCCTGCAATGGCAGTTTACACACCGTGATGTCAGCAAAAAAAAAACAAAACAAAAACAAGCACTTTGAAGGTCAATGCTCCCTTCAAGTGGACAACAAGAGCAGTAACAAACCTGGAAATGTCAGTGCTAAATTTGTGCATAATTTTTTTAACTTACAATTTATAGTTGCATTCTATACTATAAAAATGGATTTGGCATGTTTGTTGTTTTGTTTACTTTGGGAAAACACAAAAAAACAAAAAGAAAAAGAAAAACTTCTGCTTGGATTTTGTTTTTTCTACATTATTTTAGGTCCAATGTGTTAATACGGTATGTCAAAATAAAGTTACTAAGGCCACACAGGTGAGGTTGTGCTGAAAAAAAAATAAAATAAAAAAATAAAAAACCCCACCAAACAAGGCAAGGTACACAGTTTGAAGGTGAAATATAAAGGTAAAATCAAAGGTAGTTTGATTAAAAACAGTCAATTATACCCGAACAAAAGGGTTAAACCCAAAACAGTAAACCAATCAGAATGTGCCTAAACATACTGTGCAGACATTACTCTCAACGTTCCAGTTCGGGGCCTATTCAGCAACACGCACCGAGCTCGGGAAACGGGAAACGGCATGACGTTTTTAATCGAGCCACGAGGACAGCGGCACGAAAATCCGGCCTCCTGTTCATTCACGTCTATAAAATAAACTTCACAGCTGTGATGTCGTCCACCCTTGTTTTCTTCAGTAAAACGGGATGCGTCCAGTTCCCTCGGGCCATTCCTGCCTGTGCTCGGAGCGGTTCACATTCCTGACGTGCCACCGCTGTGCATTTCGCTGAAGGGAAAAGTGGGACAGCTGCCGAGATCAGACAGGTGGCAGAAAAACAAACCAAAAGGCTCTGTACGTAGAGCCCCATAACGGTGGTACCGTCCTCCCTACACGTATTAAACCCCTTAACGTGAGCAGACGTTAATCCTGCTGATGACACTTTGAGCTGCTGGTGTTTAAAACGACGTCACGTCAGAGTGCTCCAGACCATATATAGCTACACGGAGTAACATCTCACCGTATGAACGCCGACACTGCATTCCTCTGCACTGACCTCAAACGGCAGCTACAGCACAGAAGGCTCCGAAATACGACTGTTATTATTAAAGGAGTGTTTAACACAAAAGAAAAACACGTACCTTTAATCAGGGCAACCCGGTTCTGTGGCTCATTCAGCTCCTGTTCATCCATTTGGCCGTCTAAGAAAAAAAAGTGGTTCAAAAGAAACATGTTAGATCACAACACGGCATTAAAGTACGAGTGGGGGGGAAAAAAAAACAAAAAACAGTTAAATAAAACTGAAAGAAAATAAAAATCACATTCATTATGTAACATAAATCAGAACTAAATAATAAAATAACTCGGAAATCACTGTCAATGATACCTGAAGTGTCGTCGCTGCTCCTGTCCTTGCTGGGGCTCAGCGTGTCTGACATATCGGACTCTTTCGCATCGATCTGATTTTCTGTGGGCAGGTTGGAACACACCATTTAGATGGAAAAGGGGTGGAGACACAAACCTACAAGCTCCAATAGTTCAAAGCGGCAATCGCGAAGACAAGCCTTCTGATTGGGTACCGTCCCCTCTTTAAACTTTTACACGGCAAATCATCGTCTCCTCTCGCCCTGAACATCAGATGAGGGACGGAAACATTTCACTGAGAGGATGAACCACCTCTGGAGGCTGACCGGTCGAACTCCTGAGAGCTTTTCACCACACATGGTCATACATCCCACCCCGCTTTCAGACAGAGATACAGTTGCATTCAAAAATAGTTGGAGCTTTTGTTTTGGGATCGGTCCGGAACGCCTGAGTCACAGCTGGGGAAATAAGTGACTAGCTTTTAGAATGAGATCAAAACCACTTTTATAAAACACATCACAAGAAAGAAAGGGCGTGGAATATAGTCGCACACGGCCGGCTCGCCCGGCTTTTCTTTTGGCGCGTGATACGGTGACGGCTACAGTGAGTTTTGGCTTCTGGTGGACTTTTCCAAAATAAAACTCATGACTTGTTTCTAATTTCAGGTAGAGAGAGAGAGAAAAAATAAATCAATAAAATAATAACAATAACAACAAGTAGCTCCAGCCTGGGCCAGCCGAAAAGCCCCAACCCGTGGATATTTCCCTCTGGTGGTCGCTCAGAGGTGTCTTCAGATATCCAGAGATATTAAAGGAGCCTTGTGATGATTGTTACTTAAACTCCCGTACCCAAAACTGGTGTAAATATGCACTGAATGTTTAAAATCCTAATCTGTGTGTGTGTTAAACAGCCTTTCAGCTCAGAAACCAAAAGCAGTTCATTGGCGACATGATGCGGACGGAGTTGGAGCGTGAAAAGGACTTTTTGAAAGCTTATTGGACTGAACTGTTTTCTAAAGACTGAAATCATTTTGCGAATCCCTGGAAAATCAGCTCCAAGAACCGAATCCATGTCTGGTTTCCTTCCTAAACCAAATTCCCTTTGATATAAATGACGTGATCTCCTCTGAAAACCCTACTCACGTCCTCAATCTCGCTCGTTCGCCGTACGGCTAGATCCTCTAATAGGGTCGCTGGTGTCTATCTCAGCCGACACGGTGCCACCGCTGAGCGACACACACCCCCACTCACACCGAGGGGCAATTCGGAACAGCCCGTTAGCCTGACGTGCATGTCCTTGGACTGTGGGAGGAAACCCACACAAGCACTCGAACAACATGCAAACACCACACCCAAACGCCCACGCAAGCCTGGGAATCGAACCCAGGACCTTCCCGCTGTGAGGGAGACGTGCTAACCACCACGCCAACGTGCCACTGCCTTACCGACGTTACTGCGGTTATTTTCTTCAAACAGTGACACTGCCCCTTTAACCTCCTCCATAACTGGGAGTTCTAGACACTACAGGAGGATACAATAGTGCATTATGGGAAACCATGTCCCTAATTAATCTTAATTAAACAAACCTACCTTTCAGCTTGTCTGGACTGGTGAAACTGTTGTCGTCTGTTTGACTGTTCTGAAGATGTGCATCGATAACCTCTGCAATGAACATCAAAATTAATGCGAGCAATTCATTTCCGCAATTCTAATTAAATCCAAAATAATCAGCCAATCAAAACACTTCCAAGAGCATCGTCCCGGGTGGGGATTCATCCCAAACGCCTGCTCTTACCGTCAAAGTTGGACAGCTTGTGAATGGAAGAATCCACGGCTCCTTTCAGCTGCTTCACCGCTATTTAGAGAACAGAGACACTTATGACCTCATGCTCAGACTGTCTGCAAGAGATCTGAGTGGCAATCAGACGGCTAGAGCTTCAGCTCTGAGAACCCTAACGTTCGGTCAGTCCCGTCACAGGACGTAAAGAGTTATAGCCGATTATCAGATACGGGGGACGTTAGGCGTATTAAAAGCGATGCTTGGTAATCCTTGAGGGCATGCATGTGACAGCGTTAAAAAAAAAAAAAAAAAAACAGAGCAAAAGGGAAACCAAAAAAACGCAGTGAGATGGGAACAGGTGACATGCAAGGCCGACTGACTGCGCAGTCCATATAAAGAACAGGAAGGAATTACAGTGCTGAGGGAACATGAGAATCGAAGGGACTGTCGTAAAAAAAGACTTTAAATATCTGAGATACTGAAAACAGTAACAGAGCTGTAAAGCTTCCAATGTTCTACTTCGACTCATTTTTAAAAAAATTATTACTAACACAACACTATCACGAATTTAAACTGTAAAAACTTCAATGACAGGAACGCAGGAAGCTCCTCTCTACGATACTTCAACATTTCTCAGAGCGCTGTAGCTACGCAATAACCTTTAGAACGAAAAACAACAAACGGTGGGTTGAACGTGACCGGGTTGTTAAGGCACACAAATAAAACATCTGTCCTAATAAATTTAGCAACACGCCGTTTTAGAATTTAGAAACAAAAGGTCAAGAAAAAAGTAATAATAATGCATCATGAGCCACATCGCGTATAAACGAGCCTACAGAGAGCGCGACAAGCCTTAGAGCGAAATCATATCACGGGAAACACCGCAGGGGTGCTGTGAGGCGAACCCAGAGCCCGGTCAGAAATGTCCTTCTTAAGTCAGAACTATTTCTCCCTGGTGGCTCTGCAGTCCGTTAGGGAGACGTTTGATTAGCGCGGCTGTGGAAGGCTGTAGTGGAAAGAAGGCTGTGTGTACTCACGCTGGCACTCAATGAACTGTTGGATTAAAGTGCAGTCCCCTCCACTCTTTAAAAGAAAGTGGTCTAACAAAGAGAGGAAAAGCCACCATTAAATAAGCAGAACGGCTGTGAATGGAGAATGTCCCTCTGCTTTAAGGCGAGGGGGGTTAGGTGGCAGTTTGATAAAGAATAAAGATTGGGGGGCTCTTAAACCAAGGACATGAGACGGAATGAGACAGAGATGCAATAGGCTGGACACAGACACACAGGAGGCGCGGAACTCCACCGACGAAGCATCCAAACGTTCCCTTTAGAGCACATGCTGGAGCACAGGTGTCAAACCCGAGGCCCGCGGCCCAAATCCGGCCCTACAGCTCATTTTACGTGGCCCGCGAGAGCTTTTAAAGTATAACATTACCCTACATTGCTTGCATCAACTATTACCGTGAAACGTAATTCATCATCCGTCCACTAGGTGGAACCAACCTATTTCAAATCAACAGCTAGTCATTCATGACTCAGGAAAGATTGCGAGCTAACGTATCAATGTCACGCATTATCAGAAAAGGAACGTAAATAAAGAAAGTGAAGATTTCATGGTTGTCCTTGCTGAATAGACGCCGAGCGAATTTTCGGTCCTCGATCACCTCGACATTTAGGGATGCGGCTCTCGGTTAAAATGAGTTTGACACCCTCTGCTGGAGTGAGGACGCGTTCCATAAAAGAAAAAAACAAACAAACAAACAAAAAAAAAAC
>JBCNYG010000021.1:5312616-5323724 GCA_039654305.1 Porochilus rendahli
TTTTTTGAGTGGTACTCTCATAACAAGGTTCGAGTACAGAAGGGGTGTCTGTTGTCTTGCGATGAAATAAAATGAGCAAGCAAGCCTAAGCCCCTCCCCTCTACTTCGTCATCACGGAACTCAATTTTGTAAGTGTGTACATTAATGAAGAGCGAGAAATGTTTGTTTTTTTTTGTTAACTGTTCCGACAGGTTTTGCAAGTCCAGAAAGTTAGTGTGTGAAACGTTTTGCACAAAATACATCGTCAAACATGGCCGTCACCGCGGCACACTGGACCTCTTTGTGTTTTCTCGGGAACGATGCTTTAAGAACATTCTAGATAATGAACCGTGGTTCATCAATCCGACAGACTGTCTGTTGATAAGAACAAATGCAGAAGGTGGGAATAACTGCAGCACGTTGAGGTTGGACGTACTGGGGAAATAAAGATAAAGCAGCAGCAACACTCTGAAACACTCCTCTGATTTAATGATGGGTTGCTGGTCCATATTTTTAGGCGGATACTCCTACAAACTCCTACATGTTCATTCCGAAAGAAATAATAAAAAAAAAAAAAAAAATTTGCCCATCTCAGCCAGACTTCTCAGCGATAACCAGGAAGCGTTAGGTAACGACTAAAATTCACCATTTGCTTCAATCGACCTGAACTTAAGCTACAGATTTAGCTCTGAATGAGAAACGCATCTAAAAACAGCCGCACTGCTAGAATTAGCCTGGATGCCAGGATGCAGTACACCTCCTTTCCACAGGCCTTGCCAGCACCGGGTATGTGGCATGCATTGTGAGCCAGCTACATGTTTTTCACGTTCACCAGACCCCCCATACAAACACACACACACACACACACACACACACACACACACACACACACACACACACTCCCCACAGTACCACTTCACATTCGTAGTGACACACATACAACAGGGAGCACCACATCACACCGCCAAACAGCACATGTGATTTGTGACCTCTAACTAGACCGACTGACAGCAGCTCTACATAACGTCTTTCATAAGGTCTATTTCAGGACGGCATGAATGCTTCATGCTAATAGCTAGCAGCTGATTGAGATGCGTGCTCTCCTTTCTGTTTACATAACCCTGATGAGCTGTCATAGACTCTGATAACGGAGAGATGAACTGCTTGTCACATTAAGCTGTAATTTGTTCTGCTAAACAACAGACTGTTTCGATAAAACTTTTACAGCTAGCACAATTGCTATTAAGGCACAGATAGCATGTTTACATTGAAAAATAGCCAAAAATGTATTGTAAACACCACTTTTAAACTTCAGTATGATTTGCCCTATCCATCATCAACAAATGCTTACAGTGAAATAAAAGCCAAGCCTTCTAAACTCTCCTGTTACCCATGAACATACATTTTCATTATCAGGTGGTTTTTACTTACAGTTTTAAAGCTGCAATCTGCTAGAATCTGTGTGATAGTTTGCATTCAGAAGTTTGAAATAACTGCTGTTTCGTTCATGTGAGTGTGAAATCATCAGTTCATACAAGGCAGGGAAATGGTAATAATAAGAGTATACAGATATTAATAAAAAAAAAAAAAAAAAAAAAAAAAAAACACACAAGCCAGTAAACTCAAAAGTCGGCACTTTTCATGCATGCTTTCATTCACAAAGAAAACAATACTGTGCCATGTATTCATATGCAAATTATTTCCTATGAAGGACTAAAACGTGGTGACTGTGACCTGATTGGCTAACGTTGTAGTGATTAAAAAAAGAAATAAAGTATGCCCCTCCTACCCTGCAAGCATGACTTGTTGCACCCTTTAACTCCTGGCCAAAACTGGCAGTGGCCCATATACACCCACCCGCCTAATCCATCTATCCACCTGCCCCCACAAATCCATCCATACCCACCTAGACCCACCTTCAAGTCATCCATCCATCCAAAGACGTGTAAGTGATGGCTGTGATGCCCCGAGTACGCAGCGGTAATCCGTTAGCTAGAAGCTGCTTCATTACAGACTGCCTGGAACCTTTTTTTTTTTAAATACACGAAACTAAACCATTCAACATGACCCAGCTCCAGTCCGGCTTGATAAAAGCTGCGATTGCTAAAGAGGAGACTCAGTGTGTTACACAGTACTGTGGTTGTCTGGCTGCACAATCATCACACTAAGTTCAACCCTGATCCACCAGAAGGCTTAAATCCACTAAAAACAGTGAGTGTGAGCAAGTTCCTGCGCAGTCTGCCTTTCCCAATGAGCTGTAAACAGGTCTTACTCTGATCGCCGTCGAGCTTCCATGCCATCTGGAAGGAAGAGTTTGATGGACGACACTATGCAGCCATGGGTGACTACAGGGAAGAAGAGAGCAGATGATCGGTAAGTTCATTCAGAGCTACACAGAAAATCACGTTCACATCTGTTTAACGTGCATCAACTGCTTTAGATCGACAGAAAACCAGAAACATAATAACCCGCAGTTTGCGATTGTTGCTGCTTTAGTGTGTAAGGAAAAAATCTGAGGCACTCCCTTGTTGTACCGCTGACTCATGCACCAGTTCAACAGCTTTACGTGCCAGAATCTGAACTTGTATGCACATTGCACTGCGTACGACGGTCAGGACAGGAAACAAGAGCAGCGGCGGCGCATTAGCATTCATTTAATACTTTACCCACGTAAATATTCTTCTTATTTGTCTCTCAAGAATCGTCCCTGCTCTGTACATCTCTCGACGCAAGGCACTTCGAGTTGTTATCCGGTTGTGAAAGCCGCCATTTCATCGGCTGGCGTTACAACACCTTTATGACAGCAATAGTGAAGGGCTTTTGGGTTTCAAAACTGTGACGCCGCTCACGGTTTACGGCTGAGGCCAAAAAGCTGTTTAGCCGTACACGTAACGAATTCAAGCTTTCATCTAACTATTTAAAAAACAACAAACATCAAAAAAAAACAACAAAAAAAACGCCCTGTTAAGCACCATAAATATTTAATCGTGCATTTCATTTGACTTGTTTTTATAACGCACACAAAAAACAGGATGTGTGTGTGTGTGTGTGTGTGTGTGTTCTTGAGCAACATTCTCTTAAAGCTCTAATGGTTGTACAGAGAGCTGGGAAACATGAAGCGAACCTTTGCGCGTGTTCTCGGTTACATCCACTCCAAACTGGATGATGTCACCAGAGAGCACCTCGCACGGGGGACTCTCCTCGGAGCCCCGGCTCAGGCGCTGGCTGTTGATGAAGGTGCCATTGCTGCTCTTGGTGTCCTGGAGGTAAAACTGTAGAAGAGGAAAGGAAAGAGGTGAGCGACAGGACCAGCATACAAACACTGACACGCAAAACGCTGCAGCCTGCCTGGGACGACGGCTCGCTATTGCCTTCCTTTACTAACATCAGACTCCGAGAGCCTCAGGCGGCGTTTAGGGGTACACCCGCAACTCTGCATACAAAGATCCTTCCTCCGATATAAATTTTTAGACGCTTGGTTACATTTTTTTTTTTTTTTTTTTTTTTACAAATTTTTGACCTAGCCGGCTCAAAAGTATTTGGACAGCCGAGTGATGCCTCGCCCGCAGGAATAACCTTTTAAAATGAGCGTGTTATTCATAACCAGCCTTTCACGTGACCGCCGCAACCACAATCAGAAGGAAACGTGCATGCCTTCTGTTCTGACCAATCGGATTTGAGCATTCAAGTGTGCTAGAGAAAAACATTAAATAGCAGGCTAGCAAAAGTTTGTAATATCCTGCAAAGCACAATTACAGTGCGCACACACACACACACACACACACACAGGAGCAATTCAGTGTCACGGATCCTAACAGCTTGTTTTTGAGAGGTATACTGAAACTAGAGAGCCCACACAGACAGAAACATGAGCTCAAGATCAAAATGTGGACCTGAGGCAGAAACATGATCCACTGTGCCACCAATCCAAAAAAAAAAAAACCCGCATCCAGTGATGAAAGCTGAAGTGGCAGTGAAGCCTGTACCGTCTTACACAAGCTGCCTCAGTCAGACAACAAAACAGCCGCCACACAGCGGTATCGAATGTCTAAATCTCACGAGCGCCAGAAATACCACAGCGGTGCCGCGTTCTCCGTCATGACGTCATCAGCAGCTGACATGTCCACGGATTACTGTGATAATTCATTAAATAACACAGGAATAAGCTCAGTGATGGTCAAACGCTGCATTGCCATGTGTCCTTCGTTCCCGGTGTGACGGCAACCTCTGACTCAGAACCACAGCAGATCGGGCTCGCGCTCATCCGTCTCGGCGTGCAGGCGGAATCGAATAACACCGGTCTGATTCAGATACACACTAGCATTTGTGCTAAAAAAAAAAATTAAAAAATCGACAACACCATCAGAGCTCGAGCATCTTGTTGAAGCTGGTTTCTCATTCCCTGGTCCCCATGGTTACAGAGCACATCCAAGGCCAACGAATAAAAAAAAACCTCACTCTGTCTGTGTGTGTGTGTGTGTGTGTGTATAAAATGTTTGTAGGCATTACTGCCCTTATATACTCTATATTCGAATATATTCACAGAGCCACTCTGTTACAATTACTACCCCCCCAAACAAAAAAAAAAGCTTAATCGCTTCTGATTCGTTTTCTAAGCCGCTTAATCCTAATTAGGTCCGCGTGGAGGCTGGCACCCATCTCAGTCAGCTTATGGACGAGGGCGGGGTACACCAAGGACAGCTCGCCAGGCCATTGCAGGGCCAACACACACAACCACTCACACTCACGCCTAGGGACGATTTGGAACATCCAATCCAATGTTCTTGCTCTGTACAAGAAACACGGAGCACACGAAAGAAACCCACGCAAGCACGGGGAGAACATGCAAACTCCGCACAGAAACGCCCGAGCACGGGAATTCTACCCAGGCCGTGCTGACCACGGCGCCACCGTGCCGCCACAATCGGTTCTGATCTCCAAACAAAATTTGGAAAATAATAAGAGAATATCCCAGGAATCAAATGCACAATTTTTCAATGATTTACTGACAGACAGAAACTCATCTACAGCTGGATCACAAACTTCAAGAGGTAACTGCCCCAAAACTCAATAGCTTCCAGTCACAAGGGATCGGTCTCTGGCATGGCTGTGGAGAAACTTCGGCCGACACCACAAACATTCTTTCTAGAGGGTGCGCTCGGATCAGGAAAACAAAGTTACCCTGGAGTCGAACAAAGCACACACGCTGAAGACACATTCAAAGATAAACATCTCCTAAGAGAAAACATCCTTTCATCAACAATTATAACTGTGCAACTTGATAACGGAGGGCAGAGCGCTCACATGCTTTCACTGAGAGTCTGCACCATTACCAAAACTGGAAATTCCAATACCCTGACATCGCCAGATCCCAACAACCCACACACATCAGGTTATAAATGTTTAAACGGCCTTCCAGCTGCTCCAAACAAGACATCTCCAGCCTACTCGGTCAACAGTACCTAAGAAGGAAGACGGCCGTTTTAGCCGACTTTGGAGCTCTAGTTTTCAGCTGACACGTCTCTCAGACGCTGCCAGAGTACTGTTTCAAAAGCTCAGGGACCGCTACTCAGCAGCAAACAAAAATGGCTTTTACTATTTTCCGCATTCAGGCAAAAGTTAGAGTTTCCTGTTTTGGCTAGAAAGACATCAGCCAACACCTGATTTTAAAGTGCATGTGAGTGCTACCACTCTAGGCATGCTCAGAGACAGACTGCCTTCCTCATTGGCTGTTCTTGCCTGGTAGTAAAGCAAACTCTTCCTCATTGGCTGTTCCCGGCTGGTAGTAAAGCGAACTCCTTCATTGGCTGTTCCCGCCTGGTAGTGAAGCGAACTCCTTCCTCATTGGCTGTTCCCGCCTGGTAGTGAAGCAAACTCGTTGGATTAGCTGGGCTACTTCACTGACCTTCGTACAGCATGAAACATTAATAGCCAGGTGCCGAGCTGCACAAACAACAAGGGTGGAAATCACGGAAAACATCGTGTTCCTAAACCAGCTGATGACAGGAACGCCAAGTTGGCTACACAAGCCATTTTGGATTTACCATCACACTCTTCTCTGGCAGGGATCTCATCTTCAGAGTCACCAGAATGTGCTCTCGCGGTCTCCACAAGCCTCCTCCCTCTCTGGTTCAAATAGATAACCTTCCACACCCCTTTCCTAGAAATCGCTAGCCATATTTGCTTATTAAGCATCGTCCCCTAAAATGCCGCTCCCTGAAACAATCTGTTTGCTTGCGCTGGACGACCCCGCCTAACATGCGAACCTTAGCTACAGACTCCGCCAGTAATACACAGAATAAAAAAATCTTTTTAAAAAAAGTTTTTTGTACGTTTTATGGTCATTTATGCTGAAATAGCATCTATACGACTTATACATATTACGAACAAATTATGCTGTAAGGATGACCGATACTGGACTCTATAAACTTATTTAAAGTCATCACGCAACACTAAGTTGATGTTTCTGTGAAGCTCTGCAGCACCTACGTTAAACCAAGCTGTTCAAACTTGATAAATGTGACAGAACATTTCACTCTGGAATGAAATCACACATGGTGGTGGGTGGCAAGTGACGGAAGATTTCATGAGATCACCCCGTGTTTAAAAAACACTGGCCTTCACATGCACTCCCGGAGTCGTTTCTACCACAAGCGGAGCACTCGCAGGACAACTTTCACCTCCACATCCCAACCCCAAAATCCACTTAGCCCCCTCCCGCTACCACCTGCTCTCACTGTCTTCCAAGGAACATCTGGAACTAAAGGCACCCATGATGAAAACTAAGCACGTGCATGGAAACCCTGGCCGAGTGTCACACAGCACTAAATCCGCCCATGCCGGAGAAGAACACTGAGGAGAATCGTGCGATCGTCACTTCATGAAGCGATAATTAAAGGTGAGGGGACTTGCGGACACGGACAAGAGTTATTTTCATAAACAAATAAAGCTCAGCACACAGACCTTCACCAGCAGGATCTCAGATATGTACATGAACAGCAAACAGCCCGTTGTTATACTTGTCTGCATCCTACAACGCCATTTCGGAGGTGGAGTCAAATTATCAGGGTATCAGTAAGCGCACAACGTCGTGAGTTACCCAACTGACGATTCGATTCACCCCGTATAGGGTTCAGTATCCGATTTGTTAGAATGAAGGAAATTTTATCACCAAAATTACCAATCCCTAATATTTTCAACTCAAATTAGATTTTTGTTAAAATCTTTTTTGCTTTTGTTTATTTTCTTTAAACCTTCAACAATAATTAAGGAACTTTTTTTAATGCCAGCATAAAACATCAATCCTATGATAAAGCTATTAATTATTTTAAGAAAACATAAATATAGCTCTGATTTCTTGTTAAATCAAACTGGCACAACCAACGCACCTCTAGCTAGGTCACTTCCGCCGATTCGGATTCGCTTTACTGTATGCTATTGTCTGCCCTCTGCTGTCTACACACTGCAACTACACCTTGGGGAGTACTTTTTTTTACTTTAATAGTACGAATAATCATCGACTGTCACTTCACTCGATCTGGAATTAAATTTAGGTCGTCGCGCCCATCGAGACTGTATGTGCTTCCTTAGTTCACTGATCATGTTTACTGCACTGCTTTTAACAGGAACATCACGCTCAGCTGGTAGAACATCAACACATCTTAAAAGTCATGAAGTCGACTAACATGTTGAGAAGCGTATTAACTAAAAACATTAATGCAGTAGAAATGATCTGTAGTGCAATAATAAAAATAAAAATAAAAAGCAGCAGTGGTTTAATTCTTCAAATATAAACATAGGGGTGGCATGGTGGCGTAGCGGTCATCACGTCCGCCTTAGAGCATGAAGGTCCTCAGGTCGAGTCCTGGGCTCGGCAAGGGTTCTCCTTTGTGGGGGTTTCCCTCAGGTACTTTGGTTTTCTTCCACTATCCTAAGACGTGCACATTAGGCTAATTGGCTGTTCCAAATTGATCCTAGGTGCGAGATGATGTCGGGACGGTTGTGTGTTGGTCCTGTGATGGACTGGCGAGCTGTTCAGGATATACCATATCTTCACCCTGAGTCGGCTAAGACATGTTCCGGCTCCCCCACGACCCTAACTGGATTAAGCAGTTTAGGTGCAGCTTAAACCCGAGGTGGTTCGTCCAGACACCCTGAAACACCCCCCCAGAAGAGAAAGGTTATGATGGTCGGCATGACGTGGAACACAGTCACGGTTCCTCATCCACAGCAGCACCAATTAAGGTCAGAATTAGTCTCAGACAGAGCTGTGGTTTTTTCTTTCCCATACAGTTTCTTTGTCCTCACCTGCAATACATTCTAATAGTATTGGGACGATCCAGAACGCATCACGACCCCACACGTTACACCATCCATCAATTCTGGAGAGAAACGTCTGTGGGAAAGCAGCGATCTGGGGTTCGTACTGCGTGTTCCTTATTTGTCTGGAAATGTACCATACACAAATTATAAATAGACTCCAAAGCAGAGTAAAAAAGGGCTGCAGTGAGGTTTTTACAGCTATTTGTTACATTTACTAAGTCCTGACTTTGGTATTTTAAATGTTACAAACAAATAATCAAAGAAATTAAAAATAACGAAAAGTGTAAAGTTAGCTGTTGCAGCTCCAGTGAACCTGTAAACAGGGTTTGGATTTTATTTCTGCTGTAACGACGTAATGTGTATAAAACATGCGGTATATCTACTAACACACCCTTCATCCCAAAATCCGAACACAAGCCGTAAGCAATACTGTTATCCAAAAAAAAAAAGCAAATGCTGTCAGTTTGCTCACCAGAAATGACAATCACGGCATTATAAAAACTAACTAGAGGCCCCCGAACGCACCAGCCGCTACCGAGCCATTACAATAATCTATAGGCGGCCATTTTGATGAGCTTGAAATCGGCCTACAATAAACTGTTTTTATAAGCTTGTTTAAGCCTTTGGGCCCAAATTTGACCGTAACAGGACTAGGACTTATTGAGCTACTGGCGTGCTCAGCTCAGCCAAAAGGACCATTTCATAATATGCAAGTGTCCAGAAACCTAATACACAGTTTTGCTTCTGTGACCTTGGAAAGTAGGTCAAGGTCACACACACACACACACACACACACATACACACACACACACACACACTCATTCTAGCACTCATAGTAGTGAACAAGCATACCAAGTCTTCCCAGCTTCAACGTGCAGCAAGTAAAGATCCGGAAAACAAAGTGTGACAGACAGATGGGCGGAACCCGACCCTGTAGCTCCCGAGGGGTGGGAGCTAAAGATACAAACGCACAAACTGACAGAAGTGAAAACAACAGCAGCTACAATACAGAATCACACAAATTAGGACACGATCGCCTCCCATTCGGATCCAAACCACCAAACACAAACAGCCGCTTTGATCACGTCTCCCTTTCCAACCCCCACGTGAGCCGCTCATTCTGAACAATGTAAATTTACCTGCTTCCACCTCGTTCATTCAGGCGGTTTATTTCGCCGACACACCCTGCAAAAACGTCTCTTACCAAGCCACACTTGCAGGCCTGACCCTGGCCGGCATTTCTAACCAACGCGGCTGTCGGCCAGAACCGGCTCACAGGTTTCACACAACGGCGCCGGCTCAGAGGTTTCACACAGCCGTACGCACAGTTTATGATCCCTGCAGGATGACGCAAACAAGAACCAGGCAAAGAGGTTCTGGAAGCAGGGCTGTAATACAGTTTGGGATTTTAATCATTAACCTTACCCCTTTCTATATAGGAATTATGGGAAAACTTGCACAAGTTTACTTTAAGCTCCTGAATCATATACAGCATACGATATACCACAGACAGAGACGGGTGGTCTCCGTGGTCGGGTCCAGACGGTGTCCCGGTTTCAATCCGAGCTCCATTCTCATCAGTGTGAAGGGAAAACTTAAGCGAGAGGAGAGTAAAACTGCTAACAAAAACGTGTGAAGGATCGGCCGCAGCTGCTAAGGCAAAGAGAACCGAAGTAAACACCGAACGCGCCGAGCTGTTTCCTGTGAACTCCGGGTCAGAGCGCAAGCGGAGACCCTCCACACTGCCTCGTCTGACTCATAGTCTGGATCCGAACCAAGCGCTCACTGGCCTGTGGGTGCGTGTTTTCATCAGAACGCCTCCAGAATATTTCTCACGTGAGGAAACCCCTTGTTCCTTTCCACAAAAGCTCGCAACACTGAAGTCTTTCACTGCAGCCAGATTTATTACTGCATAACAATCATACATGTGACTGTTAATGTTCCGACCGGAGAGCCTTTACTGATTTCTGATTCCTTAAACCGCCAGCATTGCATGGTTTCATGTGACATGTAAAATAATAATAATAATAATAATAATAATAATAATCCAAGGTGAGGGGCAACCATAAAACATACCATTTAAACTACTTTTGAATGTTTCTAACCAGAACAGGATGTCGTTCTACAGGAAGATCATTTTGCTCATTTTAAGCATTTACATTTACAGATAAAAATAATTTTACACCAGTAGAACAAATAATTAATCCCAATTTTTTTTTTATTATGAAAACTATGCTAACAGAACCAGACGAGTACGCATTAGAAAGGTGAGACACGTTTAAAAACAGGGCTTATCATTGGATATTTCTAGCACATTCGCAAAAATTAAAAATGAAATAAATGCGACCCTTCACAGCACAGCGTGTATTGAAAATTATTAAACACTTTGTTGACCTTTAAACAAATTTTTCCCCAAAGTTTGTTACTTAAAAGGCTGAAAACTCTGGTTGGTTCCTCCAAAACTAGCAACATAGTGTGGAATCATTTTAAAGCTTTTATCGGCTACAAATCACTGAAATCTTCATTTTAATTTTAACAGTTTATTTGAAATTGTAATCTATTTTTAAAACCTTTTTTATTGAATGTGTTTAAAATTAAGCTAAATTAAAAAATAAAAAATTTGCTAAATTATCTGTAATATAATTAGCTAATAACTACAGGAAAAAAGGGGATGTGCATAAAAAATGTATTTAAAGGTAAAATACTTGGTATTAAATTATTAAAAAGTAGTTTCATTTAAAAAAGAATTTAACCACTTTATCAGTTTAACTCCATTAATAAGTGCAGACTTTATTACAGAAAAAAAT
>JBCNYG010000021.1:5365439-5378794 GCA_039654305.1 Porochilus rendahli
CCAAATCACCCCTAGGTGTGAGTGTGAATGGTTGTGTGACTGATGGCCCTGCGATGGCCTGGCGAGCTGTCCAGGGTATACCCCGCCCTCACCTGGAGTCAGCTGATATGGGTGCCAGCCTTCCCGCGACCCTAATTAGGAATAAGCGGTTCAGAAAATGAATGAATAAATGAAATATAAATACATATATAGTATTTTACATACAATGATGGAGTCAAACAAGCATTTATTTTTACAGATTGTTAGTTTATCACCTTTACTGACATTGAGAACATGCAACATGGGACATCCAATTAGCATCTTAATATCATCTTGTTACTTTTATTACTATAACAGGATTTTCTTTTTTCTTGACACAAATTTTTCCTCGTCTTACCAATAGTAGGAATGGACGTGACGACTTTACCCAGTTTGAGTTTGTAGAGGATGGTAGTCTTTCCAGCTGCATCCAGACCAACTAGAAAGACAGAAAACGAAATGAAGAAATTTAGTGGAAGTATTTTATTCCTATTTTACAATAATTTAACCATTACTCAGTTAAAAACAACGTATAAATGTATTAAAAGCGACATTAAGCAAGGTAAATATGAGATAAAAGTTTCAATTGATCAGCAAGAACCGCAGAAACCTCTCCATCCTGAGGACTCTTACTGACTGCTACAAAGTGCTGACACTGGAGACTCCTTCCATAAATGTCGAATAAACCTCTTACAGAGAAATCCACCATGTCAATGATGGTGTTTCCTTCTTTGGTAAGTAACTAGACATTTATAAATACATTTTATTAATACCATACAAGCCCCTATGTATGAGTTGGTATTATTATTTTAAGGGTGGAACCAGAGTACCCAGAGGACCCCTACGCATGCACAGGGAGAACACGCAAACTCCACATGAAAACACCTTCACTGAGGGACTCGAACCAAGGGCCTTTCTGTTGAGTGGTGGATGTGCTAACCACTACGCCACTGTGCCGCCTGTGCATTAATATAAACGTTATGATTTAAATAACAGCTGGAACTATTGTCAGATCTGCTCATGAACAAGAAATGAAAGAATAAGAGACGGTGTGATGAAATGAACTCACCCATCAGTAGATGGACTTGTCTCTTCTCAAAGAAATGAGACACCATGGTGGGAAAAAAGTTAAAAAAGTTACCCATGATGAAAAACCTGCTATACACAACAGAAAAAAATGAAAAGGCAAAAATGCTACAGTGGTACAGTAAGACTCCAGTACTTTGATTTCACAGCAGTGATTTTTTTACCTTACCTTTGTGACATCTTCAACTACACACTAAGCTACACACAGTGATGATGTCACAAAGGAGCGATGTTTGTGACATCACACCTTTTGCCACCCTAGGAATAGCCACTACACACTGCTTCTAGCTGAACTGTGCAGTTATACACTCAAATATACTTTCTAAAAACTCATATAGCTCTGAATCCTGATGTTCATTAAAACATAGGGGTGATATGAGTAAAACATCCTAATTTTGATACGTTCATAGTAATATGTATCACTAAAAAGAGTAGTATGTTTAATGCACAGCATAACATACATTGCTCATTCATGGACTATTATTACTATTATAATAGAATACACCATATCAACATATACACAGTACAGAAACAATTTGTAAAAAAATTACAGGTTAAAATGTGGGCGGCACGGTGGCATAGTGGTTTGTACGTCAGCCTCACAGCAAGGTTCTGTGTTCGGGTCATGGCTTTGGGTGTTTTTTGTGTGAAGTTTGCATGCTCTCCCTGTGCTTGCGTAGGTTTCCTCTGAGTCCTTCCATTTCCTCCCACAGTCCGAAGACATGGACACAAGGCTAATTGGCTGTTTCACATAGCCCCTAGGTGTGAGTGTCAATATGAATGGTTTTGTGTGTTGGCCATGTGGTGGTTTGGTGAGCCCTGCCTTCGGGTTTCCTCCGGGTACTCCGGTTTCCTCTCACAGTCCAAAATCATGCACAGTAGGCTGTTCCAAATCACCCCTAGGTGTAAGTGTGAGTGCGGCCCTGCGATGGCCTGGCGAGCTGTCCAGGGTGTACCCCTGCCCTCGCCCAGAGTCGGCTGAGATGGGCGCCACCTCCCCGCGAGCCTAATTAGGAATAAGCGGTTCAGAAATTCAATTAATTAATGAATATTAATCCCAAAAGGGAAATTATTGCCACTGCATATTGCCAGTGGGCTGCCACACACACATCGGCGACACCTGGAGAGCAGTTGGGGGTTAGGTTCCTTGCTCAGGGGCACTTCAGCCATTAATATGGAGGAACGGAAGGTGCAGCTCACTCCCCAACCATCACACATTTTCCCTGCTGTTTCGGGAATTGAACAAGTGACCCTTCAGTTCCAAAGTTGTGTATGTGTAATTATATTGTATTGAATAAACAAAAGTAGGTAACTTAAATGTGTTTAATGATACTGACTACTTTGTGAATGTAAACTAATTAAGAGTAATTAATTTACAGGTGTTAAATAGAGTAATTATATTGTGTCACATGTATAAGAGTAAATGAATAAAAAATAAATATTTTTTTATTTTGTGAATGGTAAATAACAAATACAGAGTTTTGAAAATTAAATAATATTGTATAATGTGTCATGAATGAATGGTGTTAGCTCCGACTCGGCGCACGTGCATGATCCTGTTCTTGTGATGTGGCACGTCTGACGTCATCCCGGCCGCAGTGTGGAGCAGCAGTGACGTGGTGAAAAGCGGCTGCAGTGTTAAAAGCCTTGTACAGTTTTTTTGGACGGAGAAAGAGCAACTTTCTTTGTTGTATCCATTTGTTGGGGATTAGTTCGAGGCCCAGGAGCGTGGTGTTTTATGCCCGGTGTCTCTGCTGCGTAATTTTGGAGGAAACCTTCGACCCTTTTTTTGCTGTTGTGTGTGCGCGACCTGTACTGGGCTAGCCTGTTAGCCGCTGTCTGAAACATCTTGAAAAACTGAAATTTGGGGTTTATTTACCACCCTTAAATCTCCTGTGAATTCAAAATTAACATGGGGTTGACCATTTCCAGCGTCTTCTCGAGGCTTTTCGGGAAAAAACAAATGCGAATTCTTATGGGTGAGTCACAAACCAAGTTGGGGCAGTGGTGGTGTGTTGGCAGGGGTTAGCCGTTTAGCTAGTTAGCTAACTAGCTTGCTAGCATGCTTTCTTTTTAAACAACAGCATTACAAAGTTTTTAGCTTGCGTGTTTGTTAAATTTGTTTCTTTTGATTCAGAAACGTCACGTTTTCATACCGAATTAAAAAGAGGTTTGTTTCTGAATAAGGATTTACTTTTATCCTTAACCAAATGTGCATGCAAATTTTTGAATTGAGCTCCAAAGATATTATAACCTCACAAATAAATAAATAAGTGCACTCGCTCTCTGTCTATTGCTTTGTGACCAGAAGTCCTTTATTTTTGCTCTAGTTACATTCACTTCATCCCTTAAGCTTTATTCACAGTCTTTAAATCGTTAGGGGGCCATGCTGTTTTAGGGGGAATCATAATAAACGACTGTACAAGCAGAGCTAATTATCAGAAATTATTTTTTAGACATCTTAAAGCGGCTGAAATGAGCTTCCTTCGCAGGGTGGCAGGTCTTTCCCTTGGAGAGGGTGAGAGGTTCTGTCATCTGGAAGGAGCTCGGAGTAGAACCACTGCTCCTTCGCGTTGAGAGGAGCCAGTTGAGGTGGCTCGGGCATCTGATAAGAATGCCTCCCTAGTGTGGTGTTTCTGGCATGTCTGCCCGGGAAGAGACCCCGGGACAGACCCAGTACACGCTGGAGGGACTACGTCTCTCGGCTGGTCTGGGAACGCCTTGGCGTCCCCCCGGAATTGCTGGAGGAGGTGGCTGGGGAGGGGGACGTCTGGACCTCTCTGCTTAGGCTGCTTCCCCCGCGACTCGACCCCGGAAGAAGATGAATGCATGAATGAATATAAAGTGTTTCATTTCTCTTGCCTCAAAGCAACTTACCAATAATTAAATGCTGTTAATGTATAACGAATGTCAAACACTTTCAAACTCTTTCACATTTATATTATATAAAAAAAAATCCCTCACCAGCTTTTTTTAAGCTAATAAACAGATAAAATAGCCAATACTTAAATAAACAGCATTTTTGAGAGTATGAAAACCTATCAATGGTCATATGTATTTTTTATCTATTAGGAGTAAAGTGTTGCTATGAAGGCGACAGTCTCTTAATACAGACCCATGATTTCATAATGGAATAATATTTGATGATATCTTACATAACTTCCTCCTTTTCTTTTTCTTTCAGTCGGTCTTGATGCTGCCGGAAAAACGACAATTCTCTACAAACTCAAACTTGGAGAAATCGTCACAACGATTCCTACTATAGGTTTGTTTTAACATCGACTACCTGTACAATCAGATATTTGTTGTCGTGTACATTTAGGCCATTATTATGAAAGAAAATACTGTTGAGAGCTTTTTAGGTTTTGGTGTATATAAATAAGTTGTTTTTTAAAAATTCAGTTTTTATATTTATATGGACCTTTAACTATAAAGTCCTTCGGGTAGTTATGGTTGTTATTATTGTTCTTTTACTTCTTGAGGTTGACAGTTTATTCTTGATTTGTTTATATAGCAGTAAGTCAATGGTTTAAGAATGTTCTTTATATAAGATATCAGAATTCTTTATTGATCCCAGAGAATGTTGTGTGCACATTCATACAGAGGTGGGTGACAAATTAAAGGGAAAATATGTGTCTTTCACTTTGTGTGGGGGTTATTGATATATTTATTCATATTTCTGCTGCATTTTAAAATCATTTGTCACTATAGATTAGGTCAATACTAATGTCTTCTTAGTCAATGGCCTTTAGCAACAGTTCTGTCCTGGTGGGTGTGGTCTCTAAACAGATGACTCTGCCCCATCTATAGCAAACAAGGGCTCACTGACTTATAAACCAAATGTTATGTCCTTCACACTTATTAGATCTTAGCCCAAATGTGCTCAATTGTTATTGTTTAATGTGTTTATTTTTCCCTTTAACCTGTCACCAGTTCCTGACCCTGTGGTCTGATCAGATTTGATGTGTTTGATGATAATTTGTCAAATTGTGTCTCTCTGTTAAAGGGTTTAATGTTGAAACTGTGGAGTACAAGAACATCTGTTTCACTGTTTGGGATGTGGGTGGCCAGGATAAGATCAGACCTCTGTGGAGGCACTACTTCCAGAACACACAGGTGACTATCACACTAATTTACCCACATAGACACCATGGCTTTTTCACTTTGAAATACAGGTGCTCTCTCTCTCCTATACACATATGGTCTGATCATCCTTCTATTAAGATCTGTAATGGCGTTTGGTCGCTCAACATTATTAACTTGCTAGAAAAGGAAAGCAAATTGTCTTCCGGGTTGCTTTTGCCAGAGGAAAATATGGATGTCTCTGTATTAGACTGTTTATCTCTAGCTTAAGAAAATGATTGACTTTCTGGCACCTGCACAAAAGTTTAGTGTGAATCTCTCAGGTCAAGAAACAGTCAGTCTTTTATTTATAAGACATGAATATACAGAATGAATAATGAATAAGGTGAATAATCGTCTATGTATTGTGACACACTTTTAGTGTCATTGTTTTTAATGGGTGGATTCACCACTTTTAGGATTCTTTTGGTTTCGATTGATTTCATAGTACGCAAAAAAAGAAGAGAAGTAAAAAATGTGAGTGGTGTGTTCTGAGAATCTGAACCTCCTTTGGTAATTGTCTAGAAATGTGATAAAAGCAGGGCTTTTTTTTTAATTCACATTCATGGTATGCTGTTCATATAGGGACTCATCTTTGTGGTAGACAGCAACGATCGTGAGCGTGCACAGGAGGCTGCTGATGAGCTGCAGAAGATGGTTAGTAAGACACGCCCAAACTCGATATTTATTCCCTTTGTTCTGGGATTTTATATCCAGTGCGTGTTCACTCGCCACACAGTGTTATCACTAATTGAATTTTAGCAATGATTATGCTAAGCATGGGATAAAGTCAATCTTTAAGTGACCGGGGTTTCATTTATTTTGTGACCCCCATGTGTTTCTGTGTTCCGACTACAAACCTGTCTTTATACTTGGAATAGCTCCAGGAGGATGAACTTAGAGATGCAGTGTTGCTGGTGTTTGCGAACAAGCAGGATTTGCCCAACGCTATGGCTATCAGCGAGCTGACTGACAAACTAGGCCTGCAGACACTCAGAAACAGAACTGTAAGTATACGAGTATACACACACAGGCTTTCTTACTAACCGCCACCTTTTACATACACCAACCTACAGATGCTTACAGTTGGCCAATGCTGCTGTGATGGACATGACCCCTGGCTATGGATAGGTACAATATCACTGGGATTCAAACCTGTGACCTTATGATCTTGTTGTACTCCTTGGGAGCTAGGAAGATAGGTAGATGGAATGGCACCAAGATTTTTGTTTCACGATTAGTGATTAGCTGATTGTATTATAATAATAATAATAATTCAATTTGAAGTAGGTATGCTTCATAAAGGTGCATCATGATCATACTTATCAATTATGAGTTGAAGGTCAGGTGAATGTTTCTAAATAGTCTGATACTGTACTTCTCTATGAGCTGAAATAGGATGCAGCTAACCTTGGGGAATGATGTCCATAATCTTCATGATTTGAGTGAATTGTGATGTGTGATGTCATGGGATTGAATCATAATGATCTTGAGGGAACTTGATGTGATTGTGATGATCTTGGCAAAATTATTGACCGTTATTCCACTGTATTATGATTTGACGCCAAATATGATAGAACGTGGGTTGCGCGAAAGAGATTACCAGAGCGTAACAGACCTTGACACGCCATTGTGTTTGATCTTAAGGAACTTCGCAACACAATTCACAAAAAGTTTCATCTCCTGGATGCGAGCCTGCTCCTTTTTATACCCCTGTTGCGCTTGAAGCGTGCTCATAAATCATGGAGCTCTGTTTTTTTAATCATGGATATCTTGCCCTAACATCATAAGCAATTAATAAACCCATTCAGAGGTTTAGTATATACCACAAGGAAACATAAAAGTGCACATCAGAGTATATGCTATTTGGAAATACAAATATGACAATAATGACACCGTTTACTTCAAGTAATCATGATAAACTGTTTGTCATTTTGATCAGACAAACCAGATTGCGCCACTACCGTGTAGCGTACAAATTTTCAAGATTTGGAATACACGTTGGCTCTCTGATTTTACCAGACAGGGTAATTTTATGAAATGTGTTAAAACTCTCCCCTTTTTTAATGGGCTGCCTTGTGATTAATAGCTGACATGAATGCTAGTGATTGGATAAACAGCAGGTGAGGATCTGTTACAAAAGCTGTCATGATTCATGTATGGCAAACTGGAGTAGCTGAACTATTTGCGGATACCATGTTTGTTTTTTTAATCTGTTGATCTCTTCAGATGCTTTCATTACTAAATTGCCATAATCTCCTGTATTTTTCACTGACTCCTCAACACTAGCTGCCATAATGACCAATGTGGGCACACTCCTGTATGATAAAATGTGTGTGTATTTAATTATCTCATATAGTGTTTGAATTTCTGTCAATTTTCTGCTCCAACAGTGGTACGTCCAGGCGACCTGCGCCACTCAAGGAACAGGTTTGTATGAAGGACTGGACTGGCTTTCTGAGCAACTGAGCAAACGTTAAGTTGCATTAACTAGCTCACATTGAAGGGGTGTTTTAACTGAGGACATGGTCGTACAAACTGACGGACAACGGATATACTCACTTATAAATCGTGTTTGCTCATGGCTATCAAATTTGAAGCTGAGGCAGTTTCTGGGTTTCTTTTGGTTTTGTTTTGACTGATTTTAAGTTCTGCCCCCACCATTTCATTAAGGCATGTGTAACTCTATGCCAGTTTTAGTTTGATTTGAGCTGTACAAGGAGCTGAATTTCAACACAAATTAAGTGAGGTAACGAGAAACTGCGTAGACTTCTGGACACATTCTAAAATCTTGGGAACATATTTATATTTATACAAACACTTTTCTTTTCATTCCATTTTTGTATATCGAAATTTTGCATGCATTTTAATCTGAATGGATTCCTTTAATAAATAATGACTTTAGACCAAATTATGTAATACCAGTATGTATAATAATAAGAAGCAGATCACTAATATGATGTACCCCAGTGGTTAAGAGGGTTTAAATATTATTGTTTAGTTTTTGGGGGTTTTTTTGTAAGAAAGGTCAGATTTGAACCTGATTTATTCACCCTTAATCCAGCTTACTAACTATGAAGCCTGACTCGACCCGACCATCTCATATAACCAGCCTTTAACCGCAATTACAACTGCCTTAAAATATGCTTATTTACTGCTTTGATTTTATTTTCATCTGAATTGAAAATGACCAAAATGAGAAGACCAGATTTCTTTGTATTGTATAGACATGTGCTGAAAGAAGTACTTTGATATTCCGGTTGACAGTTTGATCCAGCGAAGCATATCAATCCTTTTTTCCCTCCATTGGTTTATTATTGATTCCTATTAAAGTCTGAAACAAAGACTGTGACTGAAAGGTGCTTTGATTTTGATTGTGTGCCGATGAGAAACCCATAAACAGTTTCCAGTGGATGTTTAAGTGAAATAATAGAAGGACTCAGTGCCATAACCTGCCACGTCCATGCATGATGAAAAATAAGGTAGTATCATATTCTGACAATACACATGCCACCATCTTGGTTGTTGCTACTCACTCACAGATTCAGTTTACAGCAACATGAATAGGGAGAATATAAAATCTAATTTTGAGATCTCAGGGGTACAGTGCTTTGCTGTCTCGTGAACCAACTAACTTACCAAGATGGCAGACAGGCATGTCTATCTCATGAGCTTGGTGAGGATGAACATTGTGTGCCAATCATACAATAATTATCTTTTTCAGAATAACAAGAATGCAGTGGTGGCTTTCCACCAGTCAGAAATGTATTAATGATTATTTTCGTACCGCACTCATGACTTTTCATAGACCAAGTTCATAACTAAAAAAGATTTAATAGCCATCAAGCTGTTTATGCTCTTTATGAATGTAAAATATCACCACAATAATCCCTCGGTTAAACATATTGATAAATATTTTAACTAAAGGGTCTTGTTCCAGGAAAGCAGTAAGTGTTTAACACTCAGCCAGAGAAGCGAAGGTGATCCTGCGGGTGTAAAACCCGAGCTGCGACAGAACGAAAACGAAGGCTGTTTCAGAACGAAAGCCAAGGCTGTTTCTCAACCTCATTTCCATTTAAGATCACACACTAAAGCGATATGGTCAGAAGGGTGAGAGACACTGGGAAGGGCCTGGTATGTGGTGACCTCCTGGTGACTGGGCAGAGGAATGACCTGCTCTACCTGCAATGCTTGCGGCTCCACAAAAATGTAGTCCAGACAGCCATTAAAGCCTCCTACGTAATTGGTGTAGTCTGGTTCTCCACATGCACTGGTCAACTGAAAGGGGCTCTGAAGCTCCATTGGAAGAAGTTCCTCAGGCCCATTAGAAGCCCAGTCACCGTGCTGCTCTGCTATCGCACCCTGGCTAAGCAGCTGAAAGAGTCCTGACGTTGGTGTACTATTGAAGTCACCGCAGAATATCAGTGCACCAGCGTGTTCTTCCATTACGACTTTCTTCAGGTGATTTAAGGCTACAGCCATCTGTATTAATCGAACATTTGCTCCTTGGGGCAGAAAAGAAAAGGATTTTCTTAATTGCATTCATAAAAAAGAGTGAAGCAGAAATTAAAATCCAGTACCAAAGTTTCATACCTTTCGGGTGCCAGTAGAGATGAGTGTTTCCCACACACACTATTTTTGTCGGATCGCTTATGGACTGCAAAACCGTTACCTTTCCAAAGAGGAAAAAAAAAAAGACTAGCTACAATCAAACATTATCAAAATTATTTACTAGTATAACAGCCGGTTAAAGGAATCATAAACCAACAATACTGTAGAGTTGACATAAAGCCACATTCACACACACATCGCTTTGCCACTGAATCATAAATCTGACTCCATCCATGAAAGTGAACAGGAAAATGTTTTGGGGAACTCAGTCCTTGGTGGCAACTGTCAACAGCTCTGATTGACTTCTGAATGTTTCGCCTCTAATTGCTCATTTCGCTGGTGAGTTTTCATGGTGGCTTGTTGCTATTCACTTCCTGTGTGAACCTAGTTTTAGCCTTGAATAGCCATAAAGGGAGATTAGATAAGAAAACATGCTGGGCTGCCAGTTTTTCAGGTGAAGATACCATATACATCGGTGTAATTTGTACTTTCTGACTTCGACGCCATTCATAAATGTGAAGCGACCAGTTAAGTAGAGGACTATTTCCAGCACAATCCTGATACTGGCATAGTAGTTTGCATGGCACTGGTACCTGGTGTGCCTGGAAGGCGTGTACATACTTTTCCACGCAGAGTAGGTTAACCATTAACTGTCCTACACTCCATCAGTGTCTCTACCTGACTCTGCTCTGCTATTGGTTGGATATTTTTAGTTGGGAGGACTGTTTCTAAAACCAAGAAGTCATTCAGTTGAAACGGTTCCTTCTCTAATTTTCACAAGCTACAACATTCATTATTCCTACAAGGGTCATAGGCATGTTGGAGAAGAAACGTATTCATACCTAGGGGCAATTTAAAAAGGTCAGTCCATTGATGGTCATATGTTTTGGTATGGGTAGAGCATGCAACATGTTTTAGCCTTCATTAGCATTAGCATTTCCCCAGACACGATCCACTTCTGTTTGCTAATAGGATTCACCAAACCCATGTTAACCTGGTTTAACTTTAATTGTGGCAGTGTTGTAGCCCACCAGTACGTGGTTATAACTTTTAATACCTGCAGTGTTGTACTCCTCTGTACCACCTTCTCTTTCAACACTGGGTTGGTGGACAATTTTTCCAGAAGTACGCCATGGAGGGCGTCCATTTCTAAAGCCTCGCTCAGCATGATGTCACGTCTGGAGAGCAATTTAAACTTCGATGTCCTATAAAACGTGGCCAGTCCTTCGTGCTGCCTCTCCTTCACTTTAAACACCCCGTCCATTCCGAAGGCATCAAGTGCAGGTACCAGGCTATCGCCGAACACGCCTTTATCCACCTCCTGGAGACAGATGATGTCTGCATTATAGCCTGAAAGCTCTTTCTTGATGAGGTTTTGCCTGTAGTCGAGTTCAAGCGCATACGGAGCGCAGTAAGGGTACAGGACTGTTTTAGAGAGCTCAGTCTGACTGTAGATGTCCGCTAAGAGGTTGTATGTCACAACCCTGGTTATGGAGTCATTAGTGACCTTGCAAGTATACAAGTGTCTGTTGTCGAACGTGCATACCCCTGGACCGGCCTCCACAGTGCCTGAGGTGACCAGCTCGACCGGAAGGCCTAACCTGGCTGCGTTTCCCGGCATGCATTTCAGTTTCAGTCTCAACCCCACATCCATATTGGATGGGGCAAAGACTCGGTCGCTGCCTGCTTCCACCCAGGCGTCCTCTTCTCCGCGCGCGTGCGCATTTGGAGAGCTCTCCTTGTACCACTTGAACACGCAGAACCTCAAATCCCCGAATTCAATCTCCAGTTTTGGACAGACGGGAAACCCGGCGAGGACCGACGCAGGAAGCTGGGCGGTGATGAAAGTCGGGGGGTTGCGTTCCACTTTGTATTTTGCGTCACCGACCTGCAGGACAGCGCCGTCCAGCCACGCGTCGCGGTTCAGCGCGTCTTCAGCCACCAAGTCGCCGTTAAAGTAAAGCCGCACCACCGTTTCAGCCACATCCGAGCTCGGGCCCTCACCTTTACTCTTCTTCGTCTTCTTCCCTTTGCTTTGCGCCTTGATAATGCTATTAGATATCCGGGCTAATACTTTACCCAGCTGTTCTGTTTGCTCCCTTAGCATGTGTCTGGAGCTACCGGCCAGACTGAATGAAATGGTCAGCTTGGGCTCCGAGGACACACAGCGCACAACTGCGCGATCCATCCTGCTGCAAAGATGTCTGGATAAAATGCTATCACCTTTTAATATTCTCTTCTGAAATAAAACAGCATGGCGCAAATAGAGTCTAGAACTTAACATGAGGAAGTGTGGATTTCACAAACAAGCAGGAGTTTGTTCTGTGTCTCAAAATACTTGATACCCTTTTATAATACACTAAATATGGTGGAAAAGAAATACACTTTCCACACTATACGACGCCTATGTACCCCACACAGAGCGGCTTGTTAGCCTGTCGCCCACGTGACACAACGCGTCCCTTAATATTTGCGTCATCACGTCACCCAGCGCAGCAGCGTTCCTGATTGGCAGTTTCGACAACTGTACAGTTTATCTCGTAAAAATTATGACGAATACGTTCTTATGTTTCACAAAATAGAATTTGTGATAGGATTTTTATTTCTTCGAAGAAATAGAAAGACTTCATGTTTAATTTCCTTAAAAAAAAACAAGTTTTACTTGAGTCTCTTTATGATGTCACCGCCGGTAGGTGGCGCGCGCTACCAAAACACCACGCCACACCACAGCGTGGTCAAAAGTATGGGGACACCTGACCAAACGATGATGCTCTTTGTGTTGAATGAATAGATATCTTTACAGCCATGCTCCAAAACCCAGCAAAGTCTTCGCGTGGAGTTTATTAGGACTAAAAAATAGACTTTTGGGCATATAGTTTATATATTATACACGTTACCAAACACACACATGTCCATCCATGTGCTGAACCGCTTGATTCTACCAGGACTGCAGGGAGGTTGGAGCCTATCTCAGCTGACTCTGGGCAAAGGCGTGGAACACCCCAAACAGCTAGCCAGTCTGTAACAGGGCCAACACAACCATTCACAGTCACATATGGGGCAATTTGGAACAGCGAATTAGGCTAAAGTGTACGTCTTCGAAACCCACACAAGAATGGGGGGAAACATGCAAACCCCACACAGAAATTCTCCTGGGACTTAAAACCAGGGCCTCGAAGCAAGGAGCATCCTGCTGTGAGATGGACATACTAACCATTACACCGAAAGTAAACAACAACAGTCTTTGAAAATCCGTGGGGAATCCCCAAGGCATGCCTACTTTAATGTCTCAATGAGCGGACACAAAAATTAAACGCACAATTCACTTCCTGTTTTGTTTTATTGTAAATCTTTCATTCTTCAATGATTGCATTTGTGAGACTATAAAATGTAAATTTAAAATGAGCCTATAAAAATATAAATTTCGGTTTTGTCCTGTTTGGGAGCCATTTTTTTTTTGTTCTGTTAGTGAAGCCGTACAAAACACACACAGAAATATAAACACACACACATACATA
>JBCNYG010000021.1:5417087-5431677 GCA_039654305.1 Porochilus rendahli
TCTGTTGGCCTATTCGTCCATTTTTTTGACAGTGAACATAATCCTGGACACACCCATACAAGGAATTTTACCAAACTTGGTGGGGACACAACCTTTGTGAAGGTCAAAGTAAGGCTAGAAATTTTCAGAGCATTTATAACTTTGAAACGATCGCCAGTGGACATGCTTTTATTATGGAACAATGACAGGAAACCATACATGGACGAGAGAGAATTTTTTCCTCCACCAATTTGGTCACATCCACCTACTAATGAACTTACTATAAAACAAACATATGGATGATTAAAACCAGTATCTTTATAGAGCCTATGTTCCGTATTCACAATGCTGCACCGCAGAGGTACCTGCTCTCTATAAGTGCCCATCTAGTTTTGTAATTTTTTTTATCTTTTTTTAGATTTAAGGGTAAAAAACACTTTGAATGTGCTTTATTTATAACTGATTTCTTGGTTGTTTAATTTGAAAATATGATATAATGTTATGTGGACTACAGGGGCTGATGTGGATTCTCAAGCTCAAGACTGGGCAACTATCCTTTATGAAGCTTCTGCGTCCGGGAACCATGATGTCATCTCTCTTTTGCTGGAGTATGGCGCTGATGCCAATATACCCAGACACACAGGCCACCTACCGATCCACAGAGTGGCCCATCGAGGATATGTGAAGTACAAGGCATTTTCAGTGATATGCAAATTTGCAATGAAAGCACATATGAAGCACTTTTCAGGATTTACACAAGAGTAAACATTCTACTGGAGAATACTTTAGTCATTTTGTTATTAATGCCACTCTTGTGTAGCTGAGTACTTGTTAATGGATGTCTCATTACCCAAGAAGAGTAACCGGTTTTTAATAGAGTACAAAATTGGTATTAAAGTATCATATAAGTGAAGAACAGTGAATTAGATTAAATAAAATATTCAGTGGCACAGTGGCTAGCATGTTTGCCTCACAGCAACGAATATTTTGACATTTTCATTTCCTAGAGCTTTGGCTCTCCTGATCCCTGTAACCACATGGGAGGCAGTGGAGGAGAGCGGCATGAGCCCCCTGCACTCCGCAGCGGCTGGTGGACACGCAGAATGTCTAGAGATGCTCCTTGATGCTGGCTACGACCCAAACTTCATGCTTCACCCCTGGGTGAGGCGCAATTATGATGACCAGCGCAGGTCCATCTTGTACTTCGCTGTAACCAATGAAGATGTGCGCTGCACCAAGTTGCTCCTGGAGGCTGGCGCGATGCCCAACCAGGACCCTGTGAAATGCTTACAGGTGGCCTTGCGCCTAGGCAACTATGAACTGATCGACACCCTGCTGAGGTATGGTGCCAATGTCAATTACTTCTGCAGGGTAAACACCACACACTTCCCTTCGGCTCTGCAGTACACCCTGAAGGATGAGGTACTCTTGAGGATGCTCTTTAACTATGGTTACGATGTGCAACGCTGCTTTGACTGTCCATACGGAGACAGAACTCATGTGCCTGAGGATTATGAGGGCTGGAGCAATACTGTCATCAAAGATACCATGGTAAGATAGGGGTTTACTCAAATTGCACTGTCAGGCTAAACAATGATTCTGAGTAAGGGAAAGAATTGATCTCCAGTATACTATATGTGTCAGGCCATTGCTTCTTTGATTGCACATTGGAGCAGTTATTGTACAATAGACAAAGCTAGAAGGTCGTATCACCGAAATATCCACATCCAGCTCTTTAATGATATCACAGATTAAAGGTACAATTTGTAAACTTTAGTAGTATCTAGCATCACCTAGTGGTAATGTTCCTGATTGGAACCATTGAAATTTAATTCCCAACCCCTCCCCTTCAAAGCCTACATGGTTTGGGCTCCTGAATGACACATTGATGTGCAAGATGAAAGCCTCTGTTAGAGGGGATGCACTCACCATGTTGATAAAAACAGCTTATTTAAACATTTTGAAAAACTCAGTGACTGTTTTAATGATTAAAGATTAATGAGAACTTGTGATGTACTTAATTTTTGCTAATAGATCCTCCAAAATGTTACAGATTGTACCTTTAATAAATGAACATGGTTGAAAAACATCATGTAGCTGAAGAATAACTGCATTGGACATCCATATTAGACAGTCAGTTGTTTTCCTTGAAAATTAATTAATTAATTTTCTGAACCACTTATTCCTTATTAGGGTCACGGGGAGGCTGGCGCCCATCTCAACCAACTCTGGGCGAGTTCCTTGAAAATAAATTTATTTTAATGTGGGCATAGTGGGAGCAGCCATGGCCTTATAGTTAATGGGGGGGGGGGTTATGGGGGTGGACTGCACCTTCTATATAATAAATATTTTTAATGATTTCAAACATTTTTTTATTTTACTTGTCATTTTACATCTATGACTTGCTTCCTTCCTGCAGTTCTGTGAGGTGATATGTGTTAGTTGGCTGAAGCACCTTTCTGGAAGCGTAGTGCGTATCATGTTGGATTACGTTGATCACGTCAAGTTTTGCTGCAAAATCAAGGCAACTCTGATGGAACAAAAACAGTGGCCAGAAATCTGTAAAATTCAAGGTGAACATTTGTGTTCAGTGATGTACATTAATAGCTATTGTCCTCATTTTATAACTCCTGTTTTAACCACAACCTGGCATTTGTCTGTGCTTCTGTTGGTCGTTCTGTCAGTTAGTTAATTAGTTAGTAAGTCACTTTGTTAGTGAATAAAATACTGACCACACCCATGCACAGATTTTCACCAAACTTAGTGGAACCATTACACTACCTGAGTTCTATAAATTATTTGATTTCTGGGTGAAAGGTGATGGTCAGAGCAAGGTTGCAACGTTTTGGTGACTGAGCAGTTATAACTTTGAAACAAGTGCCAGTAAACTTGCTATTACTATGAAACATTACTAGGAAACCATACATGCACTTTCAAATAAGACAATTACCTTTAACCTTGAGTGACACTGAAAGATCAAACCCCAGCCATCTCATAAATCCTTCAAACAAGAGAGGTTGTTTTTGTTGGTGGGGTTTTTTTTTTTGCTAATTTGGTCACATTCATGTACTACAGAATATATCGTAAGGCAAGCACACAGGTAATAATACCAGTCTTTCATGTCATATTTACTAATGGATTACACTTCCCATCTTGAATTCTCCAGAGAACGTGCGTTGCTTGCAGCACCTGTGCCGCCTAACGATCAGGAGATGTCTGGGACGTCTACGCCTCAGAGCTCCAGTCTTCATGAGCTTCCTGCATCTGCCAAACCGGCTGAAGGAATACATCTTATACAAAGAGTATGATCTTTATCGACAAACATGCTAGGAACAGTAATTCATTAGCATTCATGCAGATTTAAAATTCCAGGGTTGAGTGTGATTCAGAAAACTTGTTTTTGTTACTAGAAATAATTGTATAATCAGGTTGGTGTTTCATTCATTGTCTAAGCCACTTAATCCTAATAGGGGTCACGGGGAGGCTGGAGCCTATCTCAGCTGACTCTGGGCGAAGGCCGGGTACACCCTGCCATCGCAGGGCCATCACACATACATCCATTCACACTCATTCTCACAACTCAGGATGATTTGGAACAGACAATTAGCCTAATGTGCATACTGGACTGTGGGAGGAAACCAGAGTACCCTGTGGAAACCCATGCAAGCTCGGTGAGAACATGCAACTCCACACAGAAATGCCCAAGCCTGGGAATCGAACCCAGCTTTTCTTGCACATTGGCGTTTTTTACAACTAAATATTTGTATATGTAGATACATGTATAGATTATCATTAAGGAACACATTTTAACTAAGATGCAAATGTGTTTTATTCAGATACTTTGTAGGTGAATGCCATAACAAAATGTGTTAAAAGGTGTAGAATGCAGGGATTTATTAAAATCATAATCATGTAAGTAATGTACTGTGAGTAAATGCTCAATTTGTAGAAATACAGAATCATGTGACACTGCCTTGTGGATTAAGAAGGTAAATAAACTAGATGTGTGTTCATTAGCCAAGCGCTATATTTGAATATATGGGTTTTTTTTCATAATCTTTGACTTATATTGGCAATAAATAAACAACAACAAGAAGAAAAAACTCTATATATTTTCTTATGTAACACTGTCAAAATATTTTGTGTAGAGTGATTAGCATGTTCACTCGAACCTTCCAAGGACTCGAACCTTCAACCTTCTTGCTGCGAGGCGGATATGCTACATTCAATGGCACTATTCAATTAAATTTTATTTGTATAGCACTTTTTACAATTGACATTGTCACAAGGCAGCTTTACATAGTAAAATAATTTAAGGAGGAATTAAATTTTTTTTCTACAATCCCCTACACACCCCTGATGAGCAAGCCTGTGGTGACAGTGGCAAGGAAAACTCCTTGAGAGGAACCAGGCTCAAAAGGGAAACCCATCCTTATTTGGGTGAAACTGTAAAAATACAACTCATATAAGAAAAACTTAATTTCAGTCCAACATGTAGTCCTGTTGGTTATACCACAACTGTAAGTCCTGAATAACTGTAGCAAAAGAGTTTATATCACCAGCAGTGAAAAGTCATCTTCACAGTTGCTGAGTGCAGATCTAAGCCCGTATCGATCTTCATCAGCAAGAGCGAGGGGCGTAAGATGGGAGAGATATGCTCATGTCTTCTGGTTCTAGTAATGCTTCTGCTTTCTGGACTAATGGAGCTTGTTTATGCACCTATTAGAACATCCAGGCAGTAATGCGTTACAGTGATCTAATCTCGAGGTAATAAAAGCATGAACAGGTTTTTCCGCATCATGCAGTGACATCATATTTATTATTTTAGCAATATTTCTGAGATGACAGAATGCTACATGAGTAATGTTATCTACATGAGCTTCAAATGAAAGACCGGGGTCAATAATCACTCCAAGGTTCTTAACTGCTACACACGGCGAAACTGAAACACCATCCAAACTTACTACATAATCAGAATCCTTATTTCTAGCTGCCTGTGAGCCGAGTGCAAGTATTTCTGTCTTATCAGAGTTCAGTAAGAGGAAGTTTGCAAGCATCCAGTGTCTAATGTCATTTACACATTCATCTATCACCTTACCGAGTGCTGTCTCTGTGCTATGATGGGGCCTAAATCCTGACTGATAAATTTCATGAATGTTATTCCAACAAAGATATGAATATAATTGCTGCGCTACAGCTTTTTCTAAGATTTTGGAGATAAAAGGAAGGTTTGATATTGGTCTTTAGTTGTCAAAGTCAGGTTTTTTAATCAGGGGTTTGATAACTGCCAGTTTAACGGATTTAGGTACATAATCACTGCTAAGGGAAGAATTAATTATATTTAATAAAGTTTTGATCACTTCTGGTAGTACCTGTTGAAAGAAACATGTAAGTACTAGATCTAGCACATAGGTTGATGATTTAGATGAAGAAATTAATGACATTAGTTCTGTCTCCTGATTGGGGCTAAAACTCTAGTTGCTGATCTGATAGCAGTGTATTATTATTTACCATTTTAGCTAATGACATATTTTTTGCCTGATATTTTCAATTTTACCAGTAAAAAGTCCATGAAGTCTATAGGACTATAGCTATAGTACTATAGTACTATAGACTGCTATAGGTTGACGGTCTGCCAGTTTTATTTATGATTTATTCCTACTTAATTCTGCAACATTGTTAAATAAGTTTATTTATTTATTTATTTATTTATTTCGTTATCTTCTATTAGATTTGAGAAATATATCACTCTAGAAGCACTAAGAGCTTTTTTGTACTTAAGACTCTCTTTTCATGCTAGTTTCATGCCATTAATTTAGTTTGACGCCACTTTTGTTCAAATTTACGGGTGTTCTGCTTTAGTGTGCTTGTATAATCATTATACCAGGGTGCTAATTTTTTCTCTCTGATTGTTTTTCTTTTCAGAGGAGCTACATTATCTAGCGTATAGCGTACTCATTGACTCAAAGCACTCGGTAGCTTGATCGAGTTTGTTCATAGTTGATAATTCTGGAACACTATTAAAAATACTCTGTGTAGTAGTTGATGTAAAAGTAAGCTTAATGCGATAATATGGCGAGGTGTATATATTAGTACTAAGATAGAAATGTAGGTAAGATAAGATAATGATCTGAAATAGTTTATGACTGTTGAACTGTGACTATATTTTTAATATTTAATCCAAAAATCTAGAGTGTGGCCAGCATCATGAGTGGGTCCTGTTAAAATCTCATTTACCCCTACTGAATCTAGAATAGACATGAAAGCTGTTCTTAAAGGATCCTCTGGTTTATCAAAATGAATATTAAAGTCACCAACAATTAAAGCTTTATCTAAGGAAACAACCAGGTTTGAATTGAAGTCTGCAAAGTTACATAGGAATTCAGAGTACATCCCTGAGGATCTGTAAATAATAATTAAAGGTATCAGCTGCGTGGGCATATTTTTTCCGGAAACCTATGATATGTTAGTATATAGAATTGCAAAAGAATTAAGTTTATGTCTAGATTTTTGTATAACACCTAGATTATCAGTATAAATTATTGCGATGCATCCTCCTCTGTCAGTTAGACGAGGTTGGTGTATATAACTGTATCCGGGAAAACTCGCTTCATTTACTGCTATATACTCATTGGGTTTTATCCATGGTAAACACATTACGGTAAACTCCTGATCAGTAATGATTTCATTAACAATAAGCGCTTTAGACACATGAGATCTAACATTTAACAATCCTATCTTTAGATCAAAGGTGCTGGCTGTAGATTCAGTATGATTTAAATTTATGTTAATAAGATTACTTTAACAAACTTTCCAAGTGTTTTTACATTTGTGTTTAATTCGGGGAACAGACACAGTTTCTATAGCATTGAACTTGACCTTGAGTTACGACTCTGTGCAGCTAGCAGACGCTCAGATTAGCCTGTTTGTCTGCTCTCTGGCCTTGGCTCTGAATTGTCACTGACTGACTAGTCCGGCTCTGAGACTATGTGCTATGCTGAAAGAAATCAGAGCAACATCTCCCCAAGTGGGATGAATATCGTCCCGCCCAATCAGAAAACATCCTATACTGAACATAAGACACACAACAGCAAGTAGTGCAACAACCATGGAAGAAGTGTGTAGACCACAGGATAGCCTATATAGCAAAATAAACCACATTTGGTAAAATTTGACTATGGCATCATGGTCAAACTATGAAAATTTCAGCTTGCCCTTGTTCAAGTGTGTACTTCCATCTTTGTGCCAACCCTTAAGGTTTGATGGTCAGGTGTTGACAGGATAGGATGGAGTATGTTGAAGAATGGGCTGTGTTCGTTTTGCATTGCACAAAGGATTTGGAATGCTGTCTGAAAACCTAAATTTTTGTCTCATCTGGCCTGACAAACTCCAGCCATGCTTTGAACTGTTTTACGACCATGATTTTTTTTTAGAACATTCTTTGACCTACAGTACATTTCAGTAGAATTCCTTCGGATTCAAAGTCTCACCAGTGGTATTTCAGTTAATATAGAAGGCATGATGAATATTTAGGTACACCGATAGCTGGATGGATAGACTGATAGATCGGTAGATAGATTGATTGGCTGATTGACTGTGGAAACCCGCGGTATTTAAGCCATCCAGCCAGTAGGCGGCAACAGATAGCATTAGTGACCGGAAACAGACTTGTCTTCTTTTTGTGAGGTTATTGTTTGCGTCACCTTGAAGGAGACACATGAAAACACGGGGGTTGTTGCTGTCGTGTTTACTCTGTTATACGGTTAATAGAGGAGCTAAATAATGGTATGCCTGATAAATGTTTGTGGATTTCCCACTTTTTCAGACCAAAATAGTTATCTCTTGAGTGGTGTAAATTAATTGAGAAAAATTTAGACGAGCCCGTTTTGTGGAGCCCGGCTTTGAATCAGACGCTCCCTTTTCTCTGTGTTGTGCGGAACTCGCGATGGTATTTGGATGACGAGGTTTTTAATAGATGAATACCGTGAGTGAATGTCAGTTAATGATTTTGCAACATCCGGATGTTATTAGAAACACCAGAGTTGGCAGCGTGTCCTCGAGAAATCTCGCAGTTCACGACTTCTTTGGCTTCTTTACGGCAACACGTGTGATCAACAACAAACATTGAGCACCAGAGATCACAACGGAAAACAACTTTTTGGTCTGTTTTTCAAATATTCACACAATGTTAAAATTCTACAGAATGTTGGGGAGAATCGTGCTAGAGAAATCGACAAGCGAGGTGGGGTTAACTTTTTACAAAAGGAGACACCGTAACAATTAAGTTGAGTGGATCAGAACAGTTTATAGCAACGACTGGGAGAATACATCGGTAAGGTAAACTTTCGGTTTTATATTCAGATTGTCGTCAAATATTCTTTTACTATTTTGGAACAGAGACATGAACTGTATATAAGTTTTGTGATCTGTAGGAACTTGTAGTAGTATTGGACGTTTCAACAGCATTTGTTCCCAACCTAGAAGATTTTTGTTCAGAACAGAAAGCAAAGCATAACCTCAGCCTCAGATCCATCGCTACAGGCCTGTGAAGATTCTTCCAGTTATTGTTTTTTTAGTAGGCCTTTTATTCCCTTGACTGAACCGTGTCATAAATTAGCTTCCTATCACAGGCATGTATTTTAACACTTTTAGAACAAATGTACAAGAATTGTACTGAAATGCAATCATGAAAAATTGCACTTAAAATAAATTGTAAAATGCGTCTTTTTAGAATATGATTTCAGGGCATTGCTACAATGATTTTGAGTGTACATTTTAAAATGTATAAAAACTACACTTTAGTAGTTATGCAACATATTATAGCTTCCTATAGTATATTTATAATAGTGTGCTATAGTACCCTTTTTTCCCATGAAGTGCATGATGTGTTATGAAAAATATGTAAAAGCATAATAAGTATACTTTTAATATATTGTCAGTCCATTTCTTTGTTGGTATATTTGCACCACGCTTCTGAAGATGTGAAAATAGACTAACATTTCACCAGGGTTGGTTTCTTTGTGATTGTCATTATTGTATAGTAGTTACTTTTTAAAAGCTGATTGGTTATCACTATAGCCGTGATAGTGTGCAACACCACAAACAATTGAACATGTAATAGAAAGACACATACATTATATTCTGGTCAAATTAAATGTTAGATGAAACTAACGCAGAACTTCATTTCAGAATATGCAACTGTGTACTGCATTTAATTCAGTATAAAACTAATTATGGAACACATCAAAAGGCATAAGAGCACAAGGTGTGAATTTTCCATTTCATTTCAAATAAATTTTCTTTTAAGGAATTGAGCTTACATATTGATAGTTTGAACAAGTATGGTATAACCACAAGAAGATACGCTTACAGAAAAAAATTAATTTCAATGTAAACTTTTAAATATTAATGTACTGTATGTGACATGGACAACAAAAAAAGCTATTAGTCTATCCAGGAGACATTTGGTTCAAAGTCTAAGTAATCACCTGACCTGCAAAGCTCCGAATCCAATTGAAGTACTGTGAAATGTCCATACTGGTGACCACGACGACAACCCCTGGCAAATGTGTGGGATCACCACTCTTGGAAGATGTTCATTCAGTTGTGTAATTGTGTAGGGAAAAAAAAAACAATCATGCCACAAAACTATTTTAACATTTTTAATTTAACATTGCAACCTTCTGGCTTTAAGAAAAACTTACAAAAATAAAAAAGAGAGAAAATAGTAGTCAATTGCAACTCTTTTTACAAAACAAACAGAGGAAAAATATGGAATCACTCAATTTTGTGGAAAATATTATGGATTCACTATGTATATTGCAGTTTTAAAACAAACATCTGTGTCCCATTACATCTGCTATTTGGTTTTCAGTTAAAAACGAGTGTTTGCACATCATGGTGAGCTCTAGAACCAAGCTGATCTAAATCATGGCTCTAACACGAGAAGTCAGGAGATGATTATAAAACCTCTTGAAGATAAATGTTCACGGAATGTTGCAAAAGATGTTGGACCAGGTACAAATTTTTGAAGTAGACAAAGGAAGCCATCACAGCATCAAGATAGAAAACATGAAGCAGTATGTCAATTCAGTTTTATTTGTATAGCGCTTTTTACAATTGACATTTTCACAAAGCAGCTTTACATAGTAAAATTAAATTAGGGAGGAATCTAAAAAATATCTTGTCTAACTCCCTACACATCCCTAATGAGCAAGCGGGCATTGATAGTGGCAAGGAAAAACTCCCTCAGTAGCCACGAGGAAGAAACCTTGAGAGGAACCAGGCTCAGGAGGGAAACCCATTTTCATTTGGGTGAAGCCGTAAAATACAAACCATGTAAGAAAATCTCATTACAGTCCAACATGTAGTCTGGTAGGTTATACCATAATTGTACCTCAGCAAAACACAGAGAGGAGGAAAAAGGAGGGGTGGGAGAAAGAGAGGTTGTTAGGTGAAAACAATAATGCACAACGAAACATATGAAGAACAAATGGGCAGAAAGTGGAGTCGGTGTCTGTGACTGAACTTTAAGAAATCGCCTAAAAATGGGATTTACATCCAGAAAAGCCAAACTTATCATTAATCTAAACAGAAAAAAACAAGGTTTCAGTGGGCTAAAAAAACAATTATGGACTGTGGATGACTGGATGTGATTGACATTGAGTGATGAATCATGAAATTGCATTGGGCAGGGTGGTGATGCTGAAACTATTGTTTGGAGTTGTTCCAATGAAAATTATAAGGACCACTTCCTGAAGAAAGCATTCAAAATTCCACAGTCATTAATGATATGGGGTTGTATATCAGGAAAAGGTATGGGAGAGATGACCGTCATTATATCCTCAATAAATGCGCAAGGTTATGAGATTTTGGACACTTTATTTCATCAACTGAAAGGATGTTTGGTGATATCATTTTTGAGGATGAAAATGCATTGTTCCATAGGGCAAAAGCTGTGAAAACTTTTCCTGAAGAAAAACATAGGTCAATGTCATGGCCTGCGAATAGTTCGGACCTCAGTCCAGTTGAAACTCTATGGGGAAAATTTTATGAAAATTGTCCACGACAAGTCTCTAACCTGCAAAGCCGATCTGGCAACAGCAGTAAAAGAACGTTGGAAAAATATTATTTGTTGATGGATAAATCCATGCCTCCTAGAATTCAAACTTCTTTTAAAAGCCGGAGTTGGTGCAGCAAAGTACTACTGTTTTTTTTTTTTTTTTTTTGTTTGGTGATACTGAACTATTCCTGTCCCAATCTCATAACATTAAGAAAAGAAAAAACAAGACACACGGATGGCCTGAGGCCCAGGATCTCCAACTTAGTTGTGAGAATAGAGGAAATTATGGTGTTAAATGCTGAATTATAGTCACCAAGCAGCATTTTGACTTAATTCCCCTTTTTGCTGTCCAGATGGCTCAGGGCTGCATGATGGAGGTGTGCAATGGCATCATCAGTAGATCGGTTGGGCAAACTGTAGCAGGTCCAGGTTGGGCGATAGGGAGGAAGCGACGAAGTATCTTATTAGTCCTTCAAAGCACTTTATCACTACTGAGGTGAGGGCCACTGGGCGGAAGTCCAGATTCACTGATCTGGTAGATTGTGTTTTGTAGTCCTTCATAGTTCTTAATCCCTGCCACAGATTCCTAGAGCCACTCTGTTGAAATTGTGACTAGTTTTTGCCCATAGTGCTGCTTTGCCTCCTTCACCACTCTGCACATGTGGTAGGATGCAGTCTTGTACTCATTCATATTTCCACTGGTGAGCCCCGTGTTATATGCAATGTAAGGGGATCTCAGAGTTTCATGAACGGATTTTTCCACTTAAGGCTTCTGATTAGGGCATGTTCCAATGATAGTCTTGTGAACTGTGTCAGTCATTTGTTTCCTGATGAATCCCACAGCTGCGCCCGCAAACGTCATCAAAGCTGCACCGATACACGTCCCAGTCTCCGCAATCCAGAGTGGTCTACAGAGAAGCCACCGATTGGTCCGTTCAGCGTTAAACCTCCTTCCGATCCGGAACTTCCTGCTTGAGCCTTTGTTTATATTATGTAATGAGGTAGATGGCGGTATAGTCAGAGTTCCCAAACGAGGGCAAGATTGTGCCTTGTAAGCAGTGTCCTTTCACCTCTGGTGGGGCAGTTGATGTGCTGATAAGTTTGGCGCTGCTCGTTTGAGGTTGGCACTGTTAAAGTCCCTCGCCACAATAAGCGCAGCATCCTGGTGCTGGGTCTGGTGCTGTATAAGTGCTTTATGCAGCTCGCATAAAGCAGCGTCCATGTCTGCCTGAGGTGGAATATAAACCGTGCTGACTATGACCGATGTAAACTCCAGAGGAAGATAAAAAGTACAACATTTGATGGTCAATAGTTCCAGGTTGGGTGTGCAGGAGAGAGTGAGGAGAACAATGCTTGCGCTGTTGCATCAGCTAGTGTTCACCATTAAACACACGCCACCTTCCCTTGACTTTCTTGATTCCAGTGTTCTGTCCATATGGTGAACCGAGAAGAACTCAGCCGGCTGGATGGCATGGTCTGACAAAGCTGGGTTCAGCCGTGTCTCGGTGAAGCAGGGGAGATGTACGCTATACAAATAAAAATTGAGATTGCAGTCCTGAATGTCTCTCTGGAACTTTACCCTGGCCCTGAGGTCGTTGAGCTTATTCTCCAGAGACTGGACATTGGTGAGCAGAATTCTGGGCAGAGATGTGCGATGTGCTCGAACTCTCAGCCTGTTCCTGACACCGTTTTTTCGGGGCCACTGCTTTGAATCCCTTCTTTTGTTCTCCCTCAGGATCTCCTTCGGCCAGCTTGGATATAGTGTTAAAAACGTTGAGTTGTGAATACATTGTACACCAGTAGAAAATAATAGTATCTCTACTGTAACAGATGCACTCCATGTTGAACATTCTGGTTCCATGAATAAAAATTAATTTGGAAAAACAAACAAAAAAGTGGTAGGAGCAGTTGTGACGGCAGCCGACTTTGCCAGTGCCGAAAGACACAGCAATCATGGAATAACCATAATTTTTGGACTACAAGAATAATGATATTGTCAGACTGACAAAACTGAAGACTAAAGTTTACCAAGGCAGCATTTTTGCCAGTTGGTTTTTGTAGCACAACTAAAAGGATTATTAGACATGCTTGCTTATGTGACGGTTTGGCAGAGGGGTTATCCTTTTACCACCCAACTGTGCAAAATAGATCCAAGCGCATTAGTATATGGGATACAACTTAGCTCATGAAAAGTGTTCTCTACACCTAGCCTGATCGTTCATCCAGTGTCAGTTCAGTCCCATGTGATCTGTACACCATCCGGGTAACTAGGCTCTGCTCTCCCACACTAGCACATCCTGTTAGTTCAAGTGCTGCGGCTAACTACTGGTCTACAGCTCAATCAGTAGGGTTAATACCAATAGTATTAATATGTACGGTGCTAATTAGCATAGTTTAGTGACCCAAATGCTGTACATTTTACTAGACATTGCCATCACTAACATATGTTAGTAGGCTATAATTGTTAGTGACACTATTCTGCCAACACTGAACCCCATGAGTTTCACCAGTGTGGCATGGCTATGCTTTGACATCATTCTATTCCACAAATATACCAACTGGATTACAGAACCTGGAATAATGTATGAATTATTGCAGAGTGGTCAAATAAACAGTGTCTTGAGATTTTCATACAAAATGCACAAATGTGGTTTCTCCTGCTATGCTAAGCAATTTTAAATCTCTGCCTAAATATCATGTTTTAGCCTGCATTTCTTTTTTCTTCAGTGTAGACTAATACTTTGAGTTTTCTCAGCATGGTTTACTTCCCATTCTCTGTAGTATGTAATAAAGTGTGATTGTTTAGGCTATTAAAAGGTGCTTTTAGCTATGTGATGTGCAGCTTAAGCAATTTAGTTAGCTTTTTATGTTCCAGCATAGTATATACTAAACATTTTTGCACTTCAGGCTCATTGGATGTCACTGATTTGAATAGCCACATTCAACCCATTTTGATTGCATAATTTGTGTTGTGTTTAGGCAAAGTATCTGGCTCAGATAGTGGTGATGGGAGTGCAGGTGGTTGGCCGGGCTTTCGCACGTGCTTTACGACAGGAATTTGCAGGCAAGTTGCTCACGCACTCGACTTGGTGTGGTTGTTCACAAGAACAAAGCTGGTAGTGCATGTGTGGTTGTGTGTATGTATACATACTGCTCAAAAAAATAAAGGGAACGCCAAAATAACATCCTAGATCTGAATGAAATATCAATGGAAATCAAATTTATTAACCCATGGAGGTCTGGATTTGGAGTCACACTCAAAATTAAAGTGGAAAATCACACTACACACTCCAACTTTGATGTAATGTCCATAAAACAAGTCACAATGAGGCTCAGTAGTGTGTGTGGCCTCTATGTTCCTTTATGACCTTCCTACAATGCCTGGGCATGCTCCTGATGAGGTGGTGGAGGGTCTCCTAAGGGATTCAGTTGAATTCATATGTATAGCGCTTTTTACATGACAGTGGAGTGCCTGATTGCCCAACGTTACAGGGTGCCCTCATGTCTGTCTTCCTTCTGGTTTCTCTCTTTTTAGTTATGCTGCCATAG
>JBCNYG010000021.1:5431777-5441777 GCA_039654305.1 Porochilus rendahli
GAAACATGCTGACGGCTATGCAGCCTACTCTTGATGAAAATCAGCAATGGTTCGTTTACATGCCTCTCACCATAGACAGTAAGAGACATGGCCGGCCTTTGATAACCCAGTTAGCTGCACTGGGGATACAACCATTTTATCTTAATTAAATAAAGATTAATATAAATAAATAAATAAAGATAAGCCTTTATCTCTATATTAATCATTCATGTTATAGTATAAATACTGTTGTGTTTTTTTAAAACAACAACATTTATTTCAATTAATATTAAAATGTTACAACGTGGAAATATTTGTTTTATTAAATGGACTTTTATTTTATTACCACATTGCTCCAGTAACTCTCCACCCAGGATGAATCCCAATCCTCCCAAACCGGCTGTATAGTACACTTAACAAGCTGTAGAAATCACCATATCCTTCTTTCTAGAGTGCACCTGTTAAGGTTGTAGGGAGTTATTGGGATACAGCGCAGTCTGTCTGTCAGTAAAGGGAAGAGAAAACACGAAATATCCGTATGTGTGGGAAGGGCACTGTCTGGCTGTTGGTTTGTCTTGCATAAAAAGCAAACAGGAAGAGAATATTTTTCAAAAAACAGTTATAATTTTTTCCCGAAATAAAGAACCATGCCAGGAATAGAAAAACTGCCAATAGAAGAAGCACTGGAGGACAGTCCTCAGGTAAAACAACAACAATAATAACAACAACAACAAAACATCTGGGCTTGCTAGCATTTTCTAGCTATGTGGTTAGCTAGCTAGCCAAACAGTTAGCTTAGCAACTAGTTATGTGCGTAAACGCAGTCTTTAAATGCTCTGTGAAACAGAAAATGTGCTTTACTACTGGAATATGTAACGAAAAATTGTTTTCACAAGCTGTTTTAGCTAGCTAGGTTAGCTTAGTGGAATGGTTTGAGGTTGGCAGGAGGCAGAGGAGTATGATGCTGAATTCATGATATTCGTCTCTTATATAGGGCATTGATGCAGATATTAGAGAGTTATTTGGGACTGAGACAAATAGGAAAAGGTCCTTGCTATTTTCTGCTAGGTAAAAATTTAGTGATAGGATAAATGTAGATACATACGCATGCCCCCCCCCCCATATAAAACCGTGAATTGTAGCCATATATAAACACAAACATACACTTTTTCGTGGTTGCCCACTCATCAGGGATTTCAGGGAAATCCATATATATATGTGTGTGTATGTTATTCACAAAGTCTTGTCGCACATGTGGACTTTGATGTGTAAAAGCCTATTTATCACCAACCTATTAACCGATTTTAATTAACTATGAAAAAAAAACCCTCTGATGGTACTGAATAATATGTGCTAGCACCAGTATTGGAACAAAAGAAGTCCAAGACACGTGTAATCCATTTTTAATACACAAGTAAGCCTTTTAGAGGGCAGCTTGTTCATCAAATTGTCAGAAAACAATCTGTTATCAAACCTATGGTGAGAACTCTGAGCCACCTGAAGGTTTGAAACATATTGGGAAGCAATAATCTGGTGATATTTGCATCTGGTAATGTTGCCGCCCATCTCGTATAGTTTTGTGGTCCCTATGTACTGGAGGTGATTTTAAACCATGATGTTTCACTTTATTACTTGACTGGATCTTTGGTGAACTCTTGGTCCAACAATTTTCACGATAGTCAGTAACAACATTGGTGGCGTTGCAATATGATTATTCAATTAATAATTAGTCTCAAATATCATTTTATTTCTCCATGTTTCTGGTGATAACAGTTTCCATGTGTTAGGGCGTTGGGAAGCATGTCAATTCTAGCTTTAGTATTCTAGCTGTGTCTTGTAAAGGATCTGTGTGGTGTATGGTGACCATTGCAAGAAATATGATGTAGAGTTGATGCTGAAGCAGACATTGCTAGCTATGAGACCTAAAGCTTTTGAGGGAGTCATCAGGTGGCGAGCTACAACTTTTTGGGGATAGTTTTCCTTGCATGACTTTGAAAATTGGGGCAAGTTGTGCCCATCAGTGTCAAGTTGTCACAGTAGTTTCGCTGGCACTTGCACCAGGGCTGCTTGTTCGGGTACAAGTGCGCGTTTAAAAGCAGCTGTAGGTAGATAGATAATATACATTTATGAATTCTAATTTAGGAGAGTACTGTTGTATCAAAAATCTTTCCCACTCTGTTTACGTCAGCAGTTCATTTCTGGTTTTTTTTTTTTTTTAGTTTTTTTTTTTTAAATAACACTTTTACATCACAGCTTCATTATTTCACACTTTGGCTGCACATCTGGCTCACACTAATACTCTTGGTATGTCCTTCCATCTTTCCTTACCCGCTTCCTTAATCTGTTTTTTGCTTTCTTCTGACTCATACTATTTCAGTAACCACTAACCTCTCCTAAAGCCTCGCTAAATAAAAGCTTATCTTCCCATTTCCAAGCACTTCCAAGCTTTTTTTAATTTATTTTCGCCTGACACAGATCAGGTTGCATATAAACCCTTCAGGTCTGAATAATTTTTTAATCAGAAATGGTCCATGTTTGATCACCTGACCTTAAATGCGTGACATATTTAATGTCTTGTTGATTTGATTACGCAACGGAACGCTCTCGTTTCCTGATCATTATGAATCTAAAGCACTGTGTTCAAACAAGCCCTGTGTTCAATCCTGGTGTAAAATTGAAGTGCAGCCATGGTCACACTGATTAAATACTATCTGTCAACATTTTTCCTGTCTAGACTCGCTCTCTGCTTGGTGTGTTTGAAGAAGACACTTTTGCAATATCCAGCTACTACCATCAGCTCTTCAAAGCCATGCAAAGGATATATGATGCACAGGTGGGCCATGACTTCAAACACAAGAAAAGATTTATGTATATTCCACCAGTATTAGGATTTACACCATGTTTCTGAGAATGGTAATCTTTAGGGTTGTGTGGGTTACAGAATGAACTGAGTGCTGCCACTCATCTGACCTCCAAGTTACTGAAGGAGTACGAAAAACAGGTAAGAAATATTAACGATTTATATAACAATTTATATATAAAATATTTTACTTAAGAAAGCTGAGAAATTTACACTTACCACAAAGGTAGAAATGTAGCTGGATGTTGTGTATTCATTATGGCAATCTCACACATTTTTTGTGGATTGATCAAGAGCTAAAGGGGTACTTATAGAGTGTAAGGTACCTCTGCCAGGGATAAATGAATTACGATACTGAGCTCATGTTAGCATGCAGCTTTGCAGGATTCTGGCTCTTTTTTTGTGCCTCCCGCATGCATTAAACTTTGAGGGGGGGATTTTCCCTCAAAAAAATCAAGCGTCAATTTTGGCGCCCAATTAAAATTATACATAATTGCGCATAGCCTGGATGTGGGTTTATACCCTGGCCAATCAGCTTTTAATAACAAATGGGAATTGCTCCCTTCTCTGTCACACACAAATTATAAAACCATATTTACCTACATAAACAAACCCACCTGCACCACTACCACTGAAAACAACACAGTTAAAACTGATACAGTTGGCAAACTTAATTTTGTTAATGTCACATCCATTCTGTATGTTAATTAGAGAGGATTTCCCTGCAATATCAACAAATGCACTTGAGAAGGGTCATGTTAAGTGCTGTATTTTTTAATAGCTGGTAGAGATGTGTCGGTTCCCGAAAAAGTTGATACGATTTGGACAAGGATGTAACATGAACAGCCAAGATAAGTCATAACTAAACATTAACATGGGCCTAGCTGTGCTTTTGGGGGCAAGAGTACAAGCAGGTGTACAAGTGAGTATTTTTAACCCACAGACTCGGGTTAGGAACTCGCCTCGTTTATTATAACTGTCTTACAGTTTAAAATTGTAATTTATTTCCTTTCGTTTGCATAATTTGTGTTGGTGTAAACCAGATATTTTCTTGAAAAGAGTCATTATGTCATATATAACAGGTTTAACAGTTTGTGAGAAAATAAGCTATGCTTCAATTTCTTATGATGTACAATTCCATTTCGTGTGCAGTGACACCACCCCCCACCCCCCCACCCCCCACCCCCAAAAAAATACTAATAAAATAAATAATAATAATAAATCAGGTCCCCTCCAAAATGTTATGACAGAGGAGGACATACCACAATTTCTAAATTGCTAGTGGCAGCTCTGTGATAACAAGTGCATTGATTAACCTGGAAAATCTACCTGCAAGACTGCAGGTTTTTATAACTTGGCATAGTTATAATGAAATGTCTCCTGCAGGGACCGTTGCCCCCTGACCTCCCCATTTTAAAGAATAGGGGTTTAAATTTTTTTTTTTGCATGATTCCATACACGGATCAACTTCAAAATGTAAAGGATTGTAACTTGTACCACACCTTACTTAACAGATGAACAACACAGATAAAATCTTAAGATCTTGACAGAGGTAATACATTTCCCTGGTGCACAGTTTAGTTGCTTTGCAACTTATCGGTCTAAGGTTAATAGTAAGGCTAACATAGAAACAAAAACGCTTGCCGGAAACCGCAGCTATTTTTTAATGGTTGAAGACTGATGTTCTCATTCCTTTAGCGTTTTCCACTGGGTGGTGACGATGAGGTCATGAGCTCAACTTTGCAGCAGTTTGCCAAAGTCATCGATGAGGTGAGAAGCGTTTACTGTGTTTATTTTTTCATCATCATGTACAGTTACATTTATATCTCTCTCTCTCTCTCTCTCTCTTTCTCTGTCTTTCTTTCTCTCTCTTTCTCTCTCTGTGTTGTTTCACAGCTCAGTTCCTGTCACGCTGTCCTGTCTACTCAGCTAGCAGATGCCATGATGTACCCCATCACTCAGTTCAAGGAGAGGGACTTAAAAGGTGACTGTACAGCTTTGGATTTGTAGTTAATCAAGTCAAGTATCATCTGGATGTTTTTAAGGTTAATGTTTTTGAAGAAGCTCTCGCTGTTTCTCACTGTTAAGCATGCGTCTCTCTCTCTTCCTCCTGCTTGTCTGTCTGTGTGCGCGCATGCGTCTGTCTGTGTGCGCGCATGCGTCTGTCTGTGTGCGCGCATGCGTCTGTCTGTGTGCGCGCCTGCTTGTCCGCATGTGTGCGCGCCTGCTTGTCCGCATGTGTGCGCGCCTGCTTGTCCGCATGTGTGCGCCTGCCTATCTGTCTGTGTGTGTGTGTCTGTCTGTCTGTGTGCACGCCTGTCTGTCTGTTTGTGTGTGTGCGCACCTGGCTGTCTGTATTTGTGTGAGGGCCTGTGTGTGTATGTTTGTTTGTGTGTGTTTGTACGCGCATATCTGTCTGTGTGTGTGTGTGGGCCTGTCTGTGTCCGTGCCTGTCTGTGTGCGTGTGTGCGCCTCTCTCTCTGCGTGTCTCTGTCTGCAATGTCTGACTCAGTGTGCAAACTATCTGTACAAACTTTTCTCAGATGAAATCATGTGACAGCTCACACTTGCACAGCAGTCATGATCGAGCCCTTTTTACTTTCCTTTCTTCAGAAATCCTCACGCTGAAGGAAGTGTTCCAGATATCCAGCAATGGTGAGAATTGAACTCCTTTCATGAATCACAAACACATAAGAATGATTTTTACATCTTTACTGCAGTCACCATTTTGCTTTCTACGACAGATCTCGACACCGCCATCAACAGATATAGCCGACTGTCGAAAAAGAAAGAGAATGAGAGGGTAAGACGTGTAACGGCTAGAGGTGATATTCTGCTTCATAAAGAACTATCCGTACCTATTAAATACTTGTTATAGCTATGATCAGTTCATTAACAGTTAATTGTAGTTATGTATACTACATAATCGTGTATCACATGATGTCATCTTTGAATCTGACATCTTTTACTTTCTGATGGGTCTGATTACGTACATAAGAAGATTATTTCAGTTGCACAAAGCGCCAACAGTCTTCGTTTAATGAAACACATACTGAGACTTGGCCTGGCCACTGTGGGAGCGGCGTATGTTCTGCAGATTCAGTTGGCTCTGGGCCTGCCTCCTCGTGCAGGCCAGGAAATGATACTGGATCTGATTGTGGGAAGATATAGAAATATGAGCATGTATTTGGATTAATGTGGATATGTAGTTGTTTACAAATTCTTGCATGTAATATGATACAGAACTGAATCAGACACAGAATTTAAATTTAATTTACATTGATTGATCTGGCTGTAGAAGATTTCTGAATTCTCTGATACATTTTCACTACAGGTGAAGGGTGAAGTAATGGAAGATGTTTACACCTCAAGGAAAAAGCAGCACCAGACCATGATGCACTACTTCTCAGCACTTAATACGCTACAATATAAGAAAAGGATTGCTCTGCTGGAGCCGCTGCTGGGGTACATGCAGGCACAGGTGCAGTCTCTCTAACACATAAGTAATACTTAGTTATGCTTACCTTAGTGTTTTCCTGTATTATATACATCAGCGCAGCAACTGTTTTCCTGACAGTTATGTCAGGTATGAGGTCGGGAGGTTGCCTTACGTTTTAAGATGACCTATTTATTGAAGTTGTTGTATGGGAGTAATAAATCCTTGTAAATTGTTCTGCAAAAATTGGGACCTTCCAAATGTGGAAGAACAATAAACATGGAAGCGTTTTCCATTAGAAAGCACTGAGCTATATATCATTCGTTAATGTATACGAGCAGACGTCTGTCTGTATGTAAATGTAATGTAGTATTATGTTCAAATGTGCTGAGTTTTACTTTGAGATGTTTACTAGTTTATACTTGATTGTTTCTTTTAGTATTTGTATACTGTTAATTTTGCCATTATCTTGCCTGTTACTGGTGTGTCCATGGACTAGTCTTATGATTTCGCACATTCATGTGACTGAAATGAGTTCCAAATAGTGGCCTTTTCAAACAGGGCGCTGAAAACTATAGTACACATCTTACCAGATTTCAAGAACGTAAGTAAAAACCATCTGAAATTGAAAATATACATGTTTATACATATAGGACAGATTGGAAGGCTTTTCTTTCATTTCACTTTAAAAAGAAAAAGTTCTATAAGACTTGACTACTTACTGTGTACCCAAAATAAACTATTTCCTAGTAGGGATATGACAACTTTATAACCTTGTATCCATATATAATATTTTATTGAGTTTTTGTATACGAATTTTTATTTTTGCTTAAGAAGTTCACCCTCCAATTAAGAAAGCTATTTCTCGAAGATGAAACTGTGTAATTATCCTTGTAAACGTTGTACATTTTTTTTTTACAATGTTCAGTGACAAATAAGTAATATGGATATTTCTATATTGCATTTGTTAAAAGAAACTTAAAACTCCGTTTTTTCGTGGACTGACGGAGTGGAAGTAAGTCTTGCATCACTTTAGTTGTCCACTCTGCACAGATATTTGATTTTACCACATTCGATCCAGACTGTCAACAGTAGTATGCTTTCTTGATGTCTTGCCTTTTTTGAACCGCTCCAGATTTGATACCATATTTTCTTGTTCTACTCTGAAGGGGGCACATAACATAAGAGTTAAGATTTGTTATTTAATTTTAAGTAAAATTAAGTTAGACAGCAATAATATAAATTCGAACTAGAATGAATGTAACCCGGGTCTCTTTTTTTTATCCTTTTTATCAGATGAGTTTCTTTAAGCTTGGATCAGAGAACCTTACACAGCAATGGGAAGACTTCCTGACAAACATTGGAACCAGTGTACAGAAGTAGGTTTTATTTGTTTGTTTTAATATCCTGTCCTTGATTAATCATGCTGTGTTGGTTTAATCATCTACACAGATGTTGTTTAAATTCTTACGTCCCTGTAGGAGGACTGGAATTAAAGAGAGCAGAACGGTTTATTATTGCAAGCTCATTCAGTTGTTTGTAATTCATAATCCTTTGGTTATTACTGACGTTAGCTTGTTCCTGCTTTAATGTTTAAACGTTATTCCACACATTAACAACAGGACTGAAGCCGGTCTGAGAGCAATTAAAACCCTCAAAAGATAATTTTTTTAATTCTTGTTAACCGTAACCACACTGTTATGTTTTAATATAACTTTTCTTTTCTTGAGCTAACTACATGCTTTCATAAAAGTTATGCCCAAGTCTTGAAACAAAATAAACCCTTTTAAAGGGGAAGCGTGCATGAAGATGGCTCTTTCATGGAACTGTCAAAGCTAATGTCGTAAAATATGGCTGCCACCTGATCAAAATCAAGTTCGCAGTAGTATGTCGAAGTCGTCTCTTATACGTAATATGTGTTCCTGTGTAGCGTATACATCACTGATTAGTACCCATGAAAAATGCTGTATAATCTTATTAACAATACTCATCTTTGTATTATACATGTTTTTTGAATTATATATGTGGGTGTTTTTGTTAGTGTACGCAGGGAGATGGACAGTGAGGTGGACATAATGCAGCAGACCATCCAGGATGTGGATCAGGCCAGCGATCTGCTCTACATGCCCGACCCGGACCCTAATAAAATCCCAATTAACCGCAACCTGACCCGCAAAGCCGGATACCTGAACACTCGCAAGTACAAAAGCCTCACTGCTGCATTATGCTTCAGTAGAGTCATGTGTCCTGTGTTATAAGATGATTGTCTGTAGTGAATTTTATAGCATTTTGTTTTTGTTACATCCAGTAAAACAGGGCTAGTGTCGACCACCTGGGAGCGGCAGTATTTCTTCACGCAAGGAGGGAACCTCATGAGTCAGTCCCGAGGAGATGTGGCAGGAGGGCTGTTCATGGACATTGACAACTGTTCCGTCATGGCAGTGGACTGTGAAGATCGGCGCTACTGCTTCCAAATATCTTCCTTTGATGGCAAAAAGTAGGTTTCGGGTCATCAATACCTGGATGTTTATTTAAAAAAGATTTCTGTCATCAGTAATGATCAAAAGTAAGGGTTTAGTCACAAGTTTGAATCCAGGTTAATGCCACAGCCGTCCAAGAGCTAATTGGCTGAGCCCTAATGGGAGGGAGGGATGGCATACGCTCCAGTGAGAGCTAGAGGTCCTGGCTTTGTGAAGCCCAAAGGACGTCATCTGCAAAAAAAAAAAAGAGACGAGATCCGATGGCCACCAAACCAGAACCCCTCAACACCTCAGCTGCACCTTGAAATTCTATCCATAAGTATTATGAGCTGAACCAGTGACTAAGGAAAGCCTTGGCAGAGTCCAACCCCCATTGGAAATGAATACGACATGCTATTACCAGTGCGGACCAAGCTCTGGCTCCGGCAATACAGACACCAAATGGCCCATAGCACCGGGTCCGGTATACCGTCTTCCCGGAGCACACCTCACAAGATTACCCAAGGGACACGGACGAAAGCCTTCTTAAAAAATCCACACAGCACATGTGGACAGGTTGGGCAAACTCTCATGGATTCTCCAAAACCACGTTGTTCCTCCTGAATCCAAGGTTCAACAATTGATTGGATCCTCCTCTCCAGTACTCCTGAATAGACTTTCCCGGGTTGAGAAATGTGATTCCATTATAGTTAGAAAACACCCTCCGGTCCCCCTTTTTAAAAAAGTGGAACCACCACTTGCCAATCCAGAGGTATGGCCCTGATGACCACGCAATGTTGAGGAGATGTGTCAACTAAGACAGTCCTACAACATTCAGAGCCCTGAGGTGTTTAGGACAGGTTTCGTCCACCCCCAGACCCTGACCACCGAGGAGTTTTAAACTATCTTGGTGACCTCAGCCTCAGTACTGGGCATACCCCCTCTCAAACCCCCAGGCTCCATATAGGGCACCTTGAAGGGATTGAGGAGGTCAGTGTTTGTGGAGTACTGCTTTCCCCTCCTGAGGTGACGGTGACGGATGGTGGTCCAGAACCTTTTCAAGGCCAAACAAATTCCAGGCCCTCACCAAACTCCTACCACACCCGCGATGTTGCATTGGCCGCAGCCTGGGCTGCAGAACATTTGGCCTGTCGGTACCCGTCCGCTGCCTCGGGAGTCCCACAGGCCAAAAGTATAGGATAGGCCCCAAGTGACACAGTTAAAAAGTTGATGATCGAACTGCGGCCTAGAGTGTCCTGGTGCCAA
>JBCNYG010000021.1:5454546-5466145 GCA_039654305.1 Porochilus rendahli
CTGTGGGAGAAAACCCACACAAGCACGGAGAGAAAATGTAAACTCCACACAGAACCAGCCTGAGCCTGGGAATCAAACCCGGGACCTTCTTGCTGTGAGGCGAAAGGGCAAAGCACTGTACCATCATGCCTTATTATTAGACTGTAATTTTAACTGTGCATTCTATAGTCCAATTTGTGGCACATAATAATAAATGAATTAACACAGGGTTAGGACACTCGTGGTACAAAATGCAGAAGCCATCTCTCTTTCTGAGTGTGCTCTAAATATTATAGAATAACCCTTGCAGTGTACTGGCAAGCTGGTCAGAGTGCATCGCTTCTTTGCCCAGAACTTGTCTGTTATGGCTCCAGCTTCCCTGTGACCATAATAAAGGATAAAGCGTTTCAGATAATGAAATAACAAAATAAGAACGTCCATAACTGACTTTTATAAGCAACTCAAACCACTATAATGGTATAATATGAACAGCTTTTGTACTTATTTTACCCTTCCTCGACTATGGTGGGGGTGGTTTGTTGTACTTAGGGCTTAATCTCTGATTATTATATTAATATTTATACATTATGCTCATACACACACAAACACACACACATGTGCTATGATATTATAAATCATTACAGATCTAGAGCTGGAAGTAAATCTTCATTTTTTTGTCTCTTGTCAGATTTGGTTCCAGAACAGAAGAGCAAAACTGAAGCGTTCACATCGAGAGAACCAGTTCCTCATGGTGAAAAAAGTCATCAATAGTCTCGAACAATGATTAAAATGTTTCTTGTTATAGTGTAATATATTCTGTCATGTCTTATTTTCTTCGTTCAAATCAATAACTTTTGTCTCTCAATGACTTTAGATCCGTGGCTGATGAATTAAAATGTGGTTTAACATCACTCACCGTGTGTGGGAATTTGCTGCACTCTGCATGGGGTCTTTTCTGAATGCATCGACTGCTTTATTGTTAATTAACGAGCCTCATGGAAAGCCATTGTCCCAGCTTGTTTGCTGTAATTGAGGGTGATTATGAGAGACAAAAGAGGCTTTTAAAGAGGGAATGAGCTTTTTACTCTGAATAATAATAAGAGGTGGAATAGGGGACAACTGCAAGCATATTGGATTAAAATGTACTGGGGGGGGTAACATGACAATGAGAAATAGTGTTTTACTACGAATAATATGAAATAATTATTTTGCTTCATTATATTGGAGCCCAATGCTCCGAGTGTGTGTGCTCACTGTTTACATGTGTGTGCGTGCATTCACTTTGGATGGGTTAAATGCAGAGGCAATATTAATTGAAAATAATAAATAAATAAATAATGCAAGGGTATCATGGTGGTGTACATGCACATTAAGCTAACTGGCTGTTTCAAATTGCATGTAGGTGTGGAAGTGAGTGGGAATGGTTGTGTGTGTGTTGGCCTTGTGATGGACCGGTGAGCTGTTCAGAGTGCACCCTGCCCTTGCCCAGTGTTGGCTGAGATAGGCTCCAGCCTCTCCCTCGACCCTTGCTGTATCATCAAGTGGTTCAGCAAATGAGTGCGAATATAATGTAATAATATTTATGGCACAGCGGTGTAATGGTTAGCACATCTGCCTCACCGTCCCAGGCTCAGCAAGGGTGTTTGTGTGGTGTTATTCATGTGCATGTCATCCCTGTGCATGTTCTTCTTGCATAGGTTTCCTCCAGGACCTTCGGTTTCCTCCCACAGTCCCTAAAACTGCTCATTATTTTAATTGCCTCTTCCAAATTGTCGCTAGCCTCCTATGACTAAATCTCTACTGTCTTTTCATTTCTCCACAACACTTCTGTTACCACCTAATAACTACAAGCCATGAACAAACAGTCTTCAAACAGAAAGAAGTTTGGCAAAAGTGTAATACCCAATGGCCCTCATATGAGGATCTTACAGGAACAAGCACACAACATAGTTTGGGGGAAAATATGATGAGGACAGTGAGGTCTCAATAGGATATGTGGGAATGTGAGTGTGGATGGTTGTGTGTGTGTTGGCCCTGCGTTGGACTGGCGAGCTGGTCGTGGATGTACCCCACCTCATCAGCAAATAAGTGAATGAATTAATAATACACTGCCCAGCCAAAGAAAATTCTCATATGCAAATATGTTGTTGTTCCGATTTTCACCTTGTTTGCTACACGTGATCTTCATGCCATTGTTTCAACAAATAAGCAACATAACGTTTATTTCTATCCAGTGTCGGGTTCAGATCTCGCCAACATCTTGAAACGATGAGGAAAAAATTGAACCACTCCATAAATTCTTCTCCAGCACATCCTGAAAACTTTTAATAGGATTAAGGTCAGGACTCTGGGGTGCCAAAACATTTGTGAAAATGATTCTTCATGCTCCCCGAATCACTCTTTCATTATTTGAGTCCCCATTTTATATCCGTGCCATCAGGGAAGAAGAAGTCCATTGATGTGATAACCTGCTTATTCAGTACATTCAGCTGACTTCTTTTTATTGCCACATTAATGTTGCTGAGCCTCGACTTGACCAACTGGAGCAACCATGCCATGGAGATTACATGCTGTCATCCAGGATAAATGCTTTCCATGAAAATTTTAGAGGGTGCAACTTTTTTTTTGTCTGGACAGTATATATCAGAACAGATAATACAATAATTAGATTTATTATCGATAATTTATATAAACGAAACAGTAGAGGGCGCCAGAGAGCTGAAGAAACTGTACATAAAAATATATATTTTTAAAAGACTTAAGCTGAATATTTCAGCTGCTTGCATGACACTCAGGAGCTAAGAGTGAACCTCAGAAACGAGGTTTTGAAGTTAAAACGCTGGCACTCGCCCAGACATTTGTCACTGACTGGAATGTTGTGAATGTTGAGTGTTTTTAGTACTATTGAGCAAAGCCCTTCACCTTCCCCTTTCATCTCCATGCTTGGACTTAATCCTGCCTTACTTTGGATAACAGTGTCTATGCGGCTATTTTCTTGTCACAATTAATGAAATTTAAATGATATAAAAAAGGGAAAAAATGGTATCACATTCTCGTTGTATTCCCATTTTACTCCCAGTGCTCACAGTATAAGTAACAGAGCCAACACAACCCTTATAAGCTCAAAGTGATGAATAAAGATGAATGAATAAATGAATGCATACATTATCATGAATATTAACCAAACAGAATACAATAGCAAACAGGTGGCACAGTGGAGTAGTGGTTAGCACGTCCCACTCACAGCAAGTCCTAGGCTCGGTGAGGGCATTTCTGTGTGAAGTTTGCATGTTCTCCCCATGCTTATTTGGGTTTCCTCTGGGTACACCAGTTGCCTTCCTCAGTTCAAAGACATGCACATTAGGCGAACGGGCTGTTACAAATGGCCCCTAGGTGTGGGTGTGAATGGTTTTGTATGTGTGTACTGCCCTCAGTCAGTTGAGATAGGCACCAGCCTCCTCGTGACCCAGGTAGGATTATGCGGTTTGGCAAAATATGATGATGGCAATAGCAAATTCCAAACCTGAAAAAGTAAACTGTGCCTATATATAGTGATATCAGTTTAATATTTAATGGGCTTGTTATATAAAGAAAAAAATTCATTATACCTGTGATGTTTTATGTAATTAATCAGCCAGGTGGTATATATATATATATATACTTATCTCATAGTAGTTACATACTTCTTGTTATTGTTGCATTATGTTTGCAGATCTTTAGCATTGTACATCTATGAGTTAGAGATTCTGTATGGTGTAACATCAGCATGGACAGGACGGCGAGAGCTCTGCTCATCTTTCAAGTCAAAACCAAAAAAGAAGACCCTTTTTATGTTTGCATCAATAGTAACACAAGATTACCTGAAAGAGGAACTGGGTGTTCCTGCCCAGACAGTTGGCTCACTCACACAAATTTCCCATGATTCTCATCTTGAGCTCTTTGATCTTCACAAATATAGTTTAGTGTGCACATGTTCTTGATTTTGATCGTTAGAACAATCAGACGAAGGGTTTATTTCCCCTCTTTTGTAATGTATGTATTAAATGTACACCTTGAAAGCAAAATATAATGTTTTATTACATGTTTGAACAATATCCATCCTATTAAGCTATTCAATTTATACCACTTCTGTATATATGATACAGTTCTAAACCTAAAAGAAATGGCTACAATATTGCAGCTACAATATGGCTCCCTATTGCCCTGACTAAGATGAAATGTCTGATGAAAGACATTAGGTTTTGGGGGGGTTAAATATGCACTGCAAAAAAAACTCACAGGTGGGGTACAGGGCCAACATATACACGACCATGCACACTCACACTCACACTTACAGCCAGAGGCAATTTGGAACAGTTAACTAGCCTAATAGACATGTCTTTGGATGGTGGGAGGAATATGTACACTGCACACAGAAACGACCTTGCTGAACCTTCTTGCTGTGTGCCACCATGCTGACCTTTAAAGTGATGGTATGTCAAGGTTGTATGAATGATTGGTAGTGTCATGTTTATGTAATACTATGGTTTAAGTACAGCCAAAATCCAGTGACAGAGATGATAGTGTGTCATTATAAAATATCATTATTGTTCATTCATTCATTTTTTAAGCCAATTAATCCTAAGGAGGGTCACAGGGAGGTTGGTGCCCATTTCAGCCAACTCTTGGCAAGGGCGGGACAGCTTGCCAGGCCATCACAGGGCCAACACTCACACCTAATTGAGATTTGGAACAGCCAGTTAGCCTACTGTGCTTGTTTTTGGACTGTGGGAGGAAACCGGGGTACCCAGAGAAAACCCATGCAAGAACAGGGAGAACATGCAAATTCCACACAGAAATGCCCGAGCACGGGAAACGAACCCGGGACCTTTTGCTGTGAGGCGGACGTGCTCACTACTGCGCCACCGTGCCGCCATATTATTATTGTATGTTTTTCTTATTGCATTTTTATAATCACTGGACTGAACTCAAAAACAAGTAGACCTCTCAAATATATGTAACTTAGGCCTACTGAGCTAGTGGGAAGTCTTAATGGAAATCTCTGCATGCAAATGCTCTATGGCTCAACATTATTCTTGTACACATATACCAATCAGCCATAACAATAAAAACATCACGGGCACCGACAGATGAATGGAATAGTATCAGTTATCTCATTATGGTGGGATGTATTAGCAGGTATTAATCTGTCAGCTTTTGAAGTTGATGTGTTGGAAACAAGAAAAATTAGCATGCGTAATAATGTAAGTGACTTTAATAAGGGATACAGTGTGATGGGTAAACTACTGTGTCTGTTTATTTCCAAAATGGCCAAAATCACTAACCAAAGGTGGTCCCAGTGAACTGGTAAGAGTGTATATATAAGAAGAAAGAGACCCTGTTTGTTTTAAAGTAATTATAATAGTTTTATGTGCTGTGATGGGCAATTAAAAGAAATAGTTTGCAAAAGAACCACTTCTTGTTTGCTGTGATGAGTATTTCATGTGGGTAGTAGAATTCATTTCAAATTCATTTAAGTTTGAAAACTTAAACTGTGCTGTGCATCGCTCTCAGATACTGTGCAGGAATCTGCTGGGCTATGGTGCGATAACAGAAATGCAAATAAGTTTTTAATGCCCCAGCTTACAAGCTTCAGATAGCATTGAGATAACCCGGGCTCCTCCTGGCACGACAGTTGGGTAGCAGCTAGTGTTTTCTCCTGGGTTAGCATGTTTCATTGCAGCAAGGTTTTTTACGTGATTTGGGATATTTAGGGATCCAGGAAAAGCTCTTGGGGTCATCTTCATCAAATCTATTCACATGGGTGGCATAGCGGCGATCATAGGCTTGGTGAGGGTGTTTCTGTGTAGAGTTTGCATGATCGCGCGTGTTTGCGTGGGTTTCCTCTGGGTACTCCGGGTCTACTCCCACAGTCCAAAAGCATGCATGCACAGTAGGCTGACTAGTGGTTCCACATTTCCCCTAGGTGTGAGAGTGAGTGTGAGTGGTTGTGTGTGTGCTGGCCCTGCAATGGCCTGGCGAGCTGCTCAGCGTGTACCCCGCCTTCACCCAGCCTCCCCGCGACCCTGATTAGGATCAAGCGGTTTAGGTTTAGGAAACGAATGAGTGAGAATCAAGAATTGGAGGGAGGAGTTCTCATGCACAGCGCCCTCTATCTGCAGAGCCGTGTACTTTGGATATGAAGTGTCTCTGTAGAGAGCGGCTCTCATTCGCACTACAGCACGACTTCATGGACGAGGCTGGGACATGGCTGTGCGACTCACACTGCTCCAGCGCATAACGACGCTGATGTCCCTGCTTTTTCTTTTCCACCAAACAGTAGTTTCAGCCAACGGAGGGAGGAAAGGAAACGCCGAGAAATGCGGATACAAGGTGAGAAACAAGAGCAATTCTGAAAATGTTAATGCTTACACTTCTTTACTTCCGAGCGGGGGAGTGAGGGGGATGATTAAACGTGTCGCGCGAGCGGATATTTGTTTATATGTATATGTATATATATATATATATATATGTGTGTGTGTGTGTGTGTGTGTGTGTGTGTGTGTGTGTGTGTGTGTGTGTGTGTGTGTGGGTGGGGGGTGTATGCTTGTTTGTTTGTTTGTTTGTTTGTTTCGCTCACTCAAGATAGATTGTGGGTGTTATTTTGTTCAGGTAAAGAGTTAAAGTAGTGTTTTAAAGTTTTGTTTTAATATCGCAATTGATTAATGATGTGTTTTTTGATACAAAGTAGCTTTATGTTTGGTAAAGTAGCAGGTTTGCGAGTCTCAGTCCTTCAGTGTAGCTTCACACGGCTAAACATCTCTCTGAGTAAAAATATCTCAATTATAGTATAATATATATAATTATATTCTATCTTACTCACACTAAAAAATTACAACAGACCAAATAGATCAATAAAGGCTGTTTATAAGCACATTTATAGGCATTTAAGATATTTAAAGTATTTATTATTAGATAATTTGCCTAATTTTTGTGGAAATGATTGCTTAGCATATAGCATTTAACAGCAGAAAATGTTCCAGTATTTTTTCTATCGTGTTTTTTAGTTTAATTGGGAGATGTTACATAATTTTGATTTAGCTTGCCAAAATATTATTTTATTGTATATAAATAGGAGATATGCAAATAAGATACATAGGCTTGTATCATATCTATATTAGTTTAAATACTCACTAAAACACATTTGCATAAACTGTAAACATATGAGAGAATCGACTATTAATATTGTTTACTGAGAATTAATGGGAAAGGTGAGCAGATAAACAGTCCATGCAATGTTCTGTGAATATTTAATGTCATTAATATATCATAACTATTCGTATCTGTGTGTTTTGGAATAAATGGACAGGATTTGTAGGTGGTTATGTTATCCGGATACCTTCTTTCCGTGGTGTTTAAAGCAGTCAATCATGACCTCTTCTTTTGTTCTCAGCCAGAGCCATCTGGCTTGTTTCCTCACTTGAATTGTGCCAAACTGCTTTTTACGGTCATGTCCGCATAGTATTTTGAAATCGGGATGCTTTGAGTTCTACACACTTGGGACTCTACAATGAGGGACAAATGTGAATGTTTCCTGAAGTAAGTAATAGGTTGTAATAGGGCTGGTTACACCTGAGCAATAACTCAACATTGGCTTTTGGAGAGAGTATCCAGCTTGTTTTGGTGAAGCAGTTCCTTAGCTTGTTTGCTTGTCATGCCTGGACGTTCACTTAAATACCCACTAGCCCGTAAATACCTATCGGAAGTGCTTTTAATGCCCACTCTTGTATGCATTGTCTTCAGACTGCTATGGCTGCTTTGAAGCGGTTTCCCATAGGAAGTGAGGGACTGTTTGCTCTATTAACCCACTTAAGCATTTCCTCCTTCAAACTACAAGCTGTCTCCTCCATGGTCACTTCAAAGGTCATCAAGCTTCAAACTGGTTTTAGCAAACTGGTTCCCTGGGTGTCTTTTGGTTGTTTGAGATTTGCTGCAGTAATCCAGTGGTTTGAAAATGAGGTCAGATGGTCTTAGGGGTGCTAAAAATTAGTTAATTTACTGGGTAGTAGTTACATACTGGGTAGTTTATTTTTATTTATAACTGTATAAATAACTGTAAAAAAATTTGTTTTTAAATGAAAAGGTTATTGTTTCATGTAATATCCACCCGCCATGGAAAAGGGGGTGATCATAAGCCTCAACATGCAACTTTGTAAGAAAGCAAAGGAAGGTGGATATTTAAATTGGCCTGCGCTTATTCCGGCCCATGCTCATCCCCCTGCTGAGAGGGGTTGAAGGCTTCATGTCGAACCCCAGCGGGGTCTGGCTGGCTTTGGATGAAAGTGCCTAACCTCCGGAACTTGCCGGCCATTCAATAGCATCCTTCCTTTGGGTTCTCCGTTAGACTCCCCAAGCCACACAACAGTCGGGGAGATTTTATTATTTATTTATTTGTTTATTTGTTTGTTTGTTTGGAAAGAGCTAAACTTTCCTTTCCTCATCTCCATAAGATTAATTTTGGTTTCTTCTGCTGAATAAATAAGGTCTGATTAGATATTACTAGCTGCATAATCATTTGTTTTTGCAAGAGGGAAAAAAAATCCCCTCCTTCCATCCATCTGGTTAAGTTATTGGTACAGCATGTGTGGGTGATGTCAGCCAAACACGCCAAAACATCAGCCAGGATATTGAGCAGATTTCCAAGTCGTTTTTTTGGGCATGTAGCAACTGCAATGAGACACAAGCTGCTTCATGTACATCTGGGGAGTATGTGTGTGTGCATGTGCGTGTGTGTGTGCGCTGGGGGGGGCACTGTATCCACCCCCTGTGCTTACAACCACATAAAAGTCAAGCTCACTTTATTCACTGAAAAGCGATTGTAATGATAACAGCCCAAATTGTGATTGCAGCATTCGTACTGTGTGTGGGTAGAAGCTTTGGTCCAGGTGTGCAGTCAGAATATTAGGCATTAGAGCATGGGTTTTGAGACAGGATCATATTCTGTATGGTATACAGAATGGAAAAGTTGATATTTCTTGACAAAGTCATCTGTTGCGGTTTTTATTAGCTCATTAATGCTTAAAAACCCTGCATCCACTTTGAAGTTGTCCAGCTTTGCTTGTTGTTATTTTTTAAGGGTGTCTTCTGTCTAGTTCTTTTTTTTTATCTTTAGTAGCGGAACAAAGATTAATAGCTTATAGAAAGCAAAGCTGGTACTTTTCTGCAAATGATATATAATCAGAAGTCGCCAGAGTGGCGTGTTGTTAACGCTAATAATATATAAGGCTTCGAGGCGTTAGAGTCGCAAATCAACATTCCGTGTCAATGCAACAAAAAAGGCATAAAGGGAAAAGTTTTCCATTGTCCTTAGACACACACACACAGCCTTTTATTATGACAGGCCTTTGAATTCTCAGCAGGTTCTGGCATGAGTGCACCTGTGGGACACCTTCCTTTTGCCTATGCTTTATTTATTTATTTTTTTCCCTCTTCATCTCCTTTCTTCAAAGAACTTGCATGTTTTCTTTTATTCTCCTACCATCGTACTGATGGATGGTGGAACGGGAGGCGCGGTTCATAGTGTTCAGGGGTGTGGATAGAGGCAAGTGTGTGTTTGCGCATGGAGGGCTAGGTTTTAATTCCGCACCATCTTTCAGGCAGCATTGAAAACCACCCAAGCAACTCGTAACCTTGGAGGCCATGCCTTGTCCTGTGGTGGGAAAATCCCTGGTTGGCTAGTCCTGAATCGGCCCAGTGCACCACAAGGCTCTTTTTTTTTTTGAATGTGGGGTCCTGGGGGCTTTCAGCTGTAGTGCAGTGCTTTGACAAGCCAAGTGTCCTGCTATTCAGTGTGAAAGGAGTGATATAGCCGATAATCGGAGGTATGTCGAAAGTGAATTAAAAGTCGAGCTGCTCTGCTCACCTCTGTGGTGGCAAAGTTTGGTCAAAGGCTTGTAATCTTTAGAGCAATATTCAGAGGACAACCATTTAAATGATACACTTTCACCTACCTACACAAAATCACCTGTATCAGTATGGTGTTTCTGATTGCTCGAGAAGAAAGTGTTGGCTGTCACTTGGACTTAAATCATGCCTGGAAACTACTATTGCGTGTCATGGTGTTCGTTAAGGGTTACTTGGGATTTATCTGATACAATCTATCTGATATACCCCCCCCCCCTCCACACATATATAAACACACACATACAAAAGAAATTTGTCTATGAGTCAAAGATGACTTTTTGTTTCCTTTTAAAAACCATGTAGTCATTTATTAAAGTATGCACATGAGATGTCTAATTTATTTAGCATAATCCTCTTGAAGCAAACAAGCTGTTTGTCAAGTGATCGTATAGCCAGATTTTGTGCTCACTGCTGTCAAGAGTTCTACAGGCAAGGCCAGACCCTCGGGATTGTAATCTGATACGGACTGCTTATGCTCTTCTGAAGCTTTTCCTTTGGCCCACGGATTGAAGTCATTACAATCAATTAGCTGTTCTTTTCTCTGGTTTAATCAAGGATCTGATGCGGAAGAACTTCCTGCCGAGGTTTCAGGCAATAATTTAAGATTGCAGAGCGTCTGCTCTGAAGGATGCAAGTACAACGGTCTGCTTCAAAGTTCAGGATTCGGCTGCAGGCTACATATGACCATAATATGTTGTTGGGGTATGGGGGACAACAGCAGTTCCCGGATTACTTTGGTAATTTATTCCATCTTTAGGGCCTTGGAATTGCTGTCAGGAACTTGTGTGTCTTACCCCACATATTCAGGCAGGAATTTTTGAGTATCGACGCTAAGGCTAGCTGTAGCTGCCTTCCCTGTGGCTAAAGCTGTGTCCTTGGTCTGATTTTGTCGTCTTGCAGATTTGTGATACATGTGCTTAATGTCTCATTATGCAGTCAAGTGAGTGCATTTGGTTGTCCTGTGTTTTCCATTAGAGAAGTAGAGCAGATCTATGTTTTTCACGGCTGAGGAGTTCTGGAAAGCCCTGGGCAGTAGTGCGTTCCCATAGCATGAAATCCAAAACTCCAAATCCCGCAAGCTCTTATCCTCTCCATGAAGACATTTATTGTTCTATAATGTCATCAGGCAGGTCTGCCTACCTCTGAATCACGATGCCGCCCCGTCCTGCTCAGTCTGCTGAGTCCACACCACTTTCCATTCATTATAAGCCTCCATTCATTAATTTTTTTTTTTTGCTAGGAACAATTAATCCAGGTTCAGAAAATTCCCAATAAAAGCCTTTGAGGAAGCTTTGAGGTTCAGTTCCTGTCACAGCCTTCCTTTTGCAATGGACATGTCCGGGCCTGTTTCAAGCAATTGTGCTGTGTTTACACTTCTCATGAGGTTCATTTCAGTCAACACTGAAAGCGGGATACGATTACGCACATTAAGGAAGGCAAACAAGAAAGGGCTTAACAAAGACTGGGATTAAAATCCTACTCTAGCCATACTTGCTAAGATCTCGACCTTTTGGATTAATGGTTGGATAATAAAACAATTTACATGTCCTGACTTGTAAAGTACAAACCTGCTTCAAAAACACAGGCCTGAAGGTTGTAGTGTGTGGGGGGGGGGGAGGAGAGGGGGGGGTGGGGGGGGGGGGGGGGGGGGGGGGGGGGGGGGGGGTGGGGGGGGGGG
>JBCNYG010000021.1:5471655-5486702 GCA_039654305.1 Porochilus rendahli
TCACCCCTAGGTGTGAGTGTGAGTGCGAATGGTTGTGTGAATGATGGCCCTGCGATGGCCTGGCGAGCTGTCCAGGGGTACCCCGCCCTCGCCCAGATTCGGCTGAGATGGGCGCCAGCCTTCCTGCGACCCTAATTAGGAATAAGCGGTTCAGAAAATTAATGCATGAATGTACATCTCAGGTGACATGATTTCTGATGTTTCCTGTCTTTTCATGCTATTCAAGGATAAGGTTCAAGGATTTCAACAGTAACATTGTCTCACCAAGGTGGTGCTGATCCGAATTCATATGTTAAGTTTATGCGAGCCAGTATTTTCTTTGAGGATCAATGAGTAAAGTTTACTCAGAGAGAGCTGAAAATGTCGAAGTGATAACTAAGCATCTGAGCTCGGGTCTTTCTGTGTGGAGTTTTCATGTTCACTCTGTGCTTGCGTGGTTTCTTTTGGGTATTGCGGTTTCCTCCCACAGTCTAAAGACATGCATGTTAGGCTAACTGGCTGTTCCAAATTGCCCCTAGGTGAGGATATGAGTTTGAATGGTTGTGTGTGTTGGTAAAAATGCTTCTGAGATTGTTTTACGGTTAAGTTTTTGCATATTCAGGATGATGAATTGAGTCCTGTCTGTGTTCATCATCTGGCATGAGAGCTGATTTATTTATTTTATTTATTATTTTTATTTTTAATCAGTGTTTTTATTCTGGGAATCATGTGGAAGAGGTACACTTTTACACAGGTACTAGCCGACCAGGCAGGCTTTATAGAGAATACAAGGGAATAAGAAGGTGGGCTTAGGTTTGAACTTTACACGCAAGTCCAACATGTGTTGTTTCTAATTAAGCAAGCCCTCATTTTACCTAGGGCTACATGATTAGTAGTTTCCTCCAGCCCCCCACCCCACTCTTTTTAACCCCCCTTACCTGTGCCCCCACACCCACCACCTCTTTCAAGACTTGCAGTAATTTAACCCTAAATAATCAGTGTCGCCAGAGTATCCCTGTGAGGCCTGTCTTTCATTCCATAAATATGAGACAATAGTATATGTGGTTCTTTTCTTAAAAAGTTAGGGGAGTGATTTTGAGGAACATTTACAACCTTCCCTCTAATTTTTTTTTCCTTTTTCACAACAAGGTTGAAGAAGTCATGGGGGTGTGGAAGGGCTTGGGTGCTGGAGGATCAAACAAATACTTCCCGTAAAAAAAAAAAAAAAGCTGTGTTTGGAGTTGTCTCCATATGGCTTTCTGCTAATGGGGAATTTAAAGAGAACCATCTCCACAAAAATGGCTGTGTTGTTGATAAATTAATTTCACGTGTGGTTTTTGATGCCAAAAGATTAGAGGTGGCTAGGGGGTGCAAGACTGGCTCTTCCACTCCGAGTATAATGAGACAAGGACTCAAGTAAACTATCAATGTTTGCTTAATATGGTGTATACTTAAAATGGCTCTGAGGTAGGAAGTTAATCTATGTATGTGTCTTTTGTGCTAGAGCTTGAAAGGGTGCGTGAGCATGAACTACGAAGAATGAAACAGAGACCGGATTGACAGGCGCTGCCCTCTGAAGCTCATCTTCTTAAACAATATAATTATTGTTATTATTCAAACTCGGAGAGGGAACACATGGTAAAAAGAAGCTTTGGTGCTGTGTACAGGAAGCACACATCTATCAGGCCTCACCTGCTCCTGAGAGATGTTCAGACATGTTCGTGCCTCATGAGTCTGCACAATGTGGGTACTGGGTATGCCGTGTAGCTGTCCACCAGCTGGCGAAAATACCCCAAACTGCTTAACTGACAGTAAAATTATCTGACCAAATTGAGTGTTGGTGATACTCCAGCCCTTAATTATATTTATTATTATTATAATATATATATTTTTTGGAAAATCAATATCAGTTGTGTGGCTTTTGAAGAATATCATTGTTTGCTTGACTTTTTTTGTGCCATATCCAAACTTTTCACTTGGTATTTTGGATGTTATTTTTTCCATAGTGGTAGTTTAAATCAGTGTCTTCAGCATTGCTCTTGAAGTACCATCGATAATGTCATTCACATGTCCTTGTGTTTTCATATGGCTTTTAATGAACCAGGTCATTAAGCAAAAGGCTGAGCATTTCCAAACACCCTTGCCTTTCTCTTGCAGTCTGGTAATAAGCCCCTATAAAGTGCTAGGGCTCTTATTTGACCGGTGACTGACCTCTGTTTTTACAGCATTTCTACTCGTTTACCACATGGGATGCTGCAATTTTATGGACCCGAATTATAGCCCTGAGTCCCCCTTCCCTCCTTCCCTCTTCCTCCAAAATGTCCATTTGAAGTTTTAGGATGCCAAATGATTTCTAGGACTATTAGCATTGCCAACGGCGAGGATATTTGAGAGACCGTTGTAGATCTTCAGGCCCAGGCTCGTCTCCCAGCAGGACCAGCTCTGTCTACAGGAACAAAGTGAATGAAAAGTGGTGGTGGTTGTGGCTAGGGGTTGTTTCGTGTTGTGGAAAGCTATTAATGTGGGGGAATCGTTGAAAGAGTGTTGGAGAGGGGAGTATGACAGGCTTGTTAGGAGGAGGTGTTTTGACACCACTTCCTGCCGAGGTGTGAGGCTGTGGTAACCGCCTTGGGCCTTCTGACTGGCTGCAGGTGTGCTAAGGCATCCGTGGCAGCTGCCTGTCCAATGTGACCCATAGGACTGCGTTCATGGTATGGATTAAACCCCAGGACCACTATATCACCCCAAGGGTGCACTGTTTTTCTTCGTTTTGGATTCTAAATGAGGAAATTGAGTGCTGTGAAGCCATCTTCACCATGGCTGTAAATGTTTTCATGACCTGGCTGTGCGAGCCGCTTTGCCCAATTAGTCCTCCTTCTCTTGGAAAGCTGCCATGAACAACACAACTGTTTTAATCCAGTGTAGTGGACAGAAATGAGTTAAAATTTAGACAGGGTATTTTTGATGTCAGTCATGGTGGTCTTGATAACACTGTTATCTGAATACTTAGCTTAGCTGCCATCTGGTCAGGATCTAAGCCTGGGGTAAGAAATGAATCTGGGTGTGGAGTTCATCATGTTATCTTTCGGAAGTAGGTAAATGCACTGTTAATAGTTACTGAAATGTCCTGTAAGCCCAACTTTAACGCACCTTGTTTTAATTTGCCGTCCTGATGCCAGGACTAATGTCGTAACTAACATGTGGACCAGATGAGGGCTGTGCAATATGGTGTTGATTTTTTTTATTGATGTGTTTGTATTTGCAGTGTTGATCTCACAGAAACGCGCAAACAAAACACAAAATAGGCTCTCACTGAGGGTGCGGGTTGATAAACCTACAATGGTGTGATCTAAAAATATAGAGCTATAAAACTTAATGAGTGTTTAATCGTCTGATGCGGTTTTACAGTACAGCATGCACCTTTAAGTTCATCTAAAGATGCATTTGCTTTGAGGTTAAGATGGAAATCTAGGTATCTATCTTGGACTGCATTCTGAAATCTAGTACTTAGTATTTAATCAGATTTGACAAAATTTCCAGACAAAACAGATGTGCAGATGTAGTTTATGCGACAAGTTGCATGCATGTTGACTAACAGCTCATCTTGTGCATGAGCACAGGACACAACTTGCCTTGAAGCCAAGTCAGGTTCCTCTGCTGACATCTGTATTGGACCAGTATCAGGTCTTGGCTGTGTTGAATTGATGTGACTTTCATTCTTTTTATTACCTGAAAAAACTGAACTCTCCATTCCTTTACCAGGCATATTAAATAAACACAATATAGTGTAATCTCTAGAATACTGGTGTTTTCTTGAAAATATTCATATAATAATTTGCTTGCTTCTGTTTGTGTACCTCTTTACCAGGTATGGTGATATTATTAAGCTTCACCATCCGAGCCGAGGGGGCAGTGCCGAAATACTGTTATAACAATGATGGCAGCCATCAGCACAGACACGGGCAATGCAAGCAGTGAAAAACCACTCCACGAGATCTTTCCTCCATGCATGTAGACTTATTGCAAAAAAAAAAAGAGATGAAAAATGAGTGAGACGAAGCCCAGTTTTGCTGGAAAACTTTTGTATTCAGCCTAAATGAACTAAAAATGGATGCTAAAATACATAATCTTATTCTTAAGCGCCCCTTTAAAGTGTCCGTGTTAGGGTTGTTAAAAGAAAACAGCCTAAATGTGACACCAGTAAGGTATGATCATTTGTGTAGAAGAAAATTTGGTGTTCAAAGGATAATAGACATGAGTTAGGTTCATAAAACAAATTTTCTAGCAGTTTGTAAGTTGATTTCAATATTTGAAAGCTGTTCAGCCCAACAAGATTTCAAAAGTCCTTGTTACAATCCATTTCATCTGCAGGTTGTCAGGTTTGAGAACGTTTGATTTGCAATTAGAAAGGCTATTAAACAAATATGGACTATATTTTAGACCTTCATTGCATAAATACACTACCTTTTGGAAAGTGTACTTGGGTAAAAATCATGACACGGCTCTATTAAAGGTGGAATAATTTTTAGTTTGCAAACTAAGGGGTATTCAGTCTTTACATTTGTCCCTGAAGCATTCCAAATGTTTACATGTCAGCAGCCTAAGTAGCAATAAAGCCAATTTATAACCAGTGACAACCCTGGCAGAACTGTTGAGGACTTTTTGTGTATTTATGGTTCGATTGAAGGGTTCCCCGACAGAGCACATGGGAGGAAAACCAGGCCTGGTTCACGTGTTTAGAGAGATGAAATGACAGTAGAGGGAATTAGAAGTCCATGTGATTGGTAGCTGAACAAGCATTCAGTGTTGCCATAAAACTTGTTTCTGGTACTTTGTGTGACTTTTACTGTTCTGGTCGTGTGATCAGTGTGCATTGTGAAACTGCCCATTTAACCCATTTTGCCCTTTAAATTATGTTGAGAAACAAATTATGGACGTGTATGGTGTATCTGCCTCACATGAAGGTCAAGGGTTCAAGTGCCAGGGTGTTTAGCGTTTGCATGTTCTACCCGTGCTTTTGTGGATTTCCTCTGTGAGCTCGTTTGCTCCCACAGTCCAAAGACTTGCACATCAGGCTACTTGACTGTTACAAATTGCCCCAAGGTGTGAGTGTGAGTTGAATGATTGTGTGTGCGTGTTTGGCTCTGCAATGGTCTGGTGAGCTGTTCAGGGGAGTACTCTGCCTTTTGCACAAAGCCGTTAGAGCCTTCACGCAACCCTGGGAGAAAGAAGCTGATCAGCAGATGAGGGAGTGTAAGTAAGTAGGAACTAGCATAGGAGGTCATCATCATGTGCTTATTTCTGTGTATACACAGTGGTGGAATGATATGACTTAAAGGGGATGTGTTATGATTTTCAAAATACTCTTCTATATTTGTTAAATTAGCCTATAAGCTTGCAACTCAAATGGAGTGGAGGGTTTCTGAGTCCAGAATGGAGCTGATGGAAATGGATCACAGCATGGATGTTTTATAGTCTTGTTTAGCTTAACAAGTCTTTTCAAAGACTGAGGTCGCACTACACACGCTAACAAACTTAATATAAAAACCCAATTCATGTTTAGTGTCCCTGGTAAAGCAAATTCTCATCGATATGAATGATTATCTTGTTCATTCATGCACCATTCATGATATTTTGGCTGTTTTCTTCATGCGAAGATGACACTATTCATTATGTCAAACTCAGGTTTTTACAATGAACTGAACAGATCAGATTTCCAAGCCTCGTCAGACATCTTCCCTCTTGAGGTGGATAAGTATATTCCTTCCTGTCATGTAGAACAACTTCCTCTAATCAGGCAGTTAGATAACACTGATAAGATCATTCAAATGAGACCACACTAAAATTCAGAGCCGTACACCGCTCGAATGTCTTATTCTACTGAGCTGCCTCAGTCATTGTTGCTCTGTCGTGTCTGTGAAGCCATGTTTATTCTCTTTTACTTTTACCATCAGTCTTGATCTAACACGCAGCCTATAGCTTCCTCTTGTCTCGCTTTAGCTCCTGTCACGCAAGCTCGTTTGTTTTGACTCGAACGATAACACGCCTCAACCCACCATTTCCAGGCCAATCCTAACCGCCTTAGTCATGAAACCTCAAGTCAAAGCGCATTTCTTAGCACCTGATTCCGTGTCAGTAGTCGAAGCGAGGACAGACGACGGGTGCGTGAGAGACTGTGTGTCTTATGCAGCTCTTCTCACAACTCAAGGCTTGTTTTTCCCAAGAATCGGCACTGAATGCATTCAGCAAGGAGTTGTGTGAGCCAGAAGCCTCGTAATTGTAGGATACTTTAGTGTTGCTGTCAGCACTTAAAGTGCTGTTGGTTTTGTCAAGTCTTGAAGGAATGTGCTCCATGCCCCAAGCTGACATGTCACATAGTTTGGAGTGCAAGTAAATAATTTCTTAGTAGCATACCTGATTAACTGTACCCTTTATCCTTCTTTTTTCTTTTCTTTGTTTCTTTCCTTTCTGCAGGGAATCCAATCCAGTTCAGACGAAAGCGGACGCAAACTCATCACCATTCGAAATGACAGTAAGGCACCACTGATTACTTTGTTTTCCCTCTTATCATCAGCTCCTCTCCAAGTTCAGGCAATTTCCTGTGCTCTGCTTAAAGTATTCTTCCGATCCTTCCCCCCGGACTAGCTTGCTTACCGAACTACCAAAACGTGCCAAGAAGTCACATTTCTCGCCTGTAGCTAATCCAAGTTCTCACTCAGCCCCCATTGTGCATGACAGGAACAGTCACGGCCCAAAAGCCGACCCTCGTTAGCATCACAAAAGCAGCGAGTCAGACAGGGAGCCACGGGGTACGAGTGAAACAAGCGACTGCTCCTCAGTCTTTCTTCCTCTACCTGCTGATCTTTAGCTCCGATAGCACAGCCTTAACAAAATAGGGTTCCTAAAAGGAAGAGGTTTGGGGGAAGGGGTAGGACAGGGAGGGGGACTTGCATGGCTGCATCCTTGAGCTTGCCAAAGAATTTCACCAGTCTGTTTCAGTAAGGGAAAAAAAAGCCCAAAAATCATGTTTTTTTTTTCTTCTTCTCCTCTCTAGACTGCTCTGTGAACTGGAACCCATGGGGGAAACATGCCATCCATGAAGTGAACAATATCAGCTTCACTCATTTGTCCTGCGATAACCAGGCAGCTGTGGTAGTCCACTGGATGCCAAGTCCCCTTGGTAATCCCAATTTTCAATATTGTTGTCGTTGTTATCTTTAGTGTGTGCATGAGGACCGCTTCAGTACTTTACAACTACTTCCAAATAAATATTTATTTATGACATCTTTTATCATCTCTGCATTTATGGCCTAGTTTTGTTTCTTTGTAGCAGACCACCATAGGCATGGAGCATGACTGGATTGTTGTCTCATATCCACCTGTACGCACTTTGATGTTGACACTGTTGATGCTCACTTGCATATTGACAGGCAGCAATTAAAAAAAATTGTATTATTAATAATGAAACTGAAACCCAAAAGATAGAGGCTCATAGATCACCACTCAGACTCGCAGAGCATAAAAAGACACAATCTAATTCAGGTACGCAGGCAGAGTTTCATAGAGCAAAACAACATGGAACACGAACTCATTAAATGGGTAATTAAACTAAGAGAACAGGTGAGACAAATAAATGTGGAAGTCAGTGAGTGAAAGGTGATGAAAAGAAAATCCAGTGTTTACCTGTGTGTTTAACCAGTAACCAGTGTTACCTAGTGTTTAAAATCCAGTGTTAAACAGGGAAGTTTTATTTACTTATTTATTTTAGGAGCCACTTTACTCTTATAACACCAGCTTTGGTGACTTGTCAGAAAAAAATATCTATCAGGTGCACTGGTAAAAAAAAAAAACTTTGTTTAAAAAAAAAAAAAACTTTGTTTTATTGTATATGGAAGAAAGTTAATAACGGACTTGAATTGTTTTGTTATGTATGTTTGTGTATAAAGAAAATGCTGTTTTTGCACTGTATTGGTAAAATCTACTTTTTTTCTTAATAGGTTATTTAGTGGATATAAATTGTACTTCCTGTTTAAACATGTGAGTGTATATGAGTTGCATATCAAAAGCACACTTTAATATGTCCGTCCTATTTATAATGCTGTGGAGTGGAAGCTCTCCATGCTCAATCATACGCTTCATCGCGTTCAAATTCGGACTGCTGTATTTGTGCACGAGATGTTATAAATGAGCATGGTGCTTAATGTTCCAGCAAGTACTTTAAGGTACTGAACAAACCGGATAATGGTGAGCCCAACAAAGCAAATGGAATTTTAAAGCGTGTGTCCGACGTGCCTGTCCGCCCATAGGGGTCATTTCTCTCACCTATCTCTGACTGGCTTCTGACCGACTGGCAGCCATGAGGAAACAAGAAACCGGACAGGAGTGTCACTCTGAAAGTGAGGCCTCATCTTCAAACAGAGTCCTAGCCCTGTCCTGATCAAAGGCGCAGGTTTTCCTCCCCCCGCTAAGCTTTTTCCCCCCGTCAGGCCTGACAGTCACACAAATCTGGCCAAGCAGGAGAAGAGCTCTGCACATAGGAGCTTTGTGAATTTTTTTTTTTTTTTTTTTTTGGGAGGAATGTGTGTGTGTTTTTGGAGGATGAGGGGAGGGAGCACTGGGGTGTCCCTGGCTTCCGTCTGTCGAAGGCACTATTGAACTTGGTAATGTGAGTCCTTTCCCTGGGCTACAGCACAATGTGCCCTGTTGTTTGCTTCAGGTTAATCCTTTGCATGGTAGCAGGAGTTGTGATATGGGGCAGGTATATACTTAAGAAACCTAAAGATAGAAGGTAGTATTAAAAAAGGAGCAGGCACTTGAATATTTTTTTTCTTAAGTTGTTTATCACTCTTATGAAGTTAAGAGCAAAGAACAAAAACCAGTTGGACAATTTTTAATTTTTTTGTCTTTTACCTCTGGTGGCTCATTTTGATGTGGTGTGATGGAGCTATCTGTGAGCTGGTGGAGGTGTGGAGTTACACACCGCCTTGAAGACCAGGCTCTTTCAGCTCCGCTCCCTGCCGAGGTAATCGGAACCACATGGAATGTGTGCAGGCTTCGTTCCCCTCCCTCCCTCTCTCTCTCTCTCTCTCTCTCTCTCTCTCTCTTGTGCTCTTCTTTTCCCCCTGCAACTGATAAGGCTGAAATGTAATTAAAAGAGAGGAAGGCTGGCACACGTTTAAGGGCATGAGAATGTTCCCTTGGCACGCACACATGTCCTCGGTGCGTGTTAAAGGCCCCTTCTCCCTCTCCAGGGGTGCCAATAAAAGGAGAAAGGGAGGGAGGTATATTAAAGGGCTTGCAGATTTTGTGTTCTGACCCCCTTTTTCAGGATTTAACCCAGGCTATGGTTTAGATGAACAGGAAGGCATGTCATGTCTATTTACGGGCCGATGGTCGTCATTTAGACTCTGATTACAATTTAAACTTTTTGAAAGATTGTCCGATACTGATTCCCTGCTCCACTTGCAATCAGTGACACAATCTGATGGATCACACAAATAGTATTTTGTAAGGGAACAGTTGTGTTTACTTTTCACTTTCAGGGGTTTTTCTTGTTTTGTTTAAAGGCTTTATTGTTGTATAAAATGCTGAACTCGTTTCCATTTCACCCACAAGAAAACAGCTATCAGAACCTTTTCCCAAATGTGTCATATGGTCAATAATGATCTATAATTCTGTAGCATGTACCATTAGTGATTAACAGTGGGTGTCAAATATTAGAAATAGAAATAGAAACTGATTTCTCTTTATTACTCAATAAATGTTGCAACCCAAAACAAAAGAAAGAAAACAGTCCAGTCCACCATACAGCTTATTCATTCATCCATTTGCTGAACTGCTTAATCCTGCTTGGGTTGCCGGGCAGCTGGAGCCTATCTCAGCCGACCCTTGACTAAGACGGGGTACACCCTGAACAGCTTGCCAGTCCATCGCAGGGCCAACCATTTAAACTCATACCTAGGGGCAATTTGAAACAGCTAGTAGACCTTAGTCCTAGTGCTTCTCTTTGGACTGTGAAGAGCTGTTATGCGAATGTGCTAACCACTACATCACCATGCCCCCCTTTATCCCTGCAGGTATTGAACATGTAAAAGGATTTCGTGTTTACCTGGAGGACAAGAATCCAGAGGGGAAACAATGCCAACACATGATCCTGAAGGATCCCCGGCAGCTCAATTTCTCCTTCAAGAATGTTGTAAGTAAAATTAAGAGGTTGAAGGCAGTAATCGATTATAATTAATATAATTAACCTGTTCCTATAATCCGGCTTAATGCAGTGTGTTATTTAAGGAACAAAATTAGACAGGTCAGCCTATTTTAGGTAAATATTCAACCATGCAGCAATAGAATATGATGAAGCCTAATGGATGCCTTGGACTAAATCTGTTTATTAAGAAGTTTTATTTAAATTTAAGGTTATGTTGATCAACTGCCTAATTTGCCTGTTACAAAAAGTAATTCGACAGCTTCTAACCAATCATAATCAAGAATTCAGCTATGTCTTGGTATAAATTTGGAGTCAGATCACTCAGATCTGTGAGTGCTAAAAAAGTATCATGTGATCAGCCAAGAAAAGTGGTCATGCAAGTTGAAGCATTATTTTAAGTAAGTTATATTTTGTACTAATTACGACCAGAAAAACATATAAAAAATGCCCCACTGTATTCATAGAATACAGTCAGAATACTGTCGGTCAGCTTGGTACCCAGCCACACTGATGTGTATTGTCAATTTTAAGGTGTTAGTGGTAAATTGGGGTTTTCGTGTGTTGAGATTTTTTGTCAAAATTTACATCCTTGAAAAGTATCATCCACTGATGATTTGGCGAAAGTTTTCGTAATATCTGTTTGCAACAAGGAGATGGATTTATTTATTATCAGCAATCTTGCCACACGACTAATCATTAATGAATTGGAAATAACTCTTGTGTGTAAACAATATGTAACCCAATGTTTCATGTATTGAAAGTTAGTTTTCGAGAAGATAAATTATTATTCCTACTCCAGTGAAATGTACATGTCACAGCAGCACAGTTTCAGGAACAGGGTAAAAAGAAAAGAAAAAATCAACTGAAATGAAATGATTAAAAAAATCAAATAAAGAAATAAATATGGCTATATACAGTAAGTACACCTTTTAAATATACATACTGGAGGAAAGGAAATCATTTCAGAGGCAGTATGATCATTTTATAGTTCGTAAACAAGGCTATAATGACTGTTGAATTCTTGTACAGAAGCTGAGCTCGCAGCCCTTTGTTGGTTTGGCCTTTGAGATGGACTACATGGTCAGGATAGTTCCATTTCCTACCTTCATGAATGACAGCTTCTTTCCTCCTTCCTTCCTGCACACTAACAGTAAGTTGGACTTTTTAAAAAAAATTTCCAGGCCCACTGCATGCACTTGTAATACTCCATATATCACAATCCTTCGAACCTGGAAACCGTGCACGCGTTAGATCTCTGACAGGAAAGAATTTTCAGAGGGAGTCATGAATTCTTTTTGTTCTGCTTTGTTTTTACAGGTTGCGAAGTGCTTCTTGGTCCAGACAACCTCGTCTGTAAGCCATGTGAGTAACTCCGGCTTGAGAACATTCGTTCACCTGCTCAAATGTACATCAGGCACTGTGACCTGTGCTAAAGTCTCTTGTTGATGCATGTTTTTCAGTCTTTGGATGACAAACTTAATGTCATGAATTCTCTCTTTTCTTCCTCTGGACAGTCTGGAAGCCCAAGATGCTGAGCGTCTCGCAGCTCGGTTCCAGTCTTCATGTTGTTTTCGATCATGCCCCTCCCGCTTTTGCCTTCAACACCTACTACCTTTATTATAAGCTTCGACAGGAGATCCACTTCAAACTCAAACGCTGCAAACCGGTTAGCACACTTCACCTCGGATTAAGCAACACCCAGGACAGTTTCACCTGTATTTGTTGTGGGCTCAGCGGATTTCCGCCGCATTCTTAATAATCTAGGAGGAGTCATAGGGAAACACAAGAAAATCTAAGTCATAATGACAGATTGCATGTAGTGAATGTTTCACTGTCACTTTATTGAGACAGCATAACAATCCTGCTAGATCATCTTAATAGTAAACAACATTATAATTTCATTCAGGAGATGAAAGCAGAGCAGGAAGCTTTTAGTGTATAAAACAGCTGGAATGTCATGGGCGTGTGCTACAGGATTGAGCAGAACTTTATTTTGCACATTTTAGTACGTAAACATGACCAACCTTGATGCATTATCTGCCCCAGTGGGGTCAGGGAGTTGATCTTGTGCATCATATTGCAATATTTGTGGATTGGGAAAGATTGAGCTTCTTGTCTGGGCATACAAGAGCACCATTTAGTTCATCAAGAAACAGGACTAGTGTCATGTGTATTTTTCCTTTATTTATTATAGAAATGAGACTCCTGACCCTTTAGAAATCTTTTTTACTATTTAAATTTTTTATTTAAATCTTTTTTATTATTTAAAAATAATTTACAGTATTCAAATCAGGATTAATTTCAGAACCAGTTCCATCTAAAATCCCTTTGCAAAAAGATACCCAGATTCGTTTTCCCGGCATTCCGTCAGAAATGTAGAAGAGGTTTTCTTGAGGATTTTAATAATCAGTTGTTCTACTTGTGATCTTTTCTGAAGGGGAACCCCTCCTTTGTGAGGTTCTGTGTGAGACTTTTTAAAATCAAAGATCTCTTTCAAAATTATTGAACTTCAAAATTTCAAAATGGGTTTAAACTTTTTTTTTTTCTTGTCAAGACCACAAAGCATTAAGGACCTTTCAAAACTAATCTGTCCATTGTTTCTAAAATTCTTTCCATCTTCTTCAGTTAAAGGCATTGCTGACATGCCCTCAATGGTACCTTTTACACATAAATGTGTGTGGAGCTCTTTCAAGCCTTGGGAGAGAAGATGGATCATCACAAGAAAGCGAATTAAAACTCAAATATGTGGGGATGGGGGTGTTTGTGATCAAATAATCAAAACTAAATTTTGTACTTTAATCTAAAAAAATAAAATAAAATAAAAAAATAAATAAATAATTCAACAAAACCAAACTTTCTGTGAATGGAAGCCACACCCTCCTAGTGCAGTGAATTCACTTCTCAGTGTAGCTACCTGGCTAAAGTGCCAAGACAAGGACCCAAAGGCAGAAAATCATCAGAAATGGCTGTGTAAGACTGAGTTTACAGTATTACAGCCACTAAGGTGTTTTCTCAGGTTTGGCAACATGTTCAGGCATATCCTGATATCACCAACTGCAAAGCTGTGCCAAATTACTTATGGCATAAAGAAGCATCAGGTTGAGAATATGTCAGATTTGCATAGCGCATTCATGCACATATCCCGCCTGGAGGAGGCAGCTGAGTAAGTAGGAGTGAGATGTTCTGGGTTAATGCATTCAGCAGCGTGTAATGTTCTTCACAGATGGAGGGATAATATATAGACGTGTCGGGCAAGTTGGCGAACAGGCCTGTTCCTCAGTGGATTCCGACTCCTCCTGCCCCGGGGGAGATGTGCACTCTTAGCGGAACTAAAAACTTGAGTGCTTTCCCAGCTCCACTTTGTTACCGAAAGTGTGTGATGGAACTGGAAATGAACTTCTCTTTAACTTTTCGCTGACAAATTTTTGGCCAGGTTTACTCCCTTGTTGAACAGAGAGCGATTCAGAAGGGTCCCCTGCAAATCTTTCACTGCGCTTTTGTTCCCAAGCTGTTCCTCTTTACCCGAAATGAAGGAGTTTAGATCAAGAATGTGGGGCTAGGTTTTACATTCCAGCCATTTTGTTTTGAGTCGTACTCTGGTTGTTGGGAGACTCCAATTTCTATTCTCACTTCAAGCACAGCTTCATAGCATCACACTTTATCCCTTTGGAACAATGTAAAAAGAAAAAAAAAGCAGACTCAATTTCACTTTCAGAAAGTCTAGACCACTAGACCTGTCCGCTTTAGCATACTGTACATTGTAGCACCAATAATAGGTTGAAATATGAGGTGGGTTTAGACATAGTGGGGGGATTCCAGTGTTCTCCGATACTCCTAATCCTTTAAACAGTCTGACCAGATTCATTTTATCCACGGTGCTAATTTTAAAATAAGTATATTCAGTAATTTAGCATTATCTTCCCAATATGTGTTATTAAAATGCCTATTGTTTTGTCCTAGGAGCTGAACGGCCCGAAAACAACCTGTATTCTGCAAGATGTTAGTCCAGGAACATATGCGATAGAGGTAAATTATATCCATGTGTTTGAACAGAGTGAGTTCTGAACTTGAAATTCGAAAGAGGACAGATGTAGAGTTAACCTGTATCTTCATTTATTTACTTCCTAGCTCCGTGATGACAATAACAACACCAGGAGACAGACTCAGTTTCATGTCAGCCAAGGTAAGGGATTTCACCTCATTGCCAAATTACTTAAAGGTCGAGTCTTGCGTGGGACATGAACATGCGTAAATATGTTAAATCTTACCTGCCAGGAATGTTGTAATCATCAGAACAAGAAAGTAGAAAGTATGTACATAAAGAAATAAATCCAGTTTTTTGAGCAAGCACCTCCAAAACACAACAACTATATCGTAGCATGGTCACGTGATCTGCTACGTCAGAAACTGGTCACGTAGGTTTGTTTACAACATGCAAGCATGTCAGCCTCGGAGTCCTCGTCAGTTTCCAGTCAATTTGATAACATTTGGAGCGATGTTAGTGAGCCTTACATTGATAACTGTGATTTAGGGAATGTTTTATTTGCATATGAACCCATAAGGGAAGGTTTGGGGTCATCTTCCAGTGTAGAGGATGGAGATGACAGGAAAGAGCGACTCGGAAGCATTGCATGGTGAGCATTGACTGTGATCAGCCCCATATTGTGTAACTTAATTATACACAAACCAACATACGTATATCATATATCATGTAGCACCACTGTGTATAAATATACAGTGCATTTAAATCTACTCAAGCTTCTATAAATTGTAGTAGCTTAATAAATATAATGCAGTAAAATGTATATATTGAACTTTTTATGATTATTATTATTATTATTATTATTATTATTATTATTAT
>JBCNYG010000021.1:5504358-5520596 GCA_039654305.1 Porochilus rendahli
AGACACACGCATACACACACACACGCACACACACACACACACACACACACACACACACACACACACACACACACACTATCTGTACAAGCAGGTGTGCAAGAAACTGAAAGAGTAATCGTTCACCTGAGAAACCAGATCATGAAATACTCCTGCAATCTCAGAGAAATGAAAATATCTAATATGCACACATTTAAAGCAACTTTAGCACAATAACTGCGGTTTGTTATTATTAGTAGTATTATTATTAGCAGTAGTAGTAGTAGTGGTTGTAGTGGAGGTGGTAGTAGTAGTAGTATTACTATTATTCATTCATTCATTAAAGTAGAAATGACAACACACTAAGCATTTTCATGTTTCATGTGTAAGAAATAACACATGACAGAACATCACTGGGGAAATTATCAGTGACAGGATAGTGTGATGCAGCCAACACAAGTTACTATTACCTCCCTAAAGAATATTTTCCTGTAATATGAAAATGTTCCTTTTCCCTTTATTCAAACTTTAATTTATTGAAGAATGACACATCATTTGGCACGGTGGCATTCTGGTCAACACATCTGCCTCACAGCAAGAAGACCCTGGATTCGAACCTTGTGCCCGAAGAGGGTGTTTCTGTCTAGATTTTGAATGTTCTTCCTGTGCTTGTGTGGGTTTCTTGCAAAGACAGGCACATTAGGCATGCGAATATGAATGGTTGTGTGTCTGTGTTGTCCTACGATGTTCTGGGGAGCTGTTTAGGGTGTACAGTTAAACAACACACACACATACATAGTCAGTCAGAGTAAAAGTTACTAAGAGTAATTTTGTAGATGTATGGAAATTAGAGAAGGCGCAGAATTAAAAACAAAGACATCAAACATCCTAAAATTAATTGCTTTAGGTGCTTTTTCTTTGCTTTTCTTTTGATTTTTCTTTTTCTCTTCTTTTCTTTTTATCCATAAATAGCCATATGTGAATATTGGGGTAACAGCTGTGTTCACTCCAGTTTTCATTCTGAATAATTCAGGTTAAATGCAGCACATCACACTTTAAAAATGGCATGTTTTTTTTTTTTTTATTACAATTTGTGTGTGTGTGTGTGTGTGTGTGTGTGTGTGTGTGTGTGTGTGCAGGGTGGGGTTAAATATTGAAATGCAATATAGGGCTGGGCCAGGAGTTATTTTAATGTCAAGTGTTGTGTGTGAGCCTCTCTCTCTCTCTCTCTCTCTCTCTCTCTCTCTCTCTCTCTCTCTCTCTCTCTCTCTCTCTCTCTCTCTCCACCATCTGTTTGTGGTGGCTCGTGCACTCTCTCAGCTGTGATGAAAAAGCCTGTCATAAACCTCCAGGTGGATAAAAAAAGGTTTTTTTGCCTACGTTGCCTGATCACTGCCGACGCCTGCCTCCCTCCCCCGATGCTGCATATGTACTAACAAAAGGCTCATTTTCCTCCCAGACAACATGCTGATTCAGGGTGATATACACGTATGCCAGAACTGATAGCTGGTTTAGGAAATGTGCTTGACGTGACTGTTGGACTGTTGGACTGTGATCCATGAAGATCGAAGGTGTCCAAAGACAGTGTTTAACCTTTTTCTGATAACTTATCCAGGTCAAAACAATTCCACTGATCAGGCTATTTTTTCCTTTTTTTCTGGACACTCGGCGAAGACGGGGTGCACCCTGAACAGCTCACCAGACCATCGCAGGGCAACACATACAACCATAGAGGCAATGTGGAACATTATACAGCCATAATGCATGTATAATGTGCATGTGTTTGGATGGTGGGAGGAAACTGGAGCACTCGGAGGAAACCCACGTGAGCACTGGGAGAACATGCAAACTACACAGAGAGACACTCGAGCCCAGGACTTAAACCCTGGAGATTCTTACTGTGAGGCGGACATGCCAATCGTTGCGCCAAGATGCTTCCCTATTTTATTAACACGTACAGTATAAAGAGCAAAATTATTAACAAGTTTGTTGTTGCCCGAGTTGCAGGTTTCCCAAATTTTGAGTTGAATTTATGTCCCACTGCACTTTTTTATTGCAAACTTTGAGTGCAGGAAGTTTTTTGGAGTTATGGGTGCAGTGGATTGCAGCATAACGTCATTAGAAGAAAAAAAAAACCCAGAGCCTGATGTTTATAACCTCTGCTATAACATACAGTACCAGTCAAAAAATCTGGCCACACTTACTCATTCAAGTGAATTCAAACTTTTGAACGGCACTGTACGTATCCATGAGGGGACCAGTTTGGAAAGTTGGGAAATATTTTCCCCTCTTCCAGAATGCTTTACATTGCGGCACGATGTCTGCAATCTCACTCACTTACAGTCCGAGCATCTTCTGGGCAGAGTGCACAAAGTTTTAGATCTCCAAGATTCAATAAAGGAAAGTTAAAGGTGTGTTAAACTTGCGCTCATGGTTATCACACATGCTACAGCTAGCAGGAAAAGACTCTGGAATACATTTTGTGGTGGAACACATTTCCGAATTTTTTTTTTTTCATGTTAGCTGTAGCATGGCGTGCCTGAGATGAACTAAGCTTGTAGGGTGGAGCATTATGGTGCATGATGTAATCTTTAGTCCCATGCTGCCTTCATGTCAGTGTGTCACAGAGCTTTTAGTTTGTGTGTGAGGGCTTGTTTTTATATTTTGGTGGGAACCAAACGTTGGTTGACCTAGGTATTTTTGTGATGACATTTGGCTAGTACCTAAAAAAAATTAATACTTTTTTTAAACAGATTTGTGTGTGTCATACTTCCTTTTTTGCTCAGTGGAACATGAAGGTAGTTGGAAACAGTGAGCAGTAGGTCCCACGGGACTGATAGGGAAACGTCCACACACAGCCATTGACTAACATGCACTCACACACCCAGAGTCATAAGTAGTTACACAGGCATCACCCAAATCAGCCTACACTTATCCTTATATACTCTGTCTTACATTCTGAGCAGAAACAGAGATGCAAGCACAACATAAAGAAGTACAGCTCTTTACATTTGTGAAAATCAGCTTGTGAATGACCGAATTATCTGACGTGTAACAACCTGCCCAGTGGATTTAAACCTTGGGAATCTTTTAAAAGTGCATAAACACCTATGTGATCATGATTGTGACCTCATGCTGCAGGTGTTTGACGTGGGGTTTGCACAAACTCCTCTTGGTTTCAGTATGTTGGACCATCATTTAATAGCAAGATGATGCCTGCAAGCAAAAAATTCAACATAAGTTTATTAAAGTGAAGTACAAAGAGGAAAATAAAGTTTTTTTTATTAGTAGTATTAGTATATAAATATTTAAAGAACATCTTTATTATTACATAACAGTAAAATATAAATTTTATTTCTTATTAATACATTTGTGAGATTCCAAGAAATAAACCATTTTCTTATTTTTTTCTTCCAATAAAATTAAAACCACTACTAATAATAGTGGTTTATTTCCAACTTGTATGAAATGTTTACTTTAAGTATAAATAAGGATAGTATTAGTAATAATATCATAGTAGTGTAATTATAGTAGTTGTATAAATATATATAATATAATAATATATTTTAAGGTATAAATATTTTGTAAGTATTTCTTGAAATAACACAAATTTTATTTTATTACATTATAAATTACAAACTCTTACTATGAACCTTTTAATTATAATAATACTTTAATAATAATAATAACAGTAATAATAATGATAATGATGATGATGATGATGGGCAGTATGGTGGCGCATCCGGATAGCACATTTGCCTTACAGAAGGAAAGTCCTGGGCTTAGTGGAGGCATTTCTGTGTGAAGTTTGCATGTACATGCTTGCCTGGGTTTCTTCCAGGTGGTCTGGTTTCCTCCTTAAGTTCAAAGATATGTACAATAGGCTAATTGGTTTTCCAAACTGCCCCATTGTGAGTGAGAGTGTGTATTTTTGTGGGTGCTTACCCTGCAACGGACTGGTGAGCTGTTCACTGTGTGCCCTGCCTTCATCCAGAGTCAGCTGAGATAGGCTCCATAATAATAATTATTATTGTCCTCATTATTGGACTTTGAACATTTTGACATAAGTAATTGTGAATTTATTATTTAGTATTTTCGTCATCACATTTGTGCACCAGTCCCTCAAACTTTTATTTGTATGCTGTTTGATTGACCTTCATATAGTTTATACAAGAAGTTTAGGTGTTTTAATTATCTTGTATATACTTGTATTTTCTTTCTTGGTGAACTGGTGTAGATTTATGTGTTTGTTGGGACTAAGCTTGTTGCAGTGTTTACTATTAACCAGCAGAGGGAGACAAAGATCACAAAAGACAGGGTACTGGGAACATGAACTGGGACCAGGCTTTTGGTAGGTCTCAGTGGACTTGTTTTCAACATCACCTCCAAAAAAAAAAATTGTAATTGCCGGTAATTGTTGTGGTGTACGGGGACTCCGACGCTTAGAGATTTATTATTTGAGAGTTGTTATTAAGATAATCAACTTCAGGGTGGTAATAGTGCCAAAATAGTTTCCTGAATCAGCAGTACATGTTGTTTCATTCCTTAGTAACCTAGCATGGCCAATAAAATATGAAATGCTACTTATTGAGTAGAATTCCCCTTTAATTATGACGACAGAAAAACATCTGCTGCTGACACGATGTTAGAAGTATAAAAAGAGATTAACGAGGCCAAGAAATTAATGACTGCACCAGTGGCTGTTATTTTGTTCTTGTGCTTCAGTGTGGTTAATTGGCCTCATGACAGGCAGCTTTTGAAAGAGATAAAAAGAGAAGAGAAAAAAGAGGAGGAGCTTAAATCTTCTGTTATCTGTTATTGTCGTCATAGCAACTGGGGCTGAGCGTGTTTGGTTTAGAGGAAGGTGTGCAGGGGAAGTGTGTGTATGTGTGTGTTTCCCCTGCAGGTAATAGGCCAGAGTTCAGGAAACAGCTTGGTGGTCTTCTTTTTACATTTTTTACCATTTACCTCAAAAAAGTTTAAAAACCATGATGGAAACTGCAGAGGGAAACATTTTCACTGCTTTATTATGACAGCTTCCAAAAACATTGAGGGCACAGACCAATAATAACTTTCAAGCTACACTGTGAAACTTTACAAACATTATAGATATTTATTAATTATTATTATTCCACAAGCTCAAGTCAGATATGCACTGATAGCCTGCAAGGCCACAGCACCATCATTATACATTCATCATACAATCCAGCAGCATCTTTGTTCACCTGGGACATAATATCCATAATAAACACACACTGTATATCAAATAGAAACGTATCGAACAACCTCCAACGCTGACACACGGCTGTTACCAAGCGGCTGTTCCTCTGTGGGTAGATTTGACATGTGGCAGTGTTTACAGCATGCTCGAGGCACAGAGGGCTTTCTCACGAGCCGAGTGTGTAATTACAGGACAGCTCGCTTAATCTCTGCTGGCTTTTCTGACTGAAATGAAAACATACACACACACACACAACTGCTCTCATGCAAAGCCAGGTTCTGCTTTCATGTCCTCCCACAGTAGAACTCGGGCCTCGTTTTGGAATAAAGGCACGCTTCGGGTTTGATTTTAATCAAAGAGGAAATATGGAAGAAAGCAGACGTTCTTAATTTTTATTAATGAGTAATGAGCCATACGTTGTAGGTAAGTTATGCGATCGTTCACACACGTTATTGTCGTACACACGTTAGTCGCTCATGAGTTGAATATAATGTGTAGCGTACTTTGAACCTATGTATAACTTATACCAATGAATGCCCAGTGCATTGGCAGCATTCACAACTTGAGGGGTTCTGGACCCCATTTTTTATACCAATCCCCCTAAACGCTGCCAATATGCCAAAGATACGCTAGCTGTAAGCTAGAAAGACGTCTAGTAAAAGTTCTGTGGTCGTCCGGAACGCGTCACATGTTTACATACGTCAGTATATAGTATGTTGGAGATGACTTCAATATAAGTTAGATATAAGTTTTCGATAGGTTCTGGATAAGTTACATATAATTTGTGTATACTTTCAAAGTGGAATAATTTTGATAGATCAGCGTGGAAATTTAAAAAAAAAAAATCGTTTTGTAGAAATTTGTCATATGTCGGTATAAATTCTGCAAATCGTTAATATGAAATAGGGGATTTAGTATTGTGTTTTTCTGACCATGATAAGCTGCGTTTTCATAATAAACTGTATTCGAGGTGAGAAGACCGAAGTGGTGATGTTTTTTCTGTTTATAGCGACAGTAGCATAAGTGATAACAGGAGCAAGCATGTTTCCTCCTTGTCCAACAGTGTTAAACATAAGATAAAAAAGATAAAAAGTAAAAATGAAAAAAGAATTGGGGATCAGACGGCACGCCCACCTCTTATTAGCCTGTGATAACATTCTTCTTCTCTCAACCAGGGAGGGGCGTAAGCAAGCACGTGCCCCCTGCGATACACCTGATGCTGCCCCAGAACTGCTGTGCGGGCGCACTTGGGCAGCCTAACACATTCGGAGGAAAAGGTTTATCCATCCCTTTGTACAAAGGAGCTCACAAATGCCCATGATTGGCTAGTTTTTGGCTAGTGTGTGCCTTTCCTCCCTCCCGTGAGATCTCGGACAATTAGATTCCATGGATTCCCGGCTGCGGATGGCTACAGAATCAACCTGGATGGAATCGAATCCGCAATCTCCAGGTTGATAGTTGCTCACCTTGATGACTCGCCAGTTCTTCTCTTTTTATAATAAACATTTCATGATCTAGAGAACAACCAGACGTACGACTGCACAACAGGGTTAGCCTGGAATGGTTCAGGAGGATTTTAATCAGCAGACGACTAGGTTTTTTTTTATAAAGTGTGGTCAACATTTAACATCAGGATCGATTGAGTTATTGCAGTGATGTCTTAAAAAAAAGTCACATCACTTTAAGCATATCTTAATGTGCTGAATATGCTTTTACTTTTTATTTTCCATCAGGTTATGTTGATTCTGATCATCCTAGTCACTCATTGTTTTCCTTTAACAGTACAGGCCCCAGCCCTGTTAATATCAGTTCTTCTGTAACAGACTCCTGTGGCGACCTCATGAAGTGATGGTAACCCTTAAAGACTATGTTTGTACTATTTTAGTTACCATTAAAGTAAATATCATTACATCTGTGTGAGTTTTTCAGGCTGTTCCAGTCATGAAGTAACAATACAAATATGTCACACGGTTTCTTTGAATAGATTATGAATTGTGGCGAAACTGAAATATAGGACTTTCCCTGAAAACACAGGATGTCTGATCACCCTTTTTTTCTTTCTGACTAGCACATGACCCTTCCTGATAAGTACACTATGCAGGAATGTTTCTCACATAGCCAGTAATTAAAGCACAAGATTTATTAGCATGGTTTTCGTTTCTCTCTCTCTCTCTCTCTCTCTCTCTTTTAACTTCACTACTTGCAAACTCTTGAGGACTGTTTTTTTTGTTTGTTTTTTTGTTCTTTTCAAGGTTAGAACAGAGTGATAAAGAGAGTGTTCAGAGTAAGGTGTTTAGGTGTTTAAGGTGTTTCCAAAATTGTACAATTGAATTATTCAATGAGATTGAATTGTTTCATACTGCTGTTTAATAACCACTAGGAGGAGTCTTGTTGTAAGGAAAATCGAAATAGTGTTTATTCCAGCAGGGAGACCGCATTGATAGACAAAAACAAGACCCTTTTTAAAATTTCTTGACCTTAACAAAGATTTGTGCTGCTCTCCCTTTTCAAACAAAGCAGACACCAAAAATACTTCCAGTGATGCTTATTCTCAATTTCGTCATCCCTGCCAACGGTTTTCAGGAGCCGTGTGGTGTTTACGGATTCCTTTCGGAATATATTTTAACGTCTCCTTAGTGCATGGAGCACAAAACAAACTTGAGCACGAGTGGGTGAAATAATGCATTAACCACCTACACTCGCGAGCTGATTACTGGTACCTCGGCCAAATCGTAAGATAGGATTGAATAAAAGGCCGAGTGCACAAAGGTAAGTGGGTATGACAGAATGCCAAGTGGCTTGCAAGTGCATATTATTGTGGACTCTGGCTGTAGGTGGATCAGTCCATTTGTGGTCATTTCCTGAGAACAGGAGGCTCTCAGTGGGGTTCAAGACAGGAACTGCTCTCAATATTGACTCTGTTGTTATGTTTGGTGGAAACCGTATTAGAGCCACTTCTAAAAACATTCAAGATCACAATTTTATACCGGGATTGATAAAGTATTAGTAAGTAAGTTCTGATTCTGATTTTCTTTGTCTAGACAAGCTTGTTCGAAAGTTGGTTTCAGAGCAAAAGGGCAGCTTTCATACAATGCCCCTAGAACAGTTAGGGTTAATGGCCCTGCTCGACACCAACAATAGTGGCAGCTTGGTGGTGCTGGGGCTTCAAATCCCTGCGACCTTCTGATCAGTAACTCAAAGCCTTAACCACTGAACCAGCACTGCCCTCATTCAAACGCTGTGTGGTCTGATTACGAGGAAGAACCACAGCTTTATAATAGTATTCCAGTAAAAGTCATCAGGCTGCAGATTGTATTGATTCATGTTCACAAATTTCCAGATTGTTCAAATGTTATTTTCCATATCTCACTTTGTTATGACTTCCATCGTTGTATGTGCAACCACTATGAAGAGACATTTCTACATATCCTGCTCAGGGTCAAGGAAGAAGAATTCACCCTGGACAAGATGTCATCCTATTGCATGGCACCTGCTGAGTTTAAACCAGTTGTTCGAGAAGTGTGCAAAATTGTGGAATTCTTAAAATATTATTTATTTTTTTATTTTTTGATGATTGTGTATGGTTTGCGTAATACATGACCACGTAAAGAATACTGATTTAAATCGAATTCTATTGATTTAAAAATTATTTTAATGCGTCCACATTTTTTAACACTATTAGGTTTTTGTTGCTATAGCAACAGCTCATACACTGGGATGGTGGAAAACGAAAACTAATCTAACACTAATAATAAACAAAAAAATTAAGTTTAAAATGTAAAACATATAATTGCTGATGTGGTGACTTTCTTTATTAGGAGACTAATAAAGATCACTTTTCATTCTTAAAATGTTCTTAAATTTGTCTCATGACATTTGTAGCATCACATTTTGGTCACCTAGTTTGTAACTCATCACAAAAAAATTTCCAACATGTTTGAAATTTCTGAAGATGCATGGCGAGGCTCTGACACAGAGTAGTCTCAAACTCCACTCAAGCAAAAGTTGTCGTTTTGCTCATGGATTATTTGTTTTTCATTAGCACTGAAAAACAGCAAGTCGGAAACTTCTACGTGGAAAGTTTGGGAAAAGTTCAAGACTTGCTGGCATCTGCCATATTCCCTGTATTTTGTCATCATTCATATTTTAACCACATTCACACTTATGACTTTCTCGGGACATACCTATTTAAGCCAAAAAATATTTATTAAAAAATAAATCAAAAATCAATAATTACTGGCACTGGAACCTCACAGGAAATGTCACTATGTCAACAACTTAATTAGGGCTCCTTTTATAATAAATCAACACATACTGACCCATCTTCTGAACAGGGTTGAGATTTTTTGTAAAGGAATTTTGAGTTCTGTTCTTCTCTCATTTGATGGAAATGAGTACAAATTATTCACTAATATTATCTGAGGTACAGGGGAACATGAAGAGTGCTGTATTTTTGGCAACCATTTAATGATTTGTTCACCTCAGACTATTGATAATTTTACAGCAGCTAAGAACAGAGCTTCAGGGAATGAGAATGGTGTGTGTGTGTGTGTGCGCGCACCCCCAGACTGACTATCTCAGGATGCATTTTATCAAGCATCACCATCCTCTCTGGTCAATGTATACTGTAGTTATCATGCCAGTGCTCCAGATCGTGACCTTTAAAGGTTGCGGGAAAGAGGATTCTACAGATAAACTTGGAAGAGACAGCTTCATCATCAGACACTGGGGGAAGACAAGGTGTCTCAAAGATAACGGATTAGTGCAAGTCACACTATTGCAAATGCGAGTGCCTGTACATGACCCTGCAGGGAATAGTACCTCGTGTTTAATTATTGATCCCCATTTGAGTAATTGCAGGGCTGTAAATCAGCCGTAGTGCTCAAGCAACATGTGCAAGCAGTTTGTAACTAAAACAAAATGAAGAAATTCTAATCTGTACAATTCTAGCTCAGCTAGCAAATATTTAACAGTATGGTTTTACAAATCTTTGGCTCTGAGAATGTTTGGAAACTCCTTTGCTGCAACAATTTTTTAAAAAATGCATTGGTTTTTGTTGAACTGGCATTTCTATGTGGAGTTTACATTACATATTGTTCTCCCTTTACTTATATGGGTTTCCTCTGGGTACTCCAGTTTCCTCTCACGGTCTTAGGATTAAGTCACGATCAGACTTCATCCTATTAGGGTCGTGGGGGAGGCTGGAACCTATCTCAGCCGACACTGGGCAAAGGCAAGGCACACCCTTAAATGCGGGCCAGACCATTGCAAGGCACAGTGCATATTGTTCTCCCTTTACTTATATGGGTTTCCTCTGGGTACTCCAGTTTCCTCTCACGGTCCAACGACATGCACAGTGCCTTGCAATGGCCTGGCCCGCATTTGAGGGTGTGCCTTGCCTTTGCCCAGTGTCGGCTGAGATAGGTTCCAGCCTCCTCCAAGACCCTAATAGGATTAAGTCTGATGGGCTTTCACACCCGAGCCTAGTGGCTCATCAGAGCTGGACTTTATCCCCGGCTTCTATAGCATGAAGCAACAAGGTGTTCCACCCCTCCTGGCTGGGTCACTTTTGTTTTGGCTTATTATTTAGTGTGATAACTTTGTTCTAGTCATAAAAGTTTGATTATTATTTAATTAATTTATTTTTATCTTATACCTCGTTGTAGTGCTTCAGTTATTTTTTTTTTCCTGTTCAACGCATATTGTGTTATTTCTGTTAGTCTTTCATTGTAAATGTCAGTTTTAAGTATGTTTTCTCTATAAAGTGATATAAAGTATTAATATTATTATTTAATAGGAATAAAATCAAACAGCTCTCAAGACCGTAACCCAGTCTTTTCTGTCCCATGTAACAGGAGAAACAATTCAGAAGAAGTTAGGTTTGTCAGACAAAGGATAAGGATAAACAGCTTAAGATCTACTGAAGAACTCCGTCAGGAAAGGGGATAATGTGCCGTGGCCCGGCAGGGGGGCTTCCTCAAACGCTGATAAACAAGCCAACTGATTCTCCTCGGGCGGAATGTAAACTTAAACAAATGCTCCTGCTGGGATAAGCAATTCTCAAGTGATTTCTTTTAGGAACCTGAGGTCTCCAAGCTTACTGCCCTCTTTGTGGTGACAAAATGATGCCACGGAAAGACTGGTGTAATGTAGATGTCTTTCGATCATTATTAACTCCCAGTCATACTATTGCTTTTGGATTTAAAAGCAGTTAAATGCACCTTAGGATAAGATGGTATGGTATGGTGCTGCAAGTGACGCACTCCACCACCACCTTAAATGTTAGTCAAGGTCTGGAATTGTTCGGTGATATCATTCCCAGTAGTAAATACACTGTCTGGCCTGTGCTGGCTGACAGACATCTGAATGCTTTAATCGATCCTGCTGCCATACCAGGAGCCAAATATCTGACTGTACTACTAAGAAATGTATTCAATCGACTGGCTATTGGAATCAATTCATTTATTTAACAAAGCTGCTTCACTTTACATCAGGGGTGTCAAACTTGTTTTCACTGAGGGCCACATCACTAAATTTTGAGGTCATCGAGGCCTGAATAATCACTTAACAGCTATTCTAAAAGGGCAATCATGAAATCTGCATGGCCATATTATTTGTTTAAGCATTTGTCCTCTTTTCCTTTATTCACATTGTTTTTCTGACAATGCTTCGTGGTGACAAGCTAGCTCGCAGTCTTCATTAAATCAGTACTTTCTGACCAATCAGAATGTAGCATTCAGGAACACTGTGGTATAGGAGATATCTTCATGTCAGACATGGATTTGTTTTGGATGGTTGTAATGTCAGTGTAGTTACCCCGTGGCCATTCTTGGCCAAAGGGGTCTTGCTGTTGCCTTCGGTGTCGGCCTGTCTGGTCGTCCATCGTTTGTGGCAATACAGCCTCTAATAATTGACCAATCATTCTGAAATTTGGTTACCAGATGCATCTTTGCAGTCTCCAGACACTTATATAATTGAACTATATAGGTTAATTATTACAGTGATTATAACACTTTAATTAATTACTGTTAATAGTTACGTTTACATTGTGTGATTCCAGTAAGAAGACTGCGTAGTGCATTAGCAGTGTGCACTCACATAGTGCTCCTGTCATGTTTGCATTGTATTTCATCCAGATGTGCTCCTTCAACAGTGTGCACTCCCTATGTGCCCCCCTTCTGTGTATGTATGGATTTGTATTACTTCCAGTAATAAGCACACAAGATTAAGACACATCAGCCGAGGGGTTTCACGTGGTTATGTGGGTATTTTTTTCCTTTGCCATATGTATTGCATATAACCTTAGTTCCACTACACGAACACACACACACACACACACACACACACACACTAATGGAAAATTCTGAAAGTATTTCTGCATTGATATCTCGGAAGAATACAGTCATAACTGTATCTGTACACCTCCTCATGGTTAATCATAGCAAAAGATAAACTCTCTTCTTTGACTGGAGAGTGATGGAATTTAGTTTGTCTATATTAATGTCTTTTATTTCGGGAAGTGTTTTTAAGTGCAACCCACACTGACATTTTTGGTCAGATACCTTCCAAATGAGCCAAGATCATCCCCTAATACATCAAAGTCTGCCCCAAACTTCTCGAACCCCTCTTTAATTTCTACAGACTTAAAACCTTTGTACGTGTAAACATACAGATCATTCTTGTTGGCTTTTGATGTAGCCCCCATGCCCTTCAACCTCACCGACAGTAGAACCTCCTTTCTGTCCATTAGCATCAAAGACTTATGCTAATGGCAATAGTGGTAGTGCTTTCTTGAGGTTAAAGTGCTTCTCAAAGCAGAACGATTGAAGGTTTTACTCAGTCTTGGGTTTTGTGATCCTTAACACTGAAGCAAATGTGACCAAAAGCATGTTTTGACACGACGTCCTGTTTTGTCTGTATGTTTTACAGGCCGGCGCTGCAAAGGAAGAGCTCCTTCACTCTCTTCTCGTCGACGGAGCGTTGGATTTTCACAGGGGTGAGTTCTATGTGCTTGCATAGTCATTTGGGGTTTCCTCAGGGTTCTCTGGTGTCCTCCAAACACCCAAAACCATGCTGTAGGTGGATTATCAATGCTAATTTGCCAAAAATATTTTTTAATCTATTTAATTTCTTTACCCCACCTTTCATAAATACACCTGTATACACACAATTCCTGATAGATGGAGGAGCTCATGGGTGGCACGGTGGCGTAGTGGAGAGCACTTTCACCTACCAGCAAGAAGGTCCTGGGTTCGAACCACAGGATTAGGTGCTTCTGTATAAAGTTTGCGTGTTCTCCAGGTACCCTCGTTAGGCTAATTGGCTGTTCCAGATTGCCCCTTGGTGTAAGTGTGAGTGGTGTGTATGTGCTGGCCCTGCAATGATCTAGCGAGCTGTTCAGGATGTACCCCACCTTCACCCCGGCGTCAGCTGAGATGGGCTCAGCCTCCCTGCGACCCTAAAAAGATTAAGCGGTTCGGCAAATGAATGATAACGGTGGAGTTCATCCATAGTAGGCCAACTAGCTAGCTTTCTATAATTTTTTTCCACTCAGTTAAAACAGTGTTCACTTGGGTTGTAGAAATATTTTTAGATTCCTCTCTAATTTAATTGTACTATGTAAAGCTGCTTAGTGTCAATTGTAATTAACACTATACAAATAAAACTGAACTGAACTGAATTGAATTGAATTGAAAGGAAGACCACAGAGACTTGCAGAAACAGATTCACCATGGCTATAATTTGTATTTCTATTTTACAAGGCTTTAATACTAAAATAAATAGATTACTATAGATATATTAGAATAGATCAGTGAGAGGAAAAAAATTGGTGTTCACTTACAATGTGTTATGTAAATTATTGAGCAGTATGTGCTCTTCCATTAGCTATTAAAGGAATTAATAATTGGTGTGAATCGTACACTATTTTTTGCCCAGGCGTTTGGTAGTAGAAGACAGTAGGCACTTTGTCAGTCGTTGTTGTGGATGTAAGAGGACATGAAGTCTTCATCTGCCTGCCGTTTCCCATTAAAATGTCTCTGCTTTGGCTGTGAATACTGTATGGAGGTTTCCAGTGTCAAACTCCTTGTCGCCTTGTTCTTGGTGGTGGTGTTGTGGACAGTTGGCTGTAAAAGTCCTACTTGTCCGTTATTATTGTATAAGACATCCGATAATACATCAGAATCACATGAAAGTTGGCAGACTCGTTCTTGTGGTCAGAAGCTAAAATTCCATGGAGTCCGATTTTGGATTTTCGAACTGCAAAAACAGAATTGTCATAACTGACCAAATTGAAAGTCCACCTGCTGCATAATGCGTGGAAGAATCGAAAGAAATTTGGCAACATTACACTAAGGGACAATGCTAACACTGCTGTGGGAATCAGTTTTTTCACACGTCAACTCGGATGTACAAACATGTCGTCACTGTCATGAAATTTCAAAGTCGTACTCCTCTGTCATTACTGACTGGAATTGCACACCACTTGCCAATTGATCTGAAGAACAGTACTGTGCAGTTGGATTTCTGATTCTCAAAACAGAAACTGAAATATTGGCATTACCATCTGTGTAGCAATGTACAAATACAAATACGTCGCAGATATACCTCCATTAAGCACAGTTGAGCTTTTTTTTCTTTTTTCTTTTAGCACAGTTCAGTATAGGCTCAGTCTTGTTGTCACTTGCGTAAACAAGTTTTAGCCTTAATTTGTGGGCAGCAGTTATTTATATGATAATTCACTCAATTCCGATCTCTGGGATAAACTCCAGATCCACCATGACCCTGATCAGGATAAAGTGGCTGCTGATGAAGAATGAGTGAATCACTGGGGTACAGCCGTGTAGTGTTCATGCCTCCAAGTGCTATGTTTAGGGTTCAGTTTCAGGTTGGCATGGAATGTGTTGATCTTCTAAGGTCTTTTAAAAGTATTTTTGGCATAAATTAAGCACTTAATTAGATTAGATTGTATTAAACTGGTGTCACATTTTATTTATTTTTTTTTTGCTCTGGATCTGTTAAGCTACTAGATAAAGTGAATGTAAGGGAAGATGAATGCAGGTTTTTGGAACAGAAAGCATTACTGGTTGATTTGTAGGCAAGTATGTAATGCTTGAGGCACAATCCTAAATTGTCGGCTTTAAGTGTTGTGTAAGTTTAACATTAGCCTTGTAGCATTATGGCAGAACTACAGAAGTAAATACAGACACCAGACATGTCTTGGCAGTTTCCTTAAATATTCATTTTCCCTGTTTGAGACTGCCGAAGATGGCACACCAATAAACTCTGTGTGGTGTTGAGTACCGAAAGACAGTTTTAAAAAGCAATTCCAAATTTAACTTTAGCAAGCGTGCATTGACATTCAGACACCCATTATTTTTCAGTCTTTTTTTTTGTATCTCGGAAGATCATGGGAACACTGTGCTGGCAGCGTCCCCCAAATTGCATCGATAGCCAGGCGATTTGGACCTGTGCCTGTACTTTTGGTTGATTTGCTGTGGCACTGGTGCCAGGGTTTGACTTCTTATCCAAGAGAGCAAATGGTAGATTTAAGGATTGCTTATGGTTCTGATGTTAGAAATCAGATTAGGTCATTTACTTTATGTAAGAACAGCGATTATGTGTAAAAGTAAAACATGCCTGTGCAGTAAGAGGTTTTTCTAAGATAAGCAAGGAGGACATGAGAGGTCTCCCTTCCAGTACTTCAAAATAACCACAAGACTTACGATTGATGTACATAAATGTTTTTTCTAGGAAAGCCCAAGAAAAATACTTTCCTAAATTTACGAGACAAGACGAGACAGACGACACACTTTAAACCCCTTTCTTGGCTTTGGTGTTTAATGCTGAAGTAGTTTTATCATTCTTATCCATGATGTCTTGCATCCATGATGTATTCCATCTATGAAGAAGTAAAACATTTAGATGGCTTAAATTTTATGAAATCCCAGGAATGAGGAGTAAGTGTAATGGACTAAGCAGTGAGACACAAACACACAAAATGTATAGTATAATATAATATAAAATCTATAAAAGAGGTCAA
>JBCNYG010000021.1:5520696-5537521 GCA_039654305.1 Porochilus rendahli
GTGTGTGTGTGTGTGTGTGTGTGTGTGTGTGTGTGTGTGTGTGTGTGTGTATATATATATATATATATATATATATCTCGACTTGGGCCAAACCAAAGGACACACAAAGGGTAAACAAAATACTGCCAAAATCCTCTTCGGGCGCACAGTGGACATGGTACGGCCTAATATGCAGGCTCAGAGACTTAGTCCTTCTCAGCCCTCGGCCACGCCTTTTCCCAGCCAGGAAGGGTCCTTCCCCAATGCAGGCCAGGTAACTTAAAACAAAGTAATGTATAATTTGAAACAAACAAATTAATTGCCTAACCTTACAGTTGTTAAAATGTGTGCACCCATATAAAACAATGTCAGGGTAAAGCAAATACACTTGATAAAGAAATAAACCAAACCAAGTGTTGTGTGTGTGTGTTATGTGAATATGATAATACATGTGAAATGCTTAATCCCACATAAGGGTCATAAGTTAACCACTATGCCACTGTACCGCCTGGATTTTGGTTTTGTCCTCATAAAACATTCTCTTGTCCACTGACTTGTCCTCAAGGTCCTCCAGTTATCATTTGGGATAGAATGTGATCATGTGGACAGTCTGGTTTGGTCTGAGCAAGTGGGAGGGTTTTAATGATTGGTCTACTAAGTGAGGGCGGGGTACACCCTGGACAGCTCGCCAGGCCAACGCATGGCCCCAGATCAATTTGGACTATATAAATACTTCAAGCCCATAATGGAATCATTGCAGACTAAGCGCAAACCTCCACCAAGCCCAGCAATCCTTATATGAACCAAAATGTCAAAATCATCCTGTTTCACACTGTTAAAGAATCCTGTAAAAATTTCTGAATGCAGAATTTGATCATCTCCAAAATCTAATGGAGTCGTCCTTGTCCAAATCTCCACCCCATTTCAGTTTCATGAAAAAGCACACAAGTGTTTGCATAATTCTGCTAACAAACTGAGGGTGAAGCATCAGTCCTTGTTGGAGGTAACGATGTCCACGATAGAGAAGAGGAACAACATTTGGAACTAAAGTTTTTATTGGAAAAACGTTATTTTTATTTACAAGAATTAGACAATTCTTTTGGCTTTCTGTGACAAATAGACCTTCAGTCTTCAGTATGACCTTATGCCGATGCCCGCATAAGAGTGCTTCTTACCCAGTTCGACCAAACTGGAAGTGCTGCTAGCTAGTTCCGCCAACAACCCAGAAGTGCTACTAATGCCAGGTTCTGTAGTCTAAAGTGATTCCACAGCATTTGGCAGACACTCTCATTCAGAGCGGCTCACAATTATCAGTGCTTTATACAACTAAGCAATTGACGGTTAAGGGCCTTGTTCAAGGACCCAGCAGTGGTGGTATTGGGTTTGAACCCCTGACTATTGGATCAGTATGCCAATGCCTTATCCACTGAGCCGCCACTGCCCTATAAACAGTTCTTCTGTTCCCTGCTGATTGGATAGGCTAAAGTCTTGTGATTTACAAGACATACAGTTCTAAAGTGTCATAACAGTTGAAATCCCACCCAACTGTTACTCCTGATTAACATTTAATGTTGTCATGTTTCACACCCGGCTGCACTTTGCGCACTAGAAATCGCTCTGACATCCCCTGGCATGCTTCTCTACCTCCACAGACACCTAGTCTGCTGCATATAGCTGCCAAACTAAACACGCCTGGGGCCTGGCACCTCACACTTTGAACACCAGTAAAATTCTGGGTGAACAAACAGAGTTTTGTGTAGTTTTGTATGTGAAGCAGCACGGGATCTAGTTTGTTTTACATTATGTAGTAACACTTAAGATGTCTATCATGATAACTTGGTCACATGGCACTCTTTTAAAAAAAAAATTAGATTTAACATGAACTATTAAGGGATTATCACTTGTCTCAAAGTGTGAAACATCAGGTAGGTAGAACATTTTGTTCCACCGGAAATACAAAAGATTTAAAGAAAGATATAACTCTACCCCCTTCTGTGATGTTTTTTTCTTCTCACTTACTCATTTGCCGAACCACTTAATCCTTCGAGGTTTGCAGGGAGGCTGATGCTTGTTTCAGCCGGCACTAGGTGAAGGCTAGGTATACCCTGAACCGCTCACCAGACCATCACAGGGCCATCACACACACTATTCGTATTACATTACATTTACAGCAATTTCCAGATGTCTTTATCCAGAGCAACCCACAATTATCATTGTTATACAGCTGAGCAATTGAGGGTTGAGGGCCTAGCTCAAGGGTCCAACAGTGACAACATGGTGGTACTGGGGCTTAAACTCTTGATCTTCTGATCAGTTAACCACAGCCTTTACCACTGAGCTGCACACTCACTCTTAGGGGCCATTTAACCAAACGTAATCATGTAAATTGGCTGTTAATACTGCGCTCGAGCATCAAACATCAATGTACAAGGCAATCAGGCAATATCAAGCAAAATAAGACAAAAATGTAACCTTCTAGATATCTGCATGCGCTGGCGCATCCAAACCATGTGATCTTTTTAATATTACGTAGCAGAAACACTCAGTCTCGCCGAGTCCCCGTTACAACTAGTATCAGATGTGCAGACTATCTCTCAATCTATATACCAGTTTTAAATGGTGTTGATAGGTCAAGTAAAATTAGGGTTGTGATATATAATTTATGCCAAAAGTCTTAAAATTTCTAAAAATATAATTGTTACATTTGTAAACTAAACAGCCAACCCAAGATGAAAGTTCTTTTCTTTAAGACTGAATTTGCTCTGGGAATGTCCCAGAATTATTTAATGACATTTGTGGGGAAAAGAGCATGGTGTGTTGCATTACAGATTAAAAGAATGTATTAAAAGGTAAATTTGCCCCCTGGCGCAAGAACAAGGTGCGTGAATTTCAACCCAGAGATCACAAGTTCGATCTCATGGGAGGGAAGGCTGTCATACGCTCACCTCCCTGTTACACACAGCGATCAACAGCCAATCATTGGTGTCTCTGAGCTCATTTGTACAAGGGGGTGGACAGCGCTTTCCCTCAGAGTGTGTTAGGTTGCCCCCAAATACGCATGTACTGTTCAAAAAGAGGTGGGTGGCGGCATCGCATATCATGGAGAGGGCATATGCATGTCTACACCCCTCCCTGGTTTGAATTTGCCAGCTGCTAATATTTTGTTAAAGGATTCTTACACAGTGGGTGGAGTTTTGTGAGATGCAAATGTGGATTAGCTTTTATAAAGAATAAGAATATTCACAAAAGAATAGCCATCTTAGTTTTACATTTTGGTGGGAGGCAGAAACCAGAGAAACTTTCTTGAACACAAGGATAACATGCAGCTTATGGGGCACTCATACAGTGTGAGGTACCTCCCCACAAAGCATGGATAATATAGCAAATAAGCCCTGCATGGGTTTTAATTAACTTTAAGCTCATCTATAGTACATGGACGTATACTTATTATTATTATTATTATTATTATTATTAATTCATTTATTCGCCGAACCCTTTTAATCCTAGACAGCTCACCAGTGCATTGCAGAGCCAAAACAGGCATGTAGAGAACATGCAACCTCCACACAGGACCTTCTAGCTGTGCGGGCGGACATGCTAACAGCTACGCTACCATGCCAACAGCTACGCTACCATGCCGTCTCTCGACCAACCAACCAGGATGAATAATTCCACTAACTGCACAGCTGGACTTAAAGATGAGCAAGATCATGCCCAGTATGTCCATATAAGGCCACGTTTTAGAGGATTTAAACTGGAGATCAGAAATGGCAGCTGGTCTTAGTATATCGTCAACCTGCAGCCACCTGTAGAAACATGTACAAAGTATTTCTGAAGAAGTCAACAGAAATGATACGAGTCCCCAGAGAGAACCCGGTCCTCCCTTCAGGATATTTACCCTGTTTACGTTTTTTTTTTGTCGATGTTCTTAATGACATTTGAGAAATGTCAGCCATAGAGGGAGCATTTCAAAGGGGCGGCATTAAAAGCTATCAGTGCATCTCATTGCTCTCATTAGAAGCAGAGCATTTGTAACGCTGTGCTATGTTTATGCCTTAAATGCCACCTTATCATTCGAATGGCAATAATAACTGACAGAATAATGACAGAAATTGTTTTTCGGAACCTATTACATCGATTTAGCTTGGAATTTTCCGGCCTGCAACAGTTCTCACGAAGCTTGAGCTTGTTGTTTAATCAGCTATTAGTTATGGCTGCTATATGGCAAATATGTTAGCCTGTAGCCCCATTTGTTCTAGTGATTTATTGGTTGCATACACTTGGAAAACCCTCAGAAATTTCTGTTGAATTATTGGTGGCATATTGGACATTGAATGATGGTCACATTTGTACTTTTATATATGGGGAGGGGTATTTGGGACTCTCGTGTCTTTTTCCTGTGGTTTCTGTTATCGTACTGGGTTTTCGTGGGTGGCTGCCATAATGCTTTTTGGAATCACTATTGTTTATAAATTTATAGATTATCTTAATATTAAGCTAACTCAAACAATGTGATTCCTTTTTGTCTTGAAATGTTTTCCTTAATGCCAATTACAATATACAATTGTACACATGGAGCCAAAGGAATGTTTTATTATTATGTTCAGTGTCCTGGTTTAACTGGATACCAAAAGTGTTTCACCTCCTTTCACATTTCTGCATCAGTTTTATGTCAGTATTTTGTATTTGATATACTGTATTAATCCCTCCTAGGACATTTTGCACTGATTTAATCCATTCAGAGTGGGCACACAGGGAAACAGTAAGCGCACACACACTTTCGGAGCAGTGGGCAGTCACACTTCCCCGCCTATAGAGCAGTTGGGGGTTAGGTGAGTTGCTTAAGGGCACTTCAGCACTTAAGCTGCTCACTCCGACGCCACTCATTTTTCCTGCCAGTTTGGAAAACGAACCAGTGACACGAACTGGTTCCAAATCCACATTTCTTACTATTAGACAATGGCTGCACACAATATGGCTTCCAATACACCCAAGAAAATTTTCAAACATTGGAAACAACCAAAAAATAGCAGAGTGTGTCCCAAATGTCTTGTGTAATGTCATTAAGAACATTTCTTGATGTTGGAAGCATTGACCTTGAGGCAAGATGTTGGAAGATTTCCTTTCTGTCCTTATTTGGATATCATCAGATATGTATGACATTTTTATTTAGTAAATAATAATATTTTTTTTATTTATTAATATGCCAGTGTTTCTCTGAACAGTAGTAGCAAACCCAAGTCCAACATGAGTCATTTATATATTTAGTTGTGGTTCTGCCACGTCCTTCATTCCCATTATGTATTAAAAAGATAGTTGCGGTTTATATACATGAGTATGTCAATGCTTATTATGTCTCTTAGTGTAAATACAGGTTTATTTGCCTATCGTGGGTTAAATGGCAAAGTTTTCCCTTAAACAAGCCACAGCCTGGTACCAGATTGAGGTGTGGCGGCTCAAAGTCTCAAGGATAAAGAACATGATACACTGGCAAGGAATAATTCTATCCCAGTGCAAACAAGCTGTATTTAAAGGTGGATTGTTCGTTTTTTATGTGAAACTGTTGGCTGTCAAAATCCATCAGTCTCTTCCACGCAAATCACAGTAAGTCAAATCACGGCTCTCGAGCTGTTTCACGAACACTTTGAGTAAACGCAGGGACATCGTTCACTTCATTTTCTTGGGGGTTTTTTTTGTATACAACTGAGCAATTGAGGGTTAAGGGCCTTGTCAAGGGCCCAACAGTGGTGATAGTGGGGATTGAACTGCTGACCTTTGGATCAGTGACTCATCACCTTAACCACTAAACCACCATTGCTCATTATTATGGTGACCATTAACTTTCAGTACCGCAGCATAAACTGGGAAACTGTAGACATGTCCTGAAAAGTTTGTCATTTCACACAAAAAATAGGCCCCCATCCGGCTGTTATGGTTATAATAGAAGCAAAAAATCTGCTGCGGTGCTAACAATGGAATTCTCTCTAAACAAAACACAGCCATTAGATGAACGATGAAAAACACTTCAAATGATCCTGGTGTAAACTGTCCTTACTGAAAGTTGCATCTTTGTTGCATCTTTTTGTCCTTCCTTAAATAACAAATAATGTCTTTTGATATTTTGAAAATACATCATTAGTAATGACTTTTTATTAATTTGAACACCTACTTGGTTGTGCTCAGAAGGTAAATGTAATGAGTTTACATTCACAGCATTGGCAGACACCCTTATCCAGAGCAACTTACATTTATCACTTTTTATACAACTCGGCAATTAAGGGTTACTGGCCTTGCTCAAGGGCCCAGGAGTGGCTTACTGGTGGAAGCCCTGACCATTGGATCACTAATCCAGAGCCTTAACCCTGAGCCACCACCATTCATAGCAACATTAAAGAATCTAACCGCATTCTTTCATATTTGGGCAGCCGTGACCAAATGGTTAGAGAAGCGGGTTTGGGACCAAGACATTGCTGGTTTGATTCCTCAATGGACAGGAAAAATGAGCGGTGGTGGAGTTAGTAACCCCCAAGTGCTCTCCGGGTGCCCACTGTTCTGTGTATGCTCACTGTTTAGGTTTGTGTGTGTCCTCACTTTGGATGGGTTAAATACAGAGCCAAATTTCCCTGCAGGGATTAATTCAGTATATCAAAATCTGTCAGAAGATATGAACACACTTTTTGTAACTCAGGACGGTATGTTTGCCAATATCTGTTGATTAAGGATGTACTATTGCGTAACCTTTTACCACTCGTGACACTGGAGAGCATGTAGTGTAAAGCCATTAATAACAAAGAAAAATTTAAGATGGTGCATCCTAATGTTTGTATGTGGCAAAATATTAAAACGGGTCAGAGCAATTTTGATTGCTATCCCCAGGTGTGAGTGTGAATGGTTGTGTATTGGACTAGTGAACTGTCTAGGGTGTACCCCACCTTCGTCAAGAGGTCCCCACAACCTTAGTAGAATTAAGCGGTTCATCAGACGTTTTTAGAGACCGGGGTATTATGTGACACGTTTTTACCTTTAAAATCCTGTGAATAATCTGTTTTCTTTCTTTTTACCTAACCATGGTTTTCAGAAGAATCTACATTTAGATCCTTACCTTGTCTATTACCGTGCTGGTCTTTTATCTGGGGACTTTCTCCGAGCTGTCATTAGCCAGGAACTGCTAATCAACATTTCTATCCAAATTGTCAATACACAACACAGTCCTTTATGCGTCCATGCTTGATGAAAACCAACTCCCCAATGATCTGATGGTGACTTGGTAATATCAGAAATGTATGGTGTGTGTGTGTGTGTGTGTGTGTGTGTGTGTGTGTGTGTTCTTTTATTAATGATTACTGAAAGATTTGTTGGGATTTTTCAACAAGAAAACAATGGAAACATCTGGTAAATATTTTGGTGAAAGTATTCCAGACTGGTTTATGCAGTAATACTGGAAGTTTATGATTGAAACTACTTCTGTAAATTCTCAGAATATCAGAAACTGAAAAACTAAAATTGTTTGGTCACTGTTTTGTATCCAAAACCTTGGCATCAAGACAAGGGCTCCTCGTATTTTTGTCGCTGCACATGGCCAATCAGTGGGAAGATAAGTTCTGTCTGGGTCAGATGGCCTGAGAACTTTGTAAGCTTTGGTATCTTTTCTCCTGATCATAACAGTGGCAGGAGTCTGTGTTACATGAGAGCTGTAACAGGCAGTCCCAAGACGTCGGCCGTTCTATCCCTCTGTCTGGAAAAGGCAAGAGCATTTTGTGTTGCAATGCATCTGCCAAGCTCCAAATCACTGACAAGACATGATTTTTTTTTGCCAGGATTTCATTTAAGCACTTGCTGGAGTTTAAGGCAGATGAGGGGGGAAAAAAAAAAGAAAGAAGACGCATCCCTGGCAGAATTTGAATTACCTGCTCTGTAGTGGAAAACTGAATACCTTTTGAACCGAAATAAACTTGATGAGCATAGATCTATAAAGGCTTTTTTTCTCATTATGAATACATTAAAAGTGTTATTTTTGATTCATCATCTTGATTTCTGGACTGGTTCCCTTTCCAAAACCCGAACCCTTTACAAAACATATCTGATTCTGAAGACGTGCATATTTTGGAAGTAATGCTCGAAAAAAGGCTTGTTAGCATAATGCTGCTTCTGAATTACCTGGAGGGTTTACCTCATATGAACCTTGCTGTCTGTAAACAGTGAACAAGTCCCGTGTTAAATTTAGGGAGGATAATTTCCCAGTGGACCTTGCTGCACTGTGAGGCATAGAGAAGCTAATGAAACAATCACATTTCTAGAATATGGAAACAAATAAGCTGGTTCTTTAGTTATTCATCCATGAGCCATATTGTTTGTGAGGTCAAACTTGAAAACTGTCCATTTCCTTATTGCTTGCGTAGTACCTTCAAGAGTTTCTTTTACTTGCAGTGGTATACATTTTAAAGCTTTAATTTTTTCCTAAATGTATAATTATGTTCCTTAAATTATTGCAAAAGTAAACTAGATGTACTATAGATATGAATGATGATAGTAATGATGTATTAGTATGGGTACCACCATTAAATCATCATCTTGTTAGTCTTGCCTTTTTTACCCCTCCTAAGTAAATATAACCTTACATGACCCACTAGTCACTGGGGCATCACAGTATTTCTCACAGACTTCAGACTTGTAGTATATTGGAAAGTTTGTTGGATGGCTTTGTTATCAGAGTTTAGAAAGACCTTGTATCATTCAAGATCATTCTCTTATCCATCTTCTATAGGCCCAAAACGTGGTGTTTGTGTTTGAAAACAGAGGTTGCGTGGGTAGATTGTTGATGCCTCCACACCTGGAAGCGATTGCATGGCCCCCAATCACTCCAATAATTGTCTAAGTGGAACAATGTAGATTTCATGTGGAATACAACCAAAGCAATTGACAAGATGGCTGCCATATGGAATCGCAGAGAATGTACAAATGGATTCTTGGATGGCGTCATTATTTTTCATTGTGTTGAGGGAAAAAAAGGCAAATGGAACAGCAAATATACAGCAGAGATAAGTTGCATGATGTAACATATAAACATTCGGTAGTTATGGTGAACTTAATCTCAGCATACTATAGCTGTGGACTGTCATATATTTGTACACTTAGTTTTGTTTCGGTTATTGTCAGTGCTCTGTTTGGCTTTACTTTGGAATAGAAGCATTTCTGAAAAAAGGTCTGTTATGGGCACTTTGTTCCAGAGATTGAAACAGTTAGTGGTGAGTAAGCTTGATTGTCTGAAGGCTGAGTCCAAAACAGAAGGTCTTGATTCCTTGCTCTCTAGTGTGTAAGTTCCCTTATAAGGCAGGACTTTGACAGCTATAAAACTAAAGGCCTGGTCTCATTTGGACGATTCTTTGGTGACTGCCTGTGATTTTCTGAGTTGTTGACTGCCTTAGACTGTTTCATACCAACCGCAACTGTGTATATGATATCCAAAATGACTCGAATAAAATAATTCTCAGATTTAAATCTCTGATGGCTGACAACTAGGTCTGAGACGGTCTGCAAGTCCGTAACTATCTGTGACTATCTGTGATCAACCACGATGGTCTCAGACTGTTAGCAATATAATCGCAGATAGTTGGCGACAGTCACCGATTTGAAGATTATCATGTGTAATTGTCCAACGTTTGGAAACAGTCAGCAATATGGTCAACGATGCTGGTCGCAGATCCCTCATGCTTGCTTCTGACCTAAAAATTGATTGAATCGTGAGTACTATTGGGCATTATTACCCAAATAAGATCAGGGCATAAACATGAAGGAACTACAGTATGTGGTCACAAGCATTACTGATGTCATTGTTACAGGTCTCAAAAAGAATGGTGCAGAAAACAAGAAGAAACGGCTTTTAAAATGGTCTGAGAGGTCAGATGAGAATGGCCAGAACAGTTCAAGCTTACAGGGAGTTCCAGTGTCTCAACTAATGTCTTTTTTGAATAGAGTTTAGCAGCTTAAATTGCGTTTAGGGATGCAGGGTACTAGAGTCAACACAGACAGCTAGAAATCCTCCCGTCATGCGAGACTGAGCTCCAGTCTTCTATGATGGCAATGTAAGCTCCTGTCTTGTTCCATTTGGTGAGGAATCAGGCGAAAATGAAGCATAGTATTGAGCTCATGTAACGCTCTTTAGGACATTTTCTCCACAAGACTAGTCCAGCCTTGACTTAAATCTTATAGGTGAGTCATTTGATATTGAAATTCAATGGTAAGAAGTCACACACAAGCATATTGCATTGCAGTGATTATGTCTGCAGGAAAATAATTAATATTTGCCCTTCTGTTCTACCTTCCTTTTAAATGAATTGCTAGAACAGAACCATCTTTTCCCTCCCTGCATATTTACCTGGCTCAAAAAGTGATGAGGCAATCTCCGCAGGCAATTCCCGAGCGACATGTGACTGTCAGTGGGCTGTAATAAGTATTCTGAATGTGCACCTCATCTCTGCGCTCATGCTGGCTTTTAGAGGTTATTACCCTCTGCACCTCTGCAGGTTTTAACCAACAGGAACATGTTTTGACTAAGAACTGTTCCATTTTGCCGGTGGCCTAGTTTGTACTTTTTGGATAAACAGTTCTCCTCCACCTCGAGATGACGACCGTTACTCTACCCCCCAGATGACCTCAAATCATAAATCATGATGTCTGAAGTTCTATTTTAGTAAACACAGGACATGGTTTTAGCAAAACTTTGACTGAATGGCGTGAAATGTTCCATTCATCACCTACTGTGAGTATTTCTAAGCGAGCCACAAACCACTAGCCAGTGTTGGCTTCATTTTTAATGAGACCTAATTCATGTGTACATTTATGTGTACAGCTGATAAACCGATATTTGTACCGCACTTATGCAGGAAGTGCTAACAGGAAGGCAGTTTGTTTCCAGGAAGTATGTTTCACAGGGATTTCCCACTTTCCTGTTCTTTCAAACCCATGCAAAAACACATGTGTACTACTGAAGCACTTCAGTTGCAGTATACTGTGGTTACTTGTTGGGTAACCTGAACTAATTAAAATGAATAATAATAATAACAATAATAATAATAATAATAATAATAAAAATGAGGCAGTGGTGGCTTGGTGGTAGGGTGCTGGATTACTGATCCCAAGGTCAGGGGTTCAAGCCCCACAATCAAGTTGTCACTGCTGTCCACTCAGTGCAGCTAACTGGGTTATCAAAGGCCGGCCATGTCATTGTCTATGGTGAGAGGCAAGTAAAAGATCCATTGCTGATTTTCATCAAGAGTAGGCTGCATAGCCATCAGTGTGTTTCCGCCCTGCGATGGCCTGGCGAGCTGTCGAGGGTGTACCCTGCCCTCGCCCAGAGTCGGCTGAGATGGGCGCCAGCCTTCCCCCGACTCTAATTAGGAATAAGCGCTTCAGAAAATAGATAAATGGATGAATAATAATAATGGCAACAAGATAACAATTTTAATTGTTAATGTTTTTAAAAGTTCTTCTTTATTATTATTATTAATATTTATTGTTAATTTTTATATATAAAAAGATTAATTATTTATTGATATTTTAAAAAATGTATACATTTTTTTTGTTCATTTGTTAATCTACTTTTTATTTTACCCCAATTTGATTACATGGTTATTCCCACTATCTTTCCTCTATCACACAATAACCTCTATCGCACAATAAACTCAATAAACTTTAGTCACTTCATGTGGTTTATTTGTTTTTAATTTTATTATGAGAAGGAAGTACAATAGAAACAAAATAAATTTGTAATAATGTAGATAATTAAGAGTTCAGATTTTATTAAGAGTACAATAATATGTAATATAAATTTCTATGTATACATGTAATAAGCATTTATGTACACACACACATATATATGCGTGTGTGTGTGTGTATATATGTATTTATTTATATATATATATATATGTGTGTGTGTGTGTGTGTGTGTGTGTGTGTATTTGTATTTATTATTTATAAATAGATTGATAAAAAGAAAGAAAGAAAGAAAGAAAAAATGTGCATCAATGAACCAGCATATTAAATGGTTCTATACTTAACATACTTTAATAAATAACCTATATTACATATGGTTCATCCCAGAAATACTATCGATCAGCCAGTTTGATGCAGTTTAATTGTGCTTTCATTCACGAGATGAAATCTCTCCTGATTTCAGGATACCTCTCCCAAACCAGAGAGCTTTTTTCGGCATTCGCCCTTTGACAAACAAAACCGGTGCATTTGTCTGGGAGTGCGGCTTTACCCCGATATAGCAGCTTCCCCTGTCGCACATCCTGTTTGCTGCACAGAGGGCCCGTCTCTTTGTGTGCTCTCAGACACCCTCTCAGACACACTGCTTCCTCACTGTATACTGAGCTAGCTGATGGGTGACGACTGTGCTGGCTTAACGACTCTGGGGCCTGTTGTGGAAATAGTGTGAATTTGTGACTGCTTTTGGAGCAAGAAACATATACAGTAGTTCTGATGATGGGGTGCTGTCTTTTCGTGCATCACAAGGTCAGTGTGGACTTATTGCATCACTACAGTATGAGTTAGTAATGAGTTTATGTGAGTTAGTAATGAGTTTATGTGAGTTAGTAATCAGTTTATTTTAATAACTAATGCATACTGTTACAAATGCTGAACTACTAGTTCATTTTCTATAATGCACTAGTTTCTCTCATGGTTATCGCAGTGCAGTTTGTGAAGTATTTTGGAAAGAATTGCTGAGCACTTGACATCAAACCCACATGAACTTTCACTAGTTTTTGGTGATGGTGGTGGGGGAACTTTGCTAAGGTGTCTAAGAGTCTTAATGTCTGGGGAATTACTTTACTGTTGGGAGAAATTCAACACATGAGATAATTATGAGAGAACAGCATAATTTTTGATTGATAGAAGGAATGTTTAGTAGAACACACGTGTAATTTCTTTTATTTAAAATTTTTTCCCTATATTTTTCTATAAAATAATTTCACACTGTTAGGAATATCACACTGTATCACACTGTCAATGTCATATTGTCAATATCAGCTCTCAGCAGTTATCAGTGCTCAAGATTAAATTCATTAGTTTGTTAATTCAATTCATTAATGTGGTGGTTCATTAGATATCTTGAGCCTTTATTCGATAACTGCACTAAAGGGACTTTGGCTTGATATTTTTCTTCATAATGATAAACAATGACTCACTGATTAGTATTAGATTTTGAGGACTGATGTACGTACTTTTCAACCAATCAGTAAAATAAAATAAAATGGGTTTAAAGCATCCTGATTAATCTCAGACTCTCCATTTCAAGTGAATCAAGGCTAGCAAGTAACAGCCAAACATAAGAATATGGTTTGTGGAAGTGTTCCTGTAAGCCAGCACCCTACCACCAGGCCACCACTGCCCCCAGTAAAGAGCTTATGGGTTAATAATGTGCTTTTCAGTAGTAGGTTTACAAAACTGTAGATCTTTCTATAGGCAAACTAAAACCTTTAGTGTAGAATGTATTCTGCATCTCTTCACCAATTGACATTCACAGCAATGCTCAGCAGCTAGTACAAGCCTGTAAGGAAATCCAATTCACCTGCTTTTTTCAGCAGATCCTTGAATGTAGTCATGTCCCTGATTTTTGTACGAATGTGAGGGCGACATATAATACTTCATATAATAAATCGCCCTGCCATACTCAAGTGGTTGTTAGGGGCAACAAAAACAAAATACTATGTAATTCCTGGTGACACATGGCATAAGAATAGTATAGTACATGTAGTTCTTTTTGCACCTCCTCACCCTTTCCTTCCTCCAAATATTTCTCTTAATTTCTTTCTTTTTGTTTTCTGTAGAAAATATTGCAGAAATAACAGTCAGAAGGAGTTGCTCTCGGTAAAGTCACTAGATGACAACTCTGGTTTATTTTTTTGAGAAAGCAGGATTTGGGGAAGATATGACATGGGATCTATAAGTGCACCAGCACTGTGTGCACCTCATTTATAGTCACTTAAGTAATGTTCTGCAAAACAACATGGCTGTGTGTGTGTGTGTGTTTGTGTGTGTGTGTATATAAGCTCCTGTCAGTCAAAGCAGGAAGAGACTACTATACCTGTTGAACTCCTTCTTCTTCTTTTAACTTTTGCAAAGACCAACAGATGTCCTACTGGAAAGAGATTTGATTTCCTCTTCCGCTTTTAACAAAAGCTTATGTTTATGGAAGGTTCACGTTCCATTAAAAGCGCAGGAGTCCCATTAGTTGACTTTATACCCCGAGTCATTTACAGTACGAATCCATCTGGTCCCAATAAAAATGGAGGTAAACGAGCATTAAAAGTCTGGGAGGTGACCTGTATACATGCTCGATTGTGGAGGATTCTTGAAACTCGAATCCCTCAAGCTCTTTTGGGGAATGCTTGTCTGTCTCAATGGAAGTTGTTCATTAGGGCTGTGCCTCCGCAGTCCCTCTTGATTCCAGTGTTCCAGTCTTTCCCTGTGGCTAGAGAATTTGGCTGCTATGTCTGCGTACTTGTGTGTGAGCTACTGGTGGGTGGCGAGGGAAGAACTGGGAACCGCAAAGCTGCTTCTGGGCATAGTGTATACAGATGTGTAAGAGCAAAAAGTCATGAATTAAATATCGAACGCGAAGCATGCACAAGAACGGGACGTGTTTTTGCACAGTCTGCTTTTGAATCAGCGCTTATCATTTCACACCTGCAGTGCGATTAGTGTGAGCTCACAAGGTTGGAATGTGTATTGTTTAGTCCGCAGTTTGATCCACCTAGAAGTGGATGACTGTTGTTCCTCCAGTGTGCTCTTGAACGAGACTGAATGGTGGCTATTGTGGCTTTACGCTTCAGTTCACTCTCAACTTTGTTGACTAGAACCAATGATTCTTTGTTGCATGCACAGGTTAACGGTTTTGGTTGAATGTTTTTTGATGCCAGTCTTCCCCTGAAAACCACCATTTGGTTTCATTTTGAGGTTTTCTTTTAGCTTTAACCTGTTGAGCGAGCAGCACATTACGTGTAGCCTTGCACCTTGAATCAAAACCAAACATTTCCTGTCATGCGTAGGTAAATGAAAAGAAGTGAACCGACTCTTTCTGATCGTATGCCCTGGTCTTTACAGCACATAGACATTAATAATGTCATGACCTTTGCAGCCCCAACACCAAGATGTCTGCCTACAATGCATACATGTTGTAGGACTCCAAAAACACAATCCTGGATTTCCTGGAGTTATGGTTGAAGTCCAACTCCTACAGCATATACCCATAAAATTTATGCCACCAGGGTTGCATTCAGGTCAGAACTACTAACTGGCTTTCCTTGCTTTACGTGTACCATTGTTTTTCTCCTCAAGCTGACCCCAGTGTAGCCGTTTGGCTCGAGCAGTAGCAGGATGCCGGAATAAGGGTCTATTCAGACCCTGGTTGTCATAGAGAATAAACAGTTCATGGGCAACAATAACAATAGATGCTTGTGCTGTTCAGAATGCCAAGACAAGGAAACGGCGGATGGTATCAATTTAAATAAACAGCTCTATTAATGATCGGAATAGCAACTGGTTCCAAGTCTGTCCTGATGGTGGTCTTGTAAACAAAGGGTGGTCATTAAAATTTACCTTCAGTAAATACATTGCAGTTTTGCTGTGGCCATAATAGTTGGATGTTACACCAATGCCCAATCTGTAGTTATTTGTGTAAGGTGTTATTAGGGTATTATTTACTGTAGGTTGATATTAATTGAAACCACTGACTTCCATCTCACTCATTTGCCAATCTGCCTAAACCTAGCATTGCATGGAGGCTAGAGCCTATTATAACCAACACTGGGGGAGGGAGGGGTACAACCTGAACAGCTTGATAAACCATCGCAGGACCAACACACACACCAATGGGCAATATGGAACAGCCAATTACCCTAATGAGCATGTCTTTGGACTGTTGGAAGAAACCGGAGAACCCGGAGGAAACCCACGCAAGAACAGGAAGAACATGCTAACTCCACACAAAAACGCCCTCGCTAAACCCAGGACTCAAACCCAGGACCTTCTTGCTGTGAGGCGGACGTGCTAACCACTATGCCTCCGTGACACCCGAATTGAAACCAAATTTATAATTTTCTCAAGTATATCCTGAGATGTGTTTGTGTCTTTCCGAATGTGTTTTTCTGTCCAACTTATATATAATATAAGTTATATATAATCAATACTACTCAGCTTTAATTTACACCAACTCCTGTTTCATTACACTGATCTGTGGGGAAGCATCTAAACGACAAGTTGAGGGCCTCCTGTTATAAATACACAAAAATTATGTTGTTATGTTTCTTTAAGGGGATGAGGTGATTAATGGTTTTCATTCAGAATTTGGGTAGTTTGTAATGTTGGTGCTCTTTTTCTTGCTTTCACAGAAAAAGAGGAAGCAAAGAAAAAGGGATGTGGACTCACTCAGTCTCTGCAGTCTGGACATCAATGTAAGTCTGAGATTTAATGATGGTGATTATTTGGGTTCTTAATTGTAAAAATGCCTCTGTATTCTGTTTCTATAGTTTAATCTTTTAGAGTTGTTTATATTCTAGTTGTTATCGTGCAAGCGATAAAAGGAATGTTTTGTGAATGTTGTACTACATATCTTAAAATAATTTTTTTTTAGGTTTTACATTTTTGTTTGAAATAAATAATTAAAGGTTAGACCCCCAGTGCATCTAACTTTATCAAATAGTTATCAAATGCCGGCCATGTCTCTCACTGTCCGTGGGGGGAGGCATGTAAAAGAACCATTGCTTATTTTCGTCAAGAGTAGGCTGCATAGCCATCAGCGTGTTTCTGCCCTGCGATGGCCTGGCGAGCTGTCCAGGGTGTA